>VONZ01000390.1:0-658122 GCA_012976165.1 Labeo catla
CCGGTCCTTCTACTTTCGGGTACGAGGCCGTTGCGATGTGCGTCGGTAACGAGCATTAGGAAGCAGGGAAGGCTCTGCCGGGTGAAAACCCCGCAAACCTCTCGCTCCTCGCGTCCCTCGATCCAAACGATCAACACGACCGCTGTATTCAGTGTTGAGATTCTCACGCCGATGCAGCGCTTGTTGTTGATTCATGTTTTGCCGGCGAAAACATGACCTGGGCGCACGAGCCGTATGCTTACGTTCCCGACTGCTACCCGCTCCGGTCCTTCTACTTCCGGGTACGAGGCCGTTGCGATGTGCGTTGGTGACAAGCATTACAAAGCAAGGAAGGTTTTGCTGGGTGAAAACCCCGCAAACCCCTCGCTTCGTGCGTCCCTCGATTGAGTTTCCGGACAAGTTTGTTAGTCTGTCTCAGTACAGCTGACTTTCTTATTCAGAACTCCTAATTGGGCGGAAATGGTTAGCTGCAGCATCGCTAAGGAAGGGCGTGAACTATTTGAAGCAGAAACTTCAGCTGAGCAAGCCTCTACGGGGGACTGATTCTCAGTTTGAGGTGGATGCAAAAAAAAAAAATGGCGGCCGTGCCTGAAACGGGAAGCCAAGAAGGGGCTGGTTAATAGACATCTGGGTAACGACCTGTACGCTCGTTTCCAGTGTCTGTTTCCCGGTAGTGCACGAGAAGTTGGTGAAATCGCTGAAAGCCCATTTAAAAAAATGGTCAGAACGTGATAAACCAACTTCTCCTCCTTCACCACTCTCGATGGGGGTCCAGCGAGGGGGTTTCAGAGGTTCCCCCAGGCGGAGGGGGCGATTGCAGTGTACTCCCTGCTAATCGCCGCCGCTTGGGAGATTCCTTCCAGAACTCCCGTTCAGGGCCTGTAAGTTCTTCCGGGCAAGGCTTACATGGCTTCTGGACAGGCTGCGTCCGCCTTACATACCACGGCCATCCTCTGGGCGTTCAGGCCGTGGCATTGCGAGCTCAGTACGAGGGTGGTTCCAACCTAGAGCTGTGAGTCGTGGCACACGCTCTAGGAAGGGCGATGTCTACTTGTTGGTCCAGGAACGCCACCTGTGGCTGCACCTGTCAGAAATGCGGGAAATTTGAAGTCCGCTTCTTAACCCCCATTTCCCAGGTTGGTCCTTCTGGCAACACCGTGATAGAATTTGCAGCGAAAGTCCTTCACGGTAGGAGCAGACAGAGCCGCGGGTCAGGGCTCCGGCCCTCTACCCCCGACTACTCCTGTCTGTTCGTCGCCATGGACGGTCCCCTATAGAACTCCTGAGGCCCCGCGACAGCCGGGCCTCCGGCCTGACCGCCCAGCGGTCAGAGATCTTGTGGGAAGGTGGCAACACAAGCTTGTCGGTAGGCTTGCTAGAACCCTCGTTAGGTTTCTAGTTTTTCTTCTGACAAGCAATCCAGAGCAGGCGGGCTAGCTGACCCGTCCAGATCCACTCTCGACCCGGGGATGAGAGATGGATTCGGCACAAACTCTGCATAATGGCAAAGACACACCGCGCGCTTGGGGCTTCATCTCCAAACACGGCGTTCTCTGCCTTATTCAGCCACGACATTCCCATTCCAGGTACGTCGGGTATAGTTCCCTGAGACCTGAAGCTTCTCAGAACTACCTGACTTGGCTATGCAACTCAGGTTGCAAGGCATCCGCTAAGGTCTAAGGCATTCTCTTATAAATCGACTCAGGGCAAGAATGCTATGGTCCCTTAAGCGGAGATCGCAGCCCCCCTGGGAAGGGTGCGATTAGATCCTATCCCCTCAGCCAAAATGAAGGAAAGGGTTTGCCGACCCCTACTTCATTGTACCAAGATGGGTGGTTGACTCATACCAATCTTAAAACAGAGGTTTTTGAATCGGGCCCTTTCTCAAGCTCCCGGTCAAACATTAGCCCTTGAACACACATTCCTTGTGTGTCAGGGCTTAAGATTGGTTGATGGCATTGGACCTGAGCGACACGTACTATCATGGCTTGATCCTCCAAGACTCTGTCTTCGAGATCAGGCTCATCAGTACAAGGTTCCCCCTGCGGCCTATCCCTGCCGCCCTGCGCCTTTACGAAGGTAGCGGGGGCTGCCCTTGCCCCCCTCAGGGAAGTGGGTATCCGCATTCTCAATTATCTTGACGACTGGCTATTCCTAGCTCACTCGTGGGATATGGGTTGCGTACACAGGGACATGGTTCTCAACCATTGGCCCAGTTGGGACCTCGGGTCAACTGGGAAAAGAGCAAACTCTCCCCCGCACAGAGGATCTCTTTTCTCGGCGTAGAGCTGGACTCGGTTAGTATGTCTGCGCGTCTCTCCCCAGAGCGTGCACAGCCAGTTCTGAGGTGTGTGGCAACACTCAGATGCGGGTCAGCGGTCCCCCTAAAACAGGTTCAGAGGCTCCTAGGGCCCATGGCATCCTCAGCCGCGGTCACGCCACTGGGTTTGATGCACATGAGACCGCTGCAGCACTGGCTTCATACTCGAGTCCCCAGGTGGGCGTGGCATCGAGGCACATTTCGAGTGAACATCACACCATCGTGTCGCCAGACACTCAGCCCTTTGACAGACATTATGTTCCTACGGTCAGGAGTTCCCCTGGAACAGGTGTCCAGACGCATCGTTGTCACCACAGATGCTTCCAAGACAGGCTGGGGTGCCACCTGCACCGGGCAGGCAGCTTCCGGGGTCTGGACAGGCCCCCGACTGTTTTGGCACATAAATTGTCTGGAGTTGTTGGCAGTGCTCCTGGCCCTGAGGAGGTTCCGACCTATGATTCAGGGCAAGCACGTGTTGGTCAGGTCCGACAACACTGCGGCTGTGGCCTACATCAACCACCAGGGCGGTGTACGCTCCTTTCGCATGTCACAACTAGCCTGCCACCTGCTGCTCTGGAGTCAACACAGACTCAAGTCTCTACGAGCCACTCACATTCCGGGCGAAGCCAATCGTATGGCCGATTCCCTGTCACGACAGGTTTCGCTCGGAGGCGAGTGGAGACTCCACCCCCAGTCGGTCCAACTGATTTGGGATCGATTCGGCCAGGCACAGGTAGATCTCTTTGCCTCACCGGAATCCACCCACTGCCAGCTCTGGTACGGTCTAACCGAGGCCCCCCTCGGTATAGACGCACTGGCACACAGTTGGCCGAGGGGCCGGTTCAAGTATGCGTTCCCCCCAGTGAGCCTCATCGCACAAACCTTGTGCAAAGTCAGGGAGGACAAGGAACAGATTCTCTTGGTGGCCCCCTTCTGGCCCAACAGAACCTGGTTCTCGGACCTGGTGCTCCTGGCATCAGCCCCGCCCTGGCGCATTCCTCTGAGGAAGGACCTCCTTTCTCAGGGGAAGGGCACAATTTGGCACCCGCGCTCTGATCTTTGGAACCTCCACCTATGGTCCCTGGACACGACCAGGAGGACTTCAGAGACCTTTCACCTTCAGTGGTAAACACACTTCTACAGGCAAGAGCTCCCTCTACCAGACGGCTGTATGACCTAAGATGGCGCATCTTTGTGAACTGGTGTTCTTCCCACGGGAAGGACCCACGGAGTTGTGGCATCAAATCAGTGTTATCCTTCCTTCAAGAAGGCCTGGAAAGGCACCTGTCTGCCTCAACACTCAAGGTTCATGCCGCAGCTATATCAGCTAATCATGACTTGGTGGGGGGCAGATCGGTGGGGAAACACGATTTGATAATCAGGTTTCTTAGAGGAGCCCGGAGGCTGAACCCTCCTCGGTCGCATCTCATCCCCTCTTGGGATCTTGCTGTGGTTCTCCAAGGTCTACAACAAGATCCATTCGAGCCCCTTCAGTCAGTCGAACTCGATGCTCTCTCCTTCAAGACGGCTCTTTGACTGCGCTCACTTCCATCAAAAGAGTGGGAGACCTCCAAGCCCTCTCCGTGAACAGTTCGTGCCTGGAATTCGGACCAGCGGATTCTCACGTTGTCTTGAGACCCCGGCCTGGATATGTTCCCAAGGTCCCCACCACTCCTTTCAGAGATCAGGTAGTGACCTTGCAAGCTCTCTCTTCCCAGGAAGATGACCCCAACCTGACCTTGTTATGCCCAGTCCGTGCCCTGCGCATCTACATGGAACGAACGCAGCCCTTCAGACGTTCGGAACAGCTCTTTGTTTGTTACGGAGGACAGCAGAAGGGGAAAGCTGTCTCCAAACAGAGGATCTCCCATTGGCTGGTAAACGCGATCCGTATGGCCTACCTGGCCAGAGGCCTACCTGGCCAGAGGCCTACCCTGCCCTCTGGAGGTAAGAGCCCACTCAACCAGGGGCATCGCTGCCTCAGCAGCCCTGGCGAATGGGGCCTCATTTAACAGACATCTGTAGAGCTGCGGGTTGGGCTACACCTAACACATTTGCCAGATTTTATAATTTGTGCAGAGAACCAGTGTCAGCTAGAGTCTTGATTGCTAACTCTTGACTCAGCACACTGGTTGGTGTAGAGCTTGCATAAAGCGCTTCCCCTAATGGTGATTACGCTTCTCAGTTTCAGTAGGTTTCCTGATGCGAACCCTGGACACCATCTCCATCTTTGGCACTTCTGCACATGGCGGAGTTTAGCAGAGAAACCCGCTATGGAATCCCTTCACAAGGTATGACTTCCCTTATTTTGATTGGATTGTGCCCCATATGTAGTGGCCCCTTATGTGGCCCCATATGTGTATTTCCACCTATAACTCTTGTGGTGCGGTGTTTTCCCCTGAGAACAGGTTCTCTAGGATCTGAGTCTGGCTGTCTTCCCGGGTGTGAGACCCACCTCAGGTCCCATGTCTAACCATGTCACTTAAACCCCCCCTGTCGGGCAGGTTGTGAACTCCGCAATGTCTTTCCTTCGGGAGCAGGCATTTTCCCAACGATCTCAAGACACTCAGCCGCCCTTGAGGGAGGCCCGGCTGCAGGACCCCGTTGTACAGGTCAGTCCTTGGACGTTGGATGGTCACGGACGAGGTGAGCTGCACTTACGTTACACGTTGCCCTGTTACTTCTGCACTTGTCTCTCGTGACGCGGTCAGACATGTGGCGTGTTTTTACGGGGACCCCTAGTGTCGTACACTACTCGACACAACTCGGAGTGTACGACAGATAGGGAACGTCTCGGTTACGTATGGTAACCCTCGTTCCCTGATGGAGGGAACGGAGACGTTGTGTCTCCCATGCCACATCTCTGGTCCGCCTCTGAGTGAGCTGAGACGCTCGGCTCCTCAGATCAGAACGAGTGAGCAGATGCACACGCTGCCCTATTTATACCCGGATGGCCGGGGCGTGGCCAGCTATGCAAATCTGCACACCCAATTTTCATTGGCCTTTCTCAATACTGTCAGAGGTGTTTGGGCTCTCAAGAGCGACCCCTAGTGTCGTACACTACTCGACACAACGTCTCCGTTCCCTCCATCAGGGAACGAGGGTTACCATACGTAACCGAGACGTTTTGTGGTCCAGGGTCACATATAGGTATTTAAAATTTAAAATTTAAAATTTATAAATGTATATTTCATTTCTTCACTTTTTTTTTTTTTTTTTCCACCAAGCTCCAAGTTCTTTGTGATGCTTACTTTTTGGACACAGCTTGATGTTGGGATCATGACTATGATGCCTTCAAATGCTTAAATCTGTCATATATGGGTTTTACTTTCAAAAATGCTTAAAGGATTAGTTCAAAACTGAATATTTATTCAGTGTCAGGCCATCCAAAATGTAGATGAGTTTTGGAGATTTGGGGAAATTTAGCATTACATCACTTGCTGATGAACAAATCCACCATTAAGACATTTTAAAAATGAAGACAATATTTATTTTTTCTTTCTTTTTTTTAGTATATGCATAAAACAAACATAAAAGAGACACTTAACAACACATTATATTGTATTGTATTGTATTGTATTGTATTGTAAAAACGTTATTGTCCCTCTTAGGGGCAATTTGTTCTGCAGCATGATAGGTTTTGTGTTTACGCCACATACAAGACAGACAATACACAACATTAGTAACACATAAGAAAAACTAAATAATAAAAAAAATAATAATAATAAAAAAACCTCCTACCTCTTCCTGTTTAAATTAAGCAGATTAATAGCACGTGGGACAAACGAAAATTTAAATCTGTTTGTCTTAGCTAAAGGGACCCTATGCAAAGATCCTGAGGGAAGGGTCTGAAATGAATTATAAAGAGGGTGAGATATATCAGATATAATATGATGTGCTTTCTTTAGCACCTGAATATCAAACAACTCATAACTGATAACCCAGTCAAATTCACACCTAATACTTTGCTGCAGTTATTTACAACCTTTGATAATGAATTCTTTTGTTTGGCATTTAGAGAGGCAAACCAACAAATCAATGAAAATGTTAAAATCGATTCAACATAAGCTTTATAAAAAGCAATCATCAATGTCCTATCAATATTTAAATTGAGTTAATGAATTACATTACAGTGAGATCAGAAACCTGACAGCGATGTCAAATCAAATCTGTCTCAATAATCAATGCAGTGCCCCCTACCTCGACAACCACGCAACATTATAGAGAAGACATACTCCCTCTCGCTCCGTTCAGCTTGGCGGACTAATTTACCCATGTACGCATCTTAACATGTTCCTTGTCCAGTCTTGCACTTGAATTAGTCTAGCTTGACTAGAGAGGATATCTTATGACAGTAAACATTTTTACATTTTTATAAAACCACACTGTATCTAAAAAACATTCATTTGAGATATTGGTGCTAAATTTATAAACATGTTGTTTTGGGACCTAAAATTATACCAGCTCCTGTTTGAAAAAATATAATAAGGACACAAGAACTACCAATTACCAAACTCTGTATTAAAGAAACAAAAAATCATTAGCAGAATATGGAAAAATTAAGAAACCTTTGAATGTATATATATATATATATATATATACACATATATAAAAAAAATAAATTTCCTACCATAAATATATAAAAACTTAATTTTTGATTAGTAATATGCATTGCTAAGAACTTCATTTGGACAACTTTAAAGGCAATTTTCTCAATATTTATTTATTTATTTGCACCCTCAGAATCTATATTTTCAAATAGTCGTATCTCTGCTTAATATTGTCCTATTCTAACAAACCATACATTAATGGAAACCTTATTTATTCCGCTTTCATGTAATGTATAAATCTCAATTTCATAAAATTTACCCTTATGACTGGATTTGTGGTCCAGGGTCACATGTTTCCATCTTTTAAAATTTCAGTTTAACATCTTATCTTATACATCAAGACATATGATGTAGGAATGAAAATGTCCTGCTTAGTAGGAATGACCCATTTAACAGCAGAAATGAACGAGAAATAAAACAAACAAAATTTCTGTAATAGCAATTCAAGACAGAATCCACTGACGTAGACATAGATATTATTTAAAACTAAAGTCAAATGTAAGCCATGTTCAATCAAACATGCAGCTGACAAGAACGTGAGTCAGATGCCCTAAAAACAAGCATGCTACAGCACACATCCTCTGGTCCTGAAATCCGGGGTGATGACAGCTTCAGTAATGTAATGACCCCAGTGAGGATCTTCCATGCATCCGGGGCAGTTCAAGAGGACAGCCTTGAAGAGCTTTTCATAGGAATCAGTGAAGTCAACTCTCCACGCGACCCACAAAGAACCACCATCAGACCGAAACCTTGGTTGCGTGCGGTGCAAGACTGGACAAGGATATAATGTGTATATTAGTCCGCCAAGCTGAACAGAGCGAGAGAGAGTATGTCTTCTCTATAATGTTGCGTGGTTGTCGAGGTGTGGGGCACTGCATTGATTATTGAGACAGATTTGATTTGACGTCGCTGTCAGGTTTCTGATCTCACTGTAATTCAGGATGTCATCTGCAGATAAATGAGAGAGCTAGCTGAGACGTAACGGAGGGAGAGCAGCTGCCACAGACGCCGTAGATCCATTCCACCATGCCTGAGGACGTCCAGCCGCTGAGGTCCTAGACAATAACGTCTTTCTGAAGGACATTGGTTTTGTCTCCAGCTCACAGAACTGTACCAAGAAAAGCAAACTCAACAGTATAAGATGTGAATTTTGTACCAAGACCCTGTAATGTGATGCAAAATACATTTTATTATAATTATTAAAAATAACTTAGATGATTTTAAATAGTTATATATTTCAATAAATATCTGCACTGGAGCAGTAGTTTATTTATAGGGTGTATGGAACAGGGTCGTGCTGCAATTCAATCTAGAATGACTTTTAAATTCAGTTTGAATTGGATTTAGAATTCTAAGTTCTGAAACTAGAATTAAAATGGAATGAAATTGAATGAATAATGTTTCCTAGAAATTCTCCATATGTACTGTATTGCCTTATAGTTGTATAAGGCACTACAGTACATATGGAGAATTTCTAGGAAACATTAGATGATGTTAATTAATAATGGTGGAAATCACATAATTTCCAGGTAATGCTCTAATTTGCCTCACTTTTACATAAATTCAGTTTTGTGTCAATATTTTGTTAAGTTAAAAAACGTAACAAAATATTTATGTATAAGCTTTTATAGCACTAATGCCATCGTTAAACATGTTGTCAATGAATATTTGGCCTGTTATGCAAAATTACACTTAAGCCAAGTAAAACAAAAACACTTTAAATTGATCTATCAAATATGTTGCCCCCCAGATATCAAAATATGCCTTTAGCGATTTGATTCACTTTGGAGGCTTTGCCGTGATTAATTTTGTTTGGTCTGCACAGTTGACTGAGGTTTATACAACTTAATTTATTGTGAGAAACATTTTACAGCATAAGTGCAATTTCCATGATTTTCCCTCCAAACTCCCTAAACAGAGGTATTTTCCACTCTAGTTATCAGATGGGTGATTGATGACAATAATTAATCCTTTCAGTGGCAAAGACTCATTTGCGGCAGTGTACCGCACAGCAGCATGATGCATTTACTGACCTGACTTCATCATTCCTCCATAATTCACTCCTTGCCAATGCTATTTCTCTTTGCTAACATCTAAATATCAGGACAGCCACTTGATAAAGCTATTGAAGCAATGCCACTTTGCCAAAAGGAAAAGAAGGAGGAGGCAGATGAATGGAGAAGGGGAGGACATAGAGAGCTGGAAGTGCTGGCGGCCGCAGTCATCACATGTCTCCATCAGGGAAAGGTTAACATGATGGGTTGTGACAATCTCTCCTGGCAGACTTGCAAATAGCTCCCTTACAACCAGGAAACTAAATAGGACAAAAAGATAGATTCAGAGTGTTGGGATTTTAACAGAAGAATCCACCTGGGCCTTTTTATGATGATGATAATGAGCTTTATGTTCATTTTAGGTAAATGTTTTAGTATGCACCATACACAAACATACTAAGTGTGCACAGAATACGCAGAGTTAACGACTGGTTCATTGTCATTAGTGGTGCTTTCTAAGGGAGGCATCTGTTACTATTTTCACCTGCTGAACCATAAAACAGCAACAACCCACAACACCATGCATTCCAGTTTGGCATTTCAGCATTATATTCTAGAATACAACGCTTGATAGCAACCATTTCTATAATGTGTATACAAAATTGCCTGTCACAGCACAGAAACAAATAAAATCTATTACATAAACTATTCCCAAATGCCATTCAATGGGCATTTTAATATGAACAGAACAATAACAATAAAATCTTGCTACAAGTAAATTGAGAAATGAATTTTGCTAGCTTGAGGGTTGAATGCGGTGATAGATTAAAAGAAAACAGAAAGAATGTCAGGATGCATTATGATGCACTGAGGTTGGAAGTAGAGGAGTGGTTAAGATTGCACTGGTAATCCATTGGTTGTAGGCTCAATCCCTAGCAGATATGAGGTTCTCTATCACCACTGAGCCTTTGAGCAAGGCATTTAACCTCAGGTGAGTCCAAGAGGGATTGTGGCTATAAGTATACTTGCTCGAGTTAAAGGAGAAGTCCACTTCCAGAACAAAAATTGACAGATAATGTACTCATCCCTTGTCATCCAAGATGTTCATGTCTTTCTTTCTTCAGCTGTAAAGAGATTATGTTTTTTTGAGGAAAACATTTTAGCATTTTTCTAAACTTCTATGGTGCTCCGAGTTTGAACTTCCAAAATGCAGTTTAAATGCGGCTTCAAATGATCCCAAATGCAGTTGTAAACGATCTCAGCCGAGGAAGAAGGGTTTTATCTAGCGAAACCATTAATTATTTTCATAAAAATAATACAATTTATATACTTTTTAATATCAAACGCTCAACTTGTCTTACTCTGAATGTTTTTTTCCGGTTCATGACAGTTAGGATATGTCGAAAAACTCCCATCTCATGTTCTCCTTCAACTTCAAAATCGCCCTGTATCGCTGTTTTACCTGTTTTGTTGATCTTCTTTGTTTGATCTCCTTTGCATGTTCACTTTGCAAAGACTGGGTCGGTACTTCTGCAGTGATGTAGGATGATTTTGAAATGATTTTTGAAGTTGAGGGAGAAAATACGATTGGAGTTTTTCGACATACCCTGCATTTCAAATCATTTAAAGGAATAGTTCATCCACAAAATAAAAGATAAATGAAAATGTACTCACCCTCAGGCCATCCAAGATGTAGATGAGTTTGTTTTTTTCTTGGGAAAAGTTTTGGAGAAATTTAGCATTACATCACTTACTGATAAACAAATCCATTATTAAGGCGTTTTTAACTTCAAACTTTTGCTTCTGGCTACAATACAAGTTCTCTATTTATAATATTGCTTTCTCTATTGAAAAAAAGTTTTCTTAGATGAATCAGGATAGAAATATGCAATAATTAATCATTAGAGCATTTTAACTTTAAATGGTCACTTCTGGCTTAAAGGGGTCATCAGATGACCATTTTCCACAAGTTGATATGATTCTTTAGGGTCTTAATGAAAAGTCTATAATATACTTTGGTTAAAAATTCTCAATGGTAGTGTAAAACAACACCCTTTTTACCTTGTCAAAATGAGCTCTGCAAAAATCAACCCATTCTGAGGGATTGTTCCTTTAAATACAAATGAGCTCTGCTCGCCCCGCCCCTATCTTCTCTCTGTGAAGTGACAAGCTTCTCTCAGAGATTTCGGCCACATTTAGCACGTTTAGCCACAAAACTTGCTAACTAGCTCGTAATTAGAAAAGGTGATTGCAGAGATTCATAAAAAAAAAAAACCCTTATACTCACTTCTGTTGTAGGTGAAGCTGGATCACGAATGATTTGTGTGAACATAGACACATTTCTGTAGATCGGGAGGCGCATTCCCTTCACAAACAGACGTAATCCACTGCATCTTCAGTGGCTCAGGTGTCGGTAATAATTTAAATGATGACCACTATGTTCATTATTACATCCAGCAACACAACACCTCAATCACTCAATCGGAGGTATTCTTGTGTAACTTACATCCCTGCTCCAGCATCGAAACAATGGCGGTCGGACTGTTACAGCTGATTTAGGGCGGGTCTGAGGTAAAACGCATATGTCAATCCACTATCAAGGGAAGCGGCCTCTGTCGGTGTGATGCCACACCGACAGACATCTGAGAATGGCTCGATTTGAAAAAGGGGATATTATTTTACAGATTAATTAAAAACCACTGCATGGATTTTTATCATTATAGGGTAGATGTGTACATACACACTGCCAAGACACATTAATGTTCAAACAACAAGTAAAAGTGAACTTAGCATTCGATGTCTGAAATTAACTGGACAGCAATATATTCAGTTATGTATTATTACTGACAAATATATTTCCAGTAAATAGAATATTTATAAAATGAACCTACTATTTAATGATATGGTCATGTTAGAGATTACAGGTTTCTTTGCAAATTAATTTTATTAAACTATATACTGTGGTTGCAGAACTTACTTTTTTTACATTATTTTTATTGTGCAGTTACCAAACCACACCGATGCCAAATCATATAAGACCTATCAAAAAACCATGAGACCTGTGAGAAAAGGATTTCTTATCACTCTGATAGGGCAACATTGTGTTTTCTCATAATGTCCTGTTTTTCATGTGTACCTAGTTTTGTTACGTTTGTTCATTGTGTTTACAAGACATAGACCAGTTAATCATCACAGACCCACCACCACACACAGAAAATGTATTATCCATATCTGCCATACAATTACATGAATCAATGTGATCAAAATCAAAAGTAGCTTTTTGCTAGCTTTTTGTCAGAAGTGTCTCAAGATACCAAATTTTGCACCACATGGTCAAACCAACTGGCCAGAGGCCAGCCAGGATGAGGCCCCAGGGTGGTGATGAAGATGGAAACAACAATATAAAATGCACCCTGGGGATGACCGACAGAGATGAAGCCACCACTGATGGAGACCAGGTGGAGGCGAAGAGCCCACACAATGCCGATGGTATTGGAGACCAAGATGGAGCTGTGGCAACAAGCATCCGAGGTGGAGCCGGATAACCAAAGGGCAAAGGTGGAGCCAGTTTGACTGAGGATGAAGGTGTTAGAAGAGGAAGCACAGAAGATTGAGGGCTGGGCAGACCAGCTGGAACACAGGAGATTCAAGGTTGGGCAGAACCAGCAAGAATGCAGGAAATTCAGGGCTGGGTGGAACCACCAGGAAAATAGGAGATTCAGGGTTGGGCAGAACCAGTGCAAATTCAGGAGATTCAGGGCTGGGCAGAACCAGCAGGAATATAGGAGATTCAGTGCTGGGCGGAACCAGCAGGAATGCAGGAGATTCAGGGCTGGCAGAACCAGAAGGAACATAGGAGATTCAGTGCTGGGCGAACCAGCAGGAACACAGGAAATGGGTTTGAGCAGAACCAGCAAGAACATACGAGATTCAGGGCTGGGTGGAACCAGTGGGAACCATAGGAAATTCAGGGCTTGGCAGATCCAGCAGAAACACAGGAGATTCAGGGTAGGCGGAACCAGCAGAAATATAGGAGATTCAGAGCTGGGCGGAACCAGCAGGAATACAGGAGTTTCAGGGCTGGGCAGAACCAGCAGGAACATAGGAGATTCAGGGCGGGACGTGGCAGAATCAGCGGAAATACAGGAGATTCAGGGCTGGACAGACATTCTGAACGGACAAGAACTGGAGATACTAGAGCATAGGGCATCATCTCTCCAAAACAGTCCATCAGATCCTCTTCAAACAATTCCTTTAATTAATCTAAATATACTCCAGACACCGTTTCAGAATTACATACAGCAGCGGGAGTGTGGGCTGGACAATCTTCCAAATCCTCAAGTCCCACTAACACTCCCTATGCGACCAACAATGTTGCTGGCTCGTGCACTTGGTCAGAAACTCCCTGTGGCTCAGGCTCTGCGGCGATGTCATACTCTGTCCTCATTACAGGCTTGGACTTATCCATCATGACACCCCGGTCTGCAATGGGCACAGGTAACTCCATGTTGGTCATGGTCGGTGGTGGATGGCTGGTCTCTGGTTGGTGCTGAAGTGAGGCTGTAATGCTGTGATCCTGAGGGTGGCCGATGGTAAATGGGGAGTTGTTGTTTACCAGTACCCACACCATGAAGGCGGCAAAATCTAAGTGCTAAGCACCCTCAAACGAAATCAATAGCACTCTCAGTTAAAGCTGTAATAATGGCATTTAATTGCAGATTTAACAAACTATCCAGTGCATTATGGTTTGCGCTCTGGGGATCGATTTCTGTTTTAACGTGTTTTTGCTGCGTTGAACAATGTAACGAATCACGCATATATCTGTTGATTTCTTGATCAGAGACATTTAAATTAGAATCCACTCACCGCTCAAATTGCTGGAGTTTTTGTTAAGGTAACGTTACTGTGTTCAGCACAAATCGTCTCATTATAATAACGTAGACATGATGTAAATAAGAGAGATTCAAACTTTATTGATTACAAGGTATCTCTGTGAGATCGCAATGAACTAAGATCAGTGACAGCTTTTTAGTAATTATAAATGGATGGCATATATATAGGTATAAGTTTAGAGCAACCTCACTAATTTAAGAAGCACCCTCTGTGATTTGATTTTGGAGCCGGGGCTGATGTGTCGTGTCGCAAATCCAGTGACGTTTGTAGTAGTGATTCTCTTTGACCAATCAGTGATCTGCAGCGTTTACACATCAGATTTTAATATCAGTACGGCTCGCTTGGAACCTCAACCAAGGTGGTACTAAAAAAGTACCGGATACTAGATACTGTACACAGTGGAAAACCCCCTAAAAGTGAGTTGTACCAAGTCATACCATGCAGTGGAAAAGTGTAATTCTCAGAGTTCAGGCTGGCAAAGAAGAAGGTGCTCAGTGAAAGATCCAGGAATGTGGTTCGGCGTGTCAGGTCAAAACACACAGGTGTGAGCCTTGAGGGTAAGAGTCTTCTGTTCCAGACAAAGAAGCTGGACTGCTGCTAAGTCCGTAGTATATACTCAGTTTGATGGTCAGTCTTTCAGTCATGATACGGTGTGCAGTCACATGAGGAAGAGAGAACAGAAAACAGGATCTTCAATAACAAAACTTAGGAGATAATCACAGATAGAAATTCACACTCGTTAAACATTGACGATTAGATAACCAAGTGCAGAAAACTCAGAACTTAAGCAGACAGATCAAACAAAGGGAACTAATGAGATAATTAATGAACACTAGGTGAACTGAGTAAAGCAATCAAAGGAGCATGCTAGAAACTAGGTCACAAAGAAAACACAATGAGACAGAACATACATGTTACAGCCGCGGAAAATACAAGGAAAGAAATGCTGATTTTAAAGAAAAACGTCAGATGGATTTAGAGGCTTTTGCATCTGAACTCAAATATACTGTAGGTCAAGTAGTCAAAATGGGTGTAACAAAACCATTTACTGGCTTATATTGGCTTACATATTATACAAAGCAGTGACCTTTGCTTTTTATTTCTATCATGATTATTTTTCGTGCAATAGTGTTAGTGTCTGAGCTTGACTAAAGCATATTTCTGAAAGTAAACAAGTAAACATATAAGTAAACATATCCTTAAAGAGGTCATCGGATGCAAAATTCACTTTTACATGTTGAACATAAATGTGTGTTGGTAGTATTTGTACACATCCACCCTATAATGATAAAAATCCTCCCAGTGATTTTTATTTAATCCCTAAAAATAATATACCCTTTTCCAAATCTGGCCATTCTCTGATTCTTGTCTGTGCACACAGACCAATGCCACTCTCACGATAGTTGATTGACACCGCCATCTTACCTTAGACACGCCCTGAGTGAGCTGTGAACAGTCCGACCACCTGTTTCAAGCAGGAGCAGGAGTAGACAAGAATGTCTCCATAGCAATTGAGGTGTTCTGTTGTTGGATGCAACAATGAATATAGCAGTTGTCATTTACTCCATTTACTCTCCACTGCTGAAGATGCAGAGGATTACATTTGTTTGTGAAGGGAATGCGCTTCCCCATACACCAAAATGCGTCTATGTTGGCTCGAATTCAATTCAATTCAATTCAATTCAAATTTATTTGTATAGCGCTTTCCACGATACATATCGTTGCAAAGCAGCTTTACACCAAATTGACATTTTTACAATATATGTAGTAGTAGCTAGTAGAGATGTGTGGTAAAGATCAATTAACAATGTAATCAAACAGACAAAGAACACTATAAATTAGAAGCAGAATTCGGTAGTGCTGTATGTTTTCAGGGTTGGCATCATCTGAAGTCCTCTGTGGGGTTGGCATCAACTCTTCTTAAGTGTTCTGGATCCACACTGGAGCTTGTGAATTCCTAGTTACCATGGGATGCCAATCCCATGGCAAAAACAGAGAACGAATAGGAACATAATTAGCATAGCTGCTGTGCAAACTAAGAAAAGGAAGGTTTGTTAAACCAGAGCTAAAAGATTAATAATGAACATTTGATCAGATATAGCTGCAGGAAAAGTTTATGAGATGCATTATTTGAATGCTTGGCTAAAAAGATGTGTCTTTAATCTAGATTTAAACAGAGAGAGTGTGTCTGAACCCCGAACGTTATCAGGAAGGCTGTTCCAGAGTTTGGGTGCCAAATGTGAAAAAGCTCTACCTCCTTTAGTGGACTTTGCTATCCTAGGTACTACCAACAGTCCAGAGTTTTGTGACCTTAGGGAGCGTGATGGATTGTAGCATGGTAGAAGACTAATAGTAGAAGAATCATTCGTGATCCAGCTTCATCTACAGAAGAAGTGAGTATAAGGGTTTTTTAATGAATCTTTGCAGTCCGTCTTTCCTAATAATGTGCTAGTTAGCAAGTTTTGTGGCTAAATGAGGCTAAAGTAAACAGTCTCATGATAACGGCTCGTCACCCCACAGAAGAGAGGGGCGGGGTGAGCAAAGCTCATTAACATTTAAAGGAACGTGCAACAAAATAGGCTGCTGTGAACAATGCTGATTTTGACAAGGTAAAACGGGTGTTTTTTACACTACCATTGAGAAATTTGAACCAACGCATGCTTTTTATTAAGGCCCTTATTATTTATTAAGTTGTAGAAAATGGGCATCCAATGACCCCTTTAAATTTTACAATCATGCAAAGTTTAAAAGGTAGAGCAAAACAGAATGACCTATTAATCATGTTTGCTATAATACAGTATGTTATATGTATGATGATGTAATATGTTGCATGCAATATACGGAATGCAGAGTCTGCAGATTTTAGCATCACCTGGTTGTTGCTTTAAGGCCTTTTCACTGTTTTTGCTGACAGTACAAGATTACCTACAGCTTGGCAAAACTGTCATGGTTTTGGTACTTGTTAACAGTTTGAAAATAGCAGCTATTTTAAATAAAACTATTTGTTTCCACATAGTTTAGCAATCTAAATTTTGTATCTTTTGAACGTCCTCATACATAAATGCATTAATGCAAACACGAGCCATTTTGTATCAGTGCACCTTCTTTAATCCTTTACACCCAGAATGACCTTTTCTACTTCCTCTGGGTTAAGTGTAAATGCATTTCATACTATCTCTTAGATCTCTCCTTAGAGAGTTTCTTTCCCATGGCTACTAGAAAAAAAGTGGTATAAAGCAATTAAAATGTATAGATCTTGAGTTAGTGTCGCCAGTGCCAGTGACCACAACATGTACTTTGCTATACTGTGCATTGTGACAGCTGAAGGATGGTGATGATAGCATTTTTCTGTGTTCTACAACCACACTAATTACTGCAGCTGCTCGCGCTAGTTCCTGCAAGGCTAGATTGTTACACTGGGATCTTCAATTGCCTCTGCCACAGCTTATCAATCAACGACAAAGACCTGTAATTGACCTGGCAGAAATTACAGCAGTCAATTGTTATAATTTCAAGCGTTCTCTAATTTGCAAGCGTTGCATTTTAAAGTAAACTTTCTAGAGCCTTCAAAATTCTGATATTTAGTGACAATATTTTATTGTAAGAGAATTTTCTGGTTAGAACTATAAAACACAGTCTATGTATCTCAAAATTTCCCCGGTTAACTTGCTGGTCGCATAAAAGCTGAATGTACCAAGTCATGATTCTTGCACTGTCATTTGTGGCGTCATACCAATCACTGAGCAATCGAGCAATCTATCCAGACCGTTTCCATAGTGATGAATAGGCTGAAAGCAAGATGAGTGGAGGAGAGTGAAGAACAGATTGCCGACACCTGTGCTTGAAAAAGAGACTTAATTGCAGTACAGCATATGTCTGTATTCTGTTAATTATGTCACTGAGGCATGACACTAATCAATATTAATCTTAAAATCTTCAAAAATATAATGAAGACCAAAAATCTTTAGATTCCATTTGAACAATTATACATAAGGAACTGTAGCATTTTTTCATGTTTTTTTTTCTAATATACAGATTTAAAACTAATTATATAAACATATATAAGCATAACGTTTCTCATGATTTGTAATGAAAACTGCATAATCAATGTCATTAAATTTACATACATTAATTCAGCGACCTACAAAATTATTTCCAGATTTAGATTCCTTTTTTAATGTGGTCTCAGACCTCTGCTACCCACAGTATGTCCATGACAATATCATTTCACAGCATATTTAAGTATACGTTTTTAATACATGCATCATGTGTATATGAACACTATAGTGCATTCTAACCATTTTACAGATGAACTGAACTCCGACTGGGCTGACTTCAGTCACTGCATTCTCCTCATGCATGGCTTTGGTTCATTCAGATCACTCTCTGTGGAAGCAGGGTTAGGTTGAATCATTACATGGCCAATTAACCAGACCAGAAGTGGAAATAGCTGAAAACATCAAACACCTGCCCATGACGTTGCACATAACAGAATGATGTGGAAATGGACAAAATATTAGCGAGAGCTGATGAAACAGCAGATATAATAATTTGACAAAGGGCAGGTATGTGTTGAGAACATAATAGGTGAAATAACTTGAAGTGTATTTCCCATTATTTTTATGTACAACATTCAAATGGCTATAAAGGCATTGTTCGTGCAACACATTGTCCTAAATGAGCTCTAAAATAGCAGTTAAAGAGTGGAAAGGGTCAGATGAGGAGAGACCCTTCAACAAGAGGACACAAGGGGCATATAAAGCAGAAGACACTCTTTTGTGTGAGAATTTATGATGGTAAGAACCAGTGAAATTTATCTCATCCTAAATGCATGTCCTACAAGCAATTACTGAAGGCCTATGTATGGAGCATAGTTGGCTGACACAAAATGAAAAAGCCTAAGACTAACATGAAGTATTAACCTTAAAGGATGGATCTCATCAGTTAAATATCTAAAAGGAAATTGCAAATTGTAAAATTTGAGTACCTGCAACCCTGTAATTTATCTCTACTATCATAAAGCATCATAAAGCAATTTTGGAACATTCCTTCTATTTAGAAGATAAATTGGTAACACTTTAGAATACGGTTCCTTCATTAGTGAATAACTACACAGGAATGAATGACTAATTCACTATTAACATTCTAGTAACTACTGTTAACTAACAAGAAACTCTGATTAATGAATCAGTAAGTAATAGTTCTTATTTGAGTAGTACACTGTAAAAAACAAAAAACACAATTTGTTGAGTCAGCTTAAAATAATTTGTTATCTTGCTGCCTTAAAATTTTAAGTTCAGTCAACTCAGATAAGTTTAGTCAACTTGAAATGTTAAGTTGTACTAAGTAACAACTTAGATATTTGTGTTTGTTAAACTTAACAGATGGTAAGTAACCCAGCTGCCTTAAAATTTTAAGTTGAATCAATATCTAAGTTGTCACTTAGTATAATTTAACATTTCAAGTTGAATAAACTTTTTTTGAGTTGACTGAACTTAAAATTTTAAGGCAGCCAGGTAACAAATTATTTTAAGTTAACTCAACAAATTGTTTTTTACAGTGTAGTTTACTGTTAGCTAATCAGTAACTACTTTTTTTCATATCTCCCAAAGAACTACTATATACAGGTTCATAATTAATATGAATGATGCAAAATGTATCATTAATTCTAAAGTAAAGATCATGGTAACCCACTAGTAATGACTCAGGTAATATCAAATACTTCAGGAGGAATTACTAATTTTTTGGATCTGTATTCTAAAGTGAAGATCATGGTAACTCCTTAGTAATGACTGAAATCATTGTAAGCTATTGAGGTATTTGTAAGGTTTTGGATAGTAATGACTAAAATGTTACTACATACTTTTAAAGGAATTACTAATTATTTGGATCTGTATTCTAAAGTGAAGATCATGGTAACCCACTAGTAATGACTCAAGTGTTACCAAAGCCATCGGAAGTATGACTGTCTAGAACCTTACGAAAACCTCAATAGTTTTTAATGACTTTAATCATTACTAAGGAGTTATCATGATCTTCACTTTAGAATACGGATCCAAATGATTAGTAATTCCTTCTGAAATATTTGGTAATACCGGAGTCGTTACTAGTGGGTTACCACGATCTTCACTTTAGAATTAATTATACATTTTGCATTATTTACATTAATTATGAACATGTATATCGTAGTTCTTAGTAGTTATCTGGGAGATATGAAAAAAATAGTAGTTACTGATTAGCTAATAGTGAACTACCACATTCAACTGAGTGCTATGACTTACTGATTCGTTAATCAGAATTTCTTGTTAGTTAATAGTAGTTACTAGAATGTTAATAGTGCATTAGTCATTTGTTCCTGTGTACACTGTAAAAAACAATTTGTTGAGTCAACTTAAAATAATTTGTAACCTGGCTGCCTTAAAATTTTAAGTTCAGTCAACTCAAAAAAAGTTTATTCAACTTGAAATGTTAAATTATACTAAGTGACAGCTTAGATATTTGAGTTGAATCAACTTAAATTTTTAAGGCGGCTGGGTTACTTACCCATCTGTTAAGTTTAGCAAACACAAATATCTAAGTTGTTACTTAGTACAACTTAACATTTCAAGTTGACTAAACCTATTTTAGTTGACTGAACTTAAATTTTTAAGGCAGCAGGGTAACAAATTATTTTAAGCTGACTCAACAAATTGTGTTTTTTATTTTTTACAGTGTAGTTATTCATTAATGACGGAACCGTATTCTAAAGTGTTACCGATGAATTGTGAAGTCCATGTAGAGAAAATTTCAGAATTTTTTTTTTTTCCCAAATTATTAAAAGCTACATATTGTGAATAAAAGTGGTCCCAGCACTGAACCATGGGGAATGCAAATCTGGCTCAATTTGCAACTAATCCTAATCAAACTAATTAAAAGTGGAATTACCAAAATCAATCAGGCTACATTCATCCTTTTATTACAAGTGTAAATGACAGTCTTCGTTTACTCAGTTATTCAAGGGAACCCAGTACCAAGTAGACCTCACAGGTTCTGTATAGGTTAAAGAGTGCCTAAAGACTGTGCTGTTCTCTGGAGTTCTGCCAGAGAGACGCCTCTGGCTGCTAGTCAGTGCCTGAGTCCTCAGTCAGTTGCCAGAGCTGATGATAATGTTGATGGTCAATGGGTGGTGTAACTGCAAAAAAAGAGAAGCTTCCTCACAGAGGCAGTGACCTAAAATGATTGCGCAAGGATTATGTGGACACCTCTAGCCGAGGGATCTGAGCTCTCACTGCTGAACTAGCCAAAGGACCTATTTTTGCGGTATACTGTAAAATCTGAAAATGTGAAGTTAGCTATTTCTACCTGATCTGACAGTTATAATTTATTCAGTGTTTTTTTGCATCCACCTTCTGTTTATTCAGTCATATTTAATAATAATCTTAACTTGAATAAAACCAGGTAATGTCATTGTAGTTTTGCATTGTATGTGTACATTAGAAAAGTAAAAGGCTATCAAGACAAACTTTGATGTTGATCTTTGAAGTCCAGTATCTTCTGTGATGTTCCATAGAAGAAAGAAACGCTTGGAGGTTTTGAACAAAGTGTGGGTGAGTAAATAATGACAAATTGTATTTATGGGTGAACTATCTCTGATATCGATACAGTGTTAAAGAATTAATTCACTTCCAGAGCACAAAATTTACAGATAATTTAATCACCCTCTTGTCATCCAAGATGTTTCTGTCTTTCTTTCTTCAGTCGTAAAGACTGAAGTTTTGAGGAAAACATTTTAGGAATTTTCTCCAGTGCACTTCTATGGTGCCTGGGATTTTGAACTTCCAAAATGCAGTTTAAATGTAGCTTCAAAGGGCTCTAAACAATCCCAGCTGAGGAAGAGGGGTCTTATACGCATGTACGCATGTGCATCGCAGAGCTAGACAAGATGAGCATTTGAGGTTAAAAAGTATAAAAATTGTATTTTTTTTCAGAAAATAACCAATTGATTCACTAGATAAGGCCTGTCTTCCTTGGCTAAGGTCATTTAGAGCCCTTTGAATCTGCATTTAAACTGCATTTTGGAAGTTCAAAATTCCTGAAATGTTTTCCTCAAAAAACATAGTTTTTTTACGACTGAAGAAAGAAAGACATGAACATCTTGGATGACAAGGGGGTGAGTAAATGATCTGTACATTTTTATTCTGGAAGTGAACTAATCCTTTAAGAGTTGGATAAAATAGATAGATGTGGAATGGACAGAGGAAAAAGTGACAAGTTTCAATAGATGTGAAAACCTGCGTCAGAACAGTTTGGTGGATGTCGTTCGAAAGCTGAAGGAGAAATTGGAATGAAAAATTTTGGTCTCTTCAATTCACTATTAGTGTATTGGCTTTGTCAGGCCCATGTAGCATTACAACAGTCTCACAGAGAAACGTTGTCACAAACATTTAATATTTAAACATCTACACATCTCCTGTGGTCATTCTCAGGGTATTACATAGGAAAATTAATGCATATCTTGAAGACGATTAATTGCAAATAGAAGAAAGACAAAAAATGTACATATGTCAATGCATTATTATAGAAAGAGTGAGTATTTCAAAGGCTTATCTGAATGTGTATTAACCTCTGAGCTCTAATCTAGGCATTTAGTGGGAATTTATAAAACTTAATGAACCTATTTGAGCAGCTGCGGTGGAGGCCATCCACAGGAGGCCACAGATTGGATCACATGCACTGAAGTTGAGTGGTCTGTTGCCTAGCAACCCATTCACAAATATTTCAAATGTAGTGTCTACTTTTCTGTGGCTGTTTTGTTAGCTAATGTTTACTCTTTTTCATTATTAAATGTGAACGCATAGAGTTATAATGTTTTGGATTGGAAAAAAAAAGTCTAATCTGTGTGGCATGACATCATATAATATAATATAATAAGAAAAATACCAGGAAAGAACAGCATTTTTCCCACCTGCTGTGTCTGTTTCCCTCCATCAAGCTGTGAGGGCAGGTGGATGTGGGGTGGATCTGGGAAAGTCATTAACTCCTGATATTCGCCTTGACTGGTGAATTTATTTCTGCCCACCTCCATTACCCCAAATAGAGCAACCAGACAAGACTCACCCATGGGAAGCTGTGTGTCAACCAATCAAATGTGCACATGCCTTGGGGAAAAAAAAAAGAAGAAGAAAGAAAAACCTGCTTGTTATTGCAGCACATGGGACTATGTTTTATATATATATATATATATATATATATGTCATGCTTGCATTTATTGTAATATATATATATATATATATATATATATATATATATATATATATATTTTTTTTTTCATTTAAGTTTTCATTCTATATATATATATATATATATATATATATATATATATATACAAGTTTTCATTAAGTTTTTCATATATATATATATATTTTTTTTTTTTTTGTCATTATTTTTATACATGTCATGCACATTGGGATTTAACACTTGTTTTAGTTTTATGTGATTTTTGTTGGGGATAGCAGATATTCATTACGAGGCCAATGAGATTTTTTTTTTTTTTACTCCAAAAAATAATCTCAATTCATGTTTAATCTAATAGAAACCAAGTTTTCATTCTATATATATATATAAACCAAGTTTCTATTCTATATATATATATATATATATATATATATATATATAATGAACTTAATGAAAACTTTGTTTATATATATATATATATATATAAACCAAATTTTCATTAAGTTTTCATTATATATATATATATATATAAACCAAGTTTTCTATTAGATTAAACATGAATTGAATTATTTTTAGAGAAGTAAAAAAAAATCATTGGCCATTCATGTGAAAATATGCCTTTGGCCTCACCCAACAAGATGAATTACAGATCACATACAAAAACAGGACAAAGCTACCAATATATAAATATACTTGTTTTAGATTCCTCCTCTCTTTTTGTGGCATGACATGTAAATGAAAAAATATATATATATATATATATATATTACAATAAATGCAGCAGGATGCAATGATCCATGGGTGCAGTATAATAAAGTCTGAAATAATCAGCTCAGTAAAAATAAACAAAAATACATAAGAAATGAGACAATGACCAATCAGTCTGATTTATTTTGCTGAGTATGCAGCAATTTTAATTCATTACATACTTTTCTCTTATTATTGCGTGATTGAAAGAACACAAACTGTCACATACAATCATTGTAAATGTCATTTACATCTAGATGTATGATTTTGGTACATGCTTTCATTCAAAGTGCCTTATAAATGGGGAATACAAACAGATTCAGCTGAAGGAAGCAGTAATATGAGAAATTCTCAGTTCCCAAATTGCTCAGAATAGTACAGGCTAGAGATGAATGTGAGAGATAGTTTGACAGCAGAGAAAGAATAGTTTTATATTGTATTATTAAGAAAGATTCTGTACATTAACAGCATTAAATCAGTGGTTTATGGAAGAAAGGATGTTCAGCAGGAGTAGTACGATCATTCCAGTAACGAGAAACAGTACAGTGAAAGTTAGGGAAAATGCTTTATGTTGGCACCAGCAGGCTGCCTTGGATAGCTTTATGAAGTCTATAGAGTGGTTGTATTGCATTGGTGGAACAGCTGGGAAGAAGAGAAGCGAGATGTGGGACGGACAGGCAAAAATAAGACATGCAGCATCATTCGTGTAGCAGTGGTTGAAAAGTCTGTGTGGATGACCTTGACCTGAAAAAGGCCAGACTTAATGAACACTTTCAGGAATCTGGAACTCTTACCATGTACGATATAATGGCTGAAATTACAGTGTGTAACATTTATAGGTTAACTATTATCCCAATAAATCTTAGTGGTTTGTAAAAATCATGCAAGCTGGCATGTATTATACTTGAGGTCACACATTCCAAATGAAGAAAACCAGGTCATTATGACTTCCAACTTGTAACTTATTGACACTTGGTCAGGATCCTACAGTGTCTCTTTTTAACACACAGGGCACAAGCCTTTTTTCAATGTGCAGGGTGCTTTACTGCTTTCAGCTGTTTGCCTTCTGCATCAGATCACAATGCATGTAATTCTTTGCATATGAAAAAGTACAAAAGTTATATACATGTATTTCAGACTTGCACTCTCAGACCTGCACTCTCAGACACCTGCACTTCCGCAAGTGACGTCAGTTCCAGTCTATTTTATTTTTATTTTATTATATTTATTTAGTATTTTTGTAATTGAATCTCTCAACATTTTAACATTTTTGAGAGTGCAAGTCTGAAAATGCAAGTGCATGTTTTTTTTTTTTTTTAACCCAGCTCTTGTTTTTAAACACTGCGCTGTCGTCCTGTAGGTTCATGATTATAAATGGAAATGTGAGCAAAAATAAAATCAGTTAAAGGTCTTATTATAATTAAATTATGAAAATTAAAACGACGCATAATAATAGATCATGACAGAATTTTTATGACCCTGTCCATCAAAATGAAGGACAATGTTAAAGTCTATCGCAACCTCTGAAAATATGAGAGTTAATTCACAGAAGTCCTGAAAGTTGACAAAGAGAACCCAATCAAACAAATGAGATGAAAATATAATTTGTCATTTATTCACTGATAAAAAATGGTCCAGTGTTAAATATTTGTGAGTTTCAAAAATATGTGAATCTCTAGGATTTGCAGTTAATTTTTAGGTGAAATTAGAATCCATTTGTTCAGGTGTGTTATCAATCAATAGGATGACTTTCAGGTGCCAGTGTATGCCCTGTTTTAATTAAAGATCAGAAATCTATCAAAGTCTGATCATGTTTTAGGAAGTGAATCATGGCATGAACAAATTAGATCTCTGAGAACCTCAGAAAAAGAGTTGTTGTTGCTCATCTGGCTAGAAAAGGTTACAAAACCATCTCCAAAGAGTTTGGACTCCACAAATCCACAGTCAGAGAGATTGTTTACAAATGAAGGAAATTCAAGACCACTATTACCCTCCCTAGGAGTGGTCGACCAACAAAGATCACTCCAAAGCAAGACTTGTAATAGTCTGAAAGGTTGCAAAGGACCTCAGGGTAACTTTTAAGCACATAAAGGACTTTCTCACATTGGTTAATATTAATGTTCATGAGTCCATCATCAGGAGAACACTGAACAATGGTATGAATGCCCCAAAACAAAAAGCAAAAAACAAATCTGTAGTTTGCTTAAGATCATGTGGACAAGTCAGAGGGCTATTGGAGAAATGTTTTGTGGACGGATGAGACCAAAATAAAACTTTTTGGGATTAAATGAGAAGTGTTATGTTTGGAAAAAGAAAAACACTTCATTCCAGCATAAGAACCTTATTCCATCTGTGAAACATGGTGGTTGTAGTATCATGGTTTGGGCCTGCTTTGCTGCATCTTGGCCAGAATGGCTTACCATCATTGATGGAACACTGGATTCTGAATTATACCAGCAAATTCTAAAGGAAAATGTCAGAACATCTTTCCAAGAACTGAATCTCAGAAAAAAAGTGGGTCATGCAGCAAGACAATGACCACAAGCACACAAGTCATTATACCAAAACAATGGTATAAATATGGATAAAGAAAAACAAGGTTAATGATTTGGAATGCCTGAGTCAAAGTCTGGACCTTAATCTAATTGAATTATTCTGGAAGGAGCTGAAGCAAGCAGTTCATAGGAGGAAACCCACCAATATCACAGGGTTCAAGTGTTTCTGTATGGAAGAATGGGCTAAAATTCCTACAAGCTGTTGTGCAGGACTGATCAGCAGTTATTGCAAATTGCATATGTACATATTGCATATGTTACCTGCCGTTATTGCTTCAAAAAGGGGTCACACCAGATACTGAAAGCAAAGATTCACATACTTTTGCAACTCCCAAATATTTAACACTGGATCATTTTTCTAAGTAAATAAATTGCAAAGTATATTTTTTGTCTCATTTGTTTGATTGGGTTGATTTGTCAACTTTCTTGTGTGAAAATCTGATGATGTTTTGTGTTATATTTATGCAAAAATGTAGAAAATTCACAAATTTTTAAGCAGCACTGTATATATTTCTTATTGAAAGCAATGGCGCACCCTTAATGTCAAAAAATAACACCAAAGGGGTAACCTGAGCATTAAAAAATGGCACAGAGGAATCCTGACCTGAAGTTGGGGTACTTGGACAAGGACTCAGACTGCAAGTGTGAATGAACTTGGACTCGGACAAACTTGGACTCGGACAAACTTGGACGAATCCACGTCATTTATAATGTAAAATATATATAAAAAAGTAACAACAAAAAAATAAAGACAAAAAAGACATTAATAAATGTCTCCTACTCAAATTCAATTGATTAAAAACTAGGACTTGACTCGGACTCAACAAGGTGGACTGGGACCCAACACTACAAGTTGGGAGTGAGAATGTGTTGAGAAAACACACTGCATACCACATTTACAATGGCAATAACATCCCAAAGTCAAAAGAAAAGCATCTTTAAAGCAAGTTTACCATCGCACTCATATTCCCATTACTGCATTGTGGGAAGAGGTATCTGTTTGTTTTGTGCCCATTCCCAGTTTTTTTTTTTTTCTTTTTCTTTTTCTTTTTTTCTCTATTGAACTGGCCCCTGACCACCTTGTTGATCACCCAGCAACAGACACGCCAGTCTGTCCCTAGTCTTTCAGCCAGAGCGGAAACCCAGCACTGAGCCTCTTCTGCGGGACTCCATGCAGCCTACCTGACTGCCCTACCAATGAAGAGAGCCCACATTCTGGGGCCTGGGGTGTCACGCATAAAGAGATGTGACATCTCAAGCCTTGTTTTCTCTGCCTGAATGGGTGAAAGAAGTAATGTTGTCTGGATCTAGTCCCCTTGCAAACTTCCCAAATGTATATTGTGTATGACCAGATGAAAACTGAAAAAGGGGGCAAATATAATGTATCGTTGCTCCCACTATGGCTAATTTTCGGATGCCTTGCTTGATACCAGCTTGCTAGACTTGATTCTGCTGATTACAGACTTGACTTGCAGGTTGTAGAAACACGTCCATAATTTTGATGTTATACATCTTGTATCTGTATTTATAAGAGAACACTGAATGAATCTGTCTTTTCTTGCCGAGAATCTCTAATCATGCACAGCACACAGAAATTAACCTTTTTATCATAATCAAAACAACAGAGAAAATAACCATTGTAGCACAACAAACACTCTGCTTGACCATATTTACATCGTTTTCAAGTAACTAGTTTTTAGAACCTTCATGTCTACTCAAATCTCTTTCTAATCTCTTCACGTCTAACACTTTTGCTACTGAACCACTCAACCCGTAAATAGATCAAGTATTAGATCACATAATTACAGGGGTATAATTTCAGATCCTAACTGTATACAGTAGAAAGCATGAAGCATTCACTGATGTAGAATGAATTGCTTCTCAATGCAGAAGGATAGATATCCCGGTCCAGAAGGTGGAAATTACTGCCACCCTTTGCTGTTATAAGATTCATTGCACAGTTGAGTAACCATGTGTGCCACCAACAATTGCCAGACACTCTGATTCTCACTACAGGTCCACAAATGTGTGGCTATGTCTGAGCTCTTCATCCCCAGAGGGTGAATAAACCAGATGGGTTCTAAATGCAAAATTTCATTTTGTATCATTAGTAGGTTAGTTCACCCCTCATTGGCTCACCATCTGCCATCAGCTCGGCTTTTCATCCCTCCACTACACTGTTGTGTTGAGTATGAAACACAGAAGTTTGATCTTCGATGCCTCTCAAAGACACTACCGGATTTCTGCAACAGCATTAGCATTACTAAACAAGATGATGTGGCCATTGTTATGAAGCCATAATAGAAATAACTGGTGAACAGTTACGTTTTTACATGTTTAATGTTAGTCATGAATTAACTTTACAATCATGTTTTCCTCTCATTTGGACTGGACCCTTTAGTATGAGGGAAACTGAATTAATGAATGAGCATAATTCTGATTATTTATCAAGTACCAGTGTTAATTATTTTGTGACCTGAATAATCTGACATGACTCGACATTGACGCAAAATGACTGACTTGCATGAAGTGCGTGAAATGTGTATCTATTTTATTTCATTCTTGTCCAGGGCTCTGTTTCCTAAAAGCAAGTCATCAATGGCACCAAATGGTCTCCACCATCTTTGTAGGCTTACAATGCTTTTGGAAAATGCACCCTACGTCGATGTCAAGCTTCACTGGCGTATTTAACTATAAAGTTACATAGAATGAAATTAAATTAGATAATCTGATTTCTGTGCCAGTAGCATTACCAAACAGAACTGCAAAAATAATGATTGCTTCCAAACATGTTTCCTGAACACCAAGGCTGTTTGTCAGTTTTTACACGTTTAGCAGACGTTTTCATCTGTGACTTGCGTTCAAGGTACACGTTTACATTTTATCAGTTCAATCATGCATTTCATGGAAATGGAACCTATGGCCTTGGTGTTAATAAACCATTCTCAGCATTTAAGATAATTCTGAAACTGACTCCAATAAAATTCTTCTTTTATGTCATTATCATTATACCTGTGGTGTGGACTTCAATATTCTCATCAAGATTTACTGATTATTAAAACTTTACAATTATAGTTATTGTTATAGTCCTTTGGGCCTTTACACTTTTCTGCAGAATCAGCCTGTTGTCTTATATGCCAAATACATGCATAGCTGTCTCTGCCAATTTAGTTGAGGTTAAGAGTATATTAACACTGAAAACATGACATGTCATTACACTATGTACCATGATAATGTTTTTTTTTTCTTTTTTTTTTCACCCCTCTGATTTGATTTCTTACACTATGAAGCATCAAAGATGGATGACGTGAACATCAGCAGTGGTGGAAATGACAGGTCCTAAAGATGCCATGTTGCAGTTGGACCTACTTCTGTCTATTTTTTATTGTCATCCTTAATCAGTGATTATCATCTTGTCTGAAGACTTCTTGATCTGTGAATGCTTTAACATCTAATTACAGACTCCTAAATTATCGTTGTATAGGAGTTAACTTCTGTGCAGTGCATTCCTTTAGGTTTCGCCGCAAGGGTATTTTATTTCTGGAGACAGTCAGCTAAGAAGATTATAAGACCAGTTTTCAATTTATCTCCCACCCCCAGACTCTACTTATTGACTGACTTCCTTATCACTGTTTACCAGAATCCAGAGAATGACTGGCATCATCATCCCAATCTGACACTTTGGAAACTGCTGTTTTTCGGAGAGTAAATTAGTTCAGGCCTTTTTCAACCAAAAGCGCGTTTGCTGTTGTGCATTGTTTTAGCTTAATTCTATCCAGCTTTGAACTGTGAAAATGTATGAGGAGAAGTAATTTCAGGTCAGAGATGCTGTGTGGGCACAAATAATCTTGAGATATTCACATGCTTTATACTTATCATGGGTGTACATAATTAAATCACACACACACACACACACACACACACACAAAGCATTGCACAATTAAAATAGATAAATGATTTGCAAAAAGTAATTGCAGTGAATGTCAGTCATCTGTTAAAATGCATGATCGTTCATAAACATGCAAAACATAAAATAAAATAAAATAAAGTGAAATTAAATGAAATATAATAACCACCTGGTGTCATTTTGTGATTTATTTATTTATTTATTTATTATTTTAAATGAGTCATCCTGATATGTAGATTGTGTCAGAGTGTCTAGTGGCTGATATAATGTCAGTACCTCGTAATTAAATGGGAGCAAACAGATAAATAAATAAACAAATAAATAAATAAATGTGTAATCTATTGACCAGTCTGTTATAGGATTTGGAACTTGACAGACCACGCTGTCAGTGCATAGATCTAAAAACTAATCGGTCTGGCCAATATATTAGCCTATCATTATTTGTGACAACCACAAAGATATTTTTATCTAGCAAATTAGTTTAGTAACATGAGACTGTGATTTAAAATAGCATTCTGTAACATACTGCAAAATACACCTGCTTATATTTTGGTGTACTTTGGTCTGCAATTCCGCATTCACAGACTTATTAAAGCAGTATGCATAATACTGAGAAGAGTATTGCACAAATAGATGAATGAATAAATGGATTGTAAAAGTAATTACAGTGAATGAGCAGTGTCAGTCATCTGATAAAACACATGATCTCTGTCACGCAAAGACCAATGAAAAAAAAAAAAACATATACAAAGCTTATAAAAAGCGTTGAGAAGAGAAGGTGCCCAGTGTCTGGGATCTCAGTGGTGGAGATGTTGTGTTCGGGGAGGGTCGACTTTGAGCTGACATTGAGAGTGACGGTCTGTGCTTCATGTAACATCTCTGGACGCTCATGGTAGACGGAGCTGCTCCTGTCTCTGGCTCATTCCCCCTGTCCTTCAGCACCACAGAATTGGACAGCACCAGGCAACCAGACCCTCATTCACCTTACCCCTCAGGATAGCTGTTTGCATCACTTGACTTTATGGAAACATTTTGCACGGGTTTGGACAAGTAAAAATCCAAGTGTTCGAATTGGAGAGGAACCAACGGATACGCACCGCCACAACCAAACTGGCAGGAAAACTGTTCCAGTGTAAGTAGATCTCATTTGACTGAAATAAAACGAATGCGTTTGTTTTCGTAGTTTTGGTAGAATATGCATGGAAAGGCACCTGCAAAGTTGTTTAAAAGTTAAACAATTAAAACGAACTGTTTTAATGCGCGTCTGTCTTCGACTTCTGTGCTTGTGAAACGCGATGTTTTGCGCGCATATCACACTAAACAGTCTACAACACTATGGAGCACGTTAGTAGGATGTATTTGAGCTATTTTTGCATTGTTATCGATATATCAGTCTCGCAATCGTCAAATAGTCATTGTGATAATCACCGTTGACAGTTTGCTCGACTTTTTGAGCCCGCATTTCAGCGTGAGCACACTGACGGCGCGCGCACAGTTCTGGGCTCTTGCAAACGCTCCGCGAGCTTGGATCTTGGCTGTTTTTTTTTTAACTTGGCTGTTTAGTTAAACAAAATAATAAACTGACGAGATTATTCGAACTGTTTGACATAACCAAAGAGATATGTTATGTGGATTCGAGAGAGAGCGAGAAAAAAAAAGATCTAAACTTCATCCGTTGAATAATTTAAATTCAGTAAGAAATGCAAATACTTTGCTTTTTAGTAAACTATTTTGCTATACACCACAGGCATCGTTAAAGTTTAAGATAACATAAATGTACAAAATCTTTTCTTTCAGATATTTTAAATAAAGAAATGTTGACACGCGTTTTGCCTGAGCCCTTTTATGCCGCGCGCCAAACGCACATGTGCCAACAGGCATTTTATTTTAGCCTATTTGTATCTTACTTAATTCAGTCATTTTTAATGTATTATTGTGCTGATAAATTGACATCAAATGCATTTGACAAACACCAAGCACACGTGAAGTAATGTGTAAAACTAAACGCACTTTCTCTCAATCATTTCCAGGTCATTGTCAAGCTTCTTTGGCGATTTTTGACTCTTGTCGTTGGTTACCCGAACCGCGAAGCTGCTGTCTACGTGGACCGGTGCTGAACTCTCCCGTCCGACTGCCAGGACCAAACCTAGAGACATGGCCACGAACGGCACGAAAGCATCCGATGGACACGTTTTAACAGAGCTGAACGAAGCGCCCACCGCCAATGACAAACCAAAAACTCTGGTGGTTAAAGTTCAGAAGAAAAAGGAACTTCCCGACAGAGAAACATGGCAGGGAAAATTTGACTTTCTTCTGTCTTGTGTTGGCTATGCCATTGGACTTGGCAATGTCTGGAGATTTCCATATCTTTGTGGAAAAAACGGAGGAGGTAAAGAAAAAAAAAAATCCTGGTTGTTTTTACCATGCATTTTCCCCTGTCTAAACAAAAGGAGTAAAAGAAAAGAAAAGAAAAGAAAAAAAAAATATTTCGTAATGAACGAAATTCATTCTGCAGATTGAATAGCATGTACAAAATATACGCTTTTTTGTCCAGGAAATGCGCGAAGTGCGCAATCATTGGACGCGCAAAGATCAGTGGATTTTAAAAACGGATACGTATTTGAATGTGTCTCATAATATTGCTCTTCTGTCTGTATAGGGGCGTTCTTGATTCCTTACTTTTTGACCCTCATATTTGCCGGGGTCCCGTTGTTTCTTCTGGAAACGGCCCTCGGTCAATACACGTCCATTGGTGGTCTTGGAGTGTGGAAACTGGCCCCTATGTTCAAAGGTAATAATGAAACCAACCTGGACCGCAAATAACCCTCAGAATAATTATTGCTGTTTAGAAGTGTGTAAATGATGGAGTCACTCTACAATAGCGCCGGTGTAAATTTCAGTCGTACTGTGTCCTTGCCAAAAATGTGAATCTGAAATACGGAGTTATTTTAGCGCACATATTTCCGTAGGTGTTGGCCTGGCAGCAGCAGTCCTGTCGTTCTGGCTTAACATTTACTACATAGTCATAATCGCTTGGGCAATTTACTATCTGTATAACTCATTCACCACAGTAAGTACATGTTTTCCACTTTAGGTATCAAATGTGAAATTGCTAAACATACCAATGACTATTGCCTAGATTCTTGAACTGCTGTCTCAGGGATTGTCCTGTTTGAAATGTCCTATTTCAGGAGCTCCCCTGGAAATCTTGTGACAACCCTTGGAATACAGACAAATGTTTCTCAAACTACAGCATGGCAAATGCCAATATGACAAGCGCCGTCGTGGAGTTCTGGGAGTAAGGATTTTTTTTTTTCTCGAAACACTCTGGAATTTCGTATTCTAGCAACATGCAAACACTTTCCTTTTGTCCTCGGCTGTGTAAAAGAACCACTGTTGTTTCTCAAAAATGCGGCTATTGTGCTATTTTTGGCAAACAACCCTAGCTCAATGTTTTGCATCAGCAATTAGACGAGCTGTATTTCAAACTGTTTGTGGGTTACGTGGGCTGACAGATATAAATTGTACATCTACATTCTTTAATAATGTTTATTCCCCTTTCTCGCTCAGACGTAACATGCATCAGCTGACTGATGGTTTGGAAAAGCCGGGAGAGATAAGACTGCCACTAGCAATAACACTGGCCATTGCCTGGGTTCTGGTCTATTTTTGTATCTGGAAGGGTGTAGGCTGGACTGGAAAGGTAAGAATGCCCTTGAACAGCACACATATGACATTGAGCCATGCTATTGTTTTCAACAAATTCAGAAAAATCAATAAAGCTCTGGAAATTCCAAATCAGGCCTGTAATTTAGGCTTTGGGATCAGAATCTCCAAAATAATGAAAGTCTGTCATGCATTACAGGGATTTCTAATTGCGATTTTTATCATATCAAAGCAGACATGCTTTTTTTTCTTAAGTCTGATAATGTGTCTTTCAGGTGGTATATTTTTCAGCAACATACCCGTACTTCATGCTATTTATCCTGTTCATCCGTGGAGTGACACTGCCTGGAGCGAAAGAGGGCATTTTGTTCTATGTCACACCTGAGTTCAGCAAGCTGAAAGAGTCAGAGGTAGAGCGCTTTGTAATTATCATACGGTAATAGACGTGTGTTCACAGGCGTATAATTTGGTGAATTTCTACCATGTCTCGTCTTTTCTCCTAGGTGTGGCTTGATGCAGCCACTCAGATCTTCTTCTCGTATGGTCTAGGCCTGGGCTCTCTGATCGCCCTTGGGAGCTACAACCCTTTCAACAATAATGTTTACAAGTATGCAGCAATTGTAAGATTTATCAAGGGGCGTTCAAATGTTATCTTTAATCGGTACAGACACATGCATGAAAATTTTGTATTTCAGAACAGTCAAGCATTTTTTTTTTTGCCTGCACAAAATGCTTCCTTGTCACTCTCAGTGTGACAGATAGATAATAGGATAAAATAATGACTGATTACTAAACAATTACGTGCTTTCGTCTGCTTCTCAGAGATTCTATCATCGTCTGCTGCATCAATTCCTTCACCAGTATGTTCGCTGGATTCGTCATTTTCTCTATCGTAGGTTTCATGGCTCACATCACGCAGCGGCCCATAGCAGACGTGGCTGCATCAGGTAATTACGACGGATTTTAGTTTGATCACATGGATAAAGACCTATTATTATTCTACTACTACTATATCATACTATACTACTGTACTACTATATGTTACACAATGTCAATTGTTATGAGCAGTTTTCATGGTAGCAAAAAAATAGTCTATTGCACTTTCCTTGAATATGGTGTATGCCTTTTTTTTAGCATTTAAACAAATATTAAGTTATTGCAAATGAACCTACTGTAGCACAGTAGCTAGTCAATATTTTTGAATACATCAAATGTCATACTGTCCAAAATGGTGACCAAAATCCATCCAAACTTCTCGACTGTATCTAGTAAACAAAACTTATAATGTGATGTTTACTCTGCTGAACTGATATTAAGTTCATTGAAATTAATATAAAATAAACAATTACTGTAATAAGCAAAAACATAATATTCAACTCTGTCCTACATAATCTGCATACTGTAACCCTGTTACGTGATTTATTCACATTACACTTGAAGTAAATAAATAACATTTCCACAGTCAGTGCTATGCATAAAAGTGACTAACTCTAAAATTTGACATTAGAGCTTTATTTTTACAATATCATGTCATATTTATTTGTGTCAATGCCATATACGGATATTATAAAGCTGATTAAACATGTTTTGATCTCAGGTCCAGGGTTGGCGTTCTTAGCCTACCCGGAGGCAGTCACACAACTGCCCATTTCACCTCTCTGGGCAATCCTGTTTTTCTCCATGTTGCTTATGCTTGGAATTGACAGTCAGGTAAGGTGCATATTTCTAACATGCATATGGGTGTTTTCAGGCAACCATACTGTATATGGCCTAGCCATTCTTTATCTATAGTGTTTATTTTTTCTATAGAAGCTGAGCTAGATAGACATGTACAGTAACTTGCTATTACAAAAATATCCAGCATTTCTGAATTGAACACAACCAATCCGTTTAGAGACCCATTTAATGTTCATTTTATCTTTATATAATTATAAATGTATAAATATAATTATGTAAGTGTTCGGAAATGCTTTATATTCTTTGTAGTTCTGTACGGTGGAGGGATTCATCACTGCCCTCGTGGACGAGTTCCCCCGCTTGCTACGAGGAAGACGAGAGATTTTTATCGCCGTTGTCTGCATCGTGTCTTATGTGATTGGCCTGTCAAACATCACGCAGGTAAATGCACCCCACTATATCTCCACATAATTATTCTCATCTTTCTATGGATGTCACATCTCCCTATAAAAAGAGATGGATCACGATTTTATTCTAAACCTTTGTATGTAATGGAATATATGGTAAAAATACATACTCAGCTCTTTGCTGAATAGGAGCTCTTGAAGTTGCATTAAGTAGGACAGAAACATTTGAGTGTTTTGCTGGGATATGTAATGACTCTGAAGTGTTCAACCACAATATAACCTCATGATGTTATTATATAAAAGCTAGAGTTCACTAGAGAAGACTTGAACACTCTGCAGGACAAAATACTATTATTTAACAGATAATACACAAAATAAATAAGAATAATAGTAAACAGACTATTTTATGCATAGAAAAATGATAGAATAAGGCTTTTTGGGTTTGTCTTGGGTCAGACTGTGTATATGGTCTCATCATACATGATTCATCAGTAATCTGACTCTTTTCATGATCTAATCCATTTGTATTAGATTTTCTTGCTGCCCAAGTAGCTTAACTTCGAAATACTTCACATTATAGAAGTAAAATGGGTTTTGAAGGTAATTTCATCTTGACCTTAATAAAGAGCACAAGTGCTTGTGGTAAAACAGCAATTCGCTAAGATGCTCACAACAATTTGAACTACTGAATGTGCAATTATGTATAATCCTAACCCAAATTCTACATCCTTCTCAGGCCAATCTTGTGACTCAAAGCAGAGAAGAGAAAGCTCGTGTCACTAATGTTCATTGCTGCTACCGTGCCTTTGAAGCCAAACACTGCTAACTAGATGAGAGAGTTGGTTTTGGAAACCAATGTTAATGAACCACGTCTCTAGCTAATCATGGTAATTCTTTTCTCGACAGGGTGGCCTCTATGTTTTCAAACTGTTCGACTACTATTCTGCCAGTGGAATGTGTCTGCTGTTCCTGGTGTTCTTTGAATGCATCTCCATATCCTGGTTCTACGGTAATTATGCAACTTTATCTAATAATTCTAATATCCAAGCGGATATTAGGTTTTCGAGGAGTTGGTATTGTCTGTAGTGTCCTGTGGTGTGATATTTAACATGCATTTTAAACTAAATATATATATATATATATATATATATATAAAAGAAATGGCATATTTACATATTGTTCACACCACATGATTGTTTAAAGTGAATCATTGAAATCAAAAGGCTTATGTTTCGCTTATAGATTCTGTAGTTATTAATCCATTTGCTTTTTATTCTTCACATCCAGACATAGCACATAACACATGCTAATTATTATCAAAGATCTTTATAATTCATGCTAATCTCGCTGCCAGACTCATTTCCACAGTCAGTTGATTTGAATGAATATGAACCTGTAGAATCTTAATTGTTGTGCATGGCAGGCTTGATTATGCAAACTACCGCATGATTCTCTATTTGCATTTATGAAAGGGGCGCACATACAGCAGACCTCCACCCGGCAGTAATCCTCAGCGAATCGCTCATGCATTGTTTTTCAATACCGTATGACTCTGCCCTTAATTCTTGTTTTGTGCCTCCTGCAGGTGTCAATAAATTCTACAGCAATATTGAGGAGATGATCGGATACAAGCCCTGCATTTGGTGGAAGCTGTGCTGGGTCGCATTCACCCCTCTCATTGTGGCGGTAGGTGGTTTCACTGCGCCTTGTGCACTGGAAGCGTTTTCAAGATGAAAATACAGTCTGACTGTGTGTTCCTTCTGTTGTAGGGTGTGTTCCTCTTCAGCGCCATTCAGATGGTCCCGCTTACAATGAACAATTACGTGTTCCCAAAGTGGGGGCAAGGTGTAGGCTGGTGCATGGCGCTGTCATCCATGGTTCTTATCCCGGGATACATGGGTTACATGTTCCTCACCCTGAAGGGCTCATATAAAGAGGTAACACTTGCATTTTTAAGTCCTCGCAGCCACAGGTGCATCTGTCAGGGAACATGAAAGTATCTCCACTGACGACAGAGTAATTGATTTAGATTGCGTGCATTATTAATGCAGATGTTTCAGCATGGGGTGAAGCATGCACTGTTCCTATTTCGTGGCTATTGGATTCATTCTAATTGCATCAATTAGTCTTCAGTTCTTGGCATTTGAGCATGCAATCAGTGACTTGGAGAGGAATTTTTGCTGAAGGTGTTTTTCGCTGCACGAATCATACTTCTCTATCTCTGAATCATGTTTCTGAGACTAGTAATTAGGAACAAAGAGCCCCAGTCTCAATTCAGTGTGAATGTAGCTTGTAATAATCCTGACACACTTGAATCACAGGTTCCCACCAGGGAAGCAAAAGTTTAGATTTGGCTTCAATTACATCTTGATTTCCAAATTGTACCAATCAAGGGTCATGATTCTACACTTTCGCACTTGCGTTTGTGCTTTCTTTGCTCAGCAGGAATAGCTGATGATTTTCCTTCCCTTTCGCAGCGACTTCGGATAATGATTCAGCCCACGTCGGTGGTTCGGACTCAAGAGAACGGGCCAGAACAGCAACCGGAAAACCCCACCCCAGCCAATGACGAGGCGTACATCTAACCGCCCTCCCCCTGCTTCACCCCGTATGATCAAAGGTCACCGTTCTGAGAGAGAATAAAAGAGTAATCACGGTTGATCACAACCAAGGACTTCCATGTCTAAAGTATATTCACCTACCTCCGAGGGAAAACCAACCTGATTACAGTTTGAATTGTTTTGGTACATATATACATAGGGTTAAAAATATATATCCAGCAATGTTCTAGGTTCTAGGGTTAATCTATATTTCATATGCAAGATATTAGTCTTTCTAAAAAAGAATAAGGAGGAAACGAAGAAAGGGTCACAGCGTAAACAGAGGATATGATTTAAATGATAATTCAAGATTTGGCATCCCAACCGTGTTAATTTGATATTACATGTAATTAATGTATTAAAATATAAAAATACAGTTGTAGGTTAGAATCAAATTGTATCTGATTGTATCTGAAATATATATATATATATATATACACATCTATATATCTTTATAAAAGAGCGAGAATATGGGAGCGTGCAACGGGGCGAGATGAACCTTGGATGCCAAGGTTACGTAGCCAGACTACACTTTTCAAGACTCCACAATTTCAAACAGCCCTTCTCCCATTTAGCCTTCGGGCAAACCCTGAAAAGCACAAGACCAGTATGGATTTGGGTTTACAAACGTCCCAGGCAGTGACGAATTACCAGCCGCAGGGGCAAATTGACATCAAAAAAGACTGCTACTATTTTTTTCCTCTTTTTTTTCTAAGACAAAAAAATAACTTTGTATGTGTTTTTTAGAATCATTTTAGTACATGTTTTCTATGTAAGAGTAAGAAGGACCAAATTCATGTTTATGCTACTGACAGATCTGAAAAACTGTTTTACGTCGAACCGTATCACTGCACAGGGTCCGAAAAGTCATTTTTTGGGGGCAGACGTACCCCGTGAAACCACTGTTAATCCTGCTCACCACATTTGCATGCCACTCCTCAGGAAAAATGGCGAAAGTGACCAAAATTTGCTCTCCTGGATCAAAAACGATTATAGCTGTGAGCAGCCTTCAGCAAATAATCACTTCTGAGCAGAAGCTATAGTCTGTTGCCATGGTTGCTAGTGTCATTTTGTCAGACATCATTGACAAACCAGCACTCTGTGTCAAAAAAACTGACAGAGACGTTGTTTGAATGAAAATGTGTCAAGGAGAAATAATGTTTTCTTTTTAAATATACAGACTAGCTGGGCAATAAATAATTTACGTGAAATCATATAAAGGGATGTGCGTGTGTGCGTGTGTGTGAGTGTGTGAGACAGAGGAAGTGACTGTTTTATTTCCACTGTTCTATATTTTGAAATGCCACTGGTGAAAAGCACAGAGCTTTAAGTTCACAAGCCACAAAGGTATCCGAAAAAGAGCACTGTTAGTTTGCTTCTATGGCAGCTACATGTGACAGAGATCTGGATTAATTAGTCGATTTATTCTCTGCAAGACGTCTGATGAAAAAAAAAAAAAGTGCAATCAATAAGAGTTTTTCGTGAAATTGTATAAATTTACCATTCATCAGATTTCTCTCTGAAAAAAATGTTGTAAAACTGTACCGTGTAAAAGTACCTGTGAATGTCCGTTTTGAGGTTTTTGTCTTGTTGAAGAACCTTATATTATTTGCTGTTTACTGCAATAATGCATCGATCTCAGAAACTATATAAAGCACATATCTTTCTGAAATGTAAAAAAAGAATAGTAATAATAACAAATCAATAACAATAATGGGAGATTATAAGAGAATAGATCATATGTTAGTCAAAGAAAATATTGTTTTGTATATTTCTAACTGTTTGGGCCTAATGTAAAATATTGATATGTAAAAAAAATATATATATATATAATAAATGTCTTTAGATGGTGTTATATAAAAGCATGATTGCCATGTGTTATCTGATTAAAAAAAATAAAGTATTATAGATTATCATGTGTGCTGTCTCGTGTCGATAATTATTTGGTGCTTGTCCTAACGTGATAGATATAGGAATAATCAATTCTTGATCATAAAAGAAAAAATATCCAATTATTCTGATATATAGACATTTAAGAGGACAAAATATCATTCAAAATAAGAAAAATCTATTTTTCCGTTACATTTCACAGCATGAGAGATTATGCACAGGAGACAGGAATCTTACACATAATGGTTTCCTATGACCTGTTCTTGGATTAATAGATGCCCTGATGGATTCTGTCCAGAGAGGATAATTAATCTCCTTCAGCGATTAACCCTTTAATAGTCCCAATGGAGCTCCATCATTAAACTCTGATTGTCAGATTGAACGAATAAACAAATTATTTATTTACTAGCTTTGATGATAAAATTCAATTATTAAATTCACGCTTACAGCCATAAATTAATTTACGTAATATATTCAGCATAAACCTTTCATTTTTTTTAACAGCAATCACAAATGTAATTTTATTGCAAATCTGTTCCTCAACTGTTTGATGTTTAACTGATACCCATATGATCAAGCCCAGAGGTTACATAGTAGATTTCCATATTCTGACATTCCCTGTGGCCCACATATACTACCGCTGTGATGTAATAGCTTGTGCTTGTGGATCCAATTGGCATGTTAAATCTAGTCTGGGTAGGGGGTTGATCAGGGACGAGACATTTGGAGGAGGCTTCATGTCGGAGTCTTTCCCTGGAGCCTTCAATGCTGAACCAATGACAGATGTGTTGGAGGTAATTTACTTCAGGCAGTACGCAAAGTATAATTGTAAATCTGTTTCACAAAGAGCCAAGCCTAGAAGCCTAATAACTAAGACTTTAGTAGTAGTAGTAGTAGTAGTAGCTGTAAATCACAAACTATATAGCCACATCATAGGTGTCTGCAATATATTTGTCACATTTGTTTTACTCAAATCGAAATCATATTTTAAGCAGCAGTAATGATAGCCATTGCCGCCATCAGTCCTAAATGTTGTGTAGATAATGAACTGGGTCCGTCCAAACACACACACACTCACACACAGACTGGATGTATGCTCTTATCAGTGTTTTGCACATGGTAGGCCAGGATATTCACTGTTAGCAATGGCATTTATTCAGATTATTTCAATTGTATCTTGATGTTACACACATGCCTTGTAAAATACATTTATTTGAAATCAGTAAAACTGACAGCTGCTGAATATCTAATCTGTTCTTTTCCTACAGAATGTTTCATGATGGCACTACAGAGGACGAATGAGTGAAAAAAGGATGATAATTTAGCATCAATACTGGCAGAGCCTCTGTGGTGTGTCAAAGTGGGATGAAATAGCTTTTTTTTTTTTTTGCCATGTCACATTTCTGTAAGTATCTTTTTCATTAATTAGCATTTTGAATGGGTCTGTCATTATGTTTTTGATAGTTTCTTTATTCCAGGCATTATGGGTTCCGTGTCATTACAGGTTTTTCATTTCCTTTTATTTGACAAATCTATTTCCCTGCTTTTCACAGCCAATTCTGTAAAAGCTAGGATGAAGAAGTCTCCTTATTTTCTACTGCCTTTGTTGATGCTGAATGGACCAGTACTGTTTCTAATAATATCTTAGTTATTGCAGATCTTTGTTCTGTAAGTATTCCTTTTTTTTTCATGTGTCCATTCATCAATTTTTATGAAGTCGTCATTTTGAAAGCATACGTATGCTGTATAAATAAAGATAGGGTGCGTTAACCTGAAGGTGACAAGGTTTTATTTTTAAAGGTATGACTCATTTTCATTCATACTGGGGGAGAGGAAGGTACTTACACAAAAATTTATATTCCAGGAAGCGCTCGAGCCCATTTTGAGAGGCTCAGATTTCTCGCATGTGTTGTTCTGTTTTTACAGGCAATTACCTCACATTATGACTGTAGCTCAGGCAATGACGGCCAATCAGAAGTGTTCCAGTCTTTTGTTTATTATTCAAGTTAGATGAACTAAGCACTGGATGAATCCAAAAATTTCACAAGATTTGCTGTGTGAACGCTTAACAGAAAGCAGTAAATGCAGAAAATGTGTCGTGCCATGGCATGTTACATTACAAAAAATATGGCTCGTTGTTAATCCATTAATTTAAAATACATGATTTTAACTGAGCAATTGACTTATGTGCAATGCTTGTCTTATTATTTGGCACCCCAGGCAAGACCAGCCACCTCCAGTAATGTTATTTCATAGTGTCATTAGCTAGCATGAGAAGCAAACCATTGCAGTAGCAAAAAAATAAAAAAAATAAATAAATCAGCACTGCAGTTGCTTGTTCAAAAGGCTAGCACTGCAAGATAATCTGGTGTTGTGGTTAGCCAGATTCTGTGGTGGCAGTAAAAACCAACAGAAGGTGCAATTGGGTATGTGTAACACACATATTAATTAAAAATGGTTAAAATGTAAATCTAAAAGGTAGAATTAAAGGTTTTAAATCTATTTTTTTATTAGACAAAATAAAATTGTAGGGGTGTGTAATGGAAATCTGTTGCAATAATAAAAATTTCTAAAGTTCTAAATTTCTAAGTTTCTAATGTGGCTCAACCAATCAATCAGAATCAAGGATCTGAATTTTCTGTTTTATAGCTAATATCTGTCTGATCGAATATTCATCATTGATCTATATAATCTCTGTTACAGATTAATGGTATTAATATAGAATCAGTGTGGGTGGGGCTTAAATAACAAACATGTCAAATCTAAATAAAAGGTTTTTTTTTTTTTTTTTATTTGACTCTAGACCATGGGTGTCCAGTCCTGCTCCAGGAGGGCCAAAGTCCATTAAAGTTTAGCAACAACAAGCTCCAACACACTTGTCTGTTAATTTCTAGTGAGTCTAAAGACCTGGGTTAACTGGTTCAGTGTTTTTAATTAGGGTTAAAGCAGAACAATGCAGAACGGAAAGAGTCACTTATTTCTTTAAGAGTCACTTATTTTCTTTTTTTCTTCGGATTTCATTCACAATTTGTTTATATGAATATTTGTTCTAAAACACTGATTCCTTGAAAAATAAAACTGGGGTTTAAGAGATGTTTATAGAGATGTTCATAAATGTCTACTAACTCATTTACAAATGCATTATAAATAATTGATAACCAGTTATAAATGCATGAATATATTTTGCAATATCTGCAAAATATTGAGCCATTTTTAACTCACTTGTTATAAATGATTAATAAATATATTTGTTCATACTTATTTCACTAAAAAAAACAGATTTCTGATTTATTTTATGGTACGGCAAAATAGACTATTGTATTTATGATTTTCTCATTTATATCTCATGACTTGTGTAAATTTTCTTACTATGTTGATTACCAGAAGCAACTCTGTATCCACGATACTCAGCGAAAGTTCATGATGATATATTTTGCTAATCATGAAGAAATTATCAAACTTTATATATGTGTGTGGGGGGATCCAACATTATTTACCTGTAAAACTTAATGTAGGGTGAACCATTTATTTATGAATTATTGATGTTAATAACCTGTGAGCATGAACCTTAATGTAAAGTGAACACCAGTGAACCATTTACAAATAATGTACAAATGTTAATAACCTGTAAAAGGGAGGCTTATGTAAAATGAACATATTTGAAGCATTTGTTAATGAATTATAAACTTCAATAACAAGTGGACATTAAAAACTAATTTATTTTTATTTTAATAATTTATTTTTATTTATTATATTTTAGCTACTACTACTACTACTACTGCTACTAATAAAGAAGAATACATTGCATATAATACATATTTATTATACTGTTTTTGAAGTTGCCTGTAAGTCACCAAAGCCTGTAGTTTGTGACGGTGAGCATCCAATATAAAGCCACTTTTATAAACCCTTTACAAATGGAACCTTAATGTAAATTATTTCAATATAAAATCAGAATGTTTGTCATATGTATACACTATAAAATCAGTGTATTTTTGATACTGGTCTTCTGTGTTTCTTCTATGCTTGACATTTTTATGAAATAAATGTATGTCCAGTTTTGCCACTTAGGAGCTCTGAGGTACTCATACACAACTACATCACAATAGGCTTAAAAAAAAAAAATCTGGAATGTGTTCTGGACTACATGCTTGGCTTTGTACAATCTTAGAGCTCGGATTGTAAAACAGCAGACTGTGTGTAACATTCTATATCTACATTCTGATATTATGCATTGGTAGTCTTTACTTCTTGTGTACAACTAGGGCTAACAAAGTCTTCCCATGAAGGTAAATCCATATAAAAATTATTTTGTTTAAATTAAAAACAAAAACATGTCTTTCATATATTTCTGTGTAAAATCAGAATGAGAATGTGTTTCATTTGAATACACCATAAAAATCAATGTATGACTCTTGACTTCTTGCATGCTACTGTTTGAGCCCTTACCATGGTAAATGTGTAAATGGCAAAAACAGACAATAGATTGTATTTATTTTCAAATTTATATCTATCAATAGATAGTCTATATCTATTTATATAAAATTTATGTATGTCAAAATTAGTATGTTTCTTACCAGAAGTTGCTCTGTATCTTACCCATGACACTCTGCAAACGTTCATGATGCCTATCCACGGTAATGATTAAAAATTGATATATTTTGCTTATCAAGATGAAATGATCGAACTTTATTCTGGGGGAAAAATCCAGTATTAGCGACTTGTAAACCTTAATGTAAGGTGAACCATTTATTCATGAAATTGAAGATGTTACTAACCTGTGAAACCTGAACCTTAATGTAACGTGAACACTTGTGATCCATTTATTGATGAGTTATAAACATTAATTTCCTTTGAAAGGAAACCTTAACGTAAAGTGAATACCTGTGTATCATGGGTAAGCTACAGAGTAGCTTCTGGTAAGCAACATAGTAAGAAAATTTACATGGGCCATGAAATATAAATTAGAAACCTTAAATGCAATAATCTAATTTTGCTGCATCATGAAATAAATCAGAAATCTGGTTTTAAATGAAATAAGTATGAACAAATATATTTATTAAGCATTTATAACGTGAGTTAAAAATGGCTCACTATTTTGCAGGTATTGCATTAATGTCACACTCACACACACAAACGGGGATGGAGGAGACGAGATATGAGTGGCAATCCAATCCAAGAGTTTTATTTACAAGCGTGGTAGTAAAATGACAAAGCATAAAGCAAGAATATAAAGTTCTTAACTGAATGCTCTTGTAAACATGAGATGAACTCAAGTCCAATGGATGAGCCACGCCACACAGTCCACGAGGAAACAGCAGAGAAAGCAGGAACCAGCATGTAGACCAGACAATGAATGAATGACAGAGAGTTCTATTTATAGGGCGTGGCTCAATGTGGTGCAGGTGCAGACAGTTAGTATTCAGGTGATGATGATCGAGTAGGCGGTGCTACAGGAGGTGTGTCAGATGAAGGTGGCTGTGGTGAATGCCTGACAATTAAAAACACCCTTTTTATTTATGCATTTATAACTGCTTATTAATGATTTATAATGTATTTGTAAACAAGTTAGTCATTTATGAAAACCTTTATAAACCCTTTTCAAAGGAAACCTTAATGTAAGTGTTACAATTCAATAATCATTAACCACTTTTGTGTGCATATTGCTTTATACATAGAGACAAATCATTTAACACATACATTTCAAAAAGTGAAATACATGATATAGCATAGTATAGTATCTTTTTAATATTAGCTACTATTGACAAGTTTGGATACACCTGTGCACTTATGTAGAACTAAAGCAGAAAGATATATAGCAAACATGTCAACTCTAAAACCATGCCTTGCTTTAAAGACCAGATTGGGGGCCGAAAAAGCTAATCCCCCTATAGGCCAGCTCTCTGCAGTCCACTCACACTTTCTACTCTTACTGTACTTTTGCTCCAAAGTTATATTAGCAGCGAGTCTTTCATTTTAAATTATACATGAAAAGAGAAAAAATGCTTAACATAAACAACACTCCTCTGAACAAGGCCTTTAGAAAAACTAAATACCAAGAGCACAAACAACCACCATTTATCTCAGGAGTATGGAGTCATAAAAAGCACATCTTGCAAGAATTCTGGCTCTCTAAATTAGATTTATGAAGTTTAAATATTACAATTAGGATAAATCCCACTTTGTAATGAATAGCTTACTAGTTTACTAAGGTCTGGTCAAGCTTGATACTGCAGCTCAGTAAATAAATCACTTGTATCTGACATTATTTGAAAGTTCATAAACTTGACCTTTTAATGAATAAACTGCTTACAGTGTGCTATCTGTACATTTTCCACTTGAAAAGTTGGTCACACTTTATTTTAAACTCCAGTTCTCGCTATTAAAGGACAAGTGCACTTCCAAAACAAAGATTCACATATAATGTCCTCACCCCCTTGTCATCCAAGATGTTTATGTCTTTCTTTCTTCAGTCATAAAGAAATTATGTTTTTTGAGGAAAACATTTCAGCATTTTTCTCCATATAATGGACTACTACGGTGCCCCGATTTTGACCTTCCAAAATGCAGTTTAAATGCGGCTTCAAACGACCCTAAATGCGGTTGTAAACGATCCCAGCTAAGGAAGAAGGGTCTTATCTAGCGTAACAATCAGTTATTTTCATAAAAATAATACAATTTATCTACTTTTTAATGTCAAACGCTTGTCTTGTCTTACTCTGCCTGAACTGTTTTTTTTTTCCGGATCATGACAGTTAGGGTATGTCGCAAAACTCCCATCTCTTTAAAATCGCTCTATATCGCTTTTTTTACCTTTTTTGTTAAGGGTGTTTGATCTTCTTTGCATGGTCACTTTGCAGAGACTGTGTCGGTACTTCTGCAGTGATGCAGGATGATTTTGAAATTATATTTGAAGTTGAAAATATGATTGGAGTTTTTCGACTTCTTTAACAAACCATTAACTATGGCTTTTGCCTCAATAAACTAATTTGCTGCTTTTTAATAATTGGTTAGGTAGTTGTTAAGTTCCGGTATTGAGTAGGATTAGGAATTCAGAATATGGTTATGCAGAATAGGTGCTTTATAAGTACTAATAAACAGCCGATATGTTAATAATAGGCATGCTAATAAGTAACTAGTTAATAGTAAGAATTGTTCGCTATACTAAAGTGTTGCCGAAAAGTTCACCCCATCTTTACTGTCATGGTTAATGCCAGTGTCAGACATTACAAGGGGATCTTATTGAGAAGATTTTATAAGCAATAATTTTATTTCAGCCCTAGCTCTTGGGCCATCTCCAGCTGATGCACAGCATTAACACTTACATTTGGATATGTAAACATATCCAAAACATTAAAAATCCTGAAAAACATTGTTAAATTCAAAGTCACAGTTAGGGTGAACACCTGTCCCACATTTTGGACTGTCCCATATTCAGGACTGTCCTGAAATTGAAACTTTGAGGAACGTCTTGTTCGCCATGGGGTCTACCGGTAATCAGCTACTAGTTGAATCCAAGATGGAAGACTACTTTTGCATCAAATAATTTTTCAATCCTGTCAATGAAAACATCTGGACTACCTGTTCCCCTAGCAGTCAAACTAAAATGCCTCTTATATGCTAAGCTGACTACTACTTTGATCTAGTAGCTCTGTCAAGCTAGCATAAATGACATATAATTAGATATCAAAGGCTTGCTCACATCACTTGTTTGGTTTCAAACTTACAGTAATAAAATTCCACATGACATCAATGACAATAAACCAGTGGGTTTTTTGTGGGCATATCATTTTGAATTTACAACACAAGGAGTTCATAATGAGTTAATCATTTAATCTTACTTCAGATAAGCCAAATCATTACAACATTCCCCCTAACACCAAGAGAAAACAGCTGAGAGCTAAGTACACTCTTTGCCTGTCTAATCACTTGTAAGATTGAGTGATGGGAACTCCATTTGCCTCCTACTATTTAGATCTTGTGCTGCACGCACACACTGAGAGCTTTCGACATGCTACATTAGTTACCTAATATATAAGGAGCTCATAGTTAGAAAAGAAAATGCAACTTTCACAATTGTCATAAATTCTTATCTTGAAGGAGAATGGAGCCACAATAATTGAATGCAAAAAAAAACAAACAAAAAAAAAAAACCCTTTTACTTATTTATTTCTATAAAATATGTATTTGACAGTTTGCCTCTCTCTTTCCATACCAACAAATTTAAGGTCTTGTGCTACTAATCTACACCCTCAGTTATATTATGATGTAAGAACTTCATTTTCATGTCATCAACTTTGCATTTAATGCCTTACTTGCAGTTGCACAGTGTCACACTCACACACACAAACGGGGATGGAGGAGACGAGAGATGAGTGGCAATCCAATCCAAGAGTTTTATTTACAAGCGTGGTAGTAAAATGACAAAGCATAAAGCAGAATATAAAGTTCTTAACTGAATGCTCTTGTAAACATGAGATGAACTCGAGTCCTATGGATGAGCCACGCCACACAGTCCACAAGGAAACAGCAGAGAAAGCAGGAACCAGCATGTGAATGGTAGACCAGACAATGAGTGAATGACAGAGAGTTCTATTTATAGGGCGTGGCTCAATGAGGTGCAGGTGCAGACAGTTAGTATTCAGGTGATGATGATCGAGTAGGCGGTGCTACAGGAGGTGTGTCAGATGAAGGTGGCTGTGGTGAATGCCTGACACACAGTCTCTTAAATTTGGTTCACATCTAGTGTTAATTTCATTGATGAATAATTTTAGTCAGAATTTTCATCAACAAAAACGAGACGATAACAAAACAAAAACTTGTTTTGAATGACAAAAACTATGACGAAAATCTATTGACACTTTCGTCAATGAATAATAATGAAACAAAAATATTAGGGAGGGATCATTTGGGAAGAGATTCATTCAGAACAAATCTGCTGAGTGATTAGGAGGTTAGATGCGTACATTTGAACATCATAGCCTACATAATTTTGACAATACAAAAGAGAACTCATTTGGTTTGGTTTTCTGAGCGCAGACACTGAAGCAGCGCTTCTCACACAGCGCACAAGTACTCTTTTGCATCGCGTGAACAGAGAAATACACACAAGATGTTGTTAAATTGTCCGTTTTGATGAGCATTCGCGTAAACACACTTGGTTACGTCTTAGGTGAGCGTAAAAAGTTGGGAGAATAGCGGACATTTATCTGTAGGCTACATTGCATCTGTGCATTCGGTTTTAAAGGGACAGCAGCCTATAGTTGCTATTGTCTGTGGCATTGAGGTTAATCAAGCAACAAAAGAAAGACAGAAAATCACTCACTGCTCTTGACTGAATCACTTAGTAGCCCTAATACAGATTCATCTAAATTTATTTATAGAAATAAATTTGTCTGCTTGAAAGAATGAAGAATGTCATAAGTAAGTTGTTATAAAAAATGCATAATTAGCCTATATAACCATTGGCGTTTCATTGAAAAGAAGACCATGTTCTTGTTTCTTTATGAGAAGTTTTTTCATTTAATTTTAATATAAAGGCATGTTGCGTGTTGCAACAGTTAAATCTTAAAAGACTATGACTAAGTCTAAATCAAAAACGAAATTAAAATTTGCTGTCAAAATTAACACTGTTCAGCTCACAATAAATTTAATGGGAAAGCAGCTATAACCCTTTTGCTGCTTATGTGGAGAATGAACTGAAATGTGTAAGTGTAAAAAATTGCCATGGTGAAGCTTTCTGCTGTCATCAACTAAACCAGCAGGGAATGCTGACTGATAAACAGCACTAGCTTACTGAAAGGGGATAAATGAAAGTGTCGAAGGCAGGATAACTGAAGTTTATTACAGTTTTTAGAGAGCAGTTTTAGAGGTTTTTTTTTTTGGATAACTAATTTTGCCTTTAATCATTACTTTAATCATTACTGTGGATATCTTCTCTACGTGAATAAACACTGCTATTTAAGCTTTTTTAGGGCTGTGTTCAGGGCGATGTGTATGTCATTATTATGTCAAGAACAGTTAATGATGAGGAAAACAAAAATACCCAGACTTAAAAAAAAATCAGGGTTTAATACAAGCAAAGCCCCAGATATACTGGTTGTTTGCATTCTGCATACCATAGTGTGAATAATGTTTTGCCATCAGCACAATCTCCATTTAACATAGTCTTTTTTTTCCCCAACTGTGTGGACAACAGCACATTTGGGAGTGACTTTTATTCAAATAGATGGGTCCACTAGGTAGTGTAGTACACAGAGCTGGTACAGGGCTAAAGGCACACCCTAAGAAAAAATGTGCTTTTCACTGCGCCCAAAGTGTATGATTGCAGAAAAATATATGCATTTGTATTGAACATTTATGGAGCAACAGATTTTGAGTGAAAATAAATCATACAAGTTGGTGGCCACACATGGGGTAAAAGGCTCCCCAGCGTGGGGTAAAAGGCACACAGTATAAATATAAATACTTTAGCTAAAATAATGTGTGTGTGTGTGCGTGTGTTTTATTTTTGTTTTCTGATAAAGTTAATGCTTGATCAAAACAATCACTTTAGCAAAGTTCTATTTTCTGTACTATTTTCTGCTTATTTTGATAAATAAATGAATTAATTTATGTTCAATAAATATACTGTCATTAAAATGTCAATATAAAACATATTTTAAAATACAGAAGCAAAATCATTTTAAAATGTAAAGATTCTGAAAGCATTGAAGGAGATCCCATACTAATTTAATATAGATTTACAGTAATAACAACAAATGATATTTTATTATATAATATGAATAATATCATGTTTTTAAATATGATGGTTTCATTATAAACATGGTGATTATCTCTAAAATGGACACCCAACATAATATATGATATTTACCATCTGAATCTAACAATGTCATGTCAACAAATGGAAAAGTCAGCCTTCTATTATATTAATTATCATGTTAACTATTGTGCCTTTTAGCCCCAACAGCAGCTCTGTCAGAAAAAAAAGGTACAGTTATGTCACTGGGGCAGTACCCTAAAGTACAAAGTAAAAAGGTACAAATATGTACTTTTAAAGTACTAAAATGTACCTTTAAATGGGTCATCGGATGCAAACTTCACTTTTTCATGTTGTTTGAACATTAATGTGTGCTGGCAGTGTATGTACAAATCTACCCTATAATGATAAAAATCCATGCAGTGGTTTTTAATTAATCTGTAAAAATAATATCCCCTTTTCAAATCGAGCCGTTCTCAGATGCCTATCGATGTTCACACAGACAGAGGCCGCTCCCACGATAGTTGATTGACATGAGCTCTTACCTCAGACCAGCTGTTACTGTCCAGTAACTTTCCTTGTTTCGTTGCCGAAGCAGGGATGTAAGTTAGACAAGACTATTTCTGATTGAGGTGTTGTGTTGCTGGATGTAATAATGAACATAGTGGTTGTCATTTACTCCCGACATCTGAGCCGCTGAAAATGCAGCGGATTACATTTGTTTGTGAATGGAATGCGCCTCCCGATCTACATATATCAGTCTATGTTTGCGCGAATCATTCATTATCCAGCTTCACTTATAGCAGAAGTGTGTATATCCTTATAACGTGGTAGTTAGGAAATTTAGCGGCTAAACGTGGTTAAATGCGGCTAAATGTGGCTAAATGCGGCTAAATGTGGCTAAAGTAAACAAGATCGCCATTCCACAGAGAGAAGAGAGGGGCGGGGTGAGCAGAACTCATTTGCATTTAAAGGAACAACCCCTTAGAATGAGATTGATGATTTTTGCAGAGCTCATTTTGATAAGGTAAAAAGAGTGTTGTTATACAAAACCATTCAGAACTTTTAATCAAAGTATATTAGAGACTTTTCATTAAGACCCTAAAGAATCATATCAACTTGTGGAAAATGCCATCTAGTGGTTTATAGGAAAATCATATAAAAGTGAGGGGGTGGACTGACTGAGGGCGGAAATATGCTAATGCAGTACAGTCTGTCAGCAGTTGTGGATGGGGCCTGAGCAGTATGACGGCTTGATAATTGACGCTGTTTAGGTTTTTGGGGGCATAAAAAAAGGAGTGAATAGATAAATATCATTGTAAGGTGGTTGTGTTCACACACTGCTAAGACATTTATATGCAAACACCATGTAAAGTGAATTTTGCATCCGATGTCCCCTTTAAAATAATTTTCTGTAGTATTCCACACTGAGTCAAAACTCTATTTATAGAACTTAACTTGAATCTAGACATTATTAGACAAATTATTTCTTTTGTCAGTAAAGACAACAAAAGGCAGTAAATTGTGTTCTGTTCAGTGCAAACACACGTCTTTTCTTCATGTAATTTATTATAGATTGCACATTTGTCATTACCTAATATGTATAATTCCTTTAATAGTAAATTGATTCAAAGCAATCAGACATCCTAAATTATAAAGCAATTAAATCAGCACAAAACGCCCTACATGACTTTTCGCAATCCTTGACAAAAAGTAATCAACACAAAGGTGTAGCCAACTATAGCCACGTATAGACTGCTCTCTAAATAGTGGCCAAATCAATGTTTAAACACATCAGTCAGATTGAAAGCCAAGCTCGGAAAGGGAAAGGCATGTCAGGTCAGAGCACAGGGTTTGGTGTGAACATGAAGAGCTGGCGGCTCACTGTAATTAATGCTGCCAATCAGTGAGCTGTTGTGCAGAGACAGTGTACTGATCGCAGGTGAAAGCTCAGCTGATGGAGCAGACTGCTGTAACCACAGCATGGGACATTTGAGGCGGGAACCAGGGGATGCAGTCAGTGATGTCATGCCTGTCAGAGCCTGTCTGTCAGCAGCCGTCTCTCATCAGTAGACTGAGAGAAACTGCACTGAGTTTATTCTAATTACAGTCTGACAGCAGCATTAATGAACTAGCAGCTAGCCACTCTATTTCCACAGTGTCAAGAAAAGAAAAAAGCAAACTGGTACACCTGGGAAAGAGGAAAGCTGAAAAATGTGTTCACCACCAAAGTCATATTTCATTTTTGCCATCTAATGGTGAGGAGCTCCCTGGTCAAGGTTATTTAGCTTTTTGCATCTTTGTCTGTATACAGCTTTTGTCCTTCTTCTGCTGGACAATTTTGCACAATAATTAATGACACTCACTCAGTACTACCTGGCATTGTGCTATGCTCTTGTTTACATATATACATTCAGGGATTTATCAAAAAAAAATTGTAGTAGGTCCTGATTCAAATTTAGGATCAATTTTTTTTCGACCTTTCAGGTGGAGTTTGCGCTCACTCAGAATACACTATAGTGACTACACTACAGTGTGAACATAGATTATATGAGACTCCTACTTCAGGTCCTTGAAACACCCAGGAACCTAAAGGACTTCATGACTGCCACAGTGCTATCAAGTATAGTTTGAGGTTGGGATCTCCTTATGAAATGTGACTGTGAAGAACAATCATTTTCAAAACATAATCAAGAGCATTTTATTCTAGCTTCATTCATTGTCAATGCTTGAATGTGGGTAAGTTTCATTAAAGTTTTCGTTAAGTTTCACTTTTTAAATTTTAGTCAGTGTGTGGTGTGTACAGGTGCATCTCATGGCATGGAGGTGATCAGTCTGTGGCACTGCTGAGGTGGTATGGAAGCCCAGGTTCCCCTTCAGTCGTTTCACTACGACGTTACATATGGGATGGGATGTAACGTCTCCGTTCCCTCCTTCAGGGAACGAGGGTTACGTACGTAACCTAGACGTTTCTTTGACAGTGGCCTTCAGCTCATCTGCATTTTTTGGTCTCTTGTTTCTCATTTTCCTCTTGACAATACCCCATAGATTCTCTGTGGGGTTCAGGTCTGGTGAGTTTGCTGGCCAGTCAAGCACACCAATACCATGATCATTTAACCAACTTTTGGTGCTTTTGTCAGTGTGGGCAGGTGTCAAATCCTGCTGGAAAATGAAATCAGCATCTTTAAAAAGCTGGTCAGCAGAACGTTGTCTGTGGTTCAGGAGTGGGTTAACAAGAGGAATACAACAACTGTAGCCAAATTCCTTGACACGTCTGTGTGTCGTGGCTCTTGATACCTTGACCCCAGCCTCAGTCCATTCCTTGTGAAGTTCACCCAAATTCTTGAATCGATTTTGCTTGACAAGCCTCTCAAGGCTGCGGTTCTCTCGCATCTCTCTGCATCTTTTTCTTCCACACTTTTTCCTTCCACTCAACTTTTTGTTAACATGCTTGGATACAGCACTTGGAACAGCCAGCTTCTTTGGCAATGAATGTTTGTGGCTTACCCTCCTTGTGAAGGGTGTCAATAATTGTCCTCTGGACAACTGTCAGATCAGCAGTCTTCCCCATGATTGTGTAGCTTTGTGAACCAAACTGAAAGACCATTTTGAAGGCTCAGGAAACCTTTGCAGGTGTTTTGAGTTGATTACCTGATTGGCATGTCACCATATTCTAATTTGTGGGGGATTAGCCTAACTTTGTTTTTTAAAATGCATAAACTTGCACTAGACTATAGGCTAATCAGTGATGATGTTCTTTGATAATGTTAATTTTTTCGACATACCCTAACTGTTTTGAGCCAGAATACACAGAGTTCAGGCAGCGCAAAGCAAGACGAGCATTTGACATTAAAAAGTTTTTAAATTGTATTATTTTAATGAAAATAACAGATCGGTTCGCTGGATAAGACCCTTCTTCCTCGGCTGGGATTGTTTACAGCTACATTTGGGATCATTTGAAGCTGCATTTAAACTGCATTTTGGATTTTCAAACTCGGGGGCACCATAGCAGTCCATAATATGGAGAAAAATCCTTAAACATTTTCCTCAAAAAACATATTTTCTTTACAGCTGAAGAAAGAAAGACATGAACATCTTGGATGACAAGGGGGTGAGTACATTATATGTGAATCTTTGTTTTGGAAGTGGGCTTCTGCTTTAGTGAAACTAAGTATGTAAATAATTAAATAAATTAGCACAATAATATCATGTAACCCAACACTACTGTAGCGTCAACTATACCTTAATATATCCTTAACTATAATGGAGCAGATGGAACTTGCTGCTTTGGCAAGTCCAAACTGTTCGCCAATCACAACGCACTGGGCCAGCTGGGCCAACAGAAGACGGGCCTTCATTAAACCCGGAACTATCTGAGCCACTTGTGCCAAGCTGTGGAGAAAGGAACTGTAATAATGTAAATTATGTAAAAAATAATGCATTTTTCAAACCACCAAGCATGAAAGCATGTTATAGTACACCCCCAAAATAAAATCAAGTCTTTGTAAAAGAGCATAATAGGACCCCTTTAAAAAAGGCAATATTTTGATAAAAAATTAAGAAAATCACTGAACAACATTTTTTTTTGTCCTCTTGATATTTGCTCTTTTCCAACATATAAATGAGTCAAAAAAAAAAAAGATTTGTGCAAACTTATTTTTATTCGATTTTTCTCATGTCCACTACAATGGACGCCAGGACTGTAGAAAAAGAAATCTGCATATTTTAACCATACATAATAAGTAGAGTTTGTGCACTATAGTTGAACTAGTGTTTAAGATTTTGAACAGAACACATACTGTAAGAATGAAAAAGGTAAGATGATATAAAGTCTCAAAAAAACTTTTTTTTTGGTTGAAGTGCATAAATCTAAGTACATGTCTTTGCGTGTATATGTATGGGTTTATGTGTACTTGCTGATTGTTTTGATAAATATATGATTGTGTGCATTATAGAATCAAGGCATCAGTGTGTGTGGAAGTGGTGTGTGTGTGTGTGTGTGTGTGTGTGTGTGTGTGTGTGTTGCTGTGTATTCACTGATCTCACATCCACTATGGCTGTTTCTCAATAAAACCAATGAAAAATTAATCTACAGGTTATAGTCACTTTGAAGACATAAATGCAATCATATTAATATTAATTTCATTAACATCAATGTTCATAAAACATCAACATTAGAATTTGTACCTCTGTATTTAGCTTTGAAATGTTTGCACAAACTTCTCAACCTGTTATACAACTAATTCATGAGGTTCCTGCTAAGACCTGATGTCCATGATGGACAGTAAATAAAAAAAAAATCCTGTGTTTTGCAACTCTGACAGATCTTCAAAATAACTTTCAATATTATCATTTTATAGTCTTAATTTTACAACTGGTGCAAGTTAATGAGTCTACCATTAACATAACTCTGCATATAAAAGGTAAAATATGGGGTTCCTCCTCTTCCTGTCTAGTTGGTTATCATGTCTCTCTTTTTTGATGTCTGTAGCTCAATCAGATTAAGTTAGGAGTCAGATATTCATTGTAATTGGTTGATCAAGGACCAGTCAGTGACCAGGCATTGCTCATATTTTAAAAACATAACATTTTATTGGTTTAAACAAAAAAACATGTGATGTCCATTTCAATGGACGCAGGGTCTGAAGGGGTTAAAATCATTTACCTAATTAAGTAAGGATAGTAATTTTCATTTATATGTAACCACTTGTAAGGCATTGATTAATATGCATACTGCTTGTTAGTGCAGGCTTGTGTTCTAGATATTTAGAATATGCGGCAAAGAAAGTATAGTATAAAAGTATTTTACAAAAATTTATTCATTCATTCATTCCTGCATGCAGAATAAATAAACTACACAATTACAAGAAAGAAATAACATATCTAGAAATAGTGTTGACCTACATAGTAATATGTAATGGGTCCTCTCAGGCAAGTTATGCACTTATGAGTGCACAATAGTGTACTGGTTGAGCTCTGATGGTGTGTAAATTTAGTCAAGTGGAGCTAGACCAGTGGCTAGGTTTCTAGCTCTGTGTCATAACTAAAAGTATTATAGGCTACTATTAAGTAAGATACCCTAAAGTAACTCACTACAGTTTCAACCAATATAAACAAGTAAAATAAATTTGCAATGTTTATTCATTAATATATAAACCGTTAAGGAAAATAAAAATAAAGTGAAAAGTACATTTAAAGTACTTGCAAAGTTCAATTTGTACTGTACAGTTTCTGTCCAAACAACAACAACAACAACAAAAATAGTATTATCTCCATCAGCTCTTAGAAAGGAAAGTTTCAGTTAAAAAAAAAACTCTTTTATCCTTTAGTTTGATGAGAAGAATTCCAATTAGATGAATAAAATGAAGTAACGATGCAAATCCAGCAAAAGAAGAGAAAAGTAGATCCAAGTTTTATCTCATGAGTAGTTTGAGATTTATTTCCCTCACTTGACACATGACTTAACCCATCCACACCAGCTCTTATTGATAAGCTGTCACAATCTTAGGGTTGAGTGAGATTTTCCTCCCCAATTGGAATGGGCACAAAAGTAGGGCTCCTTACTCCCCTTTGTCTAGGCTGCCTCCCATAGACTTAGAGAGTCTAAGTTTCAGTAGTCCACCAGTAACTTTCCTTTAGGTTGAGCCTCTCTTTGAGGCTGCCTGTTGAGGTAGCAGCTTCATCTGAGTTGGTACAGTAGCTATTTGAGGACAGTTCTCTTTGATAAACTGTTCTTAATTCAGGGCCAAGCAAGATGTCCCTCACCTATTGTATCAGGTTTTTAAGTAGGATTTCTCGTTCCCCCTTTTTCAGTCAAGAAAGCTGAGCCTGGCTTCCTTACTCCATTTTATCCATTAGAAAATAAGGTTTGGGCTGCCTTTCCTTGACTTGGAGGGTTATTGTAGCTCTCTTCACGACAACACAGACACAGGTTGGTTCTTTAGAACGGGCGTTTTATTTTTGGGGTTGTCTTCTTTATGTCCTTTGCACCTTTTACCGCCTTAACAGCTCAACGCCACAACGCCGTGAGAACTGTATTCGAAAATGAGCATAGTACAAGCACATCAGAAATTATACAACACACAGTCGTCCAATACATTAAACAAGTAAAACAAATACCTCGTTGGTCGCTTATCATGAAAAGAGTTTTTTACTGTCCTTTTGACTTGCGCCTTATGTTTTTAAGTACACCATTTGAAATTACGTCACATTACAACACATTTACATTTTTCAATTGAACCTCAAATTGATTAATACAAGAGTTAATTACAAGAGAATTAATTTTTAAACAAATATTCAAAACATCTCTGAAACAGCACTTACAGGTATAATTTAAGCAGTCCATCTTGGGGGTAGTCGTGGCCTAACGGTTAGTGAGTCGGATTTGTAAGGTCGTGGGTTCGAGTCTCAGGTCTGGCAGGGATTGTAGATGGAGGAAATGAATTACCAGCACTCTCTCCACCTTCAATACCATGACTGATGTGAGAACTTTAAGCAAGGCACCGAACCCCCAACTGATCCCTGGGCTGCCCACTGCTCCAGTGGGTTTTTTACTACTCACTGCTGTGTGTGTGCACTTGGATGGGTGAAATGCAGAGCACAGATTCCGAGTATGGGTCACCATACTTGGCCACAAGTCACCTTCTTTCCTTTTTCTTCCTCTTTCCTATAGCTTTCTCTAAGATCTCTAGAGGGTCCCTGTTGAGGTGGCAGCCTCATCAGAGATGATACCTGTTTGAGGAAAGTTCCTGCCTTTGGACTTAGGACTGAGCAAGATACCACTCTCAGACATAAAAGTAGAGTTCCTTGCTCCCATTTTGCTTCTTTGTCAAGGAATCAGTGTTGGGCTGCCTCCCCTGAATTTAGTGAATGTCTTTTAGCCTTAGGGTTGAGTGAGGTGTCCCTCCCCGAATGGAACACAAGCAGGGTTCCTTATTCCCCTTTACAAGAAAGTGGGATTCAGGCTTCCTACCCTGAATTTAGAGGGTTATAAATTAGGTGGTCTGCTTAAAACTTTCTTTAAGGTTGAGCCTCTCTAGATGCTTCCTGTTGAAGTGGCAGCCTCATCAGAGATAGTAGCTGTTCGAGGACAATTCCCTTTTAATAGGTTGCCCCTTGGCTTTAGGGCTGAATGAGATGTCCCTCTCCAAAAGAAATTGACATGAAACTAGGGTTCCTTGCTACCTCTTTTTTCCACAGGAAACAGGGTCTGGGCTGCCCCGAACTTAAGGGGGGTTCCCCTATGATTTTATTTGAGATATTTTTGAGGTTCCTTATTAAGGCTTCACCAAGGTTGGTCCCTGTTTGAGAATTGTCTCAGTTGAGAATAGTTTGAGAATTGTTAAGCTGCCCCTTAGTCTGAGGGTTGAATGAGATGTCCCTGCCTGATAGTATCAGGTATTAAGTAAGGTTCCTTGATCACTTCTGATAGTAAGCAGGGCAGTTTTAGCTCTCCTGCTAGGAGCCTGGGTAGATTACTGTATGCAAGAATTGGTTGCAAACTAATACTTACTCTGCTTGCCCTACAGCCTTTCGTATGAAAATCAAGTCCCAAAGATTGTGGTTATATCCAGGTTGAGAATACAAAGTTTCTCCCAGCAACAGGCATTCTTGAGCTGTGTCAAGCAGAAAAGACAGTAGCTGTCACAAGTTAGCATCTATTTCAAGCTGTACAGTAGCCTACAAGGGAGGGAAGGTTCTAGAGGTCAGGACTTCACTTGTGTTCAGTGTGTGGAGCTAAAATATCTTAATATACTAATTGGAAGATAAGGGAGGTTAGAATGACCATCACTAGATGGTCCGGAACATTATTGACCTTATGTTTAAGGTCCCTAGATCTTGAGAAAGGTATCAGGGAGTGCTAAATTCCGTGATAAATATGTATTCACCCATTTCCAATTCCTTGACTACAAAGGCTACTCAATTGGCCTTGTCTATGCCACATATTCCTCACCAACCTATCAATATGTCAAAGTCTTAATCAATGATGAGAGACAAGAATGTCTGATCTGGTAATGTAACAGGCTTTGCTGAGCTGACTAGAGCTTTACTGTAGCTCCAGTCCTAAATAAAATCTAAACTTAACCTTTTATGGGACTTCGGGACTTGATTTTCATTTTCAAACTTAACCTTTTATGGGTTAAGTTTAGCCTTTAACCTTTTAAACTTAACCTGTGATGGACTATTAAAAGCACAGCAAAATATGCAATTTTGTGCTAAACATGCTAGAAACATGCTAGCAGCACTTAGTAAGTGCTAATGCATGCTATTAATGCCATGAATGAGGAATTTGTTGTAACTCATGCATGCAGTGTCCAATCTGTTCCAAACTTCACTTGTTCGATAAGAGTCCTGACCTGAACACATGTAAAGGCCAATATTCAGTTATGATGAAAGCGCCACCTGCTGGCAACAGTAAATGACATGTTTTACACTAACTCAAACATGCAATGTCCGATCTGCCTCAAACTTCACGTTTGATAAGAGAACTGGCCTGAACTTAAGGCTAATATTCAGTTTCAATCATAGTGCCAACTGCTGGCAAAAGGATGTAACTTGTTCTACATTTAACATGTTTACATGTTTTACATTTACATTAATGACTGATATATCCTTCCCATATTTCCTATATTAAAAGCATACTGCCCACCGTTCTCTGTTTTCCTAAAGCCACCGGTCGGCGGTGAGCCTGGGTACGAGGGCCCTTTGATCACTGCTTGCAGCTTTAATATTTTTATTATTATTTGTTAAAATTTATTAAGTATAACGGTGCTTACTCTAACATAAAATGAAGTTGTGTATAGTGTGTAATGATGCCTACTTAAACATCACTTAGACCTGTATATATTGGCGAGTGACACTAGGGGAGCGATGGTGAGATGCAGGGAGTTCCATTAATTTAAAGGGGTCATCAGATGCAAACTTTACTTTTACATGTTGTTTGAACATTAATGTGTGTTGGCAGTGTATGTACACATCTACCCTATAATGATAAAAATCCATGCAGTGGTTTTTAATTAATCTGTAAAAATAATATCCCCTTTTTCAAACCGAGCCATTCTCAGATGCCGCTCCCATAGCTGATTGACATGAGCGTCTTACCTCAGACCCGCCTTAAATCAGCTGCAACAGTCCGACCTCTATTGTTTCGGTGCCGGAGCAGGGATGAAAGTTAGACAAGAATATCTCAGATTGAGCGACTGAAGTGTTGTGTTGCTGGATGTGATAATAATGAACATAGTGGTCGTCATTTACTCCCGACATCTGAGCCTCTAATTTAAATGGCTACAGAGAGTTTGACCTGTAATAGAGAAAATAAACTTCTTGTTCATGTACTCATATTTCCATTCTTTCTTGTCCCTTTCTTAAGGCAATAAATAATTATTGAAATAGCCCATTTGTTTGTAAAGCATCGGCAATCAGAACTGGCCGTGAAGAATCAAGATTAGTGCATGGTAGTGTGTGGTAAAGAAGTGTGTGGTAAAGAATTCAGGATCAGGTTCGACTGGTGAAGCTATTAATCATCAGGATGTTGCTGGTTGTTCTTCTCAATTGGCAGTTGTTGTCACGTTTTTCCAGGGATGAAACCAGAGACAGAGATTAGGTGCAAACCAATAAGGAGTTTTACAATGGTGAAATTCTGGAGTGCAAGTATGAGTAGAGCAAATAGTATGCTTATCTGAAAGTCCTTGTATGAGTTGAGTGATATCAAGAGTCCGTGAGGAAAACACAACGATGAATCCAACATGTAGCGGGAGAGTCCGGGTGTAGAGAACGCAGGGTGGTCTGGAGCTAACATCAGGGTGTGAGCGGTAGATACTGAATGCCAGGGACTTATATAGGGTGAAGCAAAGTGAAATCAGGTGATGGCGATCAGTACTCCAGTGATTGGGAGCGGGTGTGCTGTGACATAGATGGTGGGGTGGCCGTGGTGAATGCCTGACATTACCTCCTCCTCCAGGGGCGGCTCCCAACGCCCTAACATGACGTTGAGGGCGCCCACGACCGTGAAGGCCAGGACGATCTGGGTAGCTCTGATGGAATTCGAGCAGGACAGCTGGAGGGTTGGTCCAGGACTTCGGTGGTGTCTGTGGCAGAGGGAGAGAATGGTTCAAGGAGTGACACATGGAAAGTGGGGTGAATGCGGTACCTGGGTGGGAGCTGAAGCTGGTATGTCACATCATTGATCTGTCTCAGGATCTTAAATGGACCAATGTAGCGGGGACTCAGCTTGCAGCAGGGTAGCCGAATACGCAGGTCGCGGTTGGACAACCAGACTTGGTCCCCAGGTTGGCACTGGGGGGGCCTCCCTCCTTCTGGTGTCGGCAAACCTCTTATGGCGATGGACAGCTCGTTGAAGATGATGGTGAGCTGAGTCCCACACTCTCTCGCTCGCTCGGAACCAGTGGTCAACAGCTGGAACATTTGAGGGCTCCTCCATCCAGGGAAACAGCAGTGGCTGAAAACCGAGTACGCACTGGAAGGGTGTCAAGCCGGTGGTGTCTTGGCAGAGGGAATTCTGTACGTACTCAGCCCACGGGAGGAACCTGCTCCAGCTGTGTTGATCTTCTTGACAGTATGACCAGAGGTAATGCCCGAGCTCTTGGATCTTTCTCTCAGTCTGGCCGTTAGTCTGTTGATGATAACCAGAAGAGAGATTAACAGAGATACCTAGGAGCTTGAAGAAGGCTTTCCATACATGGGAGATGAATTGAGGACCCCGGTCTCTTCAGGTAACCCAAAGTTGCGAAAGACATGCTGGAACAGATGTTTGGCGGTTTCCAGGGCAGTGGGGATTCCTTTTAACGGAATGAGTTTGAAGGATTTGGAGAATCTGTCCACTGTCACAAGTATGCAAGTGTTACCTTATGAGTTGGGTAGATCAGTGATAAAGTCTACTCCGATATGGGACCAGGGCCTCTGTGGTATAGGAAGTGGTACCAGTTTTCCTGCAGGTAGATGATGAGGAGTGTTAGACATGGCACAGACTGAGCAACTCTGGAGGTACCTGGTGATATCACGGTGCATACTGGGCCACCAGTACCGAGCCTGAAGGAGCGAGAAGGTCAGTCTGCTGCCTGGATGTTCAGAGCCCAGAGACTCATGTGTGGGGTACGTAGATCTTACCTTCTGAGCACCCTGGTGGAGCAGGCTCCTGGAGGGTGGCGTTCCTGATGTTCTGATCCAGATCCCAAACGATGGGACTGACGATCACGTCGGGTGGTAAAATGGTCTCTGGTTCGGCTGGAGAGTCGGCAGAGAACTGTCTGGAGAGACAGCGGACTTTTGAATGTTTGCCAATTATTAAACACCCGCACCCACGGCTGGAATGCGGCCAACTCGACCGCGCTGGCGGAGGCGTGCTAGATGACAGAATAATTGATGTTGTTAGAGATTACAATGAGCTCAATATTATTTGTAGAGAGAGCCGAGTAATATTTGATTTTATATTTTAAGTCGTTTTATATTTGATATTTGAAGTCATTTGTGTCCTGTAATATTCTGTCATTGTTTGATGAGTAGTATGATGCTGGTGAAGAGAATTTATAGTTTTATAAGAGAGTTATAAAAAGAATACTTAATGTGTTTTTACACAGTTTGTCTATGTTAGTACAGCATTATGGTTTGATTACTGTAATGTTAATGTAAGTGAGTTACAATCTTTATTTGATGCAATACATTTATTGAACAAGAGTTTTATTCATTTATGAAGAAGTCACACTGCCAGTTATTTCAAAATGCAATGAAATTCTGACTAATTTCTTGTTTTGTTTATTAATTTTGCAGAGTGTGACAGTAATAAAAGACTATAAGTGCCACCAGAAAATTCTACCTCCTCTGTGTGTGCAACACTTGCACCATATCTCCTTGGAGTCCTGTCTACTACTCGCTATCGTCTATCCCAGTTTTTTTTTTTTTTTTTTTTGTAATGATGATTTCCTCCTCCACCATTCCACCACCAAGCCTCGTTTTCTTCCTTTCTCTGTCCAGATGTCATACTGAGTGCCTTCCTAGCTGTTTCCCTAGTCTTCCTTCTTCAGCTTTCACCTTTTAAACCTTGGTTCAATATAAACTCTCTTCCTCCTCCTCACTTTCAAGGTCATTCTACAAACCACCATCCAATGCTGTGTAGTTACACAATCCCCTGCCAAATGGACTTGAAACATTCAAGTTGGAATTATTTTAGTTTACTTGTAGAAACCACAGAATAATACATGACCTAGTAAAATAACTTGCAGTAATCCTGAAAATAGGTTAAAAATGTTTAAGTGGGCCCTCTAAAAGCACAAGTGGCACCTGCATAACCCCCCAGTTTCTAGAATGTCTAGTCTAGAATCTCCACTGCCTTTAATAGTGACTACCCTGAACTGTGTTTACACTTTTAGAAGCTCACCAAAAATGTCAATCACCATGGGACCGTCAAACTTTTTTTTAATTATTTTTACAAATTTGTTTGGTGTTGCTATTGACATTTAAGATGATTTAATTTAAAACACCAAAAACACTTTTTGACCTTCTTTGTGAAAAACCTTTTTAGCATCCACAGTAGCATTTTTTTAGCATCCCCCAATTTTTTTCTTCAAATTATACAGCAATTGTTCTGTTTTTCATGTTTATTCAATCAAACTTTTTAATTATGTTCATTTATATATATAAAAAAAAAGTATTTCAGTGAAGTGGAGAAGGTGAAGAGAAATGAAGGTGAAACAGGAAGCTACATATGTAACTTAAGGATGAGAAAAGCACCTAGATGATCATATCTCACTGTAACACAGCTTTAGGAAGTGTGCTAAACACAGACCCAACCCTCTTCCCAGCACTCTTTCTCATGGTGAACCCCTTGCTCTGTTTAGGGAAAATAAGAGAAAACAGTGAGTCAAGCCTCAGTGTTTGGGAGCTGCTGCCCAGACTGTTAATTAAGAAGGATGAATTAAAAACAGCCCTGTCTGGTCCTCCTCCCCTACCCCCAGCCCTTTGAACAACTTTGGCTTTGAAGGCTTTTTGAAAAATAAATAGGAAGAAAAAAGAGCAAAAAATTGGGTATCCCTCTCTTCCAAACACACACACACTAAGTTTACAACTGTCCTGGGAACTCACACACTGTTTATTTTTGGATAAATCAGGATTGAGGAGCACTCATTTGACCATGTTTTTTACATTAATTTTCTCTTCAATGTGAAAATGTCTGGAGAAAAAAAAAAAATCAATGGAGCTTGTAATGAAAGTATTAAAAGAATAGTTCATTCAAAACTTATTGCACAAAATCAGTTGGCTCCAACACATACGTATGTGAAGATTTGAGTACAGCATGCTTGTAATATAGCTTACTTCATCTGAACAAGGAAAGTGTCTATTCAAAACTCACTTTCAGGTCGGCTACCTTTTTTGTCAGATCAGGCATTGCTCAGGTGACACAGATCCAAATCTAGTACTGCACATTATAACTGTTAATATAAGACTCAAAAAGGGATAAAAATTTCATTCACTATATCAAAGATCTTCAGAAAACATATTTGATAGCTTTATTTGAGTAACAGACAATAGATTAGGCTGTTCAGGATACATTCACATAAACTATTCCCTCCTGTTACGAATCTGGTCGGTGACCTGCGGTCCGCTCACCACCAGATGTCGCTCTCGCCCTGTTGTTACACACTGACTGTTGGATTACACCCCTGACTACATCTCCTGTCATGCAGCGCGCTGATTGGGTCAGCTCCTGTGACCAATCAGGTGCGCTATAAAAGCCCCGGACTTTCCCCATGCTGATCACGGAGTATTGTGATTATCGTTGTGTTTATTCGCATAGTCGATTCCTAGTTCCTAGTTCCCGTGTTCCCAGTTCCCGTGTTCCCGTGTTCCCCTGTGTTTAGCTTTCTCGCCTGGCCATCTCGACTGTCTCGCTGCCTGCCTACTGGACTCTCGCTCGTTTCACGGATTATTCTCTCGTCTCACTCCCATCGTTACACCTCCACTGAGTCACATCCAATATTCCACGACCCGGAAGATTTGTTGATTACCTTCTACCTAGCAAGGTTAAACAAATAACTAAAAGCATAACCTCCCCTTGATGGTCTTCAAGGGATGCTGTGTAACATTAATTAGTGGGTGCCTCAATTTGTAGGATATGCTTCACGGTGGGTGAGATGGAGGAGGACCTTGTGGTCATAGAGCTCCCAAGCCAAGTGTTCCCAAGTCCGGTAATCTTGGTGGTAATACTGGTAAAGCACTGCCCATACACCTGTCCCTGTGGTGTGTTCACCCTTGCTGGTCCATACTGGGGTACATGGCACTGAGCCAGTTCCCACCCATGTCCATGCCCTTGAGCCTCCTCCTCCTCTGCCAGTCTTCTGTCTAGCCTACAAGCTTCTTTGTCCTTGCTGGTCCTGTACATCCAATAACCTCTCTCAACTCTGCTGGTTCCAATCAGACTTAGAGCTCCTTCAACTCTGCAGGTCCTGCACAGTCTAGCTCATTCGTCTCTGGTTCTTACCTAGCATCCTGGATCCTTTGCCTCCACTGATTCTGTCTAGTTCTGTCCTCATCTCAGCGGAGGGAGGGAACCACCAGGATAACTGACAGAGGTAAAGCTGGAAGTGGAGACCCAGGCAGAGCTAAGGCCTTCCCAAGTATCCTCACCTTGAGCTTAGCTTGGCCTTGATCCCTCTGCTACACCTCGAGTCTTTGATCTCATGACTCGGTCTGTCAACTTCACCTCAGCTCCTTGCTCCGTTGGGTTCACCGTGGTTCATCATCCCACTAGCCGAGATGGGTTGCCTTATCCTCCTGCTCTGCCTTGGTCAGATGTCACGTTGGTTTCGTCACGGTCTTTCAGACCTATGGCTGCTCCTTACTCTTCCATTCCCTCGGTTCCACTAGGCTTTACATTCCCTCTGGCTCGACTGTTGTCTTCACTCACTTTAGCTCAACCTTAGTCCCTCAACCCATCAGCTCCACCTTTGACCTCAAGACCCTGGGTCTTTGGCTCCTTAGCTCCCCCTGGGTCTCCGCCACTTCCAGCTTTACCTCTGTCCGTCATCCCGCTGGGCTCCTCCTTACGTCAGCTCTGCCCGTGAGTTCTTCTACCACCAGTTCCTTCCCTGGGCTCTTCCACCACCAGTTCCTCAAGGGTGCCTATACAAGCTTTGTATATACAATTACTGTATATACAAAAACGTGAGTGTCCCCTAACTCCACCCATTTGTACCTCTATTGACATTACATTGACATCTTGAAACCATTATAGACATGGACAGCACATACTTACTAATTTAGAACTTACTGTGGAATACTCTGGAATACTAGAGATACTAGATTCTTAGATCCTCTGATTTTAAAATACAAACTGATGCTACCAATATGGGCTTATGAACAGTGTTTACACATGACACAGATCTGGAAATAGTAGCCTACTTTATTGTGGAGAAGGAGTGACTTCTCTGTGCTATCGAAAGATGGATGGAGTAAGACTCTTTGAAGTGTTTACTGTCTAATTTGCACTCCCCATCCTAGACCATGCTCTCCTTTGACAAGCTGCACTAAAATTTTGGTTTCTAGGTGCACTATGGAAAAGGTCAGCATATTGTGCTTGTTATGCTGTCTTGAAGAGTTGAGGAAGAAGTTTGTGGGTCTATACCTCTGAACCAACCAATTAGCCAATTGGATTTGTTACCCTGATTTTAAAAATCTTTTATTTTCCCTGTTTGTCAAAAGAAAGCCCAGAAAAGCAGCATGTAGGCAGCGACTACAGTCTATCACAGTACTGGAATCAGAGTTTATGTTAGTGGTTGACTTGATGGAACTCTTTCCCAAAAGCATCTATATGAATGAGTACTTACCAGTGAAGGTAGATTACTGCTGTAAATTAACTATTTGCCATCCATTTAGCAAAGATCTTGATAAAAGACATCTTTAATCAGAGGTGAACATCCTCAAGTAAGGGGGAAGCAGAAAGCAAGGGAGAGGAAGGTAGCTTCTTTTAACCTTGAGGTGTGTGGTGTTTGTTATGTTGTTAAGACTCTTTCATGTGTATTTGAAAATATGCTTCAATAAGTCCAGGAAGTATGCACATATGGGGCATGAATCACCAGCATGCATATTGTGCCAATTGCTTCATAAGGAACATCACCCAGTATTCTAACGTCTAAGGGATTCTAAGGGAATTGATAGATGCTGGTGGATCTTGAATAGTCAGTGAAGTTACAGCCACTACCCTGCAACCAGATGTTGTTTTATTTGTCTAAATCTAAATCTGGAACAACTGAAAGATTGTCCAAAAGAGGCCTTTGAGAGGATGATCTCCAAAGTGTGCAGGGTTGGTCAGTGATTGCTAGGGGGATGGATGGAGAAATAAGTGCCTACCAGCGAAGGTTGGATGTAGGGCATTTCCAGCCTTGTCATTAGGCAGATCCTTCAGCAATTTCTGATCAAGGCAGAGAGGAAGAGGAGGGCCACTGAAGCAGCAGAGAGGGCATCAAGATGGCTGCAGCTGGAAAAGGGAGAGCAGTAATAAGCCATCGGGACACAAGCTGGGGTTTGATCAGTCCTGGCTGGGTCATCTGGAGAAGTGTGTATGATGTCAAAAAACCTGAAACACCCGAGGAATCCATGAACTTCACTCACTATGTGTCCAGAGTCCAGATATGTGCAAACAGGAAGATCAATCTGTATTTTCTTTGTTAAAATCATTGCTAGTGTGAACAGCATATATGGTGTAAATACTGGAAAGGTTTTACTGTTATTCACAACTGATTTTCCGATAAACAGCTCTTGGTTAAACTAGAATGCGAGGGGTTGGTGCTAAAGTGGTGCAACTGCAACTGTTGTTTCCCTTCTGAATGTATAGTATTTGTGCTTCATGAGACCCCACCTCTCCCCATGGTTGATTGGTGCATGGTTGATTTACATTTTAAGTGTGAAGAATATAAACACAAACACTTTATTTTAGATATGACATAATCATGTTCTGCATTTCAGACTGTGCTCTGCGATGATTCAAGTGAACAAGCTGTTTTGAGCTGCCAGGTTAATCATGGAATGCTATTTTTGTTTGGGACTTAAAGTCAAATGTCACGTCCCAGCACATTTTGCAAAAAGCAGCAGAGATGTCAGACTATGCTTGTGATTAAAGTAATGTGAGGTCATATTTTGCTCTGTAGGCATGTGGGCTTTACCCTGGCTTTTTGCCACTTTTCCATTTCTTGTGGAAAAAAGTACTTTTTGTGGCTACTTTTCACTTTGATTTTCACTTTTCACCTTGAAATTAGCAAATATTATATATATATATATATATATATATATATATATATATATATATATATATATATATATTATTTTTTTGCTAATATTTGCTAATTTCATTACTACAAATACATTTTTACAGTTGTCTTTGTCTTTACACTTAGACACATTTAAAAAATGAAAATGTCAGATGTTTTACAGGCACAGAATTAGTCTGACCTAGCAACATAAGTGAATACAGCATAATTGTACTCCATACTGGTTGCAAATTATCTGGGCTCTGCAGATGTAGACTGCAAACAAAGATGGGGCCTTTCCCCCCACCTTCTGATTGTAATCAGCCCTGTCAATCTATAGCCTCTCATTGTTGTATTTTCAGCTTGAGAGCGCTCTTCTCTCATTGGTTTACTGCGGACGGGAGACTGAGCTATGACACTGAATTCATGGCTGCCAAAAGCAGCTGCCTTTTTTGTTTTCCCCAATAATCTTTCAGTAAATTCTCAAATTCCATGTGCTACGAGATCCAGTGTGGAGAAAACTATGGCATCAGCGGCATTCAAGAGCCTGTGTCAGATCTTAGTGAAAATGGGCCGAGATAGGGCTCTTTGCTGAGAGGATATTAAGTGCTACCAGACACAGGCTGCCTGGAGGCAGAGCAGCTTAGCATGTCTAAAAGAGTGGGGGTGGAAGCCAAAGACTGTGTGCGGTACAAATGGCTCTTTAGATCTTACATCATCTATCCAATGCACACACGGGGAGATGTCACATGAGGCTAAAAAACACAAATGACATTTAATTTCGCACGAGAAACGAGTTTATCAGAAATGTCATACTTCTCGTAACCACTGTTGCTGAGTGAGGACTGAATTATTAAAGGATTAGTTTACTTAACAAAAAAAAAAAAGAAGGAAAGAATAAAAAGCCTAATCATTCATACACCTTTCTTCAAATACATACATAAACAAATTCTGCTCTATAAATTGTTGTGTTGGCTTATTGAAAACATAACTGGGTAACACTTTATAATAACGTTCAGTTGTAAGTCATTTATAAGCAATTAGTTAATGATGAAATAATCATTTACAAAACATTTATAAAAGATTACTAAGTGATATGCTAACAATTTGTGTATGTTTTGTTAATTCATTTACAAGTAATTAGTTAATAATTAACTAATCAATTACAAAACATGACTATGCATTCATAACTGATTAATAAGTTATATGTTAGTATTTTTATCTATGCTTTGTAGATGAAGTTATAAATCATTTACAAGTGATTAGATAATGATGAACTAAAAATCTACAAAACATCACTATACGTTCACAAATGATTAAGTAATATGCTAACAATTTACAAATTTGTCGTAAGTTATCTTTAAAAAAATAGCATATTGTGAAATAATCAAACAGATCCTTAGTTAATGGTTAATAAGTTACTAGTTAATATATTATTAATCAATTATAAATAATTGAAATGTCAATCATTGAAATGTTTACCCTCCATTAAAGATCACATCATGAATAAATCATTTACAAATCTTTCTGCATCCCCTAATCTAAAGTGTAAACAATTCATCAGTTGTAAGTGTTTTACTCATCATTTGTAGATCTTTCCCTCCAGTGTGTATTACCCACACAACCTGTAACCGGCAGGTTTGTAAAACATTTACAACTGATGAGTAGTTTACACTTTAGATTAGGGGATGTAGAAAGATTTGTAAATGATTTATTCATCTTGTGTTTACACAACAGGTTTTGAAATTTTTGTTGTGTGTACTGCAATGTAAGGGCTGACTGGTGAGGGTAAAGATGGTAAACACATGGAGTATTTTAGTGCTGTCATCTGATGTGATCTTCAGTGGAGGGTAAAACTGGTTCACATTATCACTAGATCCCACACACTCCACACAGAACACAAGTCTGTGCTGATGAGAGAAAGGGTTTACACGTTTATTCACTTGAGAGCAAATAATTTATTATTTAAAAAAAGTTTTAGAATAATTGCATTTGTGTGCTCTTCAACATATCACTTATTAATCATTTATAAACACATAGTCATGTTTTGTAAATGATTAGTTCATCATTAACTGATTACTTGTAAATAAACTTGTAATTGACTTGTAAATGAATTAACAAAACATACACAAATTGTTAGCATATCACTTATTAATCATTTGTCAATGTTTTGTAAATGATTACTTCATCATTAACTAATCACTTATAAATGACTTACTACTGAACGTTATTATAAAGTGTTACCCATAATGGTTAAAAAAAATAATAATGTTCCAAAATGTACAGCTTGGCACTGTTATACCAGCATGAAAATGTATTTATTTATAACAGGTGATTCCCCAAAGGGTTACTTTGTTCCGTGGTCCATCAGTGTTGCCCACTTGTTGTTGTTGTGCTTTCCAGATTTAAGAAACCATGACATCTTTCAACTTATATTCCAACAGGCTGCTGTGAAAGTCAGTGTCATATTCTCAATGAGATGGAAACAAATCAAGTAACTGATTGTGAATAATTACTTGAAATACTGACACATATACTGATACATACATAAATAAATGGACATCTGTATTTTTTTACATAGACCATAATATAATTGATCTTTATCATCTACTGTAAAGGTCTTAATGGTTCAGCAGTATTGTTCCAAAAGAGTAAACCTCTTTCCAGTCTCACCACAGGCATTCCTCGATTTTAAGAGGTATTGTGACCGAATTCTAAGGTTTTGGATCCTGTATACCATAAAAGGGAGTAAATGTGAAATAATAAAAGATATGTGTTGTCTTTTAAAAGACTTTTGCTGCTAGCATATCTTGCATTTTTCTTAAACACAAAAGGCTGGTAATTTATAGACAGTCTGGATGGAAATATTATGTAAGAGAAAACCTGTTGGGGAATGATATCATATTTCTACTACATTTGGGGGAAAAAATAATAACAAACAAACAAACAAACAAAGGCAAGATATAATTTGTGTAGTTATATTTTGGATAAATTCTGAGACAATATAAAAAGAGATAATATAAAGAGACATGTTTTGAATTCTATCATATATCATATAAATTATCATATATTAGTTCTAATTAAAAAAAAAAGGTTTTATATATATATATATATATATATATATATATATATATATGGGTCACTATCACTGTAGTGTGCCTTTTGGTGTCTGTACATAAATAACTTATTTGCTATGATAACTTAACACAAAAGGGTGTGTTATATTAGGCTAAGTTTTTATACTTTATACTTTTTTTTTTAATTTTGTGTAGGAGGATGCGTGTTATTTTGCTATGTCCCATGCACTGCTCTTTCAGTTTGAATGAGAGTAGAATACAGTAAAATCATGAAATTGTAAAATGTAGTTTTCCTATTAATATTTTGTTAAATTAGACATTACTTAATTTGAGTGTATTGACCATTTGGTAATAAAAACAATATTTTTTATTTAATAAAAAAGAAGAGTTTGTCCATGTCCCTTGAATGGTTGTCCACCCTGTCGTATTGGGGAATCTACCCCTTTAAGAAAAGGCCATCCCTTTTAGTGACATATGTACAATGGATCTTTGTCTCTTTAGTGGCGGGAATTTCAATGGCTGAGGTGAGTAAGTTGGTGACTCTTAAACAGACAAATTTTCTTGGTATGAGTTTGCTTACTTGCTTTTCATAAGCTAAGCTAACATGTCCACCCTGTCGGCATAAAATATGTCGGGAGTGATTAGAATACAGTATTTTCAAAATATGTAAGTTTAAATATACCAAATTCTCTCCAACAACCAGACTAACTATTTAGCTAGTCACAGTTTGTTGTAAGCTAATATGCTAATTAAAGCTCAAAATGTACACCCTGTTGACCACTTAGACATACACATGACAGGGTGGACACAGCATTCATTTGTAGCTAAATTTGCTAAAAATTGAAATAAATTGTATTATTTATTATTATTATATTATTTTTTCGAAGTTGAAGAAATGTTTCATTGTCATATTCTGTCATGCTTTATGTGTCCACCCCGTCATGTGCTGGTCCACCCTGTCATCTTGATATTTTAAATTTAATTTTAAAATTTTTAATTAATAATTCAATCATATCTATATAATCCAGTGTGTTCAATAACTAGGTGTGGGGGCAATAACATGCAAACTAAAAAACTGCATCCAAATATCACAGTTTTCTCAAAATATGAAAAAATACATGTGCAAATTGTATGAGACTTTAAAAACACATGGTTTACATAAACTCTTTTATGTATTTATAATTTGAAAACAAACAAATAACCCTGTTTAGGAAAGAGACATTATACCTTTCAGAAAACATCATTTGGATCTTAATATTGCAATAAAACATATTTAACAGTAATATATATGTCCATGACAGGGTGGACATATCTTATGGCTTATGTTTCGAATAATGGCCCATAATTATCTAAAAAAAAAAAATGTGTGGGAGCTCAGCTATTTTTTTTTTTTTATAGTACTTGAGTGTTTACTATTTATGACAGGACATAAAGCTAATTGGAAATTAAGACCAAATGCAGTGCATGAGTCATGCATAATATTCTATTGATACTTTATTTCTGCTTTGTTGTGATTTCTGGGACTTGACAACCCCTGGTCCCTTTCTATACTGTTGTATTGAAAATAATCTATATTCAGTAAATACAGTGTATAGTAAGTACGGTGTTTTCAGTTTTGGTGACTATAATGCCTTATCTAAGCAGAGCTTGAGACATATAATCTTTGACACATATATGTTATGCATAAACTGAGACTAAACATAAACTCAGTGTTGTTGAGTAGCTTATTGTTGTTGAAGGTCCAATCAGGCTCCCTGGGCCATTGCCCATCATCTTAGTCCTTTTGTGATTGGACCTCCTGGCAGGTGATGAGGGAAAATGATTTCACATCATTCATCCTTAGACTGAGGTTGGGTTGACCATGGTTTCTGTTCATGGTTTCTTTGTTCTTTCCCAGCAAATGGTGAAAGGCAGCGGGTGGTAATGGCCCTTCAGCCAGCCCCTGCTGCCCACACTCAAATCACTGAGGTAATTATCTTCAATCAAAGGGCCCAAAAAAAAAAATCTATTGACACTTAAGTGCCTTGTACAGTGGGAAATTTCACTTCCTTTCAGTCTGGTTCTGTGACTGGGCTTGTTCTTCTTGACTTTGACCCAATCATTGGCAGCAACTACAGTAAAAGGCCAACGCCTCAAACTGTAGATAATAAGCAACACACTGATAAAGAGGTAATGAAATAGTAAAGTATAACATGAGGGAAGGGATTTTCAAAAAGCTAAATTTAAAATGGGTACCCTAGCTGTAGCCCTGCATGCATGCAATATGCCACTGGCACTATCTGTTGCTATTCTTACTGCAACACAACTCGAAATACACAACTTGGAAAACAAAATACAGATATGATACCACATTGTGTGGCTTTTGATTGAAATTTTTAGTCAAAGGGCAACATAAGAAGCAATGGAAGTCTTCACTGCTTTCTTAGCGATAAGAAAAGGAGAAAAGAATGGGAATATGCGGACAAATAAAACTTCCTAAAGACCCACATCTGTGTTCTTTCCACTTTAGCCCTGATGCCTTTAAGACTTTTAGCAGACAACAGCAAGCATGTCGACGCTTGTCATGACACTGCAGCCTCTAAAGGGGTTTCTCAGCATGGATTTCAAATTAGCAGGGCATTTAGACTCTTTGTGGGAAGAAAAAAATCCATGGTACGACATTCGGTTTGAGTCTATGTTTATATCCATCGCCACCTGTAAGCTCTTTCAGTAGCTGTGGTTATCATATCAGTATTTTATTTTTCGAGTTATGTATTCCAAGTTGTGTTGTGGCAAAAATTAGCATAGCTCAGTGCCAGTAGCTCACAGAGTGCAAACGTTCTATGTAATCAAAATAATGGCGCCCCCCATAGTCCAAAATATGTATAAAACGATGTGGATTTTTTTAAATAATGCAATGGGTTTTCTATTACATATTTTAGTAAGAGACATCATTATTTACGTTATTTTAAGCTATACAAGTCTTAATATCAGGTGTTCCCTTTAACCATTTGACCCTAACACCACAAATTAATTAATCAACCAATCAATCCATCAATTAATCAGATGTGAGTAACCTACTAATATTGTTAGACTCTTTATGGTTTCTTTTTGTGAAAGATAAAATGCATTTATCCCTCACTTGAAATACTGGCCAAAAAGAGCTCTTTTACTTTGAACAAGAAGTTTTGAGAGATTGAAGTTGATAGAGAAAAGGCACAAGGGCCACAACAGGACCACTTGAACCAAAGACAAGGAGTTTTGTACTGCTGAGATATATAAGAGAAAACAAAAGTATTGGGTTGTATTGCTAATGCATATAGATTTTTTCTTCTAAGAGGCACTTTCTCCAGGGAGGAAATATTTCAGTATCTCTTCAACTTAAGACAACTTATTTGTCATTTGTTAAAGGGATAGCTCACCTAAAAATGGAAAATTTGCTGTTAATTTAGTCACCCTCAAGCCAAGTTGTATGTGATTGTTTTCTTTATTAGAACAAGTTTTTTAGCTGAAACCATGGTAGTTGGTGATTCATAAAATGCAAGTCAGTGTCTACCATCACCTTTGTATGTCAAAAAGCAACACAAAAAGAATACCCATGGCTTCTGACATCATTTTTAAGGTATTCTGAAGTGAAACAATCAGTCTGTGCAAGAAAATTAATATTACTTACGTTATTACCTGTATCCAGAGCCTCAGGTAAATGGAGAAGTCTGATTCTTTTCGATGAACTGCTTCTATTGGAAAGTTAAATTCAATGAATTGGTTTGAATAACCGATTCACCAGTTTGTTTACATAATCACACAATGATGTAACAAGTATTGGAAAGTTACTTGTTGGAAAGTTAAATTCAGCGGCTCATCAGTCTTCAGCCCGAGTCAGAACTGGCTCCCACATTGGAAGCAAAAAAAGTAAATAAATAAATGAATACAAAATGTGGATGGGATTTTTTTTTTACTGGGGAACATGCCCTATCCTGTATTTTAGTGCCTTTTAATTAAACAATTGCTTTTATATTCTAAAATGGTTACCACATACCTGGCAAGGTTTCAAATAAATTAAAACAGCAACAAAAGTCTAGTAACTTGTTTTGAACAACAAAGCAAACGATTAATCCATAGTGACATGCAGCAAAATGTGTGAAACCAATACTAGATGGCACAGTAATGTCATGCTGCAGTCTTAAGACACAACTGTGTGGTTAGAAAGTATATTACAATGGCATCGAACACAGCTTAGCCAATTATAATCAAGAACTGGAAATGTCCGATTTTATAACATGTGTTTTGATACTTTTGTCTGGCTACAGCATGAGAAAAAATGTAGCATAATGCAGCCATTAAGGCATCGTCTTTTTCAGAGATGTGCCTGCTAATTTCAGCAAGACATTGCCAAGACTCATTAAAGATTAACACACAACAGTGTGGTTTCATAGTAAAAGAGTCATAGCAAGTTTCTTTCAGTTGAAACATCTCAGACTTACATTTTAGTCTGGGATTAGACGTAAGCCTTGTCTGTGAAACTGGAGGTTAGTGTTGTTAGAAGAAAAGGGGACGTATCTGTCACAAGTCCTGTCCGGTCTGCCCACCACCAGAGGTCGATTTGACATCATATTGACACTCACACTACACAGACAGTTGCACTGCACCCTGGACTACATTTCCCATGCTCCACTTCTCTGATTACACACACAGCCACAGCCAAGCACACACAGTATAAATACAAGGACGTCACTATCATTCAGGGGCGAGTATTGTCTTGCGTTCATCGCTCTCCGAGTGATAGCAACTTTACGAAGCCACTTCCAAGTTTCCTGAGTAGTTAAGTCTTGTTTTCTAGTGTAGCCATCTGTGTTATGATCCTAGCCTGATTATCTCATCTTGTCTGCCTGCAGCCTGCCCTGGATTTATCACCTGTATTGAATTTCAATCCTTTGTCCTGCCATTTCGGACTCTGTTCGCCCCTCGTTTGAAATATTGACTGTCTGTCTACCCTCGCCTGTCCCTGGATTACTCTTGTGTCTTGCCCTGTTTGTATCTGCTTGCTGATGTTGACCCTGCCTGTTTTTGATCATGTCTCTGCCTTTGTTTAATAAAAGCTTGCATATGGATCCGCCCACTTTACGACTTGTTCACTCTGTAATAGTATCACACTTTTACAAAAGTTATTATTACAAAAAATAATACAATTTATCACTTTGAACACTGGAAAAACTCCCTGACTGAGGGACTAATAAGGGATTATTATCTTAATAAATATCTGATCCTGGTCCAATAGGTGATTGTCTTCAGAAACATTTTTTGTTATGCTGGCTTAAAGTATCTTCACATCCCGATAGCTATCTCTAAGTTAAGTGGTCTAAATTTATTTCTATGTATTTATATTGTCTTTCAAAAATGTGTAGGGCCATAAAATGTTCATCCAATCAAAATGTTCAGTCTGAACATTATGATAGGCTGTCCTGCCTGTCTGTCAAATAAGTATCTGCGTCATGCCAGGAAGGGCATGGAGATCTTGCTTTCAAAGCTAGCTTGCTATCGCTAGCCTTTCCGAAATCACCTACCATGCGCCTACCATTTAAAATGTAATCAATTAAATATAGATTGAAAAGTGTTTGCAAGCCATTGCATTGGTTTGTGACTAAATGAAGGCTCCAAAGACATTCCTTCTACTATCATTTGTTGTGATAAAGAGCTGACAAATCTCTTTTATGTCAGTTTGATCAAGTTTGTCTTGGTGGATGTGGCAGACACCCACACTTTTCAGACGACTTTGACTTATTCTTAAGGCACTGAAACTCTGTTTGGCTTCAGCTGAGAAGAATGGCATTACAAGAACGAGTCTAACCAAAGACTCTACTTGAGTGCAGAGGGCATGGACTTCTAGCAGCATAGCTCTGAGACCATTTACTGCATCAGTGATGGTGCTGGATGGAAATTGAAATTTAAACATTGTCTGGGTAAAGGCTGACAACATCTTCTTCCACCTTTCCATCGACTAGCACCCTTTCCAATTCGTTAAAGGTATTGAAGCTGCTGCGGTCAAAGCGCTTGGTAAACTGTACATTCCCTGTTTTAAAAAAACAGCATACGCTGGTTAGGAATGTTCTGAAGAATGGTAGCTGGTTTGAGCTGGTTCCGAGCTGGTTATTAGCTGGTCCTGGCTTGGTCCTTTGTTTTTTTTTTTTCCATGCAAGCATCCCTGTGACACTTCCAGACGACTCGCTCTGAAGGGATGAGTTGAGGCACTCTAGTTGTTTGAGGGCTTCAAAGACAAGAAGACAAAGCAAAGTCTGACCTTAATGAAAACTCTCCCAAAGTCCTCTTGCAGTTCTACAGGTGTCAGAGGAGCCAGATACAGCCATTTCTTCCAGACTAAGCAATACCTCTTCATACTACACTATAACTGCCTGGACAGGACCCTCTGAAGCCATCGTGTAGGGCAGAGGGGCTTTAGAGTTCTGAAACTCCCTGCTTCAGACTGGGCAATCTCTTTAAAAATGGCCTTGTTTTTTTTCTAGACTGGTGATAATATGAGTGCCAAGTTTGTGGACCAAATTTAGTGCATCAGACACAACAGGGGATGAGCCACCGGCTGTTTGAGTCACAAGATTGACACAATGAGGACCACAGTGGACATACAAAGTAAGAGTTTGCTTCTCTCGGAGCACTGCACAAACTCCTTTTCTTTGGCCAGACATGTTTGCAGCTCCATCGTAAGATTGCCCTCGAAGCTTAACCGCAGGAGGACTTTAGTTGCCACCTCGGCCAAATCCATTCCTGTTATTGAAGGCACATCATATAGACCTATAAAGTATTCATGAGGGACAAGATTACGATCCACATGTTGGATACATATGGCCTTTTGTTCAACCCCCGACACATCCTGGGTTCCATTAATTATAATGGAATACTGCAGATTGGGCAACCCCTGAACAATATTTGCAATTCCCCTAATGACAGAGTTAGCCATGAGATTCAAAAACTAAATCTGAATTTCAGTGCTGGTATAATTATTGGTGGGCTTTATGAGCCAGACTTTAAACACAGCGTCATCCTCGGTTCTCAGTTGCAGAAGTTGCCTTAGGTTCCTTCATCATTACCATGGTCATGCAGAGCTGGACCTTGGCAGGCAAAGTTAAAAGGGAAAAGATGGTGTTTGCCATACTTCTGGGTAACTGCCGGTACCCAAAACTACTGTACCCAACAGCAATACCACTGCCATAACCAGCATTGGCCAGTAACGTGTTACTCACTAATGCATTTCTGTAATATTATTACTTTCCCCAGTAACAAGTGGTGTAAGGGATTACTTTTCCAAAACAGTAATTATATTACAGTTACTAATCCAAGTAACGCTGCATTACTGAGTTGTCAGAATGTGATTTGTGTTTTGTCCTAAGCAGGCTGTCTTATCTTATGACATGATTTTTAAAGTATTGTCATTAATATATGGACTCATTTTGCTGATCAAACTTACCTGAGACTCCCTGTCTCTCATGGCCTGTGTCTGCCTATCTGTTTGTGTGCTACTTGCAACATTTCCATATTGGCATATTTTACTGGACATATTTATTTTCAATTTAATTCTTTTAGATAATAGACTATAGGGTTATTTGACCAGGATTTAAAGAGCTGCTAACACAGGTTGATTTATGTACTGTAGCTAGCTAGCTAGCCTAGCAAAAATGTCAGATAACTATTAGTGTTATAACAACATAGTGTAAGTGTAACTGTACTTTAATGCTGCAACAATGACTACATGATGTCTTTAAAAGCAACAGGTAAACAAATGATGAACATTCACTTAAATACCAACTTGTTTAGTGACCGTATGTGACCAGACATCCAGATCCACCTGAACAGCAGATATGCTAAGATGCTTTGTTTACCTCATTGTGCCGGCCAAGTGCAGCAGGCATGAGTAGTGAAAATACAGAATGGAGTTTAATTTATATGAACTCTGAATGAGCCAAGTGGAATGGATTTGAGGAAGCAGAATCTTAGATGTCAAGGCTGTAGCTTGAACACAAAACAGAGTTTGATTTACTCGGGCATTCCTCAAGTGAAATAAATTTGACTGACGGTACTCTGAAAAGTGAACAGACATATACGCTGAATTAGAGATGGTAAAAGTGAGTGGGTCCAATACGCTCATGCTGTTTCCTGATTTCATGAGTTGGCAAAAAACAGCACCATAGGACCATATTCATTTGTATATTGGTTCATTTCAAGTCGGAGTGACTTTCAGGCTTTTCCAAAAGTGAGTTTTGATTGAGTAACTTGTAGATCTTGAAATGCAGACTGTTTCAGATGGTCCAGTCTGATTTGGTTAAATGGTTTATTCTGTTCACTAAAAAGAACAAGGTCAAAAGAATGATTTGTTAATGAACCATTTACCCGATGCTATGGATTGCAGGTAATAATATTGTAAAAATGTTCAGTGTGTTGCACAGACTGATCATTTTGCTTCATAAGACCTCTATATGATGATCACCAGCCATAGATATTACTTTTTTTTTTTTTTTTCGGACTATGAAAGTGATGGTGTCACGGTAACGTAGTGAGCAGACCAGAGACTGTAGTAAATTGCAAACAAACAGGGTTTTATTGAACAGTTGGAGCAAATGAAGAGAATGGTCAAATGGAGCAATGAGCAAGCTTATCTGAATGTCCTTGTCAATGAAAGTGGATGAAGAGAGTTCCTGAGGGTGGCCACGACTGCGAGGGGCCGGGCAGTTGGGATGGTTCTGGTGGAACTCTTGGAGCAGGGCAGGATCAAGGATGTCCTCTCTGGCGATCCAAGAGCGTTCCTCAGGTCCGTACCCCTCCCAGTCGATGAGATATTCTAGCCGACCCCCTCAGCGTCGTGAATCTAAGATTTCGTGCACCGTGTAGATTGAAGGTTGTTCCAGGATTTCGGGAGAAGGGGGTTCAGCTCCAGCTCCGGTGGTTTCTGTGGCAGAAGGAAAACATGGTTTGAGGAGTGATACGTGGAAAGTGGGGTGAATACGGTACCTGGGTGGGAGCTGGAGCTGGTTTGTCACTTCATTTATCTGTCTCAGGATCTTGAACGGACCAATATAGCAGGGCAGTCGCAGGCACAGGTCACGGGTGGAGCTACTTTCGGTTTGTTATTATAATCAGCCACGTGGAGGTGCAAGCGGTGTACCGCCCACATCAACGTAAACAAAGCAGGAGATTTCACTTCATTGTTCATCTCGGCTACTTGCATCTTGTTACTGGAAGAAGACGCGCTGTGAGGAGAAAGATTTATATTTCCCTCAGAGGAAGAGCGCAATGCGACGCATGGCGAGATCCACCGAAAGAGTAAGTCTTTCTTTTATTAATCTACTTACGTTAGTTGTTGTGTTACTGTGATATAACTTGTAGATATTATAGTAGTTAGATTTTTTTCCAAACTATAATTCCTGACTACGTGTAATCAAGTGAAATGTTATGAAGTATGTTTAATTTCATTGCATCGAAATGTTTGACGACGCCAGGATGTTTTTAATGTTCTATAAAATAAAAATGACGCGATATAAAAGTAATAGTGTTTACACTGTAACACTAAATGATAGAGTCTAAGATTGTTTAGACCAAACTACTGTCATAAACATCTGTTCGTGAACAGAGTATATGACGTGCTTAACAATAGTAAATTAGTTTCCCAGACATAAAATGGTTTTGTATTGTATAATACATACAAAGCATGCTTGTGTTTATGACTATAAAATCATATTTATTTATTGTATAACAATAGGATATAAAAGTAATATTAGTTTATTTTTAATACTCTGTTTGTGAGTAGGTGTTTAACGTGCTAAACAATAATAATTAGTTTATCAGATATAAATTGTCAATATTTTATGATAGTATAAAGCATGTGTGAGTCTATGACTACAAAATCATACTATATGTATATATTACAGATGCTCCTGATATTAACATGCTCACAGATGTTTTTTGTTTTTTTTTCTAGTGATCTAAAACCTGCACCACAGAAGAATGCTACATAAATGCCACATGAAGACTGCCACCTGGACTACTGATGATGAGTATTGTTTCTTAAATCCATGGAAAGAAGCAGCAATCACTTAAATATCAAGTATATAAGTTTTCAGGAATGACACAAAGTCTGTTCACATCTCTGTACATGTAACATCAATGTAGTCAATAATGTGCTTTTGACCTTCATTATGTATGTTTTGATGATACTGTGCTGTAAATAAAATACAAATAGTCTAAAACTCCATTTTTTGAATCTCTTATTGGTTCTACCTGACAGTCACAGTCTCATTGATGGGCCATTAGAGGAGGTCCTTTTGTCTCTCAGGTGTGAATCACTAAATATTCATGGCCTTTGTCACTCTCTCGCATGTTCCTTTTCAATCACAAAACATGTCTTAGAAAATTTAAATCAATATATTGTTTTCTGTAAACGCGTGAATGAGATGATTTTCACATCATCTTGTAGAAAAAACTCTAGATTACCACATCCAGTTCTCAAAAGTCTTGTGCACAAATGTTCTGAATGTGTTTCATGGCCTTATTTCAGTAACTTAAAAAAATTAGTTTTTTCACTAACCACGCATAAACGTCGTTTTCTCAAACACACAAACATGTACTTTAATGTTGCTTGCATATTACTGTAGCCCAGTTTGTGCTGATTACAATGTAATCAAACTTTAGCCATTAATATGTTTTTTTTAGATACTGAAAAAAGCACAAATGTCAGGGCATGTCAAAACTTCTCCAGGGTGCCAAAACACCCTCAGACCCCAGAGAGTTAATGGCCAGTAGTTCCTGATTTCCTACATCATAGTTTTGCTCCGCCGGAGTCAGCTTACGAGAGTAATAGGCACAGGGATGGAGGAGAGGAGGCTCACCAGCCGCTTGGGACAACACCACTCCGATTCCAGTGGTGGAGGCATCCACCTCCACCACGAAAGGGTGCTCGGGATTCGGATGGCGTAATAGGGGAGCGGTGCAGAAGATGTTCTTTAGCTGGAAAGCTTCGTGGGCAGCGGGGTTCCAGGCAAGATGTTTATGCTTACCCTGCAGGAGGGAAGTCAATGGGGCCATGATAATGCTATAGTTTTTGATGAACCGACGATAGAATCCCAGAAAGCATTGTAACTCCTTCACTGTGCCTGGAACGGGCCAAACCTGGATGGCTTGAATCTTCCCCTGGTCCATCTGTACTCCCTCGGCACTTATTACATATCCGAGGAACTGTACCGAGGGCTGGTGGAACTCACACTTCTCTAGTTTAAGGAAAAGCTGGTGTTCTTGGAGTTTGAGTAGGACCTGCTGGACATGCTGGCGATGTTCGGCCTCGTTCCGGGAGTAGATGAGAATATCGTCAATGTAGACGACGAAGCAATGGAGATACTCCCAGAACACCTTATTCATGAAGGTCTGGAAGACAGCTGGACTGATGGAGAGACCGTACGGCATGACCCGATATTCGTAGTGGCCGGTGGGGGCAATAAACGCTGTCTTCCATTCATTTCCTTCACATATGCGAATGCAGTTATATGCACTCCGCAGGTCCAATTTCGAGAAGATCATAGCCCCTCTGAGTTCCTTGAGTGCTGCGGGGACCAGGGGAAGTGGGTAAGTTTGTTGTTGGATCTGTGAGTTAAGTTGGTGGTAGTCAATACACCTCCATCCTTCTTGCCCACGAAGAAGAAGCCTGAAGCGGCTGGTGAGGTAAATAGTCGTATGAATCCTTGATGAAGGGCTTCAGCAATGTACTCCTCCATCACCTGGCGCTCCGTGATGGACAGCGGGTAAATTTTACCTTTGGGGAGTTGAGCTCCAGGCAGCAGTTCGATGGCACAGTCCCATGGCCGATGGGGGGAAAGACGGGTGGCTGCCTGCTTGCTGAATACATCCTAGAACACCACATACTCCTCTGGGATCTCGGGGGAAAACTCAGGTTCGGGACTTTCGACGTGGGTGGACGCTAGTGGTACAGACGGAGTGTTCGGAAGTGGTAAGTCTTGGAGACATTGGTCGTAACATTGGTCACTCCAACGAATGACGTCACAGGGGTTCCAGTGGAGATCCGGATTGTGCTGACTTAGCCATGGGCGTCCCAGGATGATGCTGATGGTGGACTCCTCCAGTACCAGAAACTGTAATTCCTCCTTGTGAAACAGACCAACTTGTAGTATGATGGATGGTGAGGAGTATCATACTTTACCACGCCCCAGTGGTTTTCCCTGTATTATCTTGATGGAGAGTGTATGACTGTGACGTTGACGAGTGAGTTGGAGTGAATCTAAACATTTTTGCGATATGAAGTTGCCGGAGGAACCTAAATCAACCACCAAGTACCAGAAAACACTGAACACACTGATTGACATGTTGATAAAACCTCCAGTCTTGGCGTACCCAGACTTCAACATTCCAATTATGTTATACACCAACTGCAAAGTGGAAAGATAGTGGTATGCGAGAAGTTTGGAGACTGTTTCACACCTTACACTTAACCATTTATACAGAAATTACCCTTGTGTTATGAACACTTCAAAAATGGAATGCGGTAGGCCAGTGTTGGGTGGAAGAAATATGTCGGAGAATGCATATAGGTCCTGCCTCCTGAGTTGATATGAGTGGTCTGGGATGTGACCCATGCCAAAAGAAGGATGTCTTGGATTGTGGCAGTCAGTATGGCTCACAAAGACGTGGACCAGTCACCCCCTGCCTTTTGTTGCCAACTATAAGGCCGAACTTAACAGAGCTCAAAGTGAGGATTCGGTGATCTCTATAATAATGGAGATGAAAGAGTCAGATGAGATGCCAGATGAAGTCAGAAGAAGAAGGGTGACAGGTCCAGCCAGGAAACTCTTGGGGTGGAGCAAACTGACTCTAGAAGATGGATGCCTTTATAGGTGGGTGGCCAAAAGGAAACAGCATGTTCTGCCAGAAAACGTATGGACAACTTGCCTTGGAGTACCTGTATGATAGAAGGGATACACAGGCCAAGAAAGAGTAATCCACTTAATGAAAAGAGAGATTTACTGGGCACATATATGAAGAGGGAAGAAGAGGGAAGTAGTTATCAAAAAGTGTCCATGCATCAAAGCAAACAGCAATGATTTGTGTCCGAGTGCCCATGGGATGTGTAATTTCCAACTTGTCAATGTAATTTGTCTGCATCGACTATCTGCACCTTGAGCAAAATCAGGGAGTGTATAAGTATATGCTAGAGGTCGTAGATCATTTTACGAGACTTTCTCAAGCTTACCCTACAAGAAACATGTCCAGACGGAGAGTGGCTGACTTCTTGTTTAATGGCTACATTCCTCACTTTGCTCCTCTTTAGCAAATACGTCATGACCAGGACAGGTAGTTTGAAAATTAGATTTTCCGAAATCTCTGACAACTGGTGGAATGTGTCACTCGAAAACATCCCCTTATCACCCTCAAGGAAACCCAGCTGAGAGATTCACCCAGACTCTTCTGCAGATGCTCCAAGTGTTAGCTAAGAAAGAACAAGTGAAATGGAAAGATCACCTTTGGCACAGATTATATATGTCTATAATTGTACAGATCATGAGTCGACTGGGTATTCCCCATTCTACCTGTTGTACAGATGGTAATTGTTTTCTGTTTTTAAAAGGACATTCTAATCTGCCAGTCTGGCCTTCTCCACAGGGAGTGTAATATGAGCTTTTTAGTAGAACTTAGAATGTTTTAGAAGTATTCCTTTTTAGGGTATAAGGCCTGACACACAACTGTCAGCACAATATAGGTGTATCAGAATTGACAGGTCAATCTGCAAACTCTAACAAGGAAATAGCTAAATAAATTGCTACCCAGTGCTCAGTCTGGTTGTGTATGCTTGATTTATATACTTTCAGATGGTCTTTAAAAATGATTTCTCCTGTGCCACAGGATGACATTTGATGGACAGGAGGAAACAAATGATAATTTCTGCATCAGTATTTATCCTATCCTAGTATAATATCACATCCTCCAGCTATATATACCACTGTTTCCAAATATATCATTATGATTTCCGGGATCTCTTTAGCACTGATAACTCAGTAAAAACACTTATTTTGCTATATTGATGCATCTGCTGAATGATGTGAAAGATAAAAGGTATAGTATGAAGACTACGTGTATGATTAATTATGAATGATGATTTAAAAATATTTGTGGGCAAGTTCAGATTTAATTATCGAAAAACTAAAAAGTCTTTGTTCATTGTGGATTGTACTTGATTAAAATGCTTTGAGGTCTCTTTAAAGATCTTTAGTGCCTATTTGAGCAGTGCCAACCAAGGTACAAATGCCTGCCTTCACAACAACCACAGCTAATTGAAATTCACAAAATATGTCAGGAGTTCTTTAGCCTAGATTTCATGGAGCATATACCATGTGCCATATACCACGAGAGGTTCCTGGAAATCTATTGTTTTTCTCAGGCAGATAAACAAGCGGTTATTTAGCCCCTGATGGAGGAGCATAATGTTTCGTGCATGGGAAAAGCTACATTTGTCAGTGCCACTGTGCTTTTCTTCCTCCGATTATTGTGCTCCATTATGTTACTAGCACAGCAGAGGATCTCCTCAACAAAATAACATTCCTTTACATGGGTTTAAGTTGTAAAGAACTGAAAGCTATGGAAAAATAAAGCTGATCCTGCCTGACCAGATGACAGACAGACACTTTTTTGATCCCATGATTGAAACTGGGGTGCAGAAGTAGCCAGACAATTAACACTATGCAGTGCATAGATCATTTTTATGTATTAAATTACCACAAACATTACCACAAATAAAGTAAATTAAAAAAAAATACATAACCTGGTATAAGAAAATATATAATAAGTGACATTGTTTATCTGACAGAAATAGCATATAGTTGGAAACACTTTCTTTTTTTTTTTTTCCAGCTGATGAAAGATAAAAACATAAACAGCTAATCAGAATTACTTAAAGAAGCATTTAAAGTTGCAGACAACATTGCAGTTGCAGTGCATGCTTATAAACAAATAAAATAAACAGAACATTATCATCCATTGGTGTGGACATTGGTGTTTTGTTATAGCTATTTGAATGGGCATTGAGACTATAATCAAAACAACTGTAATCCACATTTTATGTGTGTAAACAGTTTAATAAATTAATGGTGATGTAGACTCAAACTTACTGGGAAATGTTGTAGAAGAAGGGGAAACAGACTTGAACTATCAATGATTTCTTCTACTCTGCATGAGGTACTTTAACCAAAGCTTTACATTAAACATCAAAGTGTCCCAGTAATCCTGCGGCTGTGAAAACATTAGGAACATGGCAGAGCACTTTGAGGGGACATGGTCACCAATTCTTGAGGACTGTAGCTGTGAGTGTCGACTTTAATTCCCAATCTCTCTAAGACCAAATAAACCCTTCCCCCACCCAACCTTCTTTCACCCTCTCTCTCATCAGTGGGGTTTGGGGTTTTAAAAATGTTTGCATTATGAATTGCTAAGTGATTGTCTTAATGAACCATCACATGGCAATGAAATTTACAAAGCAATTACTTTGTGATCTTATGCCCCAAACATGAGTTTAACCATGTATGACATTAAAATCTTCAAACCAGAAAACAGTCTTGTTCAACTCTTAATGCTAGTCAAGTGGGAATTTTCATTTGCACTTTCCATTTTCAGTAATATCAGTAATTGTTTACTTCATTAGTGTTTTTCAGCAAGAAACACACTTATCGATTTTTAAAAGAGTTCATCTAATGTTTGAGTTCTCCTATTGCTTAAGGCAATGTAGGTGATATGTTAGCATTTCAATTATACTAATGGTTCTTCAAGACCTCCCAGGAATTCACAAAGGGCTTGTTAATTTGAACACAAACATGATAGTAATGATATAGAATGTGAGACACTTAGCTATACATGCCAAATGAAGTGTGTCATGCAATATTATATACCAGTGAAGGCAAAGTCATTTTAGTAGCTGTGAGCATCAACATACAGGAGTCAACCATCAGGCTTACTGCTGCTGCACTGGTAAATTCAAACTCATCACATTTGACAGTCTTTGCGAAATTACCACCAGGTGACTCAAAGGGACATTTTGATGTTTGCTGAAGTGTGTCAGGAGTAGCCAACACATCAAACATACACAAACAAAAAGTAATAATTTCACTGAAAAGTCATGTATTTTTTCTAAAGAAAAGGTCCACAAAAGAAGGTGACAACATGCATAATCGACATGACAGCAACGTAGTCTTCAACAGTACCTGTTTTATTATTAGGACTATCTTTAAAACCTGGAAAATCAGGAAGAAATTCCCCACAACACAGGCCATCTCAATAAGCCAAGGTTCTCACAGCACCTTCATATGAAATAAACACACAAGGGATTAAATCAGCAATTGGCAAAGTTGGCAATTGCATCAATCTACATAGTAATGCAATCAGCAAGAGTATCACATGGCTATTTTGAATGAGGAGGCCAAAAATAGCTCAGACAAGCTGAGCCTTTTGCAAGGACTCAATGCTAATGGTGCTTCATTTTAAATTTAAATGTCAGCTTAGATGATGTTATTTATGAAGTTTCAGTATTTTCATTATGCCAGAGACTTTCCAATATTTTGACATTTTTCTGCATTTGCTGTGCAGTGTCTGCAACTGCAAATATTCTTGTGCATGCTCTATGTAGTGATATTTCAAGATGAAATCAGTTCCCGGTCCAGAATTATCTAGTTCCAACCAGACAACAGGATCTTAGATAGGAAGATTACAGAACACGATAAAAGAACGGCCGTTGGGTCCATAACATCAATGGCGAGAAAGCGTTTGCCACACTTTAGAAATGCTATCGTACGCCTTACACGCAAAGTCCATTCTGAAGAAGGACTTTTCAAATCATTTTTATATTTGCATTTATCCCAGTGATAACACTGCGTGTATAAATCTAAACGCAGCATATTTATTAAGGCATTAGCGTCAGGCATCTTTTGCATAACATAATGATGTTGCTGCCAGTTGCCTGAAGCAGCTAATTTCCGCTCCGCTTTGCCTTGCGTGACCTCCCTCGTAAATCATTATGCTAATGTGTAGTGCCATGCGCTTTTTGTCCCGGCTTGAGCATAATTACCCAGACACACACTGATGCTAAGAAGTCCCAAAAGAGGGCACACTAAGATAGCTGAGGGGTGACAAAGGAAAGGGGTTTGGGTGAATAGGCGAGCAGGGGTGGAAACAGCAGCGTAATTCAAATCAGCAGCGCTAGTCATGAGATTAACCCCATGCCACAGCAGTCGGAGAACTCAGCCTATATTGGGGCCTTTAGTGTTTCCTAGTGGTGAAGCTATTTTTTCAAAAACAATTTTTGTAAGCACAAACTGCAAAATTTATATTGAATACTTGTTTTCAATTGTCTATATGCTCTTTTTTCAGATGCTGAGCACATATTTGTCTTTTCTAACTTGCAGTTTGGCAGCTGTTATGTAATAAAACTACCGAAACTCGTTCACCATCAACAAGGCAAAGATTCTCACCCATCAAAAGCTTATCATTCACAACACAGTGAGCTAGTTTCCTCTGCTATGCTGTAGCTACTAGTCTTTCCTCTCAAAAGAATTCCTCTTTGGCTTTCAAATGAGGAATAAAGAGTAAAAGATGTACTCTGTGAGTTTGGGGGTGCTGAAATGCCACACATAAATGTTGACATGTTTCTCCACACTTGCTGTGTTTCTTCACTTGGCACAAGTTTCTGAAGAACTATGCTAAAGCTTAAAACAGTTTTGCAGTATCAAAATTGTTACTATCTATTCAAGAAAGGTCATCTTTGACTACATTACTGAGTGAGTGCATTTAATTGAGCTATACAAAAGATTTTGTTTTTACCTGCTCTTGAATAATAAAGTAAGAACTAAAAACAAAAAGACGCACATTAACTTTCGTACAGTTGTAACAATCAGCCTAAAAGACTGGGTTACAAAGTTTAAAATGGGGGTCAGATTTAACTGTGAGAGATGACTAGTGGTTAAAAGAATGAGACACAAAAGTGAATTTGTTTAAATAGAAATGGTGTATTTACAATATTCACATAAAAGGACTTTAAAACAACACGATAAAACCAGGTAAACTCAGTCTGTTAAAAGAATACAGTTCATTTGTCCATACCCTAAAACAGTCCAAGAATCCCTGTGTGTTGAAAAGTCCAATGTGAGTGTCCACCAGTGTATATACAATCCACAGAAAGTGTAATCCAAAGTTGTAGATGGTGTCTGGAAAGGTGAGCTCTAAAAACAGCAACTCCTCAATCCAGGTAAGTGTTGTGACTACCCCCAGTTGTTTGACATGCTGCTCTTTATATAGTTCCTGCTTCCTGTCATGTGACTGGTCACAAGACAGGCCAACCATACATTTCTTAAAGACATCCACACACTTAAAATGTTAAGAGGAATAAAATGGACTAAAAACATGTAAAACACTTAAAACTCTATAATACATTAAATCATTGTAATAAATAGAGCGGTAAAACATGTCTTTTTATGTGACAGTGTCACATAGTTCCCCGCCTTAGCTCTCACCCCTCGGGGGAGAAACTAGTCTCACAAGAGTACTGTCATCCATAGTCCATGAAATGGGTATCCTCTTTACAGTGTGTATTAAAATGTCTTTGAAATAACTTAGGTAAAACTAGGCCCCCCTATGCAGGCACTAGTTTGCTGGAAGGTATTTGGGAACCATACCAGTGAAGAGGAGATCGATACCAGACTGGGTATTCCTGGGTAGGTAGCGCTATTCCTTCCCAGCACTTCTTGTACCCAGCAATGCTGGCTCGTCGCTCTGTCTGTTGATTCCTCCTTCCACTTTGAACAGTCAGAGTTGATGTGCAGTGACGGGATGGTTCTGTGCTGCGGTTGATAACGCTACACCCTTTGCAGTCTCCCACGTAGCGCCAGACATCCTTTCGGACCGTTGGCCACCAGGCGACCTCCAGGATATTGAGGAGAGTTTTCAAGCGACTGTGATGTCTCTCCGTTGTCCTTTCGTGGAGGCTTTGTATTGTTAGCTGGATCAAGGCTTTGGGGACTACGAGCTGTATTCTCTGCTGTCCGCGCTTACCCTGGATCCTTCGGTACAGTAAGCCCTGGTGGTTGTGTATGGTGATCCTGTCTGTCTGGTGTGTGGAAGTAGAGATGGAAAGGGTGGCGTCATCTTGTTGAGCGCTGATAATTTCCTCGTTGGAGAAGGGAAGGATGGATAAGATGTAGCTGACATCTGGCCCTGTTGATGTCAAAGCAACGGTCTTTCCTTCTCTGGCTCTGTCTTACGTAGGTGAAGATGTGGAGATGGTGGGACGGTCCGTCGAAGGCGAAGAGGAGCAGCTGGTAGATGGCATGGAGTTGGTTTCGGTAGGCGGTGGAACAGCGGCTTCTGGAACGTTCTTTTCCCGAAGTTGTTTAGACCACTGTTTATCTCTCCTCCGCAAACACTCAACAACCTCTTTCCCTAATGCCTCTACTGCATCTTTCACAAATTCCTCCAGCTTTTGGAACCTACTGTCCACTGCCTCTCTAAAATACATTTCACGATTAAGATTGCTTTCGACAGAGTCTTTAAAATCCTTCTCCAATTTTAAGATAATGTTTTTAAGAGAAAGCACTTCAGCACGTAGCTGTTCACAGTCACAGTGATGTAAAATAACTTTGTCGCTAAAATCAGCAGGCGTATTAAAAGGAGCAGCATTACCAAAATGTGTCATCATCTTTTTACCACTTCTCAACACAGCTTTTAAAATCTTTGACATTCCCCGTACGGGCCACCAAATGTAACAATCAGCCTAAAAGACTGGGTTACAAAGTTTAAAATGGGGGTCAGATTTAACTGTGAGAGATGACTAGTGGTTAAAAGAATGAGACAAAAGTAAATTTGTTTAAATAGAAATGGTGTATTTACAATATTCACATTATAGGACTTTAAAACAACACGATAAAACCAGGTAAACTCAGTCTGTTAAAAGAATACAGTTCATTTGTCCATACCCTAAAACAGTCCAATAATCCCTGTGTGTTGAAAAGTCCAATGTGAGTGTCCACCAGTGTATATACAATCCACAGAAAGTGTAATCCAAAGTTGTAGATGGTGTCTGGAAAGGTGAGCTCTAAAAACAGCAACTCCTCAATCCAGGTAAGTGTTGTGACTACCCCCAATTGTTTGACATGCTGCTCTTTATATAGTTCCTGCTTCCCGTCATGTGACTGGTCACAAGACAGGCCAACCATACATTTCTTAAAGACATCCACACACTTAAAATGTTAAGAGGAATAAAATGGACTAAAAAACATGTAAAACACTTAAAACTCTATAATACATTAAATCATTGTAATAAATAGAGCGGTAAAACATGTCTTTTTATGTGACAGTGTCACACAGTTTACTTTACTTTTACGGGTTTTTAGCATAAATCAAACCATTTTGAAAACATTGCGTAAATGTGTTTAAAAGGAGCTGTATGGTTGCAGGCTGCAATATTTTCATTTATTATTTTAAAATGGCACATCAAGTAATTTAACATTATCTCTCAGCAGAAGCCCAGAATCAGATGCATCAAACACATTTGTATTGAAGTTTAGTTATCTAATGTTGTTTAGTTATCTAATGTCATGTCGTTGACAGGTTCTTTGTCATTAGCACATATCCACCTTATTTTTCAATGCGGAAGTAAGCTGTTTTCTGGTAATGTGTTAGACGTCCGGTTCATAATCCGCCATAGGGAAACAACGAGAAGAATATCAAAGTGCAGTAAACGGTAAAACAGTTTGCACTACAAACCAGTGTGTTCATAATTCAGATAATACATTAAAATAATATGGTAAGACACACCAGTTTGCAATATCAAGCAGCAAAACAAGCTTTTTGTGAAGCTAAAATAGCTAGAAGTGGATGAGACCGGAAGCAAGACACAAAAAATGTACAAATGGCTGCACCCAGTCTTATGGGAAAAATAAGGTGGATAAGCACACCATTAAGGGCTTTATTTTGACATCTACATCATTGACAGAGAGCCACTCTCAATTATTATGTAATGAACCACTATTAAAGGAGAAGTCCACTTCCAAAACAAAGATTCACATATAATATATTCACCCCCCTTGTCATCCAAGATGTTCATGACTTTCTTTCTTCAGTCGTAAAGAAATTATGTTTTTTGAGGAAAATATTTCTGCATTTTTCTCCATATAATATACTGGTATGGTGCCCCAATTTAGAACTTCCAAAAGGCAGTTTAAATACAGCTTCAAACGATCCAAAATGCGGTTGTAAATCATCCCAGCCGAGGACGAAGGGTCTTATCTAGCGAAGCGATCTGTTAATTTCATTAAAAGTAAAATACAATTTAAATACTTTTTAATCACAAATGCTCATTTTGCCTTTCTCTCCCTGAACTCTGTGTATTCTGACTCAAGACAGTTAGGGTATGTCTAAAAACTCCAGTTGTATTTTCTCGTTCAACTTCAAAAATCATTTCAAAATCCTACATCGCTGCAAAAGTACTGACACAGTCTTTGTAAAGTGAACATGCAAAGAAGATCAAACACCCTTAACAAAAAAGGTAAAACAGCGATATAGGACGATTTTGAAGTTGAGGGAGAACATGAGATGAGAGTTTTTCAACATACCCTAACTGTCATGAACTGGAACAAAAACAGTCCAGGCAGAGTAAGACAATTTGAGCATTTGGCATTAAAAAGTATATAAATTGTATTTTTTTAATAATACGAAAAAAATCATTACGCTAGATAAGACCCTTCTTTCTCAGCTGGGATGATTTACAACCGCATTTGGGATCGTTTGATGGCGCATTTAAACTGCTTTTTGGAAGTTCAAAATCGGGGCACCATATCAGTCCATTATATGGAGAAAAATGCTGAAATGTTTTCCTAAAAAAAAATTCTTTACGACTGAAGAAAGAAAGACATGAACATCTTGGATGACGAGGGGGCGAGTACACTATATGTGAATCTTTGTTTTGGAAGTGGACTTCTCCTTTAAGTGCATCGCACTCACATTCGAAGAGATGACAGCTGCATTCTGCTTTTTCTGTACATGCACTGGCCAGCTGTGACAACTAATGCAAGCATGTACAAATCTATATGAAACACATCAAAAACATTAATGCTACAGACTGCACTTATGACCAAGAACCTTCCATAATGAGAGCAATTAGAACATTAGTTCTGTGCAATATCTAAAACTTAGATAACCTAGACTAAACCATAAGAGTGACAGCACTACATTGAAGCTCATTTAATTGGTATTTAACTTCCAGATAAAGAACATTATGGGTATAAAACTCTATGGAAATGCATTTTTACTGTAGGTTTCTAGTCAAACAATGTTTGCGCCAAACAGTTTTGAATACTTGTGAGCTGTGTTAAATGGGCCTTCACATAGCACAGGGGTGTTCAGTCTTGCTCCTGAAGGGCCACTGTCCTGCAGAGTCTAGCTTCAATCCCAATTAATCACACTTGAACCAGCTAAACAAGGTCTTACTAGGCATACTAGAAACTTCCAGGCAGGTGTGTTGAGGCAAGTTGGAGCTAAACTCTGCAGGAAAGTGGCCCTTCCGGAGAAACACTGGACACCCCTGACATAGCACAAACTGCCCATAATCTGTTTGAGTGTCCCAACCAATGGGAGGGTGGAGGCACTATAGACAACGGTGGGCAATAGGAAGATCCAAACCCCAGCCAGAATGAAGGCAGAGTTGAGGGAGGGAGAAGTCGTAGTGGAAACTTGTCAGGTTGACCAGGGGACATGGCTGACAGAGACAGAGCTGATGGATTCGGAGACCTAGTTGGTGTCAAAGAACCGAAATGCCAGGGTGACACCTCAGGTTCAGAGGGCCAAGGCAAAGCCTACAGCTGAGGTGACTGAGGTAGTGAGAGTAACCTGGAAGACCAGTGGGGCCTTAGAGACCATGGACAATGGTGAAGCCAAAGAGATGGAGGGTTAAGGCATATCCTTAAACCTGGAATCCCATGGTAAAACCAGGGCGACACCTGACCAAGGCAGAGCCGGAGGGACAAAGGAGCCAGAGGTGAAGCTAGTGCGGAGCTGGGGTCCTGAAGGCCAGAGGCAGATCCACACCACTGAGGGGTGCCACAGTAGGAGGAGCAGAGGGACTAATGGGAACCAGCCTAGATGGGGCCATTAGACTGGTTGGCCTTGCTAGAGGAGGCGGGAATGGGAGCAGCAAACAGGAATAAAGAGAGCTTAGAACCGTCAAAGGAGATTCGTTATTGGGTGTAAAAAGTGGAGACACTAGAGCAGGGATAGGCAACGTCGGTCCTGCAGTGCCGATGACCTGCAAAGTTTAGTTCCAACTCTAATCAAACACAGCTGAACAAACTAATCAAGGTCTTCAGGATTACTAGGGCTACAGGCAGGTGAGGTTTTTTTCAGGGTTGGAACTAAACTCTGCAGGACATCAGCACTCCAGGATTGACGTTGCCTATCCCTGCACTAGAGATTCAGGGCTATCGTCTTCTATATTCACAAATTTCGAACAGAGGTCAGTTGCAGCTCATCCTCGGTGTTGGTAGTGTGGATGGGAATCCACTACATCCCCTTGTACTCCACTAGAAGCCCCACAGGGATGGACGATGTTGCCAGCTCACACACCTGGTCAGACTTACTTTGGTGCCTAGGCTTTGGGACAAAGATGGCCTTCGGCTTTTACATGGGTTCAGGCTCCATGGTGGGTGCAGGCTCAGGCATGGGCAGTGAGGATCTGGGTCCAGACTAACTCCAGACCAACTCCACATAATTTGCAAATGTCCCTCAAAGGACTATTGTTGGACAGGTGTGCCTTACACCTCTCATTCAAGCTGGTAACATAGAAAGCACACAGGGAGCAGTATGGGAAGCTTGTAAAGCATACTAGATCTAAGAAGTCTCTTCTGTAGCAAACACACAACACAGTAAATACAACAGAAACTTTCTTTCATTTGTTTAGCTGGAACAATCAGGAGATATTACAACCACATAAGGTACCAACAACATGGAACAATGAACACACAGAACTCCGGATTTAAATACACAAGGGTAAACAAGGAAACTGAACAATAGGTGAACATAATTAGTAACAGGTCCACACTAGGAAACTAGGTCAACATACAGTGACAGGGAACAGTAACAGAACCATGAAACATATATTGCACACAGGATTTTTAAGAGAAAACTGACTGTTCCAATCTGATTCTCTGGCTATATGCTTGGACTGGAAAAAAATCAGATTGTCACAAGTGTGTCTTTTCAAACTGACATGGACTGATACTACTGTGTACTGTAGTTATTTTATTTATATATTTATTTATTTAATTAAAATTACTGGTAATCTAATGTCCTTCTTATGTCCATTTCTGCATGAACAATCCAGCTGTGTTTGTGTTCAGTATGTTTAATTAATTCTTGTCATAGCAGCATAATTAATTGAATAGCATTAATTAAGAGTTACACTGAAGTAGAACACACTGTAAAACTTAAGTTCATGTTTGATTGCACAGGAAGTGTTAAGTATGCAGTATTAATACACTTATAGATTAGGTGCTTAAATATTTCTGGCATACGGCCTCTGATTACTTCACTGGACTACTTTTTTTTTTTTTTAAAGCTATATTCTTTTAATTCTGACGTGCCTTTGTAATATTTGTTTTCTCTGTTTTGACTAAACGTATAAAAAAACAGTTTTAATTTAAATGTTGTTAACATCTGTTTAAAATAAGACACAAAAAGAAACTATTTGATCAGAATTTCTACCATTCCAAATGAAATAAGTATTTATTATTTTACAGACATAACATAAATTCCAAATCATTTTACAGTTCTGCTTGTGTCTGAAACAAAACTATCCAAGATAGTGTCTATTAATATTCTCTCACTTTTTAGAAATTGTATGGTATCTTTTAAACACAACTGTATTCTAGGTGAACATTTGGTGTCATTTCATCTGTAAATGAAACCATTGTGTGAGTCAAACTGTTTCAAATTGATCGTCAAATTACAAACAGTTAATTTGGACTTTAGTCTTCCTTCTTTTAAATACTGCACACTGGAGCCATACTTGCATAACTGGAAATAATATGGACAGTCATTTAAATAAAGAGCTAATGCCTGTAATAGGACATGCTAAAATTTGATGTTAGTAAATCAATAAGGGTATTGTTTATTCCTTTATGAGTGTCACAATCCTTATAACCCAAAAGTAAAAATAACCAATAAAGGTATTTGAAAGGAAACCTGGGTTCCAACTGCAAACAAGAGGTTTTTAGCTGATATGGTCATGACTGACAATTTTTTTTTTTTTTTCTGATATCCTTTCAGGCAAGGTCTAACATCAAATAAAAGATTGAGTCATGACAGTTCCATCCCTGTAACCCAAACCCTGTCCCAGCTGAGGAACACACACCTCTGCCCTACAGCTCTGGAAATCTGACAACAGCACATCACAACGGGCCAAGGTCACAAGCCAAGCTGTTGCACTGCTTCTCACCCAGGCACATGGGGAACCAGCCTGTTGCTTTCATTCGGCCCAGCTGGCACTGTTGTGCTGTTTCTCACTTAACGCCTAGAGATGTGGTTGTGACTGCAAGAGGCCTGTGCTATCACTGCTGGAGTCTATCACTTGTCTGTAGCCAAAGGGGTGTCTACAGCCTTATGATTGTGAGGCAGCATGCAAGATAGGTAAGCAGAAAAAAAAACCTGGTGCTACAACCATCCATCTATTCTCCATATTGCTTGTCCTATAGCATCATGGGTATCCTAAGGCCTACCTGCTGCTATATATGTTTTACAAAAAAAAAATACTTATATTTGCGGTGCTATAAATCATTTTCTTTTCAAATGGTTCACACTATTGTTGTCGCTGTTGTGGAGTTTTAGGCCTAGTGTTAATAATAATACAGACTTTTTAAACTCTGAGCACTAAAGTGGCAATTGCACTAAACTTAAGGATTTTTCCATTTTCTTTCGATTTTTGCAAAAAAAAGCTCTGTGACCAACAAAAGTTTAATTTAAGGGGGTTATGTTTTGTTACTTTCATGAATTTTGAAGCCTAAATACAATCGCCAAAAGTAAAAGCTAATCGTAGGCTATTAAAGGGGTCATCGGATGCTAAGTTCACTTTTTCATGTTGTTTGAACATGAACAAATCTACCATATAATGATAAAAATCCATGTAGTGGTTTTTAATTAATCTGTAAAAATAATATCCCCTTTTTCAAATCGAGCCATTCACACCGACAGAGGCCACTCCCCCAATAGTTGATTGACATGAGCTCTTACCTTAGACCAACTGTCACAGTCCAGTAACTTTCCTTGTTTCGATGCCGAAGCAGGGATGTAAGTTAGACAAGAATATCTCCGATTGAGCGATTGAGGTGTTGTGTTGCTGGATGTAATAATGAACATAGTGGTTGTCATTTACTCCCGACATCTGAGCCGCTGAAGATGCAGTGGATTACATTTGTTTGTGAATGGAATGCGCATCCCGATCTACATATATCCACCTGTGTTCACGCGAATCATTCGTGATCCAGCTTCACCCACAGCAGAAGTGAGTATAAGCCTTTTTTATGAATCTTTGCGATCGCCTTTCCTTATAACGTGGTAGTTAGGAAGTTTAGTGGCTAAACACGTCTAAATGTGGCTAAAGTAAACAAGATCGTCATTCCACAGAGAGAAGAGAGGGGCGGGGTGAGCAGAGCTCATTTGCATTTAAAGGAACAACCCCTTAGAATGAGATGATTTTTGCAGAGTTCATTTTGACAAGGTAAAAAGGGTGTTGTTTTACAAAACCATTGAGAATTTTTAATCAAAGTATATTAGAGACTTTTCATTAAGACCCTAAAGAATCATATCAACTTGTGGAAAATGGGCATCCGATGACCCCTTTAATGAACTACACCACAGTTACACGACTTCACCATTCCACCATTAACCGCCATCTGCCATTATGTTCTAGAATAAACCTGAAAGTATCTTGCGCTTGTGTTAAACACAGACCTTATTTTAAGTATTTAACCAAAAAAAAAAAAAAACATTGATTTATGTAGGATGGATATATATATATATATATATATATATATATATATATTTATATATATATATACATATGTACTGAGAAGCATGATCCAGTGTTAAAGGGATAATTGGATGCCCATTTTCCACAAGTTGATATGATTCTTTAGGGTCTTAATTAAAAGTCTCTAATATACTTTGATTAAAAATTCTCAATGGTTTTGTAAAATAACACCCTTTTTACCTTGTCAAAATGAGCTCTGCTCTGCTCACCCGGCCCCTCTCATCTCTCTGTGGAATGACGGTCTTGTTTACTTTAGCTGCATTTAGACGCATTTAGACGCGTTTAGCCACTAAACTTCCTAACTACCATGTTATAAGGAAAGGCGATCGCAAAGATTCATAAAAAAGGCTTATACACACTTCTGCTGTAAGTGGAGCTGGATCACGAATGATTTTCACGAACATAGACGGATATATGTAGATCGGGAGGCGCATTCCATTCACAAACAAATGTAATCCACTGCATCTTCAGCGGCTCAGATGTCGGGAGTAAATGACGACCACTATGTTCATTATTACATCCAGCAACACAACACCTCAATCGCTCAATCGGAGATATTCTTGTCTAACTTACATCCCTGCTTCGGCATCAAAACAAGGAAAGTTACTGGACTGTGACAGCTGGTCTAAGGTAAGAGCTCATGTCAATCAATCATGGGAGCGGCCTCTGTCGGTGTGACAGCACAGACGTTGACTCAGGCATTCCAAATCTTTAACCTTGTTCTTCTTCAACCATTTTTTGGTAGAATGACTTGTGTGCTTGTGGTCGTTGTCTTGCTGCATGACCCACTTTCTTCTAAGATTCAGTTCTCAGATGTCCTGACATTTTCCTTTAGAACTTGCTGGCCAAGATGCAGCAAAGCAAGCCCAAACCATGACACTACCACCACTATGTTTCACAGATGGAATAAGGTTCTTATGCTGTTTGTTCACATGATCTTTAGCAAACTGCAGACCAACCGCAGTGTTTTTTGTTTGTTTGTTTGTTTTATGGCTTTCTCCTAGCAACTCTGCGATTCATACCATGGTTGTTCAGTGTTCTCCTGATGATGGAATATTAATATTAACCAATGTGAGAAAGACCTTTATGTGCTTAAAAGTTACCCTGAGGTCCTTTGCAATCTTGCAGACTATTAGAAGTCTTGCTTTGGAGTGATCTTTGTTGGTCGACCACTCCTGGGGAGGGTAAAATGGTCTTGAATTTCCTCCATTTGTAAACAGTCTGTCTGTCTGTGGATTTGTGGAGTCCAAACTCTTTAGGGATGGTTTTGTAACCATTTCTAGCCGGATGAGCAACAACTCTTTTTCTGAAGTTCTCAGAGATCTACTTTGTTCATGCCATGATTCACTTCCACAAACATGATCAGACTTTGATAGATTGCTGTTCTTTAATTAAAACAGGGCATACACTGGCACCTGATAGTCATCCTATTGATTGATAACACATCTGAACAAATGGACTCTAATTTCACCTTACAATTAACTGCTAATCCTAGAGATTCACATACTTTTGCAACTCACAAATATTTAACACTGGATCGATTTTCTCAATAAATAAATGGCAAACTATATATTTTCATCTCATTTGTTTGACTGGGTTCTCTTTGTCAACTTTCAGGACTTGTGTGAAAATCTGATAAACTTTTTGGTCATATTTATATTTATGCAGAAATATATATATACAGTAGTCAACATTCGAAGAGGATCAAAAAAGCTGATCAAAGTTGTCCTAAGACAAGAATGGGCATTGTTTTAGTTTTAGGACAACTTTGATGAAAGGTTTGTATTTGTTAGTATTTGCCTGCTGTCTTGACATCATATCTTAGGATAGTTACTAATAAAGGGTTTGAGACTGGGAGTGTTATTGTTCTGCTTTTGGTCATAAGCATTGCCGTGATGCTATTTTCCTGTGGCTTCAGTGTTATTAGTCACATGACATTTACAGCTCATATGACATTTGTGTCCAGAACTGAGTGCCCATGAGCAAAGATTTCAAATTTTTAAATCACTCACTTCTTGCTGTGCGATGGAACGGGCTCCATCTCTATGTTAAGTGGTATAGATGTAGATCTCCTGCGGTCCTGCGCCAGCAAAACAACTGCCGTTCGTATGAATAGGAAGGCTAACGGATAGCTTTTCCAGTTCTAATAGACCTCCTTGGCTGTATCCACCTCTAAAAGGGCAGTGAGATGACGTCTTGGCTTAGTTCATTAAATGTCAGTGCTTTTACATGATTCAAAACAAATTGCACCGAGTACATAATGGTGAGTTTTAAAGGAGTTTTGCCAGTTTTGATTATTTTGATTGCCTGTCTGTATCTCCTATTTGCTAAATTTAGAAAAGGAAATTTCACAATTTCTTGCAGACTACCCACTACACAATTTTTATTTGTTGGATGTCATTTTACATTACCTATCAACTGAACATGTTCAGTGCTATAATTATATTCATTTCTGCAGATATTTAGAAATTTCAGTCACAGAATTGTCTGTATAATCAGCCCTTTGGTTGGTTTTTATCAGCATGCCTGTTGTGCAAATCTGAGAGCAATTAACTATGAGTGTGTATGTTATTAGCCATGACCTTTCTAGGCTTCTCCTTGTATGGGCTTGTCAGAGGAAGATCAGGGTTGGCAGAGAGCTGGAAATGCTGTAAACCATGCCCATGTTTTTCAATAAAATGTTTCTGGTGCCACAGCCGGTGCAATCTGGGAGCCTGTTGTGAACCAGCCTGCATTTCCACTAACTTGACAACCAAAAGGCCATGCAAAAGGTTACAGGTATTACAGGCCGAATTTGTTTTTATACAGTAAGTTGTTTTATTTGAATAATATACAGCTGTGTATTACTACTTGTTCATTCAGTTTAGCTGAGTCACTTTGGCATCAGCTGCATTTAAGTGATTTTCTGTAATCAATATCTGCAACAGTACATTGTTTGTCTGCTTGGGCAAGAAATTTGGGTACAGCTTTTTTGGATCATAAATATGTCCACATGCCAACTAACCAATGACAATTAGTGACTCGCAGAAATAGAGCCTATATAGGCACCAAAGATATAGGTTTTATGTTTTATAAAAATTGGTGTCATTTCATCTGCTTGTTGGTGAAAGCTGTAATAACAGTATCAACAGACAGCGAAAGCTATATAGAGTTCAAAGTGATGAGCTAGACTAGTGTTTTTATTTTGTAATTTTATGGAATTCGAAGTCTTTTAGATTTGTAGAATTATGACAAAAACGTTTAATCACCAACAAATTATTTTAATAATTCCCCAAGCCACTGAATTAGATCAAAAAAGCATTAAAATATGATAAACAGTACTTCCAGCAAGCCTCAAAATGATGTATTAGAATACAAATGAATAAAAGGTTGAGGGATTGGTTGTAAAATAATACTGCTGCATGAATTTGAGTATACCACATAGTTTTTGCAAGAGTCTATGTGTTTGGTTGAGAAGGTTCAAAGCATACATTCTCATTTCACAGCTGTAGCTGAAGGAAATCTATGTGGGCTCCACCTGTCAACAAGATGGATAGAACATATTACTGCACATTTACTTTACGATGAAGCTCTTTCATTTCTATGGGGCCATAGAGACATAAATGTCAAGAAGAAGCAGTCAGGGTTTTTGTTTTGTTTTTTTAGGTTTTTAAAAATGCCACTGTTTGGCCAGCATTTGTGCGTTTCTTAAGAGGAGTCTTCTAAGAAAGATTTAGACTTTTTCTGATGGAACACACATGTCATTGGTATAAAAAATAAAGACATAAGTGACATCTACAGTCCAACACAGATTCACACCAACCAACCTAAGATAATCACTGAAATCTGTCATCTTTTACTCCAGTTGTTTTATTTAGACCTGTTTTTCCATTCAGGTGAATAGGGACAGATGCTGCTGAGCTCAGAAACGGCAAACAAAAATAGCACAATAAAAAAAAATTGGTCCATACAGCATGTGTGCTAAATTTAACATTATTCCCTCAAAAACTTCTCGTCTGCCATTGCTCCCGAATTTAACCAAATTTGTGATTCTTGATGCACCACATTTGAAAATGCATGCATGCAAATGAGATTTGAGAGCTATATTTTCAGTGAGTAAATATGGAAAATTTCTAGCTTAACTTGGATACTTTAATATAGACAGTTTTGAGAAAGATTTATAACATGAAAATATGGCTGTGATTAGTCAACCTTAAAGTGTTATCTCTCTCCTCTCAGCCCTTTAGGAAATGCATCCGGAACACAGCATCCTCTGGCTTGACATGACAGGAAGATGATATCATGACGTGAGCAGAGACGTGCAGCATTTCCATAACTTCCTTACAGAGTAGCTGTCAAATGCATCAAGTGTGACATTAAAGACGTCTGTTAGCAGAGTGATTCTGAGACTGCTGACTGATGGGATATGAGCTCGCAGAACATCTTCCAAAAAAAAAGCATGTCTACCGAAATCCCTGAGGCCTCAGCAGTGATATGGCAAAAAATAAATAAAAAATTGTTCACCAAGATAGGGTAAGTGCAATTTTTGTGCACAGTGTTCCCATACACAAATGTAATATATGTACATATATTAAATTTCCTAGTATGAAATACAATGTCATATGAAATAAACATGTATATGAAACCTATTAGAAATTGGGACAATTTCATATATTAACATGTATTTCTAGCCCCTATAAATATGTATGTTTATGTATGTGTAATACATTTTTGAACATATAAGTCATATACATGTTTATCAATCCTAAAACCTGTCAATAAATGTTGATATAAGTAAAAATAGAAGGTGTAATATATTTAATGTAGATGTAATATAAACATACAGATGTTTTTATGTGCTATTTTAATTAAGTTGCATATACTTATATAACTTATATTTTAGATCTTCATCTACCCAGAGAATGTATGTGAAAATTATATATGGTCTGTAGGTATCATATACATACATATACATATACATACCCATACATATATAGCAATTTCACTCCTGATACAGAGCAATATATTTCATATATTACATTTACAGTTATCATATTCATAAAACCTCTCATTATTTCTGTCTTATTTAATATTCTTTACAGTAATACGCATAAAACATAGTTTAGCATAGGTTTAACCAAGTTATATTAGTGACTTTTTATTTATTATTATTATTTTATTATTAATTTTATGAATTAGCATGTACTTATTGTAGGGTTAGGGTTTGATTTAGAGTTAGTTGTGTGTAATTATGCATCATTTACTGTTATTATAGTGAATACATGAAGAGTGTAACTATGGCACTTTAAAATAAACTGTTCCATTTTTAACAGTTCAAATGTAATTACACATGCCAGACGCATTTCTAGAATCCATGATCAAAACTGCCAGGACGGCACTTGTTTTGTGACTCCTTCCACGTTCACATGGGTAAAGAAAGTGCATCCATCAAATAGAGTTTAATCTCTGGAACAAAGATGAATCTTGTCGCTGTGAATGAGATCTTTGACTCTTTGAGGCTGGGATGGAAATGAGAGCGCGTTTCCTCGGCTGTGGAGCCATACCTCTCTCTTTGTGCTGCTGTTCCTGGACTCTCCAGGGAAGATGGATGTCTTTTCAACCCTTACATCTGACTTGTCAACATAAATCATGGAGAACTGGGCCAAACAGGGGCCATTGGCATCAAACTGATGGGAAAAAATTTACTCACGGCTTGACTGTGAAATGGACTCATTAGGACATGTTTAACTCCAGATGATAAGAGAGTAGATTGAGACATATGCATGATGTCATGTGTGACACATTAATAAAGCTCGAAAGAAATGTGTCAAGTGCTTTGTAATTACTGCCTTTAGAAGTTCATAGTAGGAATCACTCAAAATAATTTAGGCAGGAAATGAGTGAACCCACACAGGACTTTTTTCTTCATTGAAGCACGTGAGGACTTTTTCCATGCAACAAAAGTGTGACCGTATGTCTTCTGAAATCTTCTGATGCTTTATGTGAGGAACAGAAACCCTTTAATTTAATTTGCACTTATTTCACAACGTTGAAGATAAACAGCAAGGATCTGATATCATTGCTGCCAATATATTATGTAAATATAAGTATTGCAATCAGAATTTCAAAAATGAGATTGAAGATCTATTACAGTATTATTTAAAATCATTGTTTTATGGTGATTTCCGTGCTTAATAATAAGTTTGCTTTTTCCTGTTGTTTGGTTTTAGAAGGTTTTAGGCACTTTTCAGCTAGGCCATCTGGTCTCCCAGCTAAACCAGGAAACACCAGCTATTTTTAATATTTTTACCCAGGTGCTGGGTAGTTCTTCTGTAACTAAGCTGCTGGGTCAAGCCTGTCTCTGACGAAACAACCCAGCTGCTGAGTGATAGTCAGAGTGCGGGCTTTTTGAGTCCTCTACAGAGAGAGTGCTTCTCAGCACCGCCGAAATTGGTGCACTTCTGCAAAAAAAAAAAAAGGTTTGTATACATTTTATTTCATTTATAAAGTCTTTACTGTGCTGTAAATTCTATTATTTTATGCAACGCAACATAAGGACGAGACGTCAGTCAGCTGAGTCAGCAGCGGTTGTTACGCAGGTTGGAAATGCCTTTTGCCTTGCATAAAATAACATTACATGGATTTTATTCGCTATGGTACTGAGTTTCATTTAATTTGATGTTAAAATGTGTTCTCTAATGTCAGTACTGTTTGTTTATAGGCAGGTTTTAGAGTCAGTCGCGGCATCTTTCAGCTAAGAGTGAAACGCAAGACCGCGGTCTGAGTTTGCAGTAACCCCGGCGAACAGCAGCCCTTATATGAAAAAAGCGATTACAGAGAACGGTTGAATATATTTAAATTGTATTTAAACCCAGCATGTTTGGTAAAAACATTTATCCCAACCAGCTGGGTCAAAATAACCCAGCATGTGTTCTGTCCAGCGCTGGGTTGCCAAATAACTTTTTAGAGTGTGGTGTTCCTATGTGCAATGTATGCTTTTGGAAAAAAAAAAGAGAGAGAGAGAGAGAGAAAACGGGGCGGCGAAAATACATTCACTGTGTGGATCAAAACGGTATTTATATAACAAAAATTGCGTTTTTGCAAATTCATTAAAAAATCAACCTCATTTCTGCTCGCCAGGTTTTCAGGTCCTATTGCTTTCCTGCCTGTCCTTGCTTGTCTAGCTGCAGGATTTTTTTTTTCCAAAATGCGAAATCAAAGGAGGGATTTAGTCCATTCTTTCAGCGGGAGCGCGCTTACTCTACCCCCCTCCAAGGTGCAGAGTGCGATAAAGAGCAGACAGACAGCGCGGATGGGGCGTGCGGGTTGCATGTGGATTTTTTATGGCTGGGAGCTGCGCGGCTGAACACTGCCGCGTGATGGACAGTGCGCGCAATTGCACTGATAACGCTGAGCTGTCAGCGCCCGCAGACACGGGCGGCCTCACGGATCACACTACTGTCTGGAGAAGGAGCGCGCCGGCTCGTGTATTCGTGGATGCGGTCGCTGTGTGTTTGACTGGGAGAAATGATGATGTTGTGATGTAGTGCGTGTTGTGGAGTTTGTGAGAGTGACTGGGGGGTCGTGCGTCTGTCAAATTGCGCACATGTAGCAGCCACAGAAAGTGCTTTCTGTGTGTGTGTGTGTGTGTGTGTGTGTGCTACTGATATTGACTACGTTATATAGTATAGTATAGTCATAGGCTATAGTAAATTTTTACCTTGTGAGGACATTTTTTAGGTCCCCATGAGAAAACCAGCTTAAATCATACAGAATAAAATGTTTTGAAAATCTAAAAATGCAGAATGTTTTCTGTGAGTGAAAGGTTTAGATGTAGGGATAGGGTAAGGGGATAGAAAATGCAGTTTGTACAGTAAAATAAATAAATAAATAACAATAAATTAAATATCCACATAATGATATTAGTGTATGTGTGTGCGTGTGTGTACATTTCACAAGCAATTGTCATAAGAAAATGTACTTTAGTAGCCAAAACAGTGATCACGACAGCATCAAAATCAGAAAGAAAAATCTGAAATAATAAAATTTTAATAACAACAACAACAAACTATATTAAGTATAAAGAATATGAAAACATATTATAATGACTTTATAATGACCATAATGACAAAGCAAAATATTGTAGTAGTCACTTGTAGTAGTACATAATAGTAACATTATTTTCAAGACAATTAACTAGGCTAATTGCCATTACTGTATTACTGTACTTAATTAAAGGAGAACTATTATGCATCTTTTTATAATATGTAATATAAGTCTCAGGTGATCCCAGACTTTGTCTGTGAAGTTTCAACTAAAAATACCACACTGATCAACAGTGGTGGGCATGTTACTTCTCACTAATAGTAACTGAGATAGTTACTGAGTTACATCATTATAAAAGTAACTAATTACCAGGGAAAGTAACTGTTATGTTATTACAAATAACTTGAATGTCCCCAATATTAAGTATGTTAAATAAATGAATTGGACACTAAATAGAATAAAGTATTACTATAAAACACTGCACACTAATCTACACTATTTTAATGTTGCTGTGGGACATTGTGAGAGACACCTATCAAATTCAATAAATTATTGTAAATATTATCAACCCTCTACGGACACTTTGGCAACAAAATCACCATTGGTTAGTAAATGTTTGATAATTTAGCATTAAACTTTAGTAATTAGAACTTTAGTAATTAGAATAACAATGTATGAAGGCAATTTAGTGTTTCCATAAAAAAGGGAAAAAACTAAATATAATACCGATAAGATAACAAAACTACTATGAATTTTACTACTAATAACAATATAAAACGCACTAAGGATAAATTAGTTGCTGGGTTCATGAATATTAATCACGTTGTCTGCGTTCGCTCGAACTGATTTACTGAAATCAAAACAGGGACGATAACAGGTGAGCGCCAGCCAATGAGATTGCTGTTTGCACATTAGTTCTGCCTACTACTGGAGAAACAATTCTTAAAAACTGAAGTTTTTAAGAATTAAGAATTAACTCTGTTAATTTGACAGGAAAATACCATGAAGAATATCGTTTACATGTAGCGTGTTAATTCTGCATGGTATAAGACTCTCTCACTCTGTATCTTTCTTTGTGTGTGTGTGAGACAAAGCTACGGCTAGTCGTGTGCCTTCACACTAGAGTTTATGGTTCGTCAAATACAGGTACGCTACGCTTCCATTCAGACTGAAAAATAAAATTCTAATAATATTATAATAAATTATAGTAACGGCACATTTTATAGACCAATTTTGAGTAGACGTCACAGTGACGTCACTTGCAGCTGGGCGTGCATAGTGATTGCAGAAAAACGCTGGTAACCAGTGGAGGTAAACGGGTAAAATCCATGGAATAAGAGGGGAAAAATATATATATTTTTGTGCCTTTTGATGTCAAAATCAGAATGCAAATAATTTTTATAGAATACTGTAGTCAAAGACACCATTTGACGCTAAACGCACACGTTTAAACTGAAATACTATGGATGAAAACTGCTATGATTACTCCTCTTTTAAAGCATAAATATGATTTAAACAAAAAGTCTACATAATATTCGCATATGCTGTTTATAGGGGATGTATTATATTAGACAGTTACAGCATGAAATATTATTTAAACCTATTACTATTAACATTTTACATAACATTTTTTTTTTTTTTTATCTTACAATTCAAACTTTTTTTCTCACAAATGCAAGTTTATATCTCCTAATTTGGACTTTATAACTCGATTTAACAAAACTAGTAAGTTTCTTAATTCTGACGGGAAAAAAGCCAGAACTGTAGGATATAAACTCTGAGCCGAGGGAAAAAGAGACAATGACGAGTTGTGGGATATAATCTCGGAATTGGGAAAATAAAGTCAGAATTAGAATTATAAGACCAAATTGACCTTTTTTTATTCTTTTATTCCATGGCTCCATAGACTGCCCACAAAAAAACGCCATCCCTGTTTCGGATCTGTAAGACTATCCCACTATCTAATGTCAATTTTGTTGAATAACAGTGCTTGTTGCTGGGTGACAAGCACTTGTAATATGCAAATAACATTTTGAAAATGACATCTAATCAATATAATCTATATATATACCCTTTATAAATCTAAGTATTTTGTACCGTATCCGTGTAATTCTGTACCCATAAAGGCTATCTCTCCCGCGTTTTCTGCAACCATGCTGCGCACACATCCCGAATGTTTACAAAGAGATAATTGGTCTATTGTCAGTAACAGTAACGGCGTTCCAACAGGGGGTAACAGTAATTTGTTTGATTACTCATTACTGAAATAAATAACGCCGTTAGTAATGCTGTTTACTTATAGCGCCATTATACCCATCACTGCTGATCATTTATAATGCCATTTTGAAAATGCCCATTTTGAGTGGAAGAAGAAACACTCTGTTTTCGTGCATGTCTCTTTAAATGCAAATGAGCTGCTGCTCCCCACCCCCTTTTAAGAACAGGACTGTGACTCTACAGCTCATAACTCAGATATTCTGCCAAAATGCATCTGTTTGGTTATGATTATCATGTCTATCGCACTGAAATCATGCGTTTCAAACCATACTTGTTTTAACTTCTGATATCTGAGCGCACATCCGAAGCACACCCACGCGGCTGTCATGCGGCATGTGAGTACTAAACCAAGTTCTCTTAAAAACACACAGCATTTACAAAAACTGTGAATAATGTAAAGGTAAACAGCTGGGAAAGAAATCGCATGTTTACATTAGATCTGTGTCTAATGTAAACATGCTAAATCAATAATTCCACTGCTCACCTGTATTCCTCTGAGGCTGAACCTCTAAATAGTGTTCTGTGCTAGTCTGTGCACCGTGGGTGAAACCGTGCAGATTAAGGAACGTTAAGAAACATTATAACAAGATTCCCTTACTAAGTCACGAGGGGAGCGAAAGCCGACGCATTCGTATTTCCACATGCTTGCAGAAAACGGCTTACCAAAACAAAGTTACTGGGTTGTCATTTTTCACATTTTTTTTATCTTTATTTTCTGGATTGGTAGATGCACTGGGGACCCATAATAGCACTTAAACACAGAAAAAGTCAGATTTTCATGATATGTCACCTTTAACTAACTTCCATTATTCTCTGAGGTGATTTTCAGTACAATTTACCAAATACTATGATGTATGAATTTATAGATTTGTTTATATAAATGTTTGTTTGTTTGCAGTCATTTTTTAAAAATGTGCTTTAGTTTTTTTTTTCCTGTGATTTTGGCATAAAATGTGATTTAGACATTTCCAGACAGATTTTGTAAGATTCACCCAGGTCTATGTGACACAACAAATATCTATATTTGTGTGTGTCTACAACAGTACAAATGTCATCAGTACAAACACGTCTGTTTTAGGGACCATTTATATCAGTTATGACAGCCAGTGGAGGGGTTTTGGGAAGCTGGTGATAATTTTAGATTCCCCAGAAAAGCTCAGAGTCATCCTGACACAGAGTCAAACAGACAGGCTTGAATGGAAGAGGAATGTGCTAAAGCCAACGACCTCATGTCTCTCCATCACGACCACACGGATGGTCAAATTTCACAAACCAAAATACGGCATTAAATACGCTCGTTCTTGCAGTGAACACATTCTTCCTTCAGTAGACAACGAAACAGTCATGCATGTTTCTTCTGTTTGCCCTGAGCACATCAAGCATGCTGTTGAGTCTGATTCGCTCAGGGGATTTGAGTCATGCTGCCATCTCATTATTATAATGCTGCATGGCCACGAACGGTAAAGACCACTCCAAACATAATTAGCCCAGTTTATCACGCATAAGGTCAACTAACATCTCAAGAACAGGAAACGCAATCTCTGCCAAATGAAAATGGAGCCAGTTTAACCATACTGCATCATTAAAATCCACTAGTTAGGTCAGGTCATTTGAGAAAAGAAATTTCAGTCATTTGGTCATTTTCACTATTATTATAGTGTCACATTAGTGAGATATGACTAGTTGATAATTGTGCATTGAGTCATTTAAAATGTATGTAGAAAAATCTTTGCTCATTAAATTCATGATGACAATGCTCTTAAATCTGCCTTGCGGTTATTGAACTGTATTTCCCGTACACTGCACAGACATGGCAAATTAAGTGAAATGATGTGCAGTCAGAAAAACTGAATGAGTACATCTTAAATTCTGACGTGATGTCACGCACATGACGTGGAGATTCTTATTGAAAATCTGTTTGTGTCAGAATTTTGATTTATTTTCACAACTTTTTTCCTTTACAAGATAAGAAAATTCCACAGACACACATCAGTGGAGGAAGGAATGGAATCAAGTCATAGAGAGCACATATAAGAGAGATGTGGGGAGAAAAACATCCGAAAGTACTCTAAAAGTACCCTAAACCCACTCCAAACACCTTCACAGCCCCCCATATCCCAAAGATATAAGTAATCCAGTATGATCCAGTAATCATACACTCTAAAAAATGCTATGTTAAAAACAACCCAATTTGGGTTATTTGGCAACACATTATTTGGCAACATATTATTTTGACCCAGCTGGTTGGGTTAAATGTTTTTACCAAACATGCTGGGTTATTTTATTTACATCAACTATTGTTTAAGAAATATTATTTTGCTGGTTTCAAATGGACTTGACGTTAAAAACAGGCAACAGCAATAATCAAAAGACTAACGTTTATTATTAAGCACACATGGACAAAATACAAGACAAATTGAATTTATTAGGGTGAATACAGCATAGTTTACAATATTACATACATTTAAACTCATTTAACAAGCATTTTAGATATAAAAAGTGGAACATTTAAAAGTAGAATTTTAATTTTAGTGTATTCAACCGTTCTCTGTAATCACTTTTTACCGGAATAGCGCTAATTCTCATGCCGGTGTGTCGCCAAAATTTGAGCCGGTGAAGGGCTGCTGTTCGTAGGGTTAACTGCGAACTTCAGACCGTGGCCTCGTGTTTCATTCGTAGCTGAAAGACGCCATGAGTGACTCCAAAAACTGCCCATAAACAAACAGTACTGACATTAGAGAACATATTTTAAGATTAAACTCAGTACAATAACGAAAAAAATCCATTTATTTTATGCAAGGCAAAAGGCGGTTCCATCCTCCAAACAAACCGCTGCTGACATCTCATCTTTATGTTGCGTAAAATAATACAATTTACAGCACAGTAAATACTTTAGAAATGAAATAAAATGTATACAGACCTTTATTTCGCTGAAGAAGTGCAAATCGGCGATGCCGTTGTTTTCGGTTGGGTAGAAATGGTTAAAAATGACCCAGCAACTTAGCTGCAGAAAAACTACCCAGCACCTGGATAAAAAAATATTTAAAATAACCCAATAAAATGACCCAACAAGTTGAACCCAGCATTTGGGTTAAAAAAAAAATTAAAAAATAAAAAATAAAAAAAACAGCACCTGGGTAAAAATATTAAAAATAACCCAATAATTTGGGTTAAAAACATAACCCAGCCTTTTTTCGAGTGTACTCAACCCTTTACATCCCTGGATAAAATTTTGAAGATTGATTGATTCCAGGAGGAACATCAAATCCACAATTAAATCTGATTTCCCCCTCAGCACAATGCATTAAATGTAATCTTTTAAAGGTCAATAATGCTGAAATATAAGAGTGTTGGTTCACTGCTTTGACTTCTCCACATGCCAGAGTATAATCACAGTGGAGGCAAAGCAATCACACATTCTGGAGGGGATTGACTATTAATTTTTCAAAACTCATTTTCTCATGTGTCTGAATGACTTTGGGAATACATTTTCTCACTCAGCCAACAAATATAGATTGTCAGGGCTATTTTCATGAGAGGCGAAGAAAAGGTTTTTGGCAAGGTATACTTTCCAGTTGATTTTTCACATTCATATCATCGGGCTCTCGAATCTATTTCTTCATTTGCGATGCGTCCCTGGGTGAATGTGTCTCGCTGTTCATTACATGTAAATAGATTTTTACAGAGAAATCAATACCTGGTCTGATGAAGCAGCTCTCTTTCCTACTCTCGCTTTCTCACACACATACACACACACGCACACACACAAACTGCTTTCATGAATACAGTACTACAGTAAAAATGAATGGATCCATACGCTATTTTAATTGTCTGTATTGTGTTATTATTTATATTAGTTATAGATATTTTGTCTTACTTTATGTAATATCATATTACTATATTTTGATGTAATGCATTAGTTTGTAATTGTCCACTGAAATTACTGTTGTTGTTTTTTTTTTGTTTTTTTTTTTTTGTGATACTAAAAGCATCCTGATTATAAATATATTCCAACAATAATGTAACTTCTTTGTGAAAATGATTACAAAAAATTACAAAAGGATGCTACAATAAAAACCTGTTAATTTGTTAATTGTAAATTACCATTATACAGTGAAAAACTTTAAATGGTTTAACCTCACATCACATATGATTATATTTTAACAATTGTACAAACATTGAAAACTCCCTCTTTCTCTCTCTCTCTACAGATAGATAGATAGATATAGATTCACCTTTAGTAAATATTAGCAAAGGTGGCTGTGAAAATAATCGTTTATCTTTTTTGATCTTTCATTCAAGTTCTTTGAGGGAAAACGATGGAAAGTGGTGGGAAACTTACATTATAAAAATAAATGTTGTTCTCCAATGCATATTGGCCAAAATTATTGGCACCCCTAAACATTCATATGAGTAAAATATCTCTGAAGTATATTCCCATTCATATTTACATATTTTTAGCACACCAGGGTGACTAGGGGCATGAAATTGTTCAGCCATGGCTTCCTGTTCAACAGGATTATAAATATGTGACCCTAGACCACAAAACCAGCCATAAGGGTGAGATTTATACATTATCTGAAAGCTGAATAAATAAGCCAATATTTGGCTGCGATGCAACTATTTTAAAATCATGAATCTAAGAGTGTGAAAAAATCTAAATATTGAGAAAATCACCTTTAAAGTCTAAATTAAGTTCTTCGCAATGTATATTACTAATGAAAAATTAAGTTTTGATTACGGTAGGAAATTTACAAAATATCTTCATGGAACATGATCTTTACTTAATGTAAAAATATCTAGAGTATTGAAAATCCCTATTTCCACCATCAGGGCAATAATTAAGAAGTTCCAATTACCTAAAGATGTTACAAATCTGCCTGGAAGAGGATGTGTGTCTATATCAGGATAATGATCCAAAACAAACATCCAAATCAACACAAAATGTGTCACTGAGTACAAAAGAAAGCTTCTGCCATAGCCGTCCCAGTTCCCTGACTTGAACCTTATAGAAAATGAGTGGGGTGAACTGAAGAGAAGACGCACCAACATAAAGCTGGGAATCTGCAGGACCTGGAGAGATTCTGTATGAAGGAATGGTCTCTGATCTCTTGTCAGGTATTCTCTAAACTCATCAGGCATTATAAGTGAAAAGCTGTTTTCTTGGGAAAAAAGGATGTTACACTAATTGGGTGCCAATAATTGTGGTCAACATGAATGAATGAGATTTCCCCCCAATTTCCATTGTTTTACTTTAATGATGGATTAAAATGTTGTGAATTTTTTGAATGAAAGATCAAAAGGATAAACAATGCACATTTATTTTCACAGCCGCCTTTGCCAATATTAGTGGAGGGCACTGCACATACACATACATACACACATAGCATTTTCTGTCATTTATTTAATGTTTATTTCATTAGTTTAGTGTCATGCATTACTCTAATGGTGTTTTTGTATTTGTGTTTATGACCCTGTGCACCATCTATTTACGATTATTGCTAACGATGAACTGATTCATCATGTTGCGTTCTGTTTTACCACCTGTGTTATTATACGTTGAGTTTGACATTGTGGAACTATGAGTATTGCTGGTTCAGTACTTCCAATGTTCCTCATTTGTAAGTCACTTTAGATAAAAATGTTTGCTAAATGAATACATGTACATCTGGGAGCTTTCTCATTTGTCTGTGGAGATCAGCGTGATGTTGAAGCTTGATGATGGCAGGCAAATCAGAAGTCTTGATATTTCAAGGGAAATCAGTCACAAATTATATTTCTCCCACTTCCTGATCCCCCATGCTTGCTGAATGCCAGTTATATAAATGTAATATGATTTATATGCGGCACTATTTTTTACATGTGTGCTTTTTAACCTTTGCATAAAGAAATTTCTGTATATTCAATACCAGATCTGTAGTGCTTGGTTTTAAGACTGCATACACAATTTTAGTTGCAAAATATCTTCTTATTTTGTTGAATAAATTTAGCATTATATTTAATCACGTGCTGAAGCCTCAGTCTCAGGAGGAGTTGTGAAGAGGGTTTGATAGTAGTGTGTCTGGTCGAGCTGTGAGAAGAGAGAGAGAGGGTAAGACAGGAGGACATTGTGAAGAGCGGAGCGAGAGCCTGTGGGGATGAGACACATTATGTAACCTTAGCTTTTGCTCACATGCCAGCCAATGTGACTCCCAAATATCTGCAGAAAACAGCGAGGAGAAAAGTGGGACGGAGGTGAAGCGAGGGAGGAGCTGAGCGTGTGGTGCTGGAGGGACAAACAGAGACACACGCTGTACTTTAGATGTTCTGATGTGGTCATGGCCAACGTTATGATGTCCCCATGAAGCCCCAAAATCCCGACATTGTTTACTCACCCTATTTTTTTTCAAGTGTATTTTATTTTTTTGGATGTTTTGCAGTATGTGCTCTTTGACATGCAGTGATGACGAGTGAACTGGGACAGACACTGTTGAGCTACAAAAGAACAAAAGGCACCATTCATGAATCAAAAGCAGAGTGAATTTCTGTGGAAACCTTTTATGCTGCATTATTTCACACATTGTTTCAGTGAATTGGTTTTACAAACTCTCAGGGAGTTTGGTACAGTAACATGGGGTGAGGAATAACCAGGGAGCTCTTAAAAGCCTGGAGAAAGAGAGCTGATTAGGACGCAGGAGGCTTGGGACGACACATTTTACACTGCAAAAAAATGCTTGTCTTACTTTGATTTTTTGTCTTGTTTCCAGCCAAAATATCTAAAAATTCTAAAATCAAGGATTTTCTAGACAAGTAAAAATTATTGTCTTGAGTTTTTGCTCTAAACAAGCAAAATAATCAGCCAATGGAGTAAACAAAATAATCTTGTTTTCTGCTTGAAATAAGATTATTTTGCTTACCCCATTGGCAGATTTTGCTTGTTCTAAGCAAAAACTCACTTAAAATTGATGTCTTTTTTCTGAAAACAAGACAATAATTTTTGCTTGTCTAGAAAATACTTCTTAATTTAAGAAATTTTAGATGTTTTGGCTGAAAACAAGACAAAAAGTAAAGCATTTTTTTGCAGTGTATTTCAGCGGAATGCACATCTACTTCTGAATGGCCATGAGTGGAGAAAGATACTCTTTGCTCCTGGAAGATGCAGTTGTAATATGAACCAGCAGGGGCTAACTGGAGCATGTTAACCAGTTGTTGGTTAACATGTTTAAAACTCTAGAAATGTATTAGCATTTTCAGATTTACCTCACTATAACCTAAACAGACAGCACAACTGTTTACTTCAAAATAGTGACATTAAAGGGTTACTCCACCCCAAAATGAAAATTTTGTCATTAATCACTTATCCCCATTTCGTTCCAAACCCGTAAAAGCTTTGTTCGTCTTCGGAACACAAATTAAGATATTTTTGATGCATTCTGTCAGCTTTCTGACCCTCCATATAGACATCAATGTAATTAACACCATCAACGTCCGTGTCACGAGTCGTGTGTGGGAAGGAATCGCAGGAACTAGGAAATAATGAAAATGTGCTTTAATAGAATAATCCAAACGGGAACAGGAACAAACTGGAACAGCAGGGAAAACACATTCCAACACAATGCAAACTAACATTAGGTAACATTAAGAACGGACAAGAAACAGAACGTCTAGGTTACGTACGTAACCCTCATTCCCTGAAGGAGGGAACGGAGACGTTACATATGGGAACTCGCTTGAGTGACCATTCACCTCTGAGCTTTATAGAAAAGGCCAATGAAAATTGGCGAGTGGAATTTGCATGCAACGCCACTCCCCCGTACATACGGGTATATAAGATGGCAGCGTGCATCCACTCATTCAGGTTTTTGCTGAGGAGCCGAGCCGCAGCCCGGCGTCAGCGCGACCTAGGGTTGTGGCAAGGGGATGTAACGTCTCCGTTCCCTCCTTCAGGGAACGTAACCTAGATGTTCCCCTTCAGTCATTTCACTACGATGTTACATATGGGAACAGACCCATGGAAAAGGCCACAACCCTAAGGCCGCGTTACGCAAGAGACCAAATGCTGACAGGCAGACATGTCAGACAGTGGAGTCAATACGTAACCTTCCCAACACCCTGGGGGCCAATAAGGGGGCCCCACAGGGGTGCCAGTTGTACTGAAGCATGGGTTGGGGGGGCGGAGCACATGTGGTTTAGGCATGTGGAATAAAGAAATTGAATATATCTATTCTGGTTATAGGTATATGAGGGGAAACACAGCCTTCTGGCTGACTGTGGAAAGACACTGAGACATGTTGCCACAACCTTCTGGGCGAAGGAGACCCAGTTGGAGCACAGTCACGGACTACTCCGCATCTAGTCCTGACTGCGGGGCATGGAGGACACAGGGTTCACCGGAGGGAACATTCTGGGAAATAGCGCACGGATCCCGTGGGAATGGCGCAACAAGCCGACACCTGCCGGCCTCCCGCAGATTACCTGATGTTTACCTTAACACACGGGAGGACACGGGCTCGACGCGGAGATTATAAAATCTCGCGAAGGTGTTAGGTGTCGCCCAGCCCGCAGCTCTGCAGATGTCTGCTAGCGAGGCGCCGTGCGCCAGCGCATAGGAGGAGGCAACACTCCGGGTGGAGTGAACTCGAACTCCTAGGGGGCACGGCTCCCCCTGGCCTTCATACGCCTTGGTTTTGATACCAAGGCACGGCTCCCCCTGGCCTTCATACGCTTGTAGGTTTGATAGTAGTGTGTCTGGTCGAGCTGTGAGAAGAGAGAGAGAGGGTAAGACAGGAGGACATTGTGAAGAGCGGAGCGAGAGCCTGTGGGGATGAGACACATTATGTAACCTTAGAGGGAGATGGCATCTACCACCCAATGGGCCAACCTCTGCATGGAGACAGCATTTCCTTTCTGCTGTCCTCCAAAGCAAATAAAGAGCTGCTCGGAGCGTCTGAAGCTCCGGGTGCGGTCCACGTAAATTCGCAAAGCTCAAACGGGACATAGCAACGCTAAGGCCGGGTCTGCCTCCTCCGGGGGCAGCGCTTGCAGGTTCACCACCTGATCCCGAAAGGGTGTGGTGGGAACCTTGGGCACATAGCCGGGCCGGGGTCTCAGAACAACATGAGAATCAGCCGGCCTGAACTCCAGGCACGCTTCGTTGACAGAGAAGGCTTGTAGGTCCCCAACCCTCTTAGTGGAGGCGAGCGCGGTCAGGAGCGCTGTCTTAAGCGACAGAAATTTAAGCTCGACTGAAACCAGCGGCTCGAAGGGGGGTCCCCGCAGGCCCTGAAGGGCGACGGAGAGATCCCAAGAGGGTACGAGGTGCGGTCTAGGGGGATGAACCCTTCTCGCACCTCTGAGGAACCTCACGACCAGTTGATGCTTCCCAATGGATGCTCCATCGACTGCATCGTGATACGCTGCAATGGCAGCGACATACACTTTGAGAGTTGAAGGGGACAGCCTGCGCTCCAACTTCTCTTGCAGAAAGGAAAGCACCACTGCAGTCGGGCATCTCTGTGGGTCCTCACCACGGGAGGCACACCAGTCAATGAAGAGACCCCACCTCAGTGCGTAGGCCTGCCTCGTGGAGGAAGCTCTAGACTGAGTGATAGTTTCTATCACGGCCTGTGGAAGGCCGGAGAGGTCTACCGTGTCCCGTCCAGAAGCCACACGTGTAGGTTCCAGAGGTCGGGACGCGGGTGCCAGATTGTGCCCATCCCCTGAGAAAGAAGGTCCTTCCTCAGGGAGATCTTCCAGGGAGGGGCTGCCGCGAGGAGCGTGAGGTCGACAAACCAGGTCCGAGTGGGCCAGTACGGCGCAACCAGCAGAACCTGCTCCCCGTCCTCCCTGATCTTGCACAGGGTCTGTGCACCAAACTACACAGGTCTACACGGATGCCCCAACCCGTGGTGGAGGCATCCGTGTAGACCACAACATGCCTGGACACCTGTCCTAAGGGGACTCCGGCCCGTAGGAAGGCAGGGTCTGATCACGGGCTGAATAGGCGGTGACACTGCGGGGAAACGCCAATCCGGAGTGTGCCACGGTGCCATGCCCATTTTGGGACTCGATCGTGTAGCCAGCGCTGAAGCGGTCTCATATGAAGCAGGCCGAGCGGCGTTACTGCGGCTGCCATATGCCCCAGGAGCCTCTGAAAAGTTTTGAGAGGGACCGCTGTCTTGTGTCTGAATAGTTTCAGACAGTTCAGCACTGACTGCGTCCGCTCGTTGGTGAGGCAGGCTATCATGTTGACCGAGTCCAGCTCCATGCCGAGAAAAGAGATCCTCTGCACTGGGGAGAGTTTGCTCTTCTCTCGGTTGACCTGAAGGCCCAGATGGCTGAGGTGTCGGAGCACCAGGTCCCTGTGTTCGCACAACAGATCTCGCGAGTGAGCTATGATGAGCCAGCTCTCGATAGTTGAGAATGCGGACGCCCTTCCGCCATAGGGGGGTCAGGGCACCCTCCGCGACCTTCGTGAAGACGCGGGGAGACAGGGACAGGCCAAATGGGAGTACCTTGTACTGATACACTCGACCCTCGAAGGCAAACCGTAGAAAGGGTCTGTGTCGAGGCAATATCGAGATGTGAAAGTAGGTGTCCTTCAGGTCGATGGCTGCAAACCAATCCTGGTGTCGAACGCAAGAAAGAATGCGTTTCGAAGTGAGCATTTTGAACGGCAGCCTGAGAAGGGACCGATTCAAAACTCGAAGATCCAGGATCGGTCATAACCCACCGCTCTTCTTGGGCACGATGAAGTAGGGACTGTAGAACCCCGACTTCATCTCGGCTGGAGGGACAGGCTCGATTGCGTCCTTCGCCAGCAAGACTGCAATCTCCGCACGCAAAACAGAGGCATCTGTGTCCGAGCGGACAGAAGTGAAGAGGACGCCCCTGAACTTGGGCAGATGCCTGGCGAACTGAATCGCATAGCCGAGACGTACCGTCCGGATCAACCACCGGGAAGGGCTGGGGAGCTCTAGCCAGGCCCCCAGTCTGACCGCAAGTGGGATCAGCGGAGCGTTGACCGACGAGACCGCGGTGGGGCAGCCTGCAGGAAGGGGACTGATCCCAGAAGGATGAACGTCCTGGAGAAAAGTCTGGCCGCACTGGGCAGTGCTTACCTTCTTCCCAGGTTCCCACGCTGGCGAATGTGAGCTCCGGGTCCGAACCCGAGGAGGCATAGCGTCGCTCAGGAACAGATCCCGGGGCACTAGACCCAGAGATGTGGAAAATTGCTCTTTCTGTGAGTGGGTGGGTACGCACAGAAGGTCCCGGCCCTCCCCCGGGAGTGGGGGCACAGATGTTGTCGTCCCCTGAAGAGCAGCTTCCACCATCTCTGGGCTGCCCGTGTCAGGGACACTTCGCAGACCTGCGGGTTTTTATAGCTGATCCCTGAGCAGCGGGCGGCGCCGCTCCCCTGCGACCTGAGGGACCTCGGCGTAACCCTTGGCCGCCCCGCCATCAAGGGTAGTGAGGGGTGAGGAGACAGGGCACAAACGAGCCGAGTAGGGGGCCCGCCATGCCCAGATCAACTCGTCATGAACCTCCGGGAAGAATGGCACTGGGGCAAGCACGGCGGTGCCGCAGACCCCGTCCCCAGGAACCAATCATTCAGCCTTGAGGGATCGGGTGGAGGCACCTTGGGCACCTCCAGCCCGATCCCCTTGGCGGCCCGGAGGAGCATAGCCGACAGCTCGGCGTCTGCCTCGGACGGGGCGCCGTCCAGCCGAAACATCCGCCTCATCCGCCGACTGTTCCCCCTCTGATGCTGAGATAGACATCTTATCCTCCGGGGGAGCTCCAAAAGAGAGGCTGGGCCCGCTTTTGGGCGGGGGAGCGGTCTCTTTGGGCATCACCATGGGACTACGCGGTGGAGCGGAAGCCCGCGGGGTTTTGCCCGGCGGAACGTTCTGCACCGTCACCTGGAGGTCCCCCAAGTGCCTTGCCGTAGCAGCCGTAAAGCCTTTATGGCTCGACAAACTGCCACGGGAAGACAATGAGGGGAGCCGTCTCGTGAACGAGAGGCGGGACCTCAACGCAGCCATGGACATGCGCTCGCAATGAACACATGAACCATCCACGAACGCCGCCTCAGCGTGCTCTAAGCCCAGGCACGAGAGACAGCGATCGTGACCGTCAATAGAGGTAAGGAAACTACCGCACCCAGAAACGCACGGTCGGAAAGACATACCGGGAAAATGCCTCTCAACGACCGTAAGGAAAATTGGTCTTTTAGATCCCGGTTCGCCCAGGGAGGACGCAGCACAATCTGTGCGGTCTGAAAACTCGCTGGCGTGCGAGGAAGCCGGCTCGTTCCTCGTAGGCAGCCGGTTCACAGGATCTTGAGGCTGGAGAGAGCGTAACTCTGCAGGAGTGATTCTTCTTCCGTGAAGATCAAGGCAGCTCGTAGCGGTGAGGCTCCGAAGCGAAAATCTGAATGAGTGGATGCACGCCGCCATCTTATATACCCGTATGTATGGGGGAGTGGCGTTGCATGCAAATTCCACTCGCCAATTTTCATTGGCCTTTTCTATAAAGCTCAGAGGTGAATGGTCACTCAAGCGAGTTCCCATATGTAACGTCGTAGTGAAACGACTGAAGGGGAACCAAACTTACATAGGAGTGCTGATGAGACAAGGACAGGTGAGAGCAATTAACCAATGACGTAATAAGAAACGGAACAGGAAAGACCAAATAAGGACACAAGAGGGCAAGACCAACAAAACAGTCCACAGGAGTGTGACAGTCCGGAAATAGCTAGGAAATTGGTAAAATAATCCATGTGACATCATTGGCTCAATTGTAATTTTACTAAGCTACGAGTATACTTATTGTATGCGAAGTAGACAAAAATTACGACAGTTCAACAATTCGTCGACAGCGCCATTTTGGAGCGTATCCACCAACGCAAACAGGGTATGATGTTCTGTGTCAGCAGTGTCGTGTGGATACACTGTTTATGTCGTTTACGCTCTGATTTGAATGAAAACAGCGTACCCACGTGACGCAGCTGACACAGAACAGCATATGCTGTTTGCATTTAGTGGATATGCTCCAAAATGGCGCTAGGACGCAGAAGAGACGAATTGTTGAATAAAGTCGTTATTTTTGTTTTCTTTGTTTTTGTTTTTTCTTTTCTTTTGTTTTCTCCCTTTAATTATAGACCTCTATTGTTTTTATATGCAGCTAGTTATAAATACTATAACCTGGTTAACCTAACCCTATCCCACATGCCAACCCTGCATTTTAAAATAAACTTTATTTACAAAAAGTCAGTAAAAATATGACCCAATATATTGTGTTAACATGGTAACAAGGTGTTTTACCCTCATTTTGAATTACACATTAAATTGTGTTGTGTTTTAGGATTTAAAGGAAATATCATAAACTTAATTAAAAAACTGTAATGGTGATTTTCTATTATTATCTGTTATTATCTATGTCTGTGACTATTATTTATTTATTTATTTATTTACACACACACACACACACACACACACACATGTTGTGTTTAAATGTTTTATGGGGACATTCCATAGGCGTAATGGTTTTTATACTGTACAAACCGTATTTTCTATCGCCCTACACCTACCCTACACCTAAACCTAGCCCTCACAGGAGACTGTGCACACTTTAACTTTCTCAAAAAAACTAATTCTACATGATTTATAAGCTTGTTTCCTCATGGGGACCTCACAAATGTCCCCACAAGGTCAAAATTTACTGGTATTACTATCCTTGTGGGGACATTTGGTCCCCATAACGTGATAAATACCAGGTGCACACACACACACACACACACACACACTTACATGCAGCATAAATGTATTTTCTATCCCTTTCCCCTAAACCTATCCCTTGCACAAAATTGTCTGCATTTTTACATTTTCAGAAATCTTCATTCTGTGTGATTTAAGTTTGTTTCCTCATGGGGACCAAAAATGTCCCCAAAAGGATTATAATACCAAAAAATTGTGACCTTGTGGGGACATTTGGTCCCCGTAATGTTGGGAATACCAGGTACACACAAACACACACATGTTTACTAGCTATCTAAATGGGGACATTGCATAGACTTCTACTGTATTTATATACAGATAGTTATACATTTTCTAACCTAAACCTCCTAACCCTACCCCTACCCCATACAGAACACTTTCTGCATTTTAACAATTTAAAAAAAAAAAAAACTACTTTATTTTTATCCCAGTTTTACAAATGATGACGTCCCTAAAGGAAGTTTTTGGAGATTTTGTCAGGTTTTGCTCACTTTTGGGTACAAATTTGTCCCCAAAATATGGTTAAGTAGGTACAAACACACACACACACACACAATTGTCCCCAAAATGTGGAAAGAAACCTAACCCTAACCCGATCCCTCACAGAAAACTTTCTGCATTTTTACAATTTAAAAAAACTTTGTTTACTTTATTTTTATCCCAGTTTTACAAATAAAGATATCCCCAAAAGAAGGTTTTTGGAGATTTTGTCAGGTTTTACTCACTTTTGGGTACAAATTTGTCCCCAAAATATGGGAAGAAAAAAAAGCTTTCTTTCAATTTTACAAATAAAAAAATAATTGTTTACGTTATTTTTATTCCGTTTTTACAAATAAGGATGTCCCCAAAAGGTTTTTGGAGATTTTGTCAGGTTTTGCTCAATTAATACAATTAATTACATACATTAGATCCGAACATATGCCAAAAGCATTAGTAATATTTTGCCTGGTGAGGCAGAGACGCAATTTATCCAGCAGGTGTCACCATTGTCTGTTCTGTTGAGAGAGAAAGACTGAGAGAGTGAGTGAGAGAAAGGACTGGTTGGAATGAAGCATATTAAAATCATATTAAAGGACTAGTTAAACCAAACATGAAAATTCTCCCATGTGAATTTTCCTTCTCATGTAGAACACAACAGATGTTTTGCAGTATGTCCAAGCTGCTATTTTCCATTTAATGAATTCATCTGGGGATGAAGGCTGATGAGCCTCAAAAATGGCAAAAAAAAAAGCCCCTTAAATTAGAACAGACCCAGTGTTTTGTTGTCATTTACTAAATATTTCATCCTTTGTTGTAGCTCTCAAATCTCATTTGCACTTTCATGTATTCATATATGGTACATCAGAGTGTAAGTTGTGCGGGTTGACATCAGTCGTCACCAAGATGAAAAGCCAATGACATTTGAAGTCCAAGCTGGCAGGGCGTGCTTGGATGTGTCATATGTGACCATGCATATGCACTGGAGGAGTTTAATGTACAACATGAGGGTGAATAATGACAGAATTTGTATAAAAAATAATTTCTATCCACCTTATTTTTCCTGTAGGACCAGGCACGGCCATTTGTAAAATTGACGTGTCTGGCTTCCAGTCTCATCCGTGTCCAGCTATTTTCCAGCTGTTTTTAGCTGTACAAAACAGCTCATTTTGCTGTTCGATATTGCAAATTAGTGTTACCATATTATTTTAATGTATTATCTTAATTATGAACACACTGGTTTATAGTGCAAACAGTTTTACTGATTATTGCATGTTGTTATTCTTTTCGTTGTTTCCCTATAGCGGCTAATTAACCAGAAATCTAGCCCATAGGCTTACTTCCGCGCTGAGGAATAAGGTGAATAATACCTTAAAATTAGGGATAGTTTCATACAGGTGTTCCACCTGTGGTAAAAATCACTTGTAGCATCTGAACCAATCAGACATACAGTTATTTGTTACATTTAACAAATAATCTTTAAACCCAACAAGCCAGCTATATGCTGGAGCTCTGGAGACAACCCCCCAAAGCAACTAACACCCCAAAAGGGCTCAGTTGCCAGGGCGACCATCTGATAACATGGGTTTTATTGCTCGGAGGAAAGACACAACGCCTATAGAAATGGACTCTTTTCTATTCATTCACAGACAAACCTATCCTTGACCTTCCTATCACACATAGCCCCAAGTCATTGTCTATAGTATTAATGCCTTGTATTTTGTGTTTTCATTGTATTCTGTTATATGCATTTGTTATGATAGATCTCTAGTGTAGTATAACCTACCTATGCCATGTTTGGTATCTTAGAATTCGTATTTTGATTATCTAAATGATGGTATATATTATATGTTGATACCTTTGCAACATATTAGTGTTTTAAAAAACCTTAGTAGTTTTGCATCAACACCCAATCGAATTACATATGCAAAATACCATGCTCACAGACAAAGAGTCGTAAACTTTCCCTCCAAAGGTGAGAGTCACCACTGGCTCTCAGACGTCCTGGAGGCACAGCCTCCAGAGACTTTAAAACCATCACATGAGACTTTCTTCTCTCTCTTCTCTCTTCTGCAAAATCTTCCGATCGCTGCCCGTGTGGAAGGACTAGCAGGGGGCCTGAGACAGCACAGGGCGTGCCCAGTGGGCCCGAGAGGCCCCAACATATAGAGCTGTGGCTCTCGACCACAAAGAGTCAGACTAATAACATTGGAGTTCATCTTCGCTCAACCCTGGAATTCATCCTCATGGAAATGTCCTCGAACAGACATTTCTCGCTTCTTCTGCGTGTTTTCTTTTAGTTTCTTCACTCGTCTCACGTGAGCGACTCGCCTCCCCCAGTCATTGGTTTATTTAGAACCTAAGAGGATGAGGAGGATGAGCTGGAACTCTTCAGGACTTCCCTAAGCGTGCGCCAGGCCTTGCGGCCTTGTCCTTCCATTCCCCAAAGATCATAGGATTTCAGCTGGGTCCCTCTCAGCTCTTGGTTCTTTTACATTTTACATGGGAAGAAACTCCCAGTCACCATCGAGTCAGAACATCTTTGGAGTTCAATACTCTTCGGACCCGGAAGAACGTGATCGCGATTCCAAAACCACCACTGCTCCAAACCATCAACACTTTCACCGAGACTGCATTCGGACACTTGTTCAACGACCAAGGCAATGCAAGTATCGTACATCTAACTAAACAAAACAGAGGTTTAGTATAAGCTGTAAACCCGTTGAAAAACAGCACTGATGGTTTCACTCAGGTGGTTAACTGACTCTTTTCATAGCTTCATTTCCTTCTCTCTCTAACTGCTTTTCACTGACCTTTCCCCCATGTATGAGTGATTTCATGTTTGTTTGTTTAGATTAGTCATGTGTCAGTCCTTAGTTAATAAAACTTTTTTTTGAGTTTTGATTCTGATTCTGCCTTGCAAAATTAATGTCCCTTTACGATTCCGATTCAAGATACATGCTCTAATGCAATAGTACTTTAAGAAAACTTATTTGCTGTGGCCAAGAAAATATTATTTCTTGTTAATATGAAATTATACTGAATGTTCGCTGGACGAACAGATTAGTTGATGGAAAATTAATTCTGCTACAGTTACTACTGGCAGTTAATATAAATAATTGTAATTAATCATAATTAATTGTAATTGTTTGTATACATTTCCCTTTGAGCTAAATTCACTACACTTTAATGCACTGCCTCCAGTAGCTGATTATGGTTTATGGTTGCCAAGCAACAATGTCACTTGGTGCATAAATATAGTATAAAATTCAGATGCTGTGTGTTGTGTTCAGAAGAGTGCATATATTTGACAGGGATCTAAATGAATTCTCAAGATGAAGGGAAAAAAATTCTGAACATTGTTGGAACAAAATACTAAAACAGCCATCTGTGACTTGCTTATTCTCGAAAGCAAAATCCTCCAAAGTTCTCTGATGAATATTATGCTTCTTTTGCTCCCTTCATTCTGTTTTCTCAGTGTTCTGCAATTCATGAATGACAGACAGAGCAGACACCCCCAAACAGAGACAGGAGGAAAGATAGCACATTTGTCACTCTGTGGCATTTTGCATGAATAGTGAGTTTTGCCATTTCTACAACCAAAATTATGTATAAATACAGTTTAAACTGTGTTATTGGGCTGTTTTCAAAAAAAGCATTAATTTACGTACATAAAACAAACAACTAAAATAAAAATCCACAATAAATTAATACAGGTTTGACAGTAACATGGCTGCAGATTTATCTTGTATTTAGTTGTAATTCAGTAAAATCCGAATAAAATTATTTAGCTGAAATTGGAATTGGAATTATACATAGGCATGGGCTTTCTACTCTTAAACTAAAATGTAAATATCACTTCTGTAGACTAAACGTAATGAAATTGAACACATGGACAAATTACAAGACAAATGTAATTTATGTGGGTGACTACAGCATAGTTTACAATATTACATACATTTAAACTCATTTAACGAGCATTTAAGTATTTAAAAATTGTAACATTTAAAAGTAGCATTTTAATTTTAGTGTATTCAGCCTATAATTTTTTACCAAAATAGCATATAATTCTTGTGCCGGTGTGTTGCCGAAATCTGAGCCGGTGAAGTGCTGCTGTTCGGCGGGGTAACTGTGAACTTCAGAAGATGCCGTGACTTGACTCCAAAACCCGCCCATAAACAAACAGTACTGATATTAGAGAACATATTTTAATATCAAACTAAATTAAACTCAGCGCAATAACTAATACAATTCATTTATTTTATGCAAGGTAAAAGGCGTTACCATCCTGCGAAACAACCACTGTTGATGCAGCTGACTGACATCTCGTCCTTATGTTGCGTTGCATAAAATAATACAATTTACAACTCTGTAAAGACTTTATAAATTAAATAAAATGTATACAAACATTTATTTCGCTAAAGAAGTGCACCAAATCGGTGGCCCTGAGAACCTCTCTCTCCTGTAGAGGACTCAAAAAGCTCTGACTGTTTTGTCAGAGACAGGCTCAACACAGCGGTTGGGTAAAAAAAATAACCCAGCAGCTGAGTTACAGTACCACCCAGCACCTGGGCAAAAAAATATTACAAATAGCCCAGTAAAATGACCCAACAAATTGCGCCCAGCATTTGGGTTAAAAAAAAAAAGTGTATTAAAAAAGTTTTTTATAGTGTATTACACATTTTAAATGCATCCCTTATGAAAACTAACCATGGTTTTACTATAAATAAATCCCAAACCCAGGGTTACTATAGTTAAACCAAAACTTAACCATGGTTTTGCTACAGTAACCATAGTTTAACCATGGTATTTGTACACTCTAAAAAAAGCTGGGTTAAAAACAATCCAACTTTGGTTATTTGGCAACCCAGCGCTGGGTAAATATTGGACAGAACACATGCTGTGTTATTTCGACCCAGCTGGTCAGGTTAAATGTTTTTACTAAACACACTGGGTTATTTTATTTAAGTCAACTATTGTTTAAATATTATTATATTGCTGGCTTAAAATGGACTGGAACTCCACAGAATTATTAGAGGCAACAGCAATAACTTCAGACAGCAGCCTTGCGTTTCACTCATAGCTGAAAGATGCCGTGACTGACTGCAAAACCTGCCCATAATAATTCCTTATATTTATAAAGCACTTTTCTGGGCACTCAAAGTGCTTTACATAGAAGGGGGAATCTCCTCAACCACCACCAGTGCGCAGCATCCACCTGGATGTTGCAACAGCAGCCATATTGCACCAGAACGCCCACCACACACCAGCTTATTAGTGGAGAGGAGATGTAAACAAACAGTACTGACATTAGAGAACATATTTTAACATCAAATTAAATTAAACTCAGTACTATAACGAATAAAATCCATGTATTTTACGCAAGGCAAAAGGCGTTTCCATCATTTGACCAAACATGTGGGCTAAAAAAAAATTAAAAATAAAAAAAAAAACAGCACCTGGGTAAAAATATTAAAAACAACCTAATAAAATGATCTAACGGGCTGAACCCAGCGTTTGGGATAAAAAATTACCCAGCATTTTTTAGAAGGTTATACAAATGGTAAGCAATACGCCAAAAAACAAAACAAAACCAAAAAAACATGGTTACTACACTTTTACTATAATAAAATCATGGCTAATTTTCGTAAGGGATAAACTGAAAAGAACTGTTTATTTGATCATTTTTTTATTTACATAATGATAAACGTTTGTCTGAACGTTTGCTCTTGAATAATGCTTTTAATGCTTCAATATGAAATGCTTGAAATATTTCCTAACCCAATTTATGCAAAAGGGGGGCAGAAGAGATACATAATCATCTAGGTTTTCCAGGTGCTCATTCAGAGGTAGTATAACAAGCACCAGGAGAAGGCTAAGCACTTTCAAACGCTGTGCAGAATTAGTACTGCGGACACAGAACAGACTGATCTGACTGAACCATGTTGTGTGGAGTCAAGTTCATTTGGACTGCTGGTAAAGAGGTTACGATCATAGCACTTGACCAAAAACAAACAGTGGCTTTGATAAGTGTCTGAATATTTCTGAATCATCTGTGTTTTGTTGCAAGCTGTGAAAACAGTGCTACGGGTAAACCATCTGCATATTGTCTTAGCAGCAGTTTGTCAGCACGCTCCGCTCTGATTGGCTCACGCACAATCAAAGCAGCCAATGACAGCATACACCTCCATGGATCCTATTTTAGTCTCATATTATCACAGAGTGGCCATTTCATTACAACTATAGCAGCATGAGTATTATGAAGCTTTTCATGAGTTCATACTGTGCTTCATTATTTTGCTCTCAACATGTATCAGTTGTACTCATTCAGAAACTTAATCCTGCTAATATGAGGTCTATGAGAAGTTTCAACAAAGCACAATCTTCAAGAAACCAAAAATAATCTTTGTACATTTCTGTACAATGTAGTACATAAGAAACAGATCAACAGCATTTGTTGACCATATCTACTATATGCCAGTGAAATCATTGATCGTTTCAAATGTATTTTTAAGGTATGCTGTTAAGGACATAATGTTTGCATTTATATTCACAGTCTTGGCAGGGTCTTTGATCAATCAGACGTGTCCAGACTCTAAGGGCCTTTGATTACTTATAATGGGCCTTTACTATGTTCCCATAATGACAAGCAATTTTCCAGAAGCTGTTATTGTATCTAAGGTGCATTAAATATAGTCTGAAGTTGTTTCATGACTTCGTGCCATAGATTGGTGATCTATGCATTAAGCCCACTTAACAGAGACAGAAGCAGGTGTTTTATATGTTGGTTTCTCAATCAGGTTTTTTCTGCCTCGATCCATGTCATTGAATATTGAGTATCATCACTGTTGTACCTTTTTTTTTTGTAAAGGGCATTTGATCTTTTTTGCATGTTCACACTGGGTCGGTACTTCTGCAGCTATGTAGGGCGATTTTGAAGTTGAAATAAGATGGGAGTTTTTCAGCATACCCTAACTGTATTGATCCGGATTACACAGCGTTCGCATGAGCATTGCAGAGAATAAACAAGACAAGCGTTTGAAGTTAAAAAGTATATAAATTGTGAATTTGTTTAGAAAATTACCGATCGTTTTAGTAGATAAGACCCTTCTTCCTCAGCTGGGATCGTTTAGAGCCATTTGAAGCTGCATTTAAATGACATTTTGGAAGTTCAAACTTAGGGGCACCACTGAAGGCCACTATATGGAGATAATTCCTGAAATGTTGGATGACAAGGGGGTGAGTAAATTATCTGTACATTTTTGTTCTGGAAGTGAACTTCTCCTTTAAAACACTTAACATGGCCATCTAAACACAATCTTACATCAGCCAAACAGTACAGCTCTATGGCACAATGAAGCACTAACGCAAAAGTAACAAAACTACAGGTGTATAGATGGTGTACTGATGGCTTATATATGTTGAGTGTAGTTGTTAATACGTTGTTTGATAAGAGGTATTGAGAGAACATAATATGATAGTCTCCAATACATCCACAAAGGCACACAGGAATCCAAAAATACATGCAGCAGATGCACACAAATTCACAAATTCACACATAATCATTTCACAAATTCACACACTGGAAGAATGCACAAATACACAGTTTTCTCTGCTCACGATCTGCAAATACAAGTATGTGTAATTTCATGCACAAATAAACACTGAGACATTTGTATTGGTCCACTGAAGTTTCAAGAAAGCATATGTTTTAGTTTTTTAGGTTTGACCTACAAAGACCACAGAGGAAGTGTGGTCACAGTCATTGACATTGACCACACAACACTTTAGGATAGTTAACTGTTGATTCATGAAGCGGTGGAATCTGAGTGGTAAATGTATAATAGTTATGGATCTTAGCTAGTTACACGATGAAACAGCACAAGGGAGATGTCCGATCTCTGCTGTGGCTATGGCCAAGACATTTATACCAAATCCAGCAGAACTGTGCAATCAGTGCACTGCCAGTCAGTCTGAATTATATGTGTCTGCTAAATGACAGGTACCAAAGCTGGTATTTATAAGATGGCTTCTCAGAAACATCTTGTATCTAAGGGTTTACGGAAGGTTCAGCTTGACGTCAACAAACCTGGCAAAACCTAGAACCCCGAGCAATAAAGAGAAAAACATAGTCTGTTGAGTCAACTACATTATGTCTGGGCAGGTTTTCATTTAAAGCCAACCAAAGGGAAAGCTGCAAAACATTAAGACTCTTTTCCAAAACATATAGAGCTGCCTCGCTGTCTGCTGCCTACATAGGCAGTGGCAGTGACTACATGAATTAGTGTTCATTTGCAAAAACCGATAACTTGACTTAATTTTTTATTTTATTTTATTTATTTTATTTTTTTTTTTTTCCAGAAATCACGTTTTTTTTTATTGCGCATTCCAAGTAATATCAATCAAACTGCAGTTGGGTTGTTTTGACTAAGTAACAATAACTTAAATACAGGTAATTAAAGGTTTGTTTCATAGCAAAAGCAGATAAGTCCAACAGTCTTTTTTTTGGCAAAAGCAGAACACCTTAAATAACTTGAGTGCACAATGAATCTGATCTGTGAAACTTAATTCGCACATGCGTATTAGCACCCTCTTTGATCATAGGAAATTTGAAGTACTTGCAGTTCTCCAGTCCAAAGATATAGGTATTATTTCACCACGTCCATTCCACAGTGAATAGGTTCTCATCCTTACATGACTGTTAAAGTCAACTTACATTTTCATAAACCTTAATCTGTGCTCTAAAAACTGACATATTGTATGACTTTGCATCATGCAAGGTCACCGTAAAATCTAGAGAAATGTCTGAGGTGGTCAGCGGGGTACAGTTGAGACATAATGTATCAATTGTACTCACACTAGAATCCTACTGGGGCACATGCAGTTGCACAATGTAAGATCACAAGTTAATAGTCCCATTCAGACAATATATCTTTGTTTTGAGAATTACCTTTGTTTTGTCATTATGGTTTATTAGGCTGTTGTTATTATATTTTATCTATTATGCTTATTGTTATTATGTTAGGTTATTGTTTGCATTTGATCTGTTTTATTATTGCTGCTTGCAATGTTTTTTACTGTTACTCAACTTTTCAACTGTTACTATTAAAATTATGAATTGAATTTGAATATATTGAATATATTGAACTGAATATATTGCCATTATTGTACAATGTTTTACAAATGAACTGCTTTTAACTAAACAAATAATCAAATAAAATCCTGAATGGAAATAAAAACTGCTGAACATTCATTTTTAAAGGTATTTTACATTTGCAATTAATTGGTTAGGCAGCTTTACAGCATTACGGATGGGTGTCTCACTCTTGTGTTCATGAGCTAATTGTGGCAAATATGACCTACTTATAGATGTTAATAAGTATTAATATTTTAGAAGATTTTAAAGGAATTTTAAAGGAAATGTCATCTGAAACATTACTTTTTTCTACTCCCTAGTTTTGGTGTGGCAACGTAAAAAGCAAAACGTGTACCAACTGTACCCGGTCTACCCTAACTCCACATTTCATGTTTTAGAGTTTAAAAAAAAAAAAATTTAATCTTTCTAATCTTCTTAGATGACAATGTAGATGCCCGACAAACGTTGTTTTTGGTGATCTTAAACTGTATGGATGTGATTACATGCAATGTGCGGAGCTTTTCCCTCGCCATTGTAACGCACTGCTTTTGCAAGGTTCAGTGAAAACGTCTCAGATTTTATTTTCCTTTTACGCCCTGAAGAAGATATCACAGGTTCATCAAGTTCGTCGAAATGATCCATCCTCCATCACTTTTAGTAAGCTTTGATGAAACTCTTCTTGGCTAGCACTTCGTTTTAAAGTGAAAGTAGCCTTGTCACCTGACCTACAGCGCGCTGATTCGCTAAAATGGATTTACCGGTGTTGTGCCCATTTTCTACCCCCTGCCAAATTATTACCCCCTCTCATTGAAATTGCTACCTGATTGCCTAATCCTAACCCCTCCTCCTCACCTAACCCTAAACCTACCAATACTAGGGGGGTTGTAATCTGGCAGGGGTCAGAATTCGGCACAACACCGGCTTCTGTTCACAAACAAAGGCATTTGTCGGCTTCTGCAGTAAAGCGTGAATTCGCGATGCCTTGGAAGTGGATAATACCGGCTTTTTGTCAAAACGTGTTTAAGGTATAGATCGCTCTATATGTGGAGAATAATGCACGGCAATCAGCTCTTCTTCTTTTTTTTTTCTTTTTTTTTTGGGGGGGGTGGCGTTTATCGGTTTTTGCGAATAAACTCTTCATATGTTGATGAAGTTGGCTTCTTTTAAAAAAAAGAAGAGGAAGGAATGTGATTGCCAATCATGCCACAGTCAATGTCAGCAACAAGGAGGCAACATCATCATGCTGTCACTGGTGTGGAGACACACACTGCTGTCTTAGGGCCAAACAACATAGAAATGCTCCTGAATTTTTTTAAACCCCCTCAGTGAAATCCTCTTTCTGCACGTCGATTGGGAGCAAATGTGTGGTGTTTCCACACTTTTAACAGAACACACTCCACAGGGTGTCTCTCTAGATTCTCCCGTTTATTTTCTTGTTGCTCTCATTACTCAACACAATTTACCACTAGTGGTGTCCCTAGTGGTGCAGTTCCACTTTACATGTATTATAGTAAACAATTACTATAAACTAAACGTAATGTATTGTATACTTCTCAACACAACATTTCCCCCCTTACTCAAAAGGATTAACTCTCTTGTAAGAACATTACCATATTCAAGTGTTATTTGCTCAAACAAAACTTCTCAAATAAGCATATTCAAATGAACTCTTATGCATTCAAACAAGTGTATTTCAAACAGATATTTCAAAAGAGAACAATGTTCTAGTACAGTTTTCTTTTTTTAGATAGGGCAGCGATCCGCCTACACCCTTTACATATCTTCTCGGTCCGACTTATTTGTTTCTTATCAGACATTACTCCATCACATAGTCTTGAGTCCATACAGGTGAGCGTCTTTGCCTAGCACCCCTATGCAGACTCAAAGCAGCGTTCTCCATTGTGCAACCTCTTTCAGGTATTTCCTCCTGTACAGAAGTTTCCTCTCTTTTAGGACATAGTGAAAGACGTGCTGAATTCCATCTTTTCCCATCACTTAAGATGAAAGTACTCGGTCCTGTTTGTTGTTGTACTGACAGTGGGTCAGTGAACCGGGCTTCTCCTTTCTTCACGTGAAAAGGCTTTCTCACTCTAACCTTGTCTCCAACTGCAACTTTAAGGAATTTAGATCCTCTCTTACGATCGGTATATTGTTTAATTTTGTTCTGTCGTTGTGTCACACGAGCTCTGACCTGTGTGAACTGATCAGGGCTATCATCAGGCAGAAGGACATTAAGTTTTGTTCTCATAGGTCGGTCCCTCAAGAAAAGGGGTCTCACCCGTTGTAGCATGTGGTGTTGCACGATAGCTCTTCAGCATGGTCAGGACTGCAGATTTCCAAGGCTTACAAGTCATCTCAGCTGCCTGAAGACATTCCTTAAGCACTCTGTTGAATCTCTCAATGGCCCCGTTCGCCTGAGGGTGGTAGACACTTGTCTTTATGTGCTTTATTCCCTGTGTTTTCACAAAATCAGCAAATTTGGATGAAGTGAACTGTGGTCCATTATCTGTTGTGATGGTGCAGGGGTTTCCTTCTCTAGCAAAGATCGTGGTCAGAAATTTCAAGACAGTCTCTGTTGTTACTGATGAAGCAAAGCCAACTTCAGGCCATTTGCTGAAATAGTCAGTCAGGGTAATTGCAAACTTACAGTCAGTTGCTCCCTTCTCAAATGGTCCTACTATATCAATAGCAACATGTTAAAATGGGCCTTTCGGGAATTCCACCGGCTGCATTGGAGCTGGGAACGTTTTGGCCGATTTGTCACTGGCCTGGCAAGTTATACATGCAGAGAGGACGGTGTGAACAAGATCATCCATCCGTGGCCACCAATACAGTTCTCTCAGACGCTGTTTGGTTCGCACCAGCCCATGATGTCCCTTGTGCGCCAAGTGGATGAGGCGTTCGCGCAGTGCAATAGGAACAATCAACTGATTTCCTCTGAAAATCAATGGGGATTCAACAGCCAGCTCATGTCTAACAGGAAAGTATAGACGTAATTCACTGGAGACAGACTTTTACAGTTTAGGCCAACCTGTCTGAATGGTTTGGCGTAACTGTGACAGCTCTGGACAGTCCTCGCATTCAGCCTTAAAGTCCACTAATGGCAATGCAGTCAAAAATGGCTGAACTTCTGCGATTTCAGAAATCAAATCCTGTTCGGGGGATACAGTGGTGTAGGTGTAGCTCAACGGTATACGTGAGAGACAGTCTGCCACACAGTTCCTTCTACCCGGACGGTACTGAACATCATACTGGTAGCACAGGAGCCTAGCAGACCAACGAGCTACCCTCATGCCTGCTCTATCCATGCCCTTGGTGGAGAGAAGAGTGGTAAGGGCCTGATGGTCAGTTCTTAAAGTGAACCGATGTCCCCAAACATATGTTCTCCACTTTTCTACCAACACATGCAAGCGCCTCCTTCTCCACAGTAGAATATTTCCTCTCAGACGTTGATAGCGACCTGGATGCAAAAGCTATCACCCTTTCAACCCCATCCGGATGTAGCTGTGTCAGAACCGCGCCAAGGCCGTAATCTGAGGCATCTGTACTAATGAATGTGGGCAAGGAAGGGTCGTAAATAGCAAGAACAGGGCTCTGCAGCAGCATTCTCTTGAGTGTATCAAAGCTTTCAGTAGTCTCTTTGCTCCACTGTAGTGGTGCTTGTGCCTTAGCTCTGAGCATCTGCCTCAGTGGCTCAACCACAGTAGCGTAGTTCGGGAGAAATTTGTTAAACCATGACGTAAGGCCTAGGAATGAACGTAAAGCTACCATGTCTGTAGGTCGAGGTGCCTCTGCAATGGCAATCAGGTGATCTGGGCTGGGACGTAGTCCTTCTTTAGAAATTACATGGCCCAGGAATGGAATGCTTGCTTTGTTGAAAGAGCTTTTGTCAAAGTTAATTTGCAAGCCAACCTCATCAAGCCTTTGACGCACTGCTTCGAGGTGCTTATCATGGGCCTCCTGAGAATTACCATACACTATGATGTCATCTAAGTAATTCTTTACACCATCCAGCTCCTTTAGGACCGTTTGCATCATTTTTTGAAAAGCTGAAGGTGCGGAAGCCAGCCCAAACGGAACCCGAGTGAAACGGAAAAGGCCTTCGTGCGTTATGAAAGCAGTCAGATTATGACTGTCAGGATGGAGAGGTAGCTGATGGTAAGCAGAACTGAGATCAATTTGACTGTAATGTGAAGCACCTGCCATTTCTGTAAACAAATCCTCCATGTGAGGTAATGGGTAGCAATCCATGATCACACTCTTATTGGGTTCACGGAGATCTACACAAAGTCGAATGCGTCCATCACGCTTGCGTACTACCACCAAAGGACTAACCCATTCTGAAGCATCAATCAGTTCAATTATGCCTGATGTAAGGAGAAGATTAAGCTCAGTGGACACCTCCTTGCGGATGCTGAGAGGTAAGCGTCTCAATTTTTGTCGTACTGGTTTCACTGTTGAATTAACTTGCACTTTGTGTATGAATCCTTTCACACACCCAAGATGAGAAGCAGATCCAGGTGACACTGTGTGCACAGAGCTTGTGGAAGGCTCAGTCCCCTCTAGAGGTGCAGGTTAGGTTTCACCTTCGTGATCTATGTGCTTGACTTCTCCGCGTACAATGTCCAGGTTCAGCAATCTAATTAAATCTAACCCTAGCAAGGGAGATCCTGCAGTCACTACATAAAAAGTAGCAGGAACCACATTGTCATTTGCTCTCCATTTGCCCAAACGTACACGGGGCTGATAACGCTCTTAAAGCAGCAACGTATTGCGTAATAGTCTCGTCCGCTCTTTGCACACGTTGCCTGAATGTGTGGCGGCACGCTACTACATTAACTTTAGGTACGAAGTGTTTCTGAAGTGCAGTCATTGCTTCATCAAATGTAGTACCTTGGTCTGGCAGAGTATAGAACAAGCGCTGACCTTCCGTCCCCAAGCAATGCAACAAGACCGCTCGTCTGCGCGTCTCCGGCCATGCCTCTCCGGTGGCCTGAATAACTATCATGTAATTTTGGAAGATTTTCTGCCACGTTTCAAATGGAATCGGCGGTTCCCCATTGACAGAAAGAAACGGGGGCGGGCTCGGCACTGCTGCGCTCATCCTCATCGCCAATTTGTGGTGTTTTCACACTTTTAACAGAACACACTCCACACGGTGTCTCTCTAGATTCTCCCGTTTATTTTCTCGTTGCTCTCATTACTCAACACAATTTACCACTAGTGGTGTCCCTAGTGGTGCAGTTCCACTTTACATGTATTATAGTAAACAATTACTATAAATTGAACGTAATGTATTGTATACTTCTCAACACAACAAAATGGAGCATAATTTGGTAGTTGTTTGGGACAATGTCCAATTTCATAATTCAGCACTACTGCAAGAGAGTGGTTAGAACATCACGCACTTTTCAGAATAGCATTCCTTCCACCATGTTCTCTTTTCCTGAACTCAACTGAAAAGTTTTCTGAAAACTGAAGACTCTTACGTCCAAACTCAGAACACTAGGATTGCTTACGAGACATTGTTGATGTTACAGCTGGTCAAGCACGAAGAAAATGGAGGACAGTGTACAACCGAAGACAATGGCAATGCAGGACTGTCAGTCAGCAGTGCTGGGCGGGGCCTAAATATTGTGATGTCATACTGCTTAGAGAATCAAAACGGCATGCCTAGCGAGACTGGTTTGGTTTAATGGGGATTAAATAATGGGTAATTCCATGCAAAGGTCAACCTTACCATAAAAAATAGTTTTTACCAAAGGTTTTTACTACTATACTACTGATAGCACAGATGTCAACATTTGGTGGTTAAAATATCCATGTGAGGTCTCTCTTAAAGTTTTCAAAGCATTTTGTTTTATTTTTAATGCATGATTTTCTATAGTCTGGTAAGTGCTATTTTTAGGCTTGTCACATTCATAACAGTACATATTCCTCATAAATAGACACATCAAAATTAAAATAAAGTGACAATTGTATGTTCTGTGAAGAGCCATCGCTTCTCTATTTGTTAAAATATAAACAGATGGTTCAGTATATTGGTAACACATACATTCTGTAAGCATTTATGTGTCACATCCATAACGCTGGAATTGCCCTAATAAGGAGTGAGTGGGTTTTTATCATTGTAGGGTGGTTGTGTTTTCACGCACTTCCAACACACATTTATTTCCAAATACCATGTAAAAGTGGATTTTGCATAATAGGGAACCTTTAGGCCGCATGTCCATCAAAGCGTTTTTCCCTGCGGCTGGCGTATTTTTTCAATTATTCTTAGTGGGAACGCTGCATTTTTTTAAAATGCCAGGAGCATGCAGAGCGCTGAGCATTTTTTTCGGGCGTTTTTTTTCTTGGTGCAGAGAGTTGAAGAATGTTCAACTTTGAGTAAAACGCTGTGCTCATCACTGTCACTTTCTAGTCAGCTAACCAATCAAAGTAGAGGAGGGGCGTGACTAAAACCGATTTCCCTGCTTGTACTATGACTGAACAACATTGGAGAAGTTAATATTGCTTGTCTCAGAGTATTTATGTCTTTACCAGATGGAAATGCCAGACTGCCATATTATTGTAATGAAAAATAATGCTTGGAGAAACATTTCATTTGTGACGCGTCTGCCATGTTACTAAAACATATTTCATATGATAACAATCACAGCGTTTCAACGGAAAAAACGTTGCACTCTCAAGCACTCACAGCTAGGCGTTTTCAGCAGAACACCTGGCGTTTTCAGCTGGCTAAAAACGCTTTGGTGGACACGCAGCCTTAGACCTGTTACAAGCTGGCCTGATTACCTCAAACCCTAAACAAACTCAAATAGCGTTGTTTTTCTACTGATCCTAAAGACCGTCTCGGGTTACGTATGTAACCCTGGTTCCCCGAGGGAATGAGACGCCGCGTCGAAACGCTTTGGGAACGTCTTCAGCGTGACCGTGCTCTGAATCACATGTGTAATCAGTCCAATGGAAGAGCGAGACGTCAACGGCGGGTGACGTCACCAACCAGGAAGCTATAAATACACGTGCGTTGGAAACCGGCGTCAGCTTCAGGAGAGAAGCAGCGCTCGCAGGGATGCAGGATGAGGGCCTCGAGACGCGGCGTCTCGTTCCCTCGGGGAACCAGGGTTACATACGTAACCCGAGACGTTCCCCTTCAGGAACTCGAGCCGCGTCGAAATGCTTTGGGAACGAGATGCCCACGCCGCCAGAAGCCGAGTCCCTGCCTAGGAAGAGCTAGGACGAAGGACAGAAGAGCCAGGAGCGACTCGCAAGTCCAGGTCATAAAACCTGACAAAAGTAAGGGGCGTGGACCATCCCGCAGCATTACAGATGTCCTGAATAGAGACACCTTCAAGAAAGGCTTTGGAGGCCGAAACACTCCGGGTTGAGTGAGCCTTGACCCCTAAAGGAGGAGGGAGACCAGAGGACTCATACGCAGTAGAGATAGCATCCACTATCCAACGACTTAAGGTTTGTTTGGTGGCCGGAAAGCCACGCTTAGCCGGACCATAGCAAACAAAAAGCTGATCAGACTTTCTCCACCTGGCTGCTCTGTGGACGTACGTGTCCAGCGCTCGAACTGGACACATACAGTTTAGCTTCTGCTGGTCGGGCTCCCGAAAGGGAGGAGGACAAAAGGCCTGAAGTACCACTGGCCGTGGTGCTGAGGAGGGGACCTTAGGGATATAACCCGAACGAGGGTGCAAAAAGGCTTTTGCCAAACCTGGCGCAAAGTCCAGAAAAGAAGGGGCCACAGAAAGGGCCTGAAGATCCCCAACTCTCTTTAGAGAAGTGATAGCAATAAGCAAAACTGTCTTAATCGTCAGATGACGATCGGAAATCTCTTCTATAGGCTCGAAAGGAGGCCCACAGAGAGCCTCTAGCACCAACGACAAGTCCCAAGAGGGAACACGAGAACGTACAGGAGGCCTCAGCCTCAGTGCACCGCGGAGGAAACGAGAAACAAGGGGGTCTTTACCCACCGAGAGACCACCGAGAGGGGCGTGGTAGGCCGCAATGGCCGCCACGTAAACCTTCAGGGTGGAGTGGGATAACCCTGTGGAAAGCCTATCCTGCAGGAACTCCAGCACTGAACCAACTGGGCAGTTAACTGGGTCCTGCTGGTGGCGTCCACACCAAGAAGTGAAAAGCTTCCACTTCAAGGCATAAAGTTTCCTCGTAGAGGGAGCTCTAGATTGGAGAATGGTCTCAACAACCTCGGTTGAGAGACCGGAAGCTAAGAGGTGTGCCCCCTCAGGGGCCACACCCAAAGTTTCCACAGCTCCGGGCGAGGGTGGAACACAGTGCCCCCCGCCTGTGAGAGGAGATCCCTCCTGACGGGAATCTCCCACGGAGAGCCGTCGAGGAGAGAAATCAGGTCCGAGAACCAAACTCGGCCCGGCCAGTACGGGGCAACTAGAAGAAGGGAAACCCCGTCCCGGCGCACTCTCTCTAGAACTCCCGGCAGCAGAGCGATCGGGGGAAAAGCGTACAGGCGAAGCCTCGGCCACGTCTGTACCATGGCATCCAGTCCCAGGGGAGCTGATTGAAATAGAGAGTACCAGAGGGGACATTGCGTGTTCTCCCTCGTGGCAAAAAGGTCCACTTGGGCTGGACCGAAGACTCTCCAGATCTGCTTCACCACCTCGGGGTGAAGCATCCATTCCCCGGGCCTCGGCCCCTGTCTCGACAGGACGTCTGCTACCACATTTAAGTACCCCGCTAAGTAAACCGCTTTCAGCGAAAGGAGTTTGCCCCGGGACCACACAAGGATCTGGTGCGCCAGCTTGTACAAGGGGCGCGAACGCAGACCTCCCTGGTGGTTGATGTAAGAGACCACCGATGTGTTGTCGGTGCGGACCAACACATGACGGTCTCTTAGGTCCAGGAGAAAGTGCTTCAGCGCTTGGAACACGGCCAGCATCTCCAGGCAATTTATGTGCCAAGTGAGTTGGTGACCTCTCCACAGACCGCGGGCGGTGTGGCCACTCATGACCGCACCCCAACCGGTGAGGGAAGCATCTGTTGCTAGCGTTACGCGGCGACAAGGAGCTCCCAGCACCGGCCCCTGAGACAGGAACCAGGGATTCCTCCACATGTCCAAGGCACGTAGGCATCGCTGCGTGACCTTGATCATGCGAAGCGGGTTTCCCCTCGGGGAAAAGCCCCTGGTTTTGAGCCACCACTGTAGGGGTCTCATGTACAGCAGGCCAAAAGGTATCACGTTGGACGCAGCCGCCATCAGACCCAGCAGTTGTTGAAACCGTGTGACCGGCCTATTCTGACTCTCCTGACTGCAGCAAGGATCGACTCTATCCGAGCAGGAGACAACCGTGCCTGCATCGTGGTCGAGTCCCATACCACACCTAGATAAGTGGTTCTCTGTAATGGAGATAAAACACTTTTTTTGGCGTTCAGTCTCAACCCCAACTCTTTCATATGAGCGAGCACAGCATCTCGATGCTGAGCCGCTACCTGTTCCGACTGTGCTAGGATTAACCAGTCGTCGATATAATTTAGTATGCGGATGCCCTGGAGTCGCAACGGAGCCAGGGCTGCATCCACACACTTGGTAAAAGTGCGGGGGGAGAGTGCTAGGCCGAACGGAAGAACCCGATATTGGTATGCTTCGCCCCTGAAAGCAAACCTCAGGAACTTCCTGTGTTGAGGAAGGATGGAGACATGGAAGTACGCGTCTTTCAGATCTATCGTCACAAACCAGTCCTCGGACCTGATTTGTGACACTACTTGCTTGAGAGTAAGCATCCTGAACTTCAGCTTCATGACTGAGCGGTTCAGAACACGAAGATCTAAAATGGGACGCAGGCCCCCGTCCTTCTTCGGAACGATGAAGTACCGGCTGTAGAACCCGGACTCCCTGTCGTGAGGAGGGACCACCTCGATGGCCTCCTTCCTCAGAAGAGACACTACTTCTTGTTCCATTACCAGACCCTGCTCGGGGCCCACCAAGGTGGGGGAGACCCCGATAAAAGGCGGCGGAGGAGCGCCGAACTGTATTCGATACCCTCTTTCTACAGTACGCAGGACCCAAGCAGACACATTGGGCAGTAGTTTCCACGCTGCCAAATGATCTACTAAGGGAACCAGTCTCTCGAGACTGGCCTCTGGTGTTTGTTGAGCCACTAGAACGGTGTCCTGTAACGGTTGCCCGGCAGGAAGCACCTGAACTAGCGGCCCCTGAGACCCCCTCGGGGGTGGCGAGCTCCCCGGCCCCGCTACGTTGCCGGGCGGGAGAAACCGAGGTATATGCTCGCTGGAGGCCGCTGCGCCCTGAAGCACCGGCAGGGTTAGCGAAACGGTCTCCTGAGGGCACAGGGGGGAGGCGGACACCGAGGAATGCGGTGCACCCCGCCTTACCCCCCTTGGGGCTGCCCTCAGCGGTCCTGAATTGTCAGGACCGCTTAGTCGAGGACTTCTTAGACTGCAGCACGACCCTCAGGTCGGGCCTCGCCTTAGAAGTCCCCGACTTAGAGCGTACGACCACTCGCTCTCGATGGGGCGGAGTGCGAGTGGCCACGCTCTGTTTCTGTGCCTCTCTATATGAGGAGCTGGTAGACGGCCGAGGCTGCTCCCGCCCAGCAGCCTCGCGAGCTGGATGGCGGAGGGGGAGGAACCGCTGGAACGCCGCCGCTTGTTTACGAGCCTCCTGGTACCTGTCGACGACCGAGTTAACGGAGTCGCCGAACAGGCCAGAAGGCGAAAGCGGGGCGTCCAGAAGGAAGACCCTGTCCTTTTCTTTCATATCGGACAGGGTCAACCAAAGATGCCTCTCCGCGGCCACTAGGGCAGCCATAGACCGCCCGATAGCGCGAGCGGTCTCCTTAGTGGCGCGGAGAGCAAGATCAGCGGTCCTCCTAACCTCCGCGATATCTGCATCTTTGATCTCTTCTCCCTCATCCAGCTCTTTTAGCAGGTCGGCCTGGTATGCCTGCAACACGGACATCGTGTGCAGACACGCACCAGCCTGACCTGCCGCCGTGTACCCCTTGCCGACCAACGCTGAGGTGACTCGCAGCGGTTTGGTCGGCAATACCGGAGCCTTGAGAGACGATGCCGAACCGGGGGACAGATAGCTGGCAAGAGTCTGTTCCACCCGTGGCATCGCTCTATAGCCGCACTCATCCAGCCCCGCAACGCTGCCATAATTATAGGAAGCGGGGATGAACAAGCGGGCTGAGAAGGGGGAATTCCACGATCTCGACACCTCGGTGTGGAGATCGGGAAAAAAGGGAAGGCTCCGGCGGGCTGAAGGTGGCCGAGACTGCAGAAATCTCTCATCCAGTCTACTTCTCTGAGGCTCGGCCTGTGACTCGGCGGGCCAATCTATTTTAAGCTTCTCAACCGCACGAGTCACAACCTCCAGCAGCTCCTCATATTGCACAGACTGTGGTGTATCGACGATCTCGACCTCACCCCCCTCAGAGGATGAGAGACGGACCGTCGAGCCCGATCCGCGGGGGGAAGAAACCGCAGTGCGGGCTTCCGATCCCGCGGACCGGGCTGCGGATCTGCCGGGTGAGGCAGAAGATAGGGGGACACCCGTCTCCATACCCTCCAGCAGATCCAACTGCGAACCCCACGAGTGCAGTGCCCGCTCCGCCTCGGCGGAAGCGGGACCAGACCCGCGGGGAGCGCTGGTGAAGGCTCCCTCCTCGAAGAGAGCCTTCCGGGAGCGGAGCGTGCGCATCGGAAGGAGATCGCAATGCGGGCAATCGGCCCTCTCAAGGGCCGATGCCGCATGCCCCGCTCCCAGACAAACCACGCATAGAGCGTGTGTATCCCCTGTATAGCTCTAAAACATGGCTTGTCTACGTTCTTAGTTTTGTCACTCTTCTTAGACATTGTGCTCAAATAAAAGTGGTGCAAACTAGCAACCGAAAACGAGCACAAAACACACATACACAGAGCGCTGCTGAAAGACAGAAGCTGACGCCGGTTTCCAACGCACGTGTATTTATAGCTTCCTGGTTGGTGACGTCACCCGCCGTTGACGTCTCGCTCTTCCATTGGACTGATTACACATGTGATTCAGAGCACGGTCACGCTGAAGACGTTCCCAAAGCGTTTCGACGCGGCTCGAGTTCCTGAAGGGGAACTTGATTAGCTTGTTCAGATGTGTTAGGTCAGAGCTGGAGCTAAAGTCTGCATGAGAGTAGACCTCAAGGGCAAGATTTGAGCACAACCCCACCATAGATACGCCGCTGGATTGAGATCTAGAGAATTTGGAAGCCAAGGCAACACCTTGAGCTCTTTGTCATGTTCCTATAATTGTTCCTGAACTGTATTTAACAGTGTTGCTCTCTACGTTTCCTGATGCCAGTTTACCAGTTGCCATTCCTTGCACCATGTTTGGTAGATACTAACCACTGCATACCGGGAACACCCCACAAGATTTGTCATTTTTGAGATGCTCTCATGGTCATCTAGCCATCACTGTTTGGTCCTTGTCAAAGTCACACAGATCTTTTTCGTTTGCCCATTTTCCTGCTTCCAACACATGGGATTCTGGATATATTCTAATATATCCCTCCTCTTCACAGGTGCCATTGTAACAGTGTAATGTTATGCACTTCACTTGTCAGTGGTTTTCTAGGTTTTTTTGTTTCCAGTCGATTTGACACATTTCTCTAAAGTAATGTAATTGCTCTCAAAACACTTAACACAGCCATCTAAACATATTCTTACCTCGTCTCAGCCTTAGATGTCATGCCTACGGAAAGTTGGATAAACGTCTGATGCATATGGCACACTTATCTGGAAACACTTCAGGAGTTTCAAAGTCGTCATCGGATTGGTTCAGTTGTACAGGATTTCCGGGAGACGTGTGAGTCACGTTCTTTAACGTTTTGCCTGGAAACAAAGATGCCGTGATGCCAAACTCCCTCATCGAAGAAGAAAGCTGTCGTGTTTACAACTGTGACAATGATCGCTCAGTATCAACTAAACTCTGGATTTTCAAAAGTATGTGAAATATTTAAATTTTGCGGCATAGAATCTTTAAAATATGTCCAAGAGTTTTACAGACTGTTATTGTGGCGACATTTCCACGCCCCTAAACATGACACGCCACAAAATGAAACATGATTGGTTGCTTTACCTGTCAGTCAAATGGCCTCTTGGGAGGGTCTTGGTCATTCAAAGCGGACAAAGTTCCCAGACCTTCAGCCGTCAGTACTAATTCTTACCTCAGTTCAACTTTACTGCAGAAGTAAATACTAGCATCAAAACTATGTGAGCATTCTCTGTTGATTTAGATTCATATTTAGATAGATGTACAAATACATGAAAATGAGTTTTTTTGTTATGCAACTCCTCAATAAAGAACTTCACGAAAATCATTTTAATTCTTGTCTTTGTGTATCTACAGTTGAAAATGTTATTAAAACACCAGCTGTCAAAATACTATCTATTTTCAATAAAAGCATTACCAGAGTAAAATGTGGTGCATTATTATGCAGTAAAATTGAACTGTTTGGTCAAGATAAGAGTGTGTTTGGTTTGCTGTGTTAATTGCATTCATTTGGAGAAATGTGTCAAATCGACTGAGAAAAACTAAGATATCCTATCATTATGCAGTCTACCATGTGGCTCAGGTTTCATGCTGGGCATGTACCTATGATGTTTTAAACTACTGCCTACAGGGGCAGTTAACTAGGTTGTAGAACAGAGCAATTATGTGGTGACAGCTAGATGTGTGGTGGTGTCATGAGTCACTGCGTTTGTGCTGTTTGGTTATATGATGGCCCAGCAGTATGAGGCTGCTGTACAAGATGAATGGTACAAACACTTTCTCTCCATGAATTGGACATGATTTTCAAAGATAATGATGCCTTTATTAAGACTTCCTCTACAGAAGAATCACAAGACATCACAACAAACTAGGGGCATTTCGTATGAGTGAATGGGGGAAAGTCACATGGAAGGAGGCAATGCCACCATCACGACATAATTGGATATGACTGGTCATGTTCAGCTGTAATTGGTTCATGTGATAAATCCCGCCTCCTGTGTTTGTGCGAATTCCGTGTTCATGACTCTAAATCAGGGGTGGCGAACTCCGGTCCTGGAGAGCCGCAGCCCTGCTGAGTTCAGCTCCAACTCTAAATAAAACTCACATGCCTGTAGCTTTCTAGTAACCCTTCAGACCTTGATTAGCTTGTTCAGGTGTGTTTGATTACAGTTGAAGCAAAACTCTGCAGGACTGCGGCTCTCCAGGACCGACGTTCACCACCCCTGGTCTAAATGAACAATAGAATGGCGTTAAAGGAGAAGTCCACTTCCAGAACAAAAATTTACAGATAATGTACTCACCCCCTTGTCATCCAAGATCTTCATGTCTTTCTTTCTTCAGTCGATAAGAAAATTTGTTTCTTGAGAATAACATTTTAGGGATTATCTCTATATAGTGGACTTTAATGGTGCCCCAAAGTTTCCAAAGCTTCAAATGGCTCTAAACGATCCCAGCTGAGGAAGAAGGGTCTTATGTAGCAGAACGATCCATCATTTTCTAAACAAATTGACAATTTATATACTTTTTAACCTTAAATGCTCGTCTTGTCTCTGTGATGCACATGCGTAGTCTGTGTAATCCGAGTCAATACAGTTAGGGTATGTCGAAAAACTCCAGTCTTGTTTTCTTCTTCAACGTCAAAATCATCCTACATCACTGTTTTAGCTTTTTTGTAAAGGGCATTTGATCTTCTTTCCATGTTCACTTTGTAAACACTGGGGCGGTACTTCTGCAGCAACGTAGGAGGATTTTGAAGTTGGGGAAGAAAACAAGATGAGATTTTTTCGAGTTTGTGCAGACTTAGATAAGACGAGCATTTGAGGTTAAAAAGTATATAAATTGTCAATTTGTTTTGAAAATAACGATTGTTTTGCTAGATAAGACCTTTCTTCCTTGGCTGGGATCGTTTAGAGCCATTTGAAGCTGCATTTAAACTGCATTTTGGAAATGTTCAAACTTGGGGGCACCACTGAAGTCCACTATATGGAGATAATTCCTGATTTTTTTTTTCCTCAAGAAACATAATTTCTTGTCAAATGAAGAAGGAAAGACAAAAACATCTTGGATGACAAGGGGGTGAGTAAATTATCTGTAACTTTTTGTTCTGGAAGTGAACTTCTCCTGGGAAGACTACTTTTAAAAAAGTAGTAAACAATTTTGCATTCGGGTCAGACACTGTTGAGCTCCTAAAGTAAGTTACATTTGAAAGTATAACAGTAACTAACAGTATAGATTTGTTTGACTTGTGCATTATATTCTAAGTTCCCAGAAGCCATTCGATAGGTTTGTTTGAGCCACAATTTTCATTCAGTGGATAAAAATGTTATGAAGTTTTCCTTAAGATGGAATTTTCTCACCATCATCACAATTCAAGTTTGAAAAGACAACTTCATGTTTATGTTTGTGAAATGAAGTTAACAAGGGACTCTTAAAACACATCTTTCAGAGTTCACCATTTTTACACCGCATCTTAAAAAACACTGTGATCATAATATGAAATGCTGAAAAACAGCACAACAAGTGTCACAGTTGGTTGCAAATTAAGTTGAAACAGTATCAAATTACAGACATTTTCTTAATTTATTAAACAAAAAGTCTGGATACACTGAACAGAATAATCACATAGAAGGCAACAATAAGGGTGTATTTACACCAGTAGAGTCCACTAGTTGACTTGTTTTGGTCCGAATACTTTTTTTTTTTTTTTTGTTTGGTTTACTTTCACATAGCCCTTTTTGCAAGTGAACCAGAAACTGTAAACAAAACCACACGTGTGCTTAAGGTCATCCATCCACTCATTGGTTCATCCATTCAACCATACCAGAGTTCGTTTGGAACCTCTTCAGCTGGTTCTTGGTACGGTTGTTTAGTCCATGCCCAAGTGTGATTGCTGTATTCACACCTGCCCAAAAGACCTGCACCAAGGGGGGAAACAGACTGGAGTTTGATTCGATCAAACCAAACAAGACAGGTGTGAATACAACCTAACAGACAACTGAACTGAACTAAACCAAACACGGGGCTGAAATACACAGAGAACTAATCAGGGAGAACAGAAACAGGTGTGAATGAATCTGAAACCATGGAGACTAACTAGTGGCTGAAAAATGGGAACAAAATAACTAGAACAAAACCCAAAACAGAACATACATGTGACAACAAGATGCAACAGTCAAAGACAGCAGTATAAAGAAACAAACATCAGAATGCAAGAACACATGAAATAACCTCAGACAGACTGACAAACTCGAATTAATGGAATACTGTGAAATGTATGTAGTTTGACCTACGTTCCACATGACTTTTCAACATGATTCAATAGTAGCATCGTGAACGCAGAGCCTGTGCTACACTACCCTTTTTTAGAGCCTGTTTAGAGCCCTTTGAAGCTGCATTTAAACTGCATTTTGGAAGTTCAAAATCAGGGCACCAATGAAGTCCATTATATGGAGAAAAATCCTGAAATGCTTTCCTCAAAAACCATAATTTCTTAACGACTGAAGACAGAAAGACGTGAACATCTTGGATGACAAGGGGGTGAGTGAATTATTTGTGAATTGTTGTTCTGGAAGTGGAGTTCTCCTTTAATGGCGGAGGAGAAAACCCGCATAATTTTCACAATTTTACTGTTATTATGTCATGAAATGTAGTTTTAAGAGTATTTCAGGTGAGAATGTAGTTGTTTAAAACTTAAATCTGCGGTTTATTTATATAGACAGTGCCTATTTGAACATTTGTTTCGCCGATTTCGGAGATGTGAGCTCCAGATGAACACCGGGTGCTCAGTGCTCATGTATCCCGCAGAGAGAGCCTCACCACAGCTAGTCCTTCTGACGTTTGCCTCTGGTTGTGATGTCTCTGAAGTGGTTAAACAAGAGGTAATTCGTTTTGGGTAAATCTAACAGCTGATTTTTGGTCCTGTGAATCTATTATTTATTCCAGGTCATATCATTTTGACTGATAAGTTATGCTTCATAAATTATTTATTTATCAATCGTAATTCAACGCTGACTTTGTAGCATGCATTTGACTGAATTGTTTGCTTTTGTCTTTATTTCCGATTACATAAGTCTCTTATACTTTATATTTATACTTTAATAACTGCTAATATTGTTCATTCAGACTGACATTTAACAAAAAAGGCAGAGTTGTGCTTGTCATGTTTCATTTTATTATACTTAGATGTATTACACACAGTGCACATATTGCCTAAATCACATATTAATATATTTTATTTTTTTAAAATGACTACGCAAAGAGGGCTGTGGTTTATATTTTGAAGAAAACAAAAAGAGGCAGTGGTGTTTGATATCATTTCGTTTTATTGTAATGCGTGTACGCATTGCATGAACCACATTTTTGTCGCTATTAAATGAAATGTTTAAATATTAAATATTATGTTTAAATGTTTAAAAGAGGCAATGCTGTTTGATATAATATTTTGTTTCACTGTTATGTTATGTACATTCCCTGAACTATATTTTTGCACCTGTTAATATTGTAACGTGTTCAGAATATTATTGTGTTGTGGATAACAATGTGTTTAATGTTAAAGTTGCACTTTTATTCCTTTTTGCGTTTGGAACTGTTATTGGATGTTCAAGTGTATATGAAAAGAGGCTCCACCCCCTGGTGTGTGTGTAAGGTGGGCCATAAGAGTGCCTCGCTGGTTCAAGTGCGGTTCTCTCACAAGTCGGGGTGTGTACGGCGTGAGTTGTGGCCAACAACAGCCCAAATAAACACCCCTTTGCATTATAAACGCCTCGTCCTTGTCTGAGAACGCTACAACTGGTGTCAGAAGTAAAAAGAATCTGAGAGACAGCTGGAGGTGCAGTCGCTGATTGAACGAGATGAGCAGCTTCTATCTTCCACTGGTGAGAATGGATAATCCAGTTCGTATTGTGACGAGTCGGCTGCCTCCCCCCTAACTATCAGCTGCACCCCGTCGGTAATCGCCGCCCTTCACCAGGCTCCCGACGGGAGTGGGCGTGTGGGAGGAGGAGGGGCGCTGAAACATCCAGGTTTGGCGGCGTGTGATGAGGCACATCTGATGTGAATGAAGCCTCATCACCGCCGCTGTTAAAATGCCGAGCGCGCCTCTCCTCAGGAGACCGGTCTCTTCCCCGTGCATGCACGCTGGTGTCCTCGTGGGTCCAGGAAGGGGTGAAGAGGGAACCAGCGCCGCCGTAGGACGAGCCACCCGTGACGGCTGACGGGCCAGGTTGCCGGGCCGTTTTATCCCCCAGAAGTGCCGCAGAGGTGGAGGAGGACGATGCCGCTAGAGAAGCCGCCGCCCCTCGCACCCCGGACCTGAGCGGGGAGCGCGTGCGTCCGCCGGACTCCGCCCCTTACCTGGACCCTTCCCTTCGGAACACTACCCCACCTTCACGGAACCCCGTCACAACGAGGACACCAGATCCCCCTGTTTATTTTGGACACTTTTTTACCCTTTTTGGACACTTTCTGTTTATTGTTTAATAAAAGCCTCTCCGAGGCCTGACGTCACGCCCATTGTGTCTGTCGCTTTGCTCCGCACCCGTGACAGTATTAAGATGGAGAACGATGACGATTATGCTGGTGCTGGGGCAGTGCATGTGTTTGGTGCGCATGCAGCGGCTATTTCCAGTCAGTGTAAAATAAATTCAGTGAAAAATGAGCCGTGCAAGGCCGCGGCTGCAAGCGAGAAAACGAGCCGCCATTACCCGCCGCTGCCAACCGCCATGACGTCAGACGTACGTGACGTAGCGGTGCTGATCTTGTGCGAAGCGACGCGACCAAAGGTAAACAGTAATGGCGGCGTCCATGAACTGAATAAGCCAGTTGGAGTAAAAACGTTGAAATACTCCGGCAGATCTGACTGGGAGGCTTTTCATGCCGTGATTAGCTCATGCTTATGCTTGGTCAGAGATACAGAAAGCCCTTCAGCCTGCTCTTTGCCTGACAGATGATGCACTTTCGTGTTTATTGCTGCTTGACACTAGTGAGAGGGCCGATTATGGTGCATTGGTCAGTGCATTAAGATGCCACTTTGGACAGTGTTTCCGATCTGAGCTTCTGCGGTCTGAATTACTCAGTCATCAGAGAATCCCAGGGGAGCCACTGCATGCTCTGGCCAATGATATCGAATCCTTAGCAAGGCAAGCTTATGCCCATATTCTCCCATCAGTGCAAAGCGAACTGGCCTGTGATCAGTTCATCAGAGCCCTGTCCCCAGCAGAGCTGCGCATACATACACAGCTAGCACGCCCACGTGATTTAGCTGAGGCTTTGGAATTGGCTCTAGAAAGGGAAATGGCAGTCGAGGCAGCAATGCGGTCACCCACTGCCAGGGTCGCTGCGGGTGGGGGTGAAACAGCTTCAGCAAGACCAGAGTTGCTGGAGGAGATTAAAGAGTTGAATGCACTGCCCTAGTAGACACAGGGTCTACAGTTACTGTGGTTCATCTTGAGGTGGTGCCAGAGGGAATGCAGCTAGAGGACACAGCAGTTCAACTCCGCACAGTGACCGGCGAGCTGGCAGCAATGAAGGGGAAGGGGCTGTTGACTCTGTCTGTGGCGGATGTGAACATGCAGCATCCACTGTGGATAGCTAATGTGCAGGACAGCTGTATCTTGGGGTTGGACTTTTTGAGGAACTATGGCTGTCGGTTGGACCTGTCAAAGGCCACGTTGAGTTTCAGCAATGGCCAGGTGGTGAAGATGAGGCCACCAGGAGCTCGTCATACAAATGGACTGGCGGTTGGGTCCTGGGCATATCACTTGGAATGACTCAAACTGCACAGTGCCACCCAGTGTGTCCCAGCAAGAGTCCCTGCTAATGCGCACATGGCCTGGGTCTGTTTCAGGGAGTGTGGGGGACATAATGAGGGAGATGTGGGAGATAATGCAGCGGAGCTCGGGTGACTTGGACACGCAGCAACAAGAACAGTTGTGGGAGCTGTTAGTGGAGTTCCAGGACTGTTTTGCCTGTAATGAAGAAGACCTGGGTCAGACTTCCCTAGTGCAACACAATATCTACACAGGGGATGCGACGCCTATACGTCAGCGGCCAAGACGCATGCCCTTAGGATGACAGGAGGCTGCGGAGCAGCGTGCCAGTATAATAGAACTTTTTGAGAGTCCCTGGGCATCCCCAGTAATTATGGTCCCAAAAAAGGAGGGGAGTGGCGCTTTTGCGTTGATTACAGAAGGCTCAACACAGTGACACGGAAAGATTTGTACCCTCTTCCTCGTGTGGATGAATGTTTGGACCTTGTGGCTGGCTCTAGCTGGTTTTCATCATTGGATTTGAGAAGTGGGTACTGGCAAGTGCCGCTGACGGCAGAAGCTCAACTCAAGACCACTTTCTGCACAGGTAGAGGGCTGTGGCAATTTAAAGTCCTCTGTTTCGGTCTTTGCAATGCTCCAGCCACATTTGAACGCTTAATGGAGAGGGTACTGGAAGGCATTCTGTGTCGGAAGGTGGATGGAAACGATGGGCCAGAGCCGGTCTGCCGGGAGCTACGAGAGGTGGATGTCACTCAATGGGCGGACGCTCAGAGGCAGGATCCAGACCTGCAACCTGTGATTCTGTGGATGGAGGCACAGCAGCGACCACCATGGGAGGAGGTAGCAGCCCTCTCCCTATTTACCAAGGGACTTTGGGCCAATTTCAAATGTCATTTTGGGGTGACAAAGACACTTTGATGTCTGCGTCAGGCCTTCTACTGGGCACGGCTAAGGCGTGAAGTGGAGGACTTTTGCAGGCGTTGTGATCTTTGTACAGCACGTAAGGGGCCACATGGTCAGTCTAGGGCCCAGCTACAGCAGTTTCCGGTGGGGAGCCGATGTGGGGATTGACATAATGGGGCATAATTTCTCGCACCACATGGGGAAATCATTTTGTTTTGACTGCTATGGATTACTTTACAAAATGGCCTGAGGCTGAGACTAGGAGGCCAATGCCTTGGTGGAGGGAATGTTTAGTAGGTTCAGGGTTCCCCAGAGTATCCATAGTGATCAAGGCAGAAACTTGGAATCCAAGGTATTCTCTTGTATGTGTGGTCAATTGGGGATCAACAAGACCCACACCACCCCGCTCCACCCTCAAAGCGAAGGGCTCGTGGAGCGATTCAACAGGACGCTAACTGAACAGTTGTCCATCTTAACATCTACACATCAACACAATTGGAACACACATTTGCTGCTGGTCTCCACAGGGGCTCCACCCCCTGGTGTGTGTGTAAGGGGAACGGAGAGAGGGGGAGCCAGAAGAGTGCCTCGCTGGTTCAAGTGCGGTTCTCTCACAAGTCGGGGTGTGTACGGCTTGGGTTGTGGCAGACAACAGCCCAAATAAACATCCCATTGCATTAAAAATGCCTTATGCTTGTCTGAGAACACTACAATATGTTTAAATAAAAACGAAAAGAGTAAGTGGTGGTTGATATCATATTTCGTCTTATTGTAAATACAGTGAAGATAACCAGAGTAGAAAAGGTGAGCTGACTAATGTTATCAAGTAGCTGCTATTCCATTTGCAGAATTACAGGACTTGCGTCCTCCCGTCCTCGGGAGTTCATACTCCCAAGTCAAACTTGCAAAGTCTGAACTACCAAGGACGCAAGTCCGAACTTTGCATACTTGGTATTAAGAAACGGTCCTAATTTCTGTGCCCTGGGAGTACGGTCCCACATATGGGATTTAGGATGTTTGGTGACGTCACGCAACTGCCGAATTCACACTGCGCTTTCGCGTGTTGGCTGGCGTTGGGCCAGAGAGAGAGAGAGAGAGAGGAGCTGTGCACTTGTGATATAATCACAACTATGCAGTTTTTTTTAAACACATCATGCTTATTTTAGGTTTCAGACATTTAAATACACATAAGTACTAGTAAAACAATACATTTAGAGTTTGTAAAATGCACACATATGTCTATGGAAGCAGCAAATAACAATCTATTCATATATAATTTGCAGAGGTGTTTTATTCATATCACATACGCATTGTGTAAGTAATTAAAAAGTTCACTCTATTCCTCTCCTAGTTCACCAGCCACTTAGTTGCGTGTATTTCGGGAGAAACTGATGAATTTACGTGTTGTAAATCCGGCTGACAGGACTCTCTGAACGGCAGCGCGAACAAACATGGCGGGGCCCATCTCACGTTATAGATCATGATCCAGATCATTTATATAGGGTTTTAAACAACAAAACACACTAATTTACACATATTTGTGAATCGGAATAACAGATTGTTCATGACATGGTAAGCAAGTGTGTGAATATTTTGAATAAAAAAGGAAAAACAAAATAAAAGCGATCTGAAAACGTTCTAAAATAACGGTCGCCTAAAAAAACTCATTTTGAGGGGTCAGCTAGAATATTTTAAACTCACTAGTGAAAGGGTTAATTATGGGAAATTCAGTTTAAAAATGTAATTAATTATGGGAAATTCAATTTAAAAGTGTTATTGATAGCAGCGCTTGAGTGGAAAAAGAAAGTGCTGATATTCTCTTGTGCACCAGCTGGCATATGCAAATCAGCAGACACTGATGCTTTGATGCTGGCAAAGTACCGGCAATATGTACGCAAGTAGTGGATGATTAAAATATAGTGCTGGTACTATGTACCAGTGTGTATCGGCCCACTTCAAGCACTATCTGATAGTTATCCCTAATTTAATTATCACAAATTAAAGTGAATGAGTTTTTAGCATAAACGCTCAGAGGAAAATTTTCAGCTAGTAATTACTTGGGTCTGTTTTTCACACAAGTTTAACACATGACTTCAGAAGGCTACAGTAGAATTAGAATTTTTACTACTGCTTTACAGTTGTTGTTTTTTTTAATTGCTTACACACTAACAGTGTGACTCTACCAGACATGAGCGGCAAAATACTATCCACAAGTTTCCTACGCCCCATGAGGCCTTGCGTCCAAAGTGGGAGCGTCTTCCGGTTCAAAGTAAACAAGCAGGACATGACACTCATTTATTCAACAGTTGACAGGAGTGACGGGCAAATGAAGCCTCGTGAAACACCGAGACATTCCTCTGACTGTTTCGGAAAAAGATTCAGAGCTTCAAGAGTGTCGAAAACAGCGTGACCTGGTTGTTAGTAAAAAATAAAGCAGCCAAAAGCCTGTCAAGCTCCACACGTCCAAAGAAGCATTCACCACAATTTCCATAGATAGACTCATGTTATATGCACAAATAAAAGCCTAACCGTGTGTCTGTTAGTTGAATTTCTGACACTGATAAATTATTTTACCCATTAAACAGAGCCATTAAATGCCGAATATCAGTATCAATATGATGTAAGAACAGTGTACACATATATTAATTGTGTATGGCAAATATTTAATTTTCCTGAAATAATTTGTATTCTTCATATTACTTGTATGACTGGGTATTTAAAAATGTAATTATTAAATAAGTCCCAATTAAAATGTACTCCAAAGTAAGATCTGGGGGTTGAACATTAGGACACGCAAAGTGAGTCACGCACAGAAAGTGAGCCTTTTACGAAAGTGATTTCTACATTAACAAGCCTTATCTAGGCTTCATCTGGCATGCCCTTTAACACAAGCTCTGATGTCTCAGATCAAATGTCATTTCACTAGTTAACAGTCATTCAAGATTTAGTGATCCAAACTTGGTAACGATGTAGGAACACAAATTCGAACAGCATATGTTGTCCCTAAGAAGCATAATGACATCTCTCATAAAGGTGTGCAACAATTATTGACGTTGCTGGTATTAGCTCATTCTGAGCAGTGGCGGCTCGGCATCGAGATGTCGTTCTCGCCCATATGAAAAAACTGGGGTTGTGACTGAACGCCGAGAAAAGAGTGCTTTCTCCATTACAGAGAACCACTTATCTAGGCGTGGTGTGGGATCGACCACGATGCAGGCACGTCTTTCTCCTGCTCGGATTGAGTCAACCTCGCGGCAGTCAAGAGAGTAAAAGTAGGCTGGTCACTCACTATGAAGCAGTTTCAACAACTGCTGGGTCTGATGGCAACTGTGTCCAAAGTGATACCTTTTGGCCTGCTGTACATGAGACCCCTACAGTGGTGGCTCAAGACCAAGGGGTTCTCCCTGAGGGGAAACCTGCTTTGCATGTAGAGGAGACCTTGGTTCTCGTCTCAGGGCCCGGTGCTGGGAGCTCCTTGTCGCCGCGTGACATTAGCGGCAGACGCGTCCCTCACCGGTTGGGGAGTGGTCATGAATGGTCACCCCGCCCGCAGTCTGTGGAGCAGTCACCATCCAGCTTGGCACATCAGCTGTCTGGAGATGCTGGCAATGTTTCAGATACTGAAACACTTTCACCTGGACCTATGAGGCATTATGTATAAGGAAAATCCTGACTCCTATGGTCCAGGACTTCTGATGGAGAACAGTCCATCCTTCAACACAGGATGTTCCTGAGGTTCGCTCTGGGGGCGAAGCGTACCAATGTCGGGTTCTTCCGTCCGGCCGTGCACTCTCACCCCGCATTTTCACCAAGTGTGTGGATGCTGCTCTGGCTCCTCTTAGACTCCAGGGCATCCGCATACTGAACTATATCAACGATTGTTGACGTTAGCTCATTCAGAACATGTGGCGGTTCGGCATTGAGATGTCATTTTCGCTCATATGAAAGTGTTGGGGTTGAGACTGAACTCCAAGAAAAGTGTGCTTTCTCCATTACAGAGAACCACTTATCTGGCGTGGTATGGGATTTGACCACAATGCAGGCACGTTTGTCACCTGCTCGGTTCGAGTCGATCCTCACTGCAGTCGCGAGAGTGAGAGAATGAAAACTGAAAATCATTTTTAGGTCAAAACTATCAGTTGTTTGTGAGCTAAATATGCTGTAAAGGATGATCTGTTTAAGCCCACTGAAATGCTTAAATGCAGACACATCAACATCAGTGTCTCTATGTTTTGTCACAAAACTTAACATTAAATTAACACAGATTAAATCAAATAACTCATGCACGTTCATATTCCCCACTACTGTAACGTAGCAGTGTTATTAAAATGCTACGCAGACAAGGTTTGAGGAAAAAAAATCATTATGAAAACATACTTATATTTTCCTTAAAAATGTTCATCCTAACTTCAGGCCTTATTTTCATGTCATATATAACTGTGACATTCTGCAAAACAACAAGCTTTAATATTAGAGTTGTAGAGGTGAAAATAGGATGGTCAAACCCGTTTTTTCTCAGGTATATTGCCGTGTAAGCTTCACAGTGAACATTACTACATCACTCTCGTCAACGTAGTCCATATCAACAAAACAAAAATATATCCAACTCCATATTGTGACCATATCGTGGCCATAGGTGACGACATGAAGACAGCGTTAGATCCAAATACAAGAAGCTTATTAGCGTTCAGCGAACATATCCTAATCACTAGACTGAATCGTAGTAGATGTAACAGGCAGAGTTAAAACACACAAGAAGTCAGTCCGACCAGGCAAACAAGGCAGAAACGGTAATCCAAAGGGCAGTAGTCAAAAAAAGCAGGCACGAAGGTCATAACAATGAGGCAACACAATGAATGAAAAAACGCTCGGTAAGGTAGTGAGAACTGGCAATACTTCGCAGTGAAAAACAGGAACAGCATGGTTTGGTGGCTCTGGTGGCTGGATGGACGGCTACCAGCCCCATCCGTTACACATATAGTGGTTATTTTGGGAAAATCCCAGGTATTTTGAGCAGTTGGGTTATAAAAAAAAATATGTGCTAATATAAAATTAAATTAAGTAGCCTTATAAAATTGCTAAATAAATATATCAGCACTTTTTTTACTTAAGTACATAAAAAATCAAGTACTTTTGTACTTTCACTTTGAGTAAAATCGAAAAAGGAGTATTTCCCTTTTGCTAGAGTAATATTTTATTATACGTATCTGTACTTTTACTGAAGTACTTGATTTGTGTACTCCATCCACCACTGCTTAAAAGTACAACTCGGAGCCAACTGAAATGTAAAAATGTGTTAATCCCTGATTTTGCACCAGGTACAGAACAAATTTTCATGTCAATGTATTTCATGCCTTTTGCAGGGTGCCACTGATTATGGCCCTGTCTTCAAATGGCACCATAACACTTTCCACTTTGGTGATGTAATGCCTCTTTGACTGTTGAGTGGAAGACTGCTGCGGCACTCACATCAATGCAAGATCAGCAGAAGTGAGAAATGAGGACTTGTGAGCAGCACTGTGAAACCTAAAATGACAACTGGAATTGTCTTGTGGAATTGACATGCACATGGTGGCCATTGTAAGACTGCAAGTGTACATGAATGTGCCAATGGGGACAGAGCTTATAGCATATGAGTCACATGAACTATTGTCCTTGTCAAAAAAAACAGCACACTTTAGCATACTTTAAAAAAGAGTGTTTGAGAGTTTTTATTTTTTGATTAACTGCCCCTTTAATTGCTTTTTCTGATTTTAAAAAATGTAGAAGAGGTTAATCATTATTATGATTCTTTTTTGGTGTCTGCTATTGTGTGAGGTAAGTTCATGTCCAATATATATTACTATAAACTCTCTTACCAGTGGCCTTTCTATGTGCCAGACACAGCACTGTACTATGGCTGGTTACATCAAGAATCATGTGATTATTTCATTCTATTTTATTCATGCAGTTTTCTATTAACAGTGCAAGAGAATGGCTCCCTGTGGGGAAAAGGTCTCTTTCCCTGTGGGAAATCAATTCTGTTTCAATTTGATTTTGTGAGTCTGCACAAGAAGTACTGTACAATAGTTGTTGTGTGCATTTAACATCTCAGAATATGACAAGATCATTTCTCAATTTCATTCCGCATGTCTGCTTGGAAATGTATTTTAGTCAGAACTTCTACCATCAAAGCTTATTAGCATACAGCACACTGTAGATTTGGCATTATGATTCGGTTCTGTGCAAAAATTCCTAGCCATGCAGTCATATAACCCTGGTTAAACAGAATAAAACCAATCATAAATATAGCTGCAAGCAGCAATTGTCAAGGCCAAGCACAACAAAAGCTTTTTAAAGAAACTTGTTAAAGCACTACAGGGTTACAGATATAAAAATACAACTTTTTGTAAAGCTGCCTTGAAATTTGACTTTAATAAAAGAGATTCATTTAGAAATCAGAAACAAAAGGGTATGTCGAAAAACTCCCATCTCATGTTCTCCCTCAACTTCAAAATCATCCTATATCGCTGATTTACCTTTTTTGTTAAGGGTGTTTGATCTTATTTGCATGTTCACTTTGCAAAGGCTGTGTCGGTACTTCTGCAGCGACGTAGGATGATCTTGAAATTATTTTTGAAGCTGAGAGAGACAATACGATTGGAGTTATTCGACATACCCTAACTGCCTTGAGCCAGAATACACAGAGTTCAGGCAGAGTTCAAGGCAAGACGAGTGTTTGAGATTAAAACTAAATTGTATTTTCTTAATGAAAATAACCGATCGTTTGCTAGATAAGACCCTTCTTCCTCAGCTGGTTTCGTTTACAACCACATTTGGGATCGTTTGAAGCCGCATTTAAACTGCATTTTGGAAGTTCAAAATCGGGCCACAATAGTAGTCCATTATATGGAGAAAAATGCTGAAATGTTTTCCTCAAAAAACATAATTTCTTTACAACTGAAGAAAGAAAGACATGAACATCTTGGATGAGAAGGGGGTGAGTACATTATATGTGAATCTTTGTTTTGGAAGGGGACTTCCAGTAAGGCAGAATAAGGGATTAATATGTGCTTTTTAAGTACTAATAAACAGCCAATATGCTACTAATATGCATGCTAATTGTAATGTGGAGTCGGTGGAGTTGGGATCCGTGTCAGGGCTCAGCACTAAGGATTTTTTCTATTATCCCGGTCAGACCGTAGTTTTGACTCATGTTATCTTTATTTAAAAGGGGTCATCGGATGCCCATTTTCCATGAGTTGATATGATCCTTTAGGGTCTTAATGAAAAGTCTATAATATACTTTGATTAAAAATTCTCAATGGTTGTGTAAAACAACACCCTTTTTACCTTGCCAAAATGAGCTCTGAAAAAATCATCTCATTCTGGTCGAGGCTGCTTTAAATGCAAATGAGCTCTGCTCTCCCCGCCCCTCTCTTCTCTCTGTGGAGAGACAAGCCTGTTTACTTTAGCCGCATTTAGCCGTGTTTAGCCGCTAAACTTGTTAACTAGCACATTATTAGGAAAGGCGATCGCAAAGATTCATAAAAACAACCTTATACTCACAAGTGAGGCTGGATCATAAATTATTGCATGTGAACATAGACGGATATGTGTAGATCGGGAGGTGCATTCCGTTCACAAACAAACGTAATCTACTGCATCTTCAGTGGCTCAGATGTTGGGAGTAAATGACGACCACTATGTTCATTATTACATCCAGCTACACAACACCTCAATTGCTCAATCAGAGATATTCTTGTCTAACTTACATCCCTGCTCCGGCATCGAAACAAAGAGGGTGGACTGTTACCGCTGATCTGAGGTAAAACACTCATGTCAATTAACTATCATGGGAGGCCACAACGACAGGCATCTGAGAATGGCTCGATTTGAAAAAGGGGATATTATTTTTACAGATTAATTAAAAACCACTGCATGGATTTTTATCATTATAGGGTAGATTTGTACATACACTGCCAACACACATTAATGTTCAAACAACATGTAAAAGTGAACTTAGCATCTGATGACCCCTTTAATGAATAAGCTTATATGACACCAAAATTTTACATACCAAATAAAATTGTACAATTCTCGATTCCAATTTTCGATACCATACCTAAACCTATTAGCCTAACTAAAGTCCAAACATTATTTGTTTGTTAAAAATTTGTAATTATTATTAATATTTTATTAAAAATGAAAAGATGCTTTAGGGAAAAACAGCAGACAGACTGAAGGAACGCAAACTCATGCTGCGTCCGAAATCGCATACTTCCCTACTATATAGTACGCGAAAAACAGTATGCGAGGCGAGTAGTATGTCCGAATTCATAGTATTCGAAATTCAGTAGGCGAGAAGTACCCGGATGACCTACTGCTTCCGCCCGAATTCTGTAGTAGGCATACCATGGACACTTTCCTATCCCATGAGGCTCCGGGAGAGGATGCGTTATATTCGAAAAATGGCGGAAAGTGGAGACGCGGCTCATTTCAAGTGTAAGTACCTCAGGAAAAAACGTTGTTTATTGTGATTAAATTACACTTCTTTAACACAATCTAAATAAACGGATGACTTATTGAAAGTTTAAACATTGTAAATCGAAACGTTATTTGATAAATACTCTAGAAGCTGTCTACGAAGGCGTGATCTGCGAGCAGCTGACCGACGCCTTCTCTGAGCTGTCTGTCCAATCAACGTTAAAACGCCGAACATTGCCGGTGCCGGTGTTCGTGCAGTGGAGCAGTCTCTTTAAATTTTCGCGCTGTTGTGACGACGCATGACACGTGACAACATCAATATGGCGGATGTAGTACGTCCGAATTCCATTCATACTACCCACATTCATACTATATAGAACGTACTTTTTAACGGTCGGGTAGTACGTTCATATTTAAATGTAGTACCTACTTAAGCAGTATGCGATTTCGGACGCAGCATCAGTCTTTGCCAGCAGGCGGCGCTTATGGAATAAGAGCGATATTACGTTTCTATGGTTACCGCTGTAAACAAAGCAGCTCCGTGCTTATGAAAGCTACTTTAAATACATCATACATGGGAAAATGAAAAGAAAACGCCATGTAAACAGTCAGTTCCCTCACAGATACATTCTCATAAACCACATTTTCAATATTTAGGATAATTTTGCACATCGTACACTGCGATCTTGGTCTGCCTGCTACAGTATTTTTTTCTCTTTGCGTTCGTCTTTAGCGTCTTTGGCCTCTGTTAACGGATGTCGAAAGAGTTCGTAATATTTCTACACACATGACATTTTGAAAGAAGATTGCATGCAGTTCGTGTGCAAGCCCAGAACAAGAGATAGGTGGAAATATGTCCAGTCTATAGGTGCATCTGTCTTCACTGTAAAAATAATGTATTGATCATTGTTAAAGCTGTGATCGCTTAAAATTTTAAATTGTAAAGGTTAAAAAAAACAAGTGCAAATGATAAACTTTAGTGACAACGCGGCAGTGGCCCCATCGGGCCAGTGACACATTCGTCAATTGTCCCAAGCGTCTTTCACGCTGGCCCCAGGCCATCAGGCACTCGTTATTGTCGAGCAGCTTTATTAAGTCACAATCCAAATCAGACAGGTAGTGATCAATCAACAGCATGAGGGATAACGTAGGCAAGGCAAGATCGTACACAGAGTCCAGGCAAAAGGTCAGGGCAGGCAGCAGGCAGAGTACAGAGTAAATCCACAAGGCAGGCAGCAAAACGATCGGCAGAGAAACAACAGTCCCGATTGGCAACAGAGAAACAAACGGGAGAAAAATGCTCAGAAATGTCAGCAATAGCAAAACAAGACTTTGCAAAGAGGGTTGGGAGTCCACTACTTAAATAGTCTGAGAAAATGGCCGACACCTGTGCAGGTGATCAGCCCCAGGAATGGGGTTATGGGAAATGGAGTCCGAAAGAGTGATGGTTCCCTCTGGTAGTGATCGGAGGGAGCCACAGAGGCTTGATTTGTGACAGAGGGACGCCAGGGTCTTCCACTGGATCTCGGGGCTGGTTTTTCAGGATGGGTCCTATGAAAGTCAGTGATCAGAGCGGGGTCCAGAATGTCCTCTGCATTGACCCAAGACCGCTCCTCAAGACCATAGCCCTCCCAATCCACTAGGTACTGGAGCACCCTGCCCTGGCGATGGGAGTCCAGAATCTCTTGAACTTAATACGCCTCCTCGCTGTCTATGATGATGGGCGTAATTCAGCATAAGACGTAATTCAGATGTCAAATAAACGTCTTCATGATGTAGGTGTGCTATCAGGTATGACAAACACCAGTTTTGATTAAATGAATAACCATGACAACTAATAAGTAGCGGTACAACCAAACAAAGAAAAACAGCAATGAATGAATACAAACAAAGAGTCCATAAAAATGGCACTAAGAACAAAATAACTGAAAGTCTGCAATAGACTCAGTAGTGGAAGGTAGACATCTCTCATGTGACAGATGAGGAAACAGAAAGAGAGGAGGCATGGATTTGAATGCAAGCTTTAGTTTCACACAGAAACAAAAGAAACCATTTCAGCCTGAAAGAAAATCAGAAATGCCATTCAAAACCCATTTCTCCCTGGAAATAACTAGATAATGAAAATTGGGATATGTTTCAATCGCCTGATAGTCTCTGTGTACTTCACAAAGTATTTGCCATCTCAAGTGAGAATTTTCAATTTAACTTCTTAGTGTTCAATGCTTATAGTTTTGTTGGAGGTTTAAAAGTTTCTGTATCTGGGAAGACAGTTTTTTTTTTCTACATCTGTCTGTCTGTGGTAAAACAATGAAATACAACTTAAATAAATGTTATCCTTGCATTCATGCATTTTTAATACATTGATGGGCTCTGTACAAATAGTGAGTTCGTCATTAATTATCACTGTAATTTACCACCTATTTTTGTTTAATTAGCTCATGTAAAGAGTTAGATAATATTTTTTAATCTTAGTATCTTAGCTCAAACTGATGAATTTTAACATCTGATCCACACATACATTGACTTACATTTGCATAGACACAAAAACATTCAATACGCTAATACATATTAACAGCATCTGAAACATAAATAATTATGAACAACTTAACGTACAAATGTACAATTCCTGTGTGACTTCTGATGAGAGAAGCTTTGGTTTAGAAATGGACCAGCAATTCAAAAATATCTGTATAATTGTTTATTGTAACTAAAAATATTGTCACTGTATATGCAATTTTGTACATTTCACCATATTTTAAGAAAGAAAGAAAGTTTTTGTGCCTGTAAATGTCTGATTTTAATGGCTTATATACAAACTGTGAGTTCTTCATTTATTGTCACTATGATTGACAAGTCATTATTGTTTAATTATCTCATATGTAGACATTTTAATCCTTTATTAACTTATTACCAAACCCATATTATGTAAAGTATTTGAAGTGCTTTAATCCTGCTGGTTTATTCTTACAGCATATAGACTACAATTTATAAACTACATATTAACTACAGTTGATGTCAAAAGTTTACATACACCTTGCAAAATCTGCAAAATTTGAGTGTTATTTGGTTCACTGACTTGTAATAGGGTCTTATTTCCTTAACACATAGAAGCGGTAGTTAGGCTGCCAGTCTCTGGCTCTTAAATGAAGGTTTGTCATCATTTAACCAATTTATAAACTACATATTAACTGCAGTTGAGGTCAAAAGTTTACATACACCTTAGAGAATCTGCAAAATGTTAATTATTTTACCAAAATAAGAGGGATCATACAAAATGCATGTTATTTGTTTTATTTAACATCCCAGTGTGCATATTATCCATCATAAAATCTATAATATAGTAGTAATTTTCAATACTATTTAGGGCAGATAGGGTGGATAGTATGCACATTGGGATGCAGGGCCTGTGTAGTGTACTTCACAGAGTATTTGCCATCTAAAGTGAGAATTTTCAATTTAACTTGTTAGTGTTCAAAGCTTAGTTTACATACGCCTTGCAGAATCTGCAAAATGTTAATTATTTGACCAAAATAAGAGGGATCATACAAAATGCATGTTATTTTTGTAACATTTTTTAACATTTTCTAACCTGAATAAGATATTTCACATAAAAGATGCTAATATAGTCCACAAGAGAAAATAATAGTTTAATTTATAAAAATGTCCCTGTTCAAAAGTTAACATACACTTGATTCTTAATACTGTGTATTAAAAAAAAAAAAACTTTTTTTTTTTGTTTGTTTGTTTCTTTGTTTTTTAGTGATAGTTGTTCATGAGTCCCTTATTTGTCCTGAACAGTTAAACTGCCTGCCGTTCTTTAGAAAAATCCTTCAGGTCCCACAAATTCATTTGTTTTTCATCATTTATGTGTATTTGAACCCTTTCCAACAATGACTGTATGATTTTGAGATCCATCTTTTCACTCTGAAGACAACTGAGGGACTCATATGTAACTATTACAGAAGGTTCAAACTCCCACTGATGCTCCAGAAGTACTAAATGAAACATATAAATAAATATGATATTTAGGCGAAATAAGAAAAATGTACACATCTTCATTCTGTTTAAAAGTTTACCTTCTGGAGCATCAGCAAACGTTTGAATATAAGTTGCATATGAGTCCCTCAGTTGTCCTCAGTGTGAAAATATGGATCTCAAAATCATGCAGTCATTATTGGAAAGTGTTCAAGAATTTGAGGGACGTGAAGGATTTCAGAACAAGGGGCAGTTTAACTGTTCAGAACAAACAAGGGACTCACGAACAACTATCACAAAACAAAACAAAAAAAGCACAGCTGTGGATCATTGAGGTAACAACACAGTATTAGGAATCAAGTGTATGTAAACTTTTGAACAGGGTCATTTTTAGAAATTCAACTATATTTTTTGTGGACTTTATGTAAATGTTTATGTGAAATCTTATTCAGGTCAGTACTAAATAAAAAATAACATCTATTTCATATCCCTCTTATTTTGGTAAAATAACTAACAATTAGCAGATTCTGCAAGGTGTATGGAAACTTTTTACCTCAACTGTGTTAACTGTAAATAAAATTATTCATACTGTTATAACAGGTTACTGGATGTTTTTTGAAAAACATGCCCTGAAAAATCAACACAAAATAAGACCACCAACATGTATTTAGAAAATAAACTAGGTCAAATATAATCTCACAATGGCTTTAAAACGTGATGTAGGCTACTCTCTTTTAGTTGCAAATAAGCATCAGAGTTCATTATTAGGGCTCTTATATGCACTTGAATACACGCATAAATCTGAGTGTTATTTGGTTCACTGACTTGTAATAGGGTCCTATTTCCTTAACACATAGAAGCAGTAGTTTGAATGAAGGTTGTACAATCAAGACATAAGTACGCTTGACAGATGAGACATTTCAATTCAAGACACACATCCAGTTCATTAGCTCTGAAGCTGCTGCTATATAACACAAGCTGTGCTCGAGCCACAAATTAATGGCCAGCAAAGAATAGCTGGAAATAGCAAGACGTGTCCTCAGTGCTGGTCCTCCCTATACACAAAGCATGTTGCGTAGGGCCCCCAAACCACCAGGGGGACCTCTTGCTCTCAAAGATGATTTCATTTTAGGTTAATTTTTGATTTTGGCTACCAACGATTATGAAAACATGAATGTCTTTGGGCTTTCGGTGTGCGCTTAAACGGACAAATAATGCGTCAAAATGTTTGTCTTGGTGGGTGTTGGAAATCCCTCTGACATAGGACTGTAGCTCCACCCACGGTTGACAGTTGCATCCTATTGCTACTTTAATTAGTGGTCTTTAAGAATGGTTGCTTCAGAGCAGCAGTCAGAGTGCTCTCTGTTTTCTCTTCCGGACTTTTTCATATGGTGTTGTGGCTGTGTACAGATGTAAGTTTGTTGTTCGAACATTATTATGGTTTGGATTTTGTTATGCAATTTATTGATTGTTTAACTTATTTGTTTATTCCTATTTTTGTGTCTATGTTAAGTTCAAAAACCAGTTTGATACACCTATGTAAAATCCTGTGTACTGGCATTGGGGAAAATAAAATATGCAAACGGATGTTGTTTCAAGATGTTTTAACTGACATCCCATTGAGATGCTCCCCCTGCAAATCAGCCTTAGCCTAAGAGTCTTTTACATGGTCCATCGAGCCGGAGTTAAGCATTCTAATGGATCAAGAGCAACAAACTAGCCAATACCAGGTACCACCTCGTCAACAATCAAGACAGACCAAGCCTCCAGTCTATCTTGAGGACTATGAGACTACATTACCCTTCGACTACTATGAGACTACATTACCCTTCGAAGTCCCTTCGAACCAGTCTTTCAGTTTCCTCAGCCCCAGTCCAGAGCAGTATTAAATCTACTGAAGAGAGTCATTCTGAATCTTGTGACCCTATCTTACTGGAGATGAAGCAGTTGAAGGAGTTTGTTATGGAATTGGGCCAAAGTGTGAATCAGATAAATAGTAAAGTTAATCAAATGTGTTCTTCAGGAAGTTCTTGGTCATCTGAAGCAAGTAACCAACATTTATCTGCACCGCCCTCACCTGAGAAGGATTCTCTTGCCCCTTCTACTGTGCCAGGTTCAGCTGCCGCATTAGCCCAAGAGCCGCGAGTTCATCTGCAGGAACGACAACATGAGAAAGGTAGTCCTGAGTTAAAGTCACCGCCATGTGTCAGTAGACCATTCTCTTTATCTCCACCTCCTCCCTCTATGGTACCAACTCCTCAATCCCAGTTAACTACTGATTTGAGTGTTCTACAAGTGCAGCAACAAGTGGATCAAGCCCATGTTGATGTGAACCCTGTTAGTCATTCAGAGTTAAGGCAACTACCTGCAGTCCAAAGCCCTCACGCTTCTCATTTGTCTACTTTGACTGGAAGCTTACAGCATTCGGCCAGTCAATATATGCCCCCCGTATTGCCTGCTCTAAACCCTTGGGTTGATCTGCATCATCAGTTAACAGGGCAATCCCATGCATCTAGACCTGTAGTGCAACCACCAACACCTCCTTGGGCTTTGAATCCACCATTGTTTGGCCAGTATATCCTGGATTTTGGCCACCAGTATCAAGTCCTCTGTATCCAAGACATTTGTCAGTTCCAATGGGGTCCAATGGGGCATTGTCTCAGTGTCCCCCCAATCTCACAGCAGGCTTTGAACATCCTACTGAACTGATCCAACAACTGAACATCCTACTAGTCAGTTACCTGTTCTATCTGCATCTTCAGCATTTGGCACAATTACTCAATCCTCTGTACCCATTACAGTTCAAGCTGGAAATATGACCATTCGTGTCCAGCAGGGAAGTCAAGATGTTCAGCCGTCATTCCAGTCAGCTATGCCTAATCTACATTCTCCTTTGCCTGTAAGACCTATTTTGCAGCAACAGAGTAATCAAATGCTACAGAATTATCCTTTACCTTGTGTTTCAGTTCAACAGCCTGTTTCAAGTTCTGAAGCAGGACATGAGCTAACAGCCCAAGTAACATAACCTCCAAGATCTTCTCGAATTGAAGGCCCTTCCTGTCCTTATTTCTGTAAAGAGAATCCTAAACAATTCATAATGTTAAAGATGGCTCTGGAGAATTTACTACCACCAGATGAAACCGAGCAGTACAAGTTTCATATCCTCTTAGACCCCTTAAAGTTAGAATCTGCACGCAATTTAGTTCTGGCTTATTCTAACCATCCTCTGCCATTCAGTACAGCGTGGGCAGCCCTCCAGCAGAAATGTGGTCAGCCACATCAGCTTGTTCTGAGAGAAATTGCTGAGATTTATGAACCTCCCAATCATTACAACTGGTGATTCACAAGCTTTCAGTAGCTTAACAGTTGGTATTCGCACCCTGGTAGGAATGCTACAGTCTTGGGACCGAGGTGAAGGAGCAGCAGAGTTGGCTTGTGCTTCCCATGTACAACAACTATTGAGTAAACTCCCCCCTGAACAAGTTGCCAATTACATCAGGCATAGCAGAACCACTCGACCAGGAGAACCCTATAACTTGATGAATTTCTCTTTGTGGCTTCAAGAGGAAGCAGACTGTCAAGCAATAGTAGGACAAGTCGGTGTTGTTCGGCAGAGACCTAATGACCGCTACCAGAAGGAGAGGATGCCAATAAGGCAGTATCAACCAGCTGCAACTATTCTTCATGGGGTAAGCAATGTTCCAGTGAACAAGACTAGTGATTCCGTTAGTCCTATTCAAGATCCCAGTTTTGAACATGGAAAGGAGTCTCAATGCCCATTCATCTCAGTAGATGCCAAGCATTCAGCCTGCTTGATCTGGAGAATATGAGGAAATGGATTAAAGAGAATCACTGCTGTTGGAGATGTGGCAGGGCTCATTAGGCTTCACGGTGTGACCTTAAGAAAGGCCTGTGACCTGTCCAAAATGTAAAGGTAAACACCTGGGAATTCTACATGAAGTGAATCAGAAGAAGCCAGATTCTTGTGTTTTCTTGCTTAGTCGTCCAAGCTGTTCCCCTAAAGTTCTGCTGAAAGTTGTCAAAGTCCTACTGAGCCATGATGCTAAATGTATGGAGACCTATGCTATCTTGGATGACAAGTCTGAAAGGACAATGCTTTTACTTCTGACAGCACAGCAACTTTGATTGAAGGACACAGCTGAATAACTAGTGCTTAGAACTGTGTGTCAAGTGATGACACTCATCTTAGGCGCTAATACAGGATTTTAAAAGGTAGACAAGCTGTGAAGAAATATCAAAGAACATGTCTGGAATGTGTCAAATAGGAAAGGAAAACCAACAATTTCTAGGATGGCTGATCTTCCTCCATCTAAGCTCAATATGTTCAAGCCTCCCTTCTGGACCACAGAGATGGACTGTTTTGGACCATTTGTGATAAAGTCTGGTCGCAAGACTGAGAAACGATGGGGATTACTTTACAAATGTCAGACTACTTGATGCGTTAATTTGGAATTACTGACAAGTCTTAATGCTGATAGTTTTTTTAATGGCACTGCGTCACTTTGTAGCTCGTAGAGGACAACCTTATGAAGTGAACTGTGATCAAGGAACTAACTTTCATGGGGGTGAAAGTGAACTCAAGTATGCTTTTTGACCAGTTAAGTCCAGTCTTGAAAGATATGTTATGGAATCATCAAATCTAATTCACCTACAATCCTCCGTATGCTCCACGTTTTGGAGGAACGTGGGAGAGGGAAATCCGATTTATCAAGTCTGCACTTCGATCTAGATTAGGAAGTCAAGTTGTTACTGAGGAAGTGCTAACAACTGTATTGGTGGAAGTTGAAGGAATATTGAATTCCAGACCTTTAGGATATGTCTCTTCTAATGCTGATAATTTGGATCCTGTCACTCCTAATTTGCTCCTTATGGGATGGCGAGATGCTTCACTATCTCAAGTTATATATGCAGATTCTAATGTTTTAACTCAGAGAAGGTGGAGACATAGCCAGGTTTTGGCAGATCAATTTTGGACCAGTTTTATTAGGAATTATCTGCCAAAACTACAAATTCGCCAGAAATGGTAGCAAGATCAAGGTAACTTGGAGAATTCTGATATAGTTCTGGTCTTGGACCCTCGAGTTCCCCGTGCTTTATGGCCCACTGGTAAAGAACTAAAGACTTTCTTGGTCAAGGACGACCGTGTCAGAGTTGCTGAAATCGAAATCAAAGGTAAGTATTATGTACATCCTATCAGTCGACTTATTCCTTTACCTTTGATTAAGGATTAGGTTTGAGTGTTATGTCACTGTGATTTCAAGAGTTGAAAATACACTGACCAAAATTATAAATGCAACACTTTTGTTTTTGTCCCCATTTATCATGAGCTAAACTCAAAGATCTATGACTTTTTCTATGTACACAAAAGGCCTATTTCTCTCAAATATTGTTCAAAAATCTGCCATAATAATAAAAAATAATCCATCCACCTCACAGGTGTGGCATATCAAGATGCTGCTTAGACAGCATGATTATTGCATGATTGTCGCAAGTTCAGAGAATTTGGCAGTACATCCAACCAGCCTCACAACCGCAGACCACGTGTAACCACACCAGCCCAGAACCTCCACATCCAGCATCTTCACCTCCAAGATTGTCTGAGACCAGCCACCCGGACAGCTGTTGCAGCAATCGGTTTTCATAACCAAAGAATTTCTGCACAAACTGTCAAAAACTGTCTCAGGGAAGCTCATCTGCATGCTCGTCATCCTCATCGGGGTCTCGACCTGACTGCAGTTTGTCGTCGTAACCGAACTGAGTGGGCAAATGCTCACATTCGATGGTGTCTGGCACTTTCGAGAGGTGTTCTCTTCACGGATGAATCCCGGTTTTCACTGTACAGGGCAGATGGCAGACAGCGTGTATGGTGTTGTGTGGGTGAGCGGTTTGCTGATGTCAACGTTGTGGATTGAGTGGCCCATGGTGCTGGTGGGGTTATGGTATGGGCAGGCGTATGTTATGGACAACAAACACAGGTGCATTTTATTGATGGCATTTTGAATGCACAGATATACCGTGACGAGATCCTGAGGCCCATTGTTGTGCCATTCATCGGCTGCATCCTATTGCAACTTTAGTATGGTTTGAATTTTGTTATGCAATTTATTTATTGTTTAACTTATTTGTTTATTCCTATTTTTGTGTCTATATTAAGTTCAGAAACCAGTCTGATACACCTGTGGAAAATCCTGTGTACTGGCATTGGGGAAAATAAAATATGCAAACGGATGTTGTTTCAAGATGTTTTAATTGACATCCCATTGTGATGCTCCCCCTGGAAATCAGCCTTAGCCTGAGTCTTTTACAGTGAGTTTTCACTGAAACACAGTCAGTTATGTCAAAAGTGAACATAAATGGTTGGAAAAGTAATCAAATGCTTGTCAGTATACCTATTAGATCTGTGCATTCCTTGAAAGCATCCTATTGTATAAACCTGCTGTTGTCTGTGCCATTAATTTTAAGCAAACAAGAATAGAACACGAGAAAATCATTCACTGCTCTTCACTGAATATTCACATGATTAAGATTATGCAGTGTTTTATTTTACATTTGATTACTTAATTCAGTTTCTGTATAGTAAGCTATTATAAATTAAATTGTTTATTTTATTTATAGTTTTTTTTCTGTTTGCCTTATTGTTTGTAATTTTCTTTTTTTATTGTATTGACTGTTTAAACTCACTGTTGTTTGCTGACAGTGAAACTGATCTGAAAGAACAGGTTAAAGGGGTTGGGGGTCATTTTGGGGTTTTTATGAATGCACAGACAGGTTTTTGTTTAGGGCCCCCAGACGTCTTGGATTGACACTGCATGTCCTGCTTCATCATCTGCTTTTTCTGTTGTTCCATCATCCTTCTTTATTTAAAAATAGCACATAGCATTTGCTCCTCTGCGCTTATTAACATCGCTTAATTTTACAATACACATTACAGCAAGAAATTATGTGATCATAATGAAAAATTTGGTCCGTTTTTAAGGATTAAATAAACCATGTATTCACATTTGTCACAAGGTTTGAGGTGTCATTATTGTCATTACAAACGAAAATGCATTAGATTTGATTATTTTTAATGAAAATATTGCCAAACAGTTTTTTTTTTTAGTATTAACATATAGTTAGCATAGAGAGATAGTATTAAATTTTTCTCATCATCTAACTAATTGCCAATTGAAAGAAAACAAGTTGACATACAGACAGAGATTTATAAACCGTTTAGAAAAGCTCTGTCTTTTCTTCCTAGGAACAACTAATTAGGTAAGGTAAGATATTTGTATTTTCATGAATTTATGGTCAAATTAATATATTTTCATATACTCATATATAAGCCTTTTACTGACTGATTAAATACAGAATGATTATGAAGTGTGAACAACTTTTGTTGCCTTTAGACTGTTCTGGCACTCAGATAAATGAATGCAAAACAGTTGAAGTCAAAATTTTACATACACTTTGCAAATCTGCGAAATGTTAATTATTTTAGCAAAATAAGAGGGATCATACAAAGTGCATGTTATTTTTTATTTAGTACTGACCTGTATTAGATATATCACATAAGATGTTTACATATAGTCCACAAGAGAAAATAATACTGAATTTATAAAAATGACCCTGTTTAAAAGTTTACTTACTTACATATTATTTTTAATACTGTGTTGTTACCTGAATGATCCACTGCTGTGTTTTTTGTTGTTGTTGTTTTATTTTGTTTGTTTAATGATAGTTGTTCACGAATTCCTTGTTTGTCCCAAACAATTAAACTGCCCACTGTTCTTAAGAAAAATCCTTCAGGTCCCACAAATTCTTTGGTTTTTCAGCATTTCTGTGTATTTGAACAATTTCCAACAATGACTGTATGATTTGCCCTAAGAGCCGATGGGTGAAAACTTTTTGAATTTGAAGATCAGGGTAAATTTAACTTATTTTGTCTTCTGGGGAACATGTAAGTATCCTCTGTAGCCTCTGAAAAATATATGACATTTAGGCAAAAGAAGAAAAATGTACACATCCTCATTCCATTCAAAAGTTTACACCTTAATACATCGTTTTTAATTCTGGAGCGTTAGTGTTTGAATCTGTAATAGCTGTATATGTGTCCCTCAGTTGTCCTCAGTGTGAAACGATGGATCTCAAAATCATACAGTAATAGTTCGAAAGGGTTCAAATACACAAAAATGCTGAAAAATCAAAGAATTTGTGGGATCTGAAGGATTTTTCTGAAGAACAGCCGGCAGTTTAACTGTTCAGGACAAACAAGGACTCATGAACAACCATCACCCAAAAAAACCCAACAACAAACAAACAAACAAAAAAACAGCTGTGGCATTCAGGTAACAAAACAGTATTAAGAATCAAGTGTATGTACGCTTTTGAACAGGGTCAGTTTTAGAAATTCAACTATTATTTTCTTTTGTGGACTATATATTTAAATGTATTTTATGTGAAATATCTTATTCAGGTCAGTATTAAATGAAGAAATCACATGCATTTTGTATGATCCCTCTTATTTTGGTAAAGTAATTAACATTTTGCAGATTTGCAAGGTATATTTTGATTTCAATTGTAAATGGCCATACAAAGGCCACTGTAATAAAAAAGAAAGAAAGAAAGAAAGAACAGAATATGAAGAATGGTTTTTTCTCTCTCCTTCCGTCTCTCTCTCTCTCTCTGTTTGTGTGTGAGAGAGAGACCGGTCCATACATGAGACATCCATGAGACATTCATGAGACTGTTCAGGGCAGTAAATCGTCAGTCAGCGTCCAGTTCTGTGGAGATAACATCGTTCCTGCCGGGAATTTACTCCAAGTCGGAAGGGTAAGTTTCCATTCGAGCTTATTATATCCTAATCACATTCGGAGCTAAATTAATGTCACTCAAGAGAAACACTACAATCAGTTATGTAAAATTGACTAATATTTACTCTTGTGATTGATGGACAAACACCGCGCTTTTTTATATATAGGCTAGAATTATTCGACTTTACGCACAGATGACGGACATTCCACAGGTGTCGACTGAACCGCAGCTCCCACACGGACAACATTCATCGCTTTCCTTTCGGTTATCTTTATCCTATGAGAAAGACATATCGGGTTGTCACTAAAAGACGAGATATGTTACGCACATTTTACGCAAAACTCTGGTGTGATGAAGAACATCACTAGTTTGGGTTTTCTCCACAATATGCTTCGAGAAATCATTACAAATCTGTTTGGAGAATCTAAAAAAACTGAGGGCAACGCTATAAACCTTTAAGCTCTCATGTTTACAGAAATGCATAAATATTTGGCGTAAGTATACGTGTGGCTTCATGGTCATTCTTTGTGTTTATACAAAACCCTAAATCAGACTAATGTGCTTCACTTTTATGTTCTTATACGGTGCGATGGTAAGATAATTCTAGTTTTTCAGTGTTTCCTAATGTTATTTTTTTTTTTAGATATAACACAACTTAGGAGAAACATCATGATTAATGACCTATTTTGTAACATGCCATGTGTTCAGATTTAAAAAGAGCTTTTCCTCAGAAACATAAAAATCAGTAGTAATGATCATTATGCATTAATGTTAAACTGTTGTGTAAACAACTTAGCCTAGGAGTCCTCAATTATCAAAACCTAAAATTCGAAATAAATTAAACATTGTGTTTTAATTTACTCGCCAAACCCCTTCTTTACTTTGTAAAGCACACATGTATACATTTTTAAAACACTAATATTTTCCATAAAACATGTAGACAGTGACCAGGGTCTATGCTCCAAAAAGCAGTATAAAAGTGGTCCAAATGACATATGTGCAATATTTCAAGTCTTCTGAAGCTATATCATACGGTATTTGTGTGTCATTAATGAACCTTTTGCTGTTTTTATCAAAGTATTCAAACCTATTCAGAGCAGCTTGCAAATTTTACTGAATTTCTCCATGGAAGAAACAAAGTTATAAAAGTTTGAAACAACAGGAAAATCAATTATTAAAGAAATTTATAAATTAATAAAACATTAATAAAATGCTACCTCTGTACTCCATGGGCATAGATCACATTCTGGTATGGTTGCACAAATGTACTCCTGTTACCCAAATTTGGCACACTGAAAATCCAGTGACATTCAATTAATAAATATAAAAATAAAATTAAATTTGTGCAAATATGCACTTTATAAGTGCTATGAAGAGCAAGACATAGACGGACCAGAGATCTAACCTGAGATGAGAGGCACAGGCAAGGTTTTGTTAAGGTCTAACATTTTATTTATGGATAGAAACCATTTCTCTTAGCAACGAGACAATGTGTGTCTCACATATTTTCTGAACATCCGTGGTCTCAGTGACTGCTTCTTAATGAACCTTCTTGCGTCTGTGCTGTCGTAAGGACATGACATTTCAGACATGTGCACACAACTCACTGGCAGAAATATGGATTTCTTCATTCATTGTAGTGAATCACTCATCAATATGCACGATAATTCAATGTGATGCATTCTCTTTGGTTTTGTTTTTCAGAAACTCCATTATGTGGATATGAATTTTAAAACCCAAAGTGACTATGTGCTTTCTCACAACTTTGACATCATGTGACACGTCGGACTGCCCAATGGAGACAACTACGATAATTACCACGACAAACGGTCAAGTCAAGAGAATTCTTCAAGAACCTCCCGAACCCAACGTTACAAGTCTTTTGAATGCATCCGCCCCATTCCACCATCACATGAACAATGCGGTGTTGGGTATTCTGCTTGGCACACTGTCCCTTCTGACGGTTATCATGAACCTGCTGGTACTTTTTGCCGTTAGAAAGGAACGGACTTTGCACACTGTTGGGAACCTCTACATTGTCAGCCTCTCCATAGCAGACCTCATTGTCGGGGCTACAGTCATGCCCTTGAATCTGGTCTACCTCCTTGAGGATGAGTGGAAACTGGGTCATGTTATTTGCCAGTTCTGGCTGGTCATGGACTATGTGGCAAGCACAGCCTCCATTTTCAGTTTGTTCATTCTTTGCTTGGACAGGTACCGCTCTGTACGCCACCCCTTACAGTACCTAAAGTATCGGACACGAGGAAGAGCGACGTTGTTGATTTGTAGCGCATGGCTTCTCTCCATGACCTGGATCATTCCCATCCTGGGGTGGCGGATGTTTGCTCAGGTCGACAGGAAGCCAGAGCTGGAGAACCAGTGCGACACGGACTTCCGCTTTGTGACCTGGTTCAAAGTTCTGACAGCCATCCTCAACTTCTACATTCCTTCCTTTCTGATGCTTCTGTTCTACTCGCAGATCTTCATCGCGGTTCGCGATCATTACAGAGAATGGGAGAACTTCGCTGGTCCGATGGTGAAAACAGAAGTGGATGATACATTACATAATGGAATGCAGCTGCAGATAACCAAAGCCTCGGAGAGAGAGAGTCTTGCGTCACAAGCGTATTCTCAAAACGAGGGGCTGCTGGATCAGTACAGTTTGGAGCAGCCTTACAACTCAAGGGACAACAACGACGACAATACAGATTCCTTGTCTGAGACAAAGAGAAAGAGTTGTTACAAGAAGAAACCAATGTTCAGTCTTTCGAAACGCATAAGAAAGAGTGTACAAGACTCTAACGAGATTTCGTTCCAGAGCGATGATGGGGAAACCATCGCCGAAGGCCCGCCAGCATTATCTCTTGCCTTTCTGCAGTCCGAGAATAACACTCAGCCCAAAACGTTCATAAATGCGAACGACTGTAATGTGTTAGTGCCAAACTCTGTTGGTAACATTTGTGAGAGTGCACCAACTGTGGATATTCACAATTACACCACGGTTCTTTGCAATCACAGCACTCCACCGTCACCGCCATCACCATGGGCTGAGAACAGCCCTCCGCTGGACGCCTCCAATGCGCTCCCCATCAAACAAACATGGCAAAAGCTTTGTGAGCAATCTAAGCAAAGCATCCACAGCATGCGCATCCGAAAGGAGCGAAAAGCCGCCAGGCAGCTTGGCTTCATCATTGGTGTCTTTATGGTGTGCTGGATCCCATACTTCATCACCTTCATGGTCATGGCCTTGTGTGAGACCTGTGTCCATCATGACCTTCACATGTTCACAATTTGGCTAGGGTACATCAACTCCACCCTGAATCCCTTCATATACCCACTGTGCAATGAAAACTTCAAAAGGGTGTTCAAAAAGATATTTCATATTAATAGATGAAGTTTAGGAGACATGACAAACTGTTAACACGCCTGCTCCATTGGTGTTTTCTCAAGTGTTTCTCGTGACACATTTGTACGTTGGTAGTTCTGTGCATCTGCCATGCTAGTGTTATTTTTGGGCATCAGATATTTGTAAGTACAGAGCAATTTTATTATTTATTGCCGAGCGTCAGTTTGACATGTCTGCAATCTGCATCAGATTCTATGATAAACTGCTTCAGTCCAGAGTGTTGGGTTAGTTCACTCATAAATGAAAATTCTAGCATTAAATACTCACCCTTATATCGTTCCAAACCTGTAAGACTTTTGTTCGTCTTTGTAACACAAATTAAGATATTCTACATGAAATCCAAGAGCTTTCTGAACCTGCTACCACGTTCAAGGCCCAGAAAGCTAGTAAGGACATTGTTCAAATAATCCATGTAACATCAGTGGTCCACCCTTGTTTTATGAAGCTACGAGAATACTTTTTGTGTACAAAGAAAACAAAAATAACAACTTTATTCAACAAATTCTTCTCTTCCATTGTACCACGCATGTGTTGTGGTACTCTCGTGAATGTATGTTTAACATGGAAAAATAGAAATTGTTGCATAAAGTCGTTCTTTTAGGCAGGTCAATATCACCAAAGAGTGCCTTTCAACCCTCACAATACTCAAAAATGTTAATTTCCTATTCGCTTTATGTCATGTCATAAAGAGTAGACACTATAGAAGCATATTAGCTGAGCTCCCACACAGTTTTTTTTATATAATTATGGGCCATTATTCAAAGCATACACCATTAGATATGTCCACCCTGTCATGGATATATATTACTGTTAAATACGTTTTCATTGCAAATTATAAATACATAAAATAGTTTATGTAAACCATGTGTTTTTAAAGAAACTCATACAATTCGCACATGTTTTTTTTTTTTTTTCTTATTTGGAGAAAACTGTGATATTTAGATGCAGTTTTCTGTTTGCATGTTATTGCCCCCACACCTAGCTATTGAACATACTGGATTATACTGATATGATTGAATTATTATTTAAAATATTATTTTAAAATTTCAAGATGACAGATGGTGCACATGACGGAGTGGACACATAAAGCAGAACACACAAAGCATGACAAAATATGACAATGAAACATTTATTCAACTTCAATTAGCATATTAGCTTATAGCCTACAATAGCTAGTCTGGTTCTTGAAGAGAATTTTGTATATTTAAACAGACATCATTTGAAAATGCTGTATTCTAATCACTTCCAGCATATTTTATGCAGACAGGATGGACATGTTAAGCTTAGGAAAAGCAAGTAAGCAAACTCATACAAAGAAAATTTGTCAATTTAAAAGTCACCAACTTACTCACCTCAGCCGTTGAAATTCCCGCCAATGAAGAGACAAAAAATCTGTTGTCCTGATGTCACTAAAGGGGATGGCCTTTTTTGAAGGGGCGTATTCCCCAATAGGACAGGGTGGACAACCATTCAGGGGACATGGACAAATTCTTCTTTTTTATTAAATAAAAATATCATTCGTATTACCAAATGATCAATCCAATCAAATTGAGTAATCTCTTATTTAACAAAATATTATATATATATATATATTATATATATATATTCTACTCTCATTCAAATTTAAGGAGCAGTGCATGGGATACCAAACTTAAAAAAAAAAACGAGAATATGTAGCCAAGAGCCAAGTTAGAGCTGAAGATCTTTGCCCGAACCCGATGAAACCCGATGGGACCCGACGGGTTCAGTCGGGCTCGGGCTTAATTTATATCATTTTACACGGACTCGGGCCAGGTTCGGGCTTGCGCTCCGGCTTGCCCGGTAAGTTAGCGGTCATGCGATGCGTTTCGATTAGCGCGAGAAAGATGCAAAAATGGATGCTGAAGAGGTGAAACGGAGGCTTGCCTCTGGTGATTACGTTTTGGCAAAATTATCCAGATCAGTACTATGCATCCCGGCCAGTAGCAGCAGCAGTAAAAGGGTGTTCAGTGCTGCTGGACGCACCATCAGTGAGCGCAGGACCGCGCTGAAACTATCTTAATTTTGTTATTGCCAAAAACCCATCTTAATTTAGAATGTATCCTAATTTAATTTGTTAAGAAAGAGTCTTTTTTTTATTGGCGCATTGGCCTATTTATAGGCTAAGTGTATGCCTATTTAATGTTACGATGTTACAGAGGACTTATTATATTTATTTGTTCCAACTTCCAAGTGGCCTATAGCCTACGTTACTCATTAATAAATTATATTAAAACATGTATAAATGACTCATTCTTGACAAAAGGCAAAAGAGCTGTGTACTTGCGCACATTTGAATGATGTCGGGCTGTAAACGGGTTCGGGTTTTTAAAAAGCTGTCGATCAAAATATACTTGTCGGGCTCGGGCCAAATTCTGTCGGGCTCGGGCACTGTCGGGCCTAACTTTTAAGGCCCGATTACAGCTCTGAGCCAAGTAATACTTTTGTTATGAATATAAAAACTTAGTGTAATATAACACATTTCATAGTCATTTTTATGTCAAGTTATCATGGCAAATTAGTTATGTACAAGACACCAAAAGGCACCCTACAGTGATACTGACCCAGGCGTAGCATCATAACAGTATGGATGAACCACTAATGTCACATGGACTATTTTATCGATGTCCTTATGACATTTTTGGGCCTTCAAAGTGGTAGTTGCATTCCTAAGATGAACGAAGGTCTTACGGGATTGGAAGGACATGAGTGTGAGTAACTAATGACAGAATTTTCATTGTTGGGTGAACTATCCTTTTAAAACTGACTGTATTTGAACACTTATGTTGCTGCTTCAGCACTTACATCTGATGTAATCATGGTTAAGTAACAACTTTTAATTTAAACAACACTTAAATAACATTACCTGAAACACTGAGGGTGATGTATGGTCAGTACAACTTGGGTTTGGTGTGTTTAATGCAGAACATTGTTTAAAAATGCCCTGGCATTAATGATGCTTAAGTAGCATGTGCGGTGGATATATATATTTTGTTGGCAGTTTAATTAAATATGAGTTTGGTCAGGAGTGAATGCACATTGTCTGCAGAGAGCCAGGAAATGCCACAGCTTCAAGCAAACATTGAAATTCTGGGTGTATGATAATCAAGTATATTCAGAATGGCATGCGACCTTGTAGTTTTGAAAATGGTGTGGTGTATGCATACTATGCACAAATTGTCTGTGTACATGGATGATATACAATGCAATGCATTTCACCTGATCTTTGTTTTTAATAAAAATGATGATGAACAGTGATGATTTAAGAAAAATTATATAAGATGTAACATCTAATGTAACTCATTATTTGATTAAACTGGGAAATGTGAAGACAATTATATTGTTAAATACATTTTAGACTGGCTGTGTCCAAAAGCTTTGGCAGCTGACTTGTTGCTTAGCTGCCTTATCAGGCAATGTCTTTGCAGGCGGTGTTTGCACATGAAGGAACCTTACAAAATCACTTCGGACAGACTTCTGAGACAACAGGAAATTTGAATGATCTACAACAAAATAGAGAGAGCTTTGGTGACATTTTAGTACTACAATACTAATTACTTGCTAGAAATAACATCGAAAGTGGAGCAATTTGGTCGAAAACACTTGAAATGAGCACCAGCTGTAGCTTTCAGATGCCATATCTTATTATAGGATATATAGGCAATGAAGGATTCATCTATGCTGTCTTCAAAAAACAGTCAGACAAAGGTATATCAGCAGACAGGATGTGACACAATCATTGGATTCGGTTGTGCTTTTGCATGCCATTTTCAGAAGCAGCTTTTTATAGCTTTCAGACACCGCCAGTAACTGGCAAAATGTGAAAACAAAATAAAAAAAGTTTGTTTCATATTGCCTCTGTATCACATACAATACATGAATTAAAAATATATGGCAGAATGCTGGTATTCATTCCGAACATAATGTATTTTTTACAGGCCTGTGCAACGAGGTGATGACACAGACTACAAAGAATTCAAGTTATGGAAATGCAATTTTAATATATATATAATAAAGCAGAGCAGTGCTTAGTCTCATTCAATTCTCTTTTTCTTGTGACAGTATGCATTGTCAGCCCTCAATTAGTGCCTGTCACTTTCTATGAAACCACATGATAGACTGAACAAAAATGCTCTTTTTGCTATAACCAGACTCAGATGGCTTTCTTAAAATAAACTGAGATATGTGTTGTGGAGAATATCCTCTAATTTAAGCATTTTGGATCTTTATTAGTGTGAATGCTTCATTCTACTGTAAATGGGAAATGAGGAACTATTTAATGTAAATTTAATTCCTATCAGATGAACCTATTAAATGTAAAATTAACAAGCATGACTCGCTTTTGAAAATCACAGGTTTACATTCTAATTGTAACATGGTTTTGATGATACTCTTCATTTGCTGATCTAACAGGGTTTCTGCAGGTTGTATGAAGGTAAATGCAAGAATTCTTTAAGACAGTTTTAAGACCAAGCAAAGAACATTTAAGAAATAAAGTGAAGGAAACACAATATGTTAGTATGGTCTCTAAATTTAAATGTCTGTTTGAGAATGCAAGTCAATCTATAACTTTTGAAAAGTTCTTTTGCCAGTACTTTTGTGTGTGGTTTTTGAAAGCAAATATCGAAATAACGAAAATTGAAATGTGAAAATTCAAGATACATTTACTGGAGAAGCAAAATGATATAGTAGAATTAGAAGTCTTTGTTTTCTGTGAAACTGATCAAAAGCAAGTGAGTTTATGATTAAAACAAGAACAAATATCTGCCAACAGACTCAGCAAAATTAAATTCATTTGAAAACCCCATTGACAGATGTTTTTTTCTTGTTTTAAACATAAACTTGTTTTTGAAGACTTCATTTTAGTTTTGCATTTCAAGTAAATGTATCTTGATTTAATTTAATGTGGCAATAAATGCAACATTTGATGCCATGACTTTCTGCACTGAATTAAGTTTTAATGCCTTAAACATTAAGTTACTTTTTAACTTTTACTTTTTAAGTTAGTGTTTAAAAAAAAAAAACAATAAAATAAAATAGACAAACACTGTTGAGCAGTGTCATGAGAAAAATCAGAAATATCAAACATTTTTGCTAAAGTATGTGTATAAATTATGTAAATGTATTATTTGATCTTAAAGTTACTGAAATTCTTGTTTTATTTGTGACTGCTGTTGGTAGATAAACTTGTCTTCATGCATTATTAACAATTCCTGTGGGTGGAGATTGCTTTATTGCTTTACAGTAACTTTATAATAAGGTTCCATTGGTTATTGTTAGATAATGTATCAACTAACATGAACAAACAACGAACAAAACACTTATTATAGTATGAATTATTTTTTGTTAATGTTAATGAAAATACAATTGTTTATTATTAGTTCATGTTAAGTCACAGTGAATTAACTTTTAATTTTAATAAATGCTGAAATTAACATTAACTAAGATTATTAATGCTGTAGAAGGTACTAGGTTTGTTATCATGACTATGATGAAATAACTTTACAAGCTCATATGTAGAATGTTTAGGAGTTAAGGAAATACAATGACACTTACAGTTTCATATTTTTATTGTTTGTTTGTGATGATGGCTTACATTACCTGACTGATAGTCTTCCACTGCAAATGCATTACTCTAAACATGATTTAAATTAGATTAGCTTAGGACTTTTAAATCATAATCACCTCCTGATAAAATATCCTCTGATTCTGCATACAGGATGTCCCAGTACAGGACTCTACAGAGATTGGATGCTGAAGGAATGCTGCTCATCTCGACTGACTCCAGAGCACAATTAGAGCTTTTGTAAATGTGTCATATGTTTGAAGCAGCAGTCTGGACTTAGTGGATAGTTCAGTATCGCCCATCTGCTTTGCACGGCACCTGACTTAGGAACTGATTCATCTAAAAGGGTTAAAATGAAAAGGAACAGCGTTTATAGATTTTTGTCAGTATTTTCTTGTCTAATTGTCTGTGTTTTTCTTTTGTTTTGGGTTTTTGTCTTTTATTCGATGGTTTTGGCACCTTAAGACTTATTCATTAACACAACGCAAGAGGATTTGACACCCATCTAAACCGTTTAAGCAGCTGGTTAACGCTATCTGCCGACATTTCCACATCGTTTTGAGTCGTGGGGTAATATGACGCTTTAAAACATTTATCTGAACGGCTAGTATGCTAACACCGTTAAAGATCACAGAGCATTTGCCAAAGTATTAGAGAGAAAGCATTAACTAGTCGTTGCAAAAAGGAAAAGTGCACCACGGCTACCATTCTGTCTGTACTTGGTTTGTTATTAGATTAATTTTAAAGTCATTTGTGAAGCGGTAGCTCTCTTACCATAACAAAACAATCCGACTGCGCATGCGCCAAGTTGACAGTGGTCATATGACATCAACCAGGAAGTGCTTGTCTGGTAAGTGGATGTTTCTATCATTTGTATTTATTGGCGCTCTGACTCCTTGTTTGTCATTTACATGACTATAAATGCCACAGATCACATTTCCAATACGGTGCTTTTCGCTGCAGTGTGTAAAAAACAAACATACGATCACAGTGTCAGACTCAATGGTTTTACCGAAGCAGTTTTACTAATATCACAGTACTAAAGAGCGCAGTTTTGACTTTTATTACGTTGGCATGACATAATTAACTGTATAGACATTTTGTCAGCTTAGTACAATATTAATTCTCATATTAATTTAGACAGCCAAACTTGTTGAAGTGAGAAAAGGGAACTACTTCTTCCAAACTAACCTCTTCCACAAATCTAACTAACTTCCACAAATCTAATCGAACAAGAAATGTATGTGTTATTATATATATAAAAAAAATATTATCAGGCTATCAGCACCGAGGAATATATTTTGGAAGTACATTTTACTGTTTTAAAAGAGTTAATTTAATTTAATTTTGATATATCAAAGATGAAAATATGTCTTGGCTGGCTGTCACAATAAATTATAAACTTGTTCTTAAGTGAAGTGAAATTGAAACTTAAATTATTATTATTATATTTTTTCAAGGCTAAATATTTGTATGTGTAGTGTTTTTATGATGTTGAAGGTAAAAAAAAAAAAAAAATGTTAAAAAAAAAAAATCATGTCTGATCCTATTTTCTACATCTTGTTTCTTATAAGGAGTCAAAAGCATCAGTCCTGATGGAAGCTGAATCCACAGAGAGAAGCGCAGCTGCCCCGAAGCTGCAGTTTGCCCCCTTCTGCAGTGCCCTGGAGGCAGGATTCTGGCATCAGCTCACTCAGAAGAAACTGAACGACTTCCGCTTAGATGAAAGTCCAAAAAACATCAAAGGCTATTACTATAACGGTCAGTTTGAGGAAAGTAATAATGAAAGAGATGTTTTCCTGGGATTTGACAGCAGCAGCCTCTTAAGTGCCAGGCTTCCGTCAGAACAGATTGCTTAGATCCTGAAAATGAAAGTCACTTTATTGTTGATGATTAGAGGGAAAATAAAGCACTTTTTTTTTTTTTTTTATCAAATGCTATATTCAATCTTATTGAATGTCTTTATTTAAATACATTGTACTGCGGTTGAATTTGCATATAGTAATTCAGTTTTTAAGTTCTACTGTATGCCTTGATTCATTCTTCGATTAGACAAAGATAAGGCATTTTTCCAAAAAAAAAAAGATTATAATAGCAATTGTAATTTCTGTATGGAGAACTGGATGTGCAGTAAATTGCTTTTTTAAACACTTGTCATGTGACAACAATTCATCATACTGCTGTTTGAAACATTGGTAACACAAACTAGAAATGAAAAATAGTTTTAAAGCATTTTTTAAACATTTAAACACTAATTAAAAGCAGAAGTTGTATCTGTTACTATTATTTAATAGATCTGAACTAACATGCAAAAATTCTCTCTGAAATATTAAGAAAGTATATTTGTAAAATGTCTCTGTAGTATACAGACAGTAATGTGCTAGTGTTGCATTCTGAATACAGCAGCTGTGCAGAATGGAATAGTGTTGTATGCCAATTGTAGTAGGTGCAAATGTGTACAAATCATGCACATACTGCAGTACTGCATACTGCTGAAATATTAATAGTAGTATAGTAGTGTTTTATTCTAATATAGCCATCTTTTGTGTTTCCCTGCCACTTCTTAAACAGCCAGTATGACATTTTCTCTTGGACTGCTTACATTATCAGCATCATGCAAACGTTATACTGTTCAGTTATACTGTAGATGTCAATGTGGCAGTACTCTGCTTTCAGGTGTATGTCACCAATGTTTCATTCCACAGCCGAAAGTGTCTGACTTGATCCACATTTATGCTGTAATATAATGAAAATGATTTGTTATAAATTGCAGGTGATCCTGTTGGCTTGCCGACACGCTTGACACTGGAGTTCAGCGCATTTGAAGTGTAAGTTTTGCATATTAATAGCGTGTAATGTAGTTGGTTATTCTGAAAGCCTTGGATAATGGCTTCAATATCACGTCTGTTACTTGTGAAATTAATGATTTTTTTCTTGCCAGTTAAATCCTCAAGGATTGTTTCAGTCGAATTAATTTTACATTTATGACTGCTGAGTAATTGCTCTGGCCAAACAGCATAGCTATTTGCAGATCGGTAATCTGATAGAGCCAGGAAAAATGATGAGGGGGCTACTTCTGCCCCCCACAACCATCTGCACCCACGCTGCTTTTCTCCAAAAAAGAAAAAGGCACATTATAAAACAGATAGACCCTTCAGGTCATGAAAATAGGGTGATTTTCTGTCATTCAAGTCAAAGAACAGAGCAAAAGACATAGGGAACAAGTGTACACAAGTGCGTTATATATAGATAATGTGGCAAGTTAATATTCTATTAATTCTGTTGTAGAATTCTATTATGGTTTTTACTGTATAGGTAAATTTAATTTAAAATAAGATTCGATTTCTTCACATGAAATGGACACGTTAAATTAAAGTAAGGTTCCAATAGTTAACATGAACAATCAAAAACACTTGTACAACGTTTTTAATTTTAATTCATGTTCAAAATGTTAATACATATTTAAAATGAGAATACGTATGGAATAGCCATTCAAAAACATATGATATTTGATATTTATCAATTCATGGTTATGTTAAAAAAAAAAAAAAAGTAAGCAATTTGATAGTTATGCCATATGACATTGTGAGAGCTGAATTTGGCTGGTGTAAAATGAACATGAATACAAAGATTACATTTCTAAAAACTTGGCATATGTTTTTAAACTGTATTTTTGAAGAGTTTTCCTTTTCTTTTTGTTAGATACTCTTATTTATTATTTCCTTTATCATGTTGCGTACTATAAAAATACAACAAGCCACTGACAGCTGAGACACTACAGTGATTTTACCATAATTCATAGTATGCTAAGCTGTTATGGTTAGCTAATAACATTTCCTGGTTAAAGAGCTAGCTTGTTAATTTTGTATACGATACAGGTTACGCTGCCTGAATATAAATAGTGTAGTATATGAATTGTGTTTTAGTGATGGACCCACGCCTGCTCGCTGCTCTCCGGCCCCTGGAACTCTGTACAACACCAACACATTAGAAGCCTTCAAAACCACTGACAAGAAAGCTCTTCTGGATAAAGCAGCCAATGAGGTGCAGTGCTTTGATTCGCTCGTAATTAATTGTGCCTGTTGATAGCATATTTCATTTGTGCTCGCTGCATACATCTACTAAATGAATTATGCGCTTTCTTTCACTGCGTATCTAGATGCTGAACATCCTTCTTCATAATCTGATAAATTACTGCTGCCATTTTTAATCATCTTAATACAATTTTGTTTTTTGCCAGCTTTCTGCTATGGTAATAACACAATGTAAATTGCCATGGCCAAACAGCACTGACTTTTGCAAATAAGGCTCGGTCTTTAATAAACACAATGTTTTTGCTTTGAAAAGAATGGTAGTATTATTCGCGGTGTTCTCAACCATGTAGTGCAGGAGGTTTAAAGGGGTCATGAACTGTCTTGGTTTTTTATTTGGTTCTGTTCACTGAGGTCCACTTATAATGTTATTAAGATTTGTACATCAAAAAAACATCATAATTTAGAAGTAATAGGCTATGTTCTGTCCTGTTTTTAACCTTCTCAGCAGAACGCTCTGTTTGAATAGGCGTGGCGGATTGTAGACTCAGAAGTACACGCCCACTGCTATGATTGGCTTGAATACATTCGTTCCACATAGGTAGCCACTTTGATTTAGGTTTAAAATGCATAAATGACTTAATTCACACCAAATGATCTATAAGAAGAGACAAAGCAATAGTGACCACATAATGAAAACAGTTACTCACACCTGTTGCGACATCACTGATGGATCCAATATAGTCGGCACAGCATCCTCTTTTAGTTTCGGTCTTTTTGAGAATCCAGCGTCAAATTGTGTCGCTCCAGTTACTAACGTAACCTCGGCTCCCTTAGACAAGGAAATGAGCGTTGCGTCGCTGACGCTATGGGTAATTGTAAATTAATCCATGGTAAAGTGAACAAAGGGCCGAGTTCTAAAAATAAAGTTCACCCACTCAGAAGGAAGGCAGTGCACAAACTGGCACTGCAGAGCATCTTTTTGTTTTCAGAGCCATCTTTTTTGTTTGGTTTCTGCATAGTTCTGCGTGTTCGTCTCTCTGGTAAACACTGTGCATAAATCGGTGGGCGGGGCTAAACAGGCAGTGATGTCGATCTTCTTCTGTGGAGGCGGCGCTTATCAACACTATTACATCATAGAGTGGAATATTCCAAAAGCTGTCATTTTGGCAGACTGCCTTCTCAATATAAGCTGTTTTTAGACTAACAACAAAGTTTTGAGTTCTGAAACTTACAGGATGTGTTTATAGTACAATGACTTCTTATATGTCAAAAGGTCAAGGTAATTTTGGTTTCTCAGTTCATGACCCCTTTAAAAGGTTAATTTGTTATCCAGCGTTGGAATCTAATAAGCTCTCGTTCTCCATTACATAACAAAGGCTGAAAAATGTACCTTTTGTTAGTTCGTTTTAGAATAGTTCGCTCAAGAATGAAAATTTTCTTTAAGAAATGTACTAATCCTCAGGCAATCGAAGATGAAGAGTTTATAGAGTAATATAGCATTCCATCACTTGATCATCAATGGATCTTCTGCAGTGAATGGGTGCCATCAGAATGAGAGTCCAAACAGCTGATAAAAATACCACAATAATCCAAAAGTAATCCACACCACTCCAGTCCATTAATTAACATGAAGCCAAAAGCTGTGTTTGTGAGCAACAAATCTATCAATACGATGTTTTTAACTTCAAACCGCCTATAATAATACTTCCTCTTAGGGTGATATGGCAAAAAATTAAAATCTTGATTTTTTTTCAGAATTTTTTTTTTTTTTACGATTTTTGTTAACTAATCAACTTGAAAATGTAACTACAACATGATTCAGGTAACTTGTTCTTTAGTAACCCTCTAGTTTTTTATTCCAAAAAGAAAATTTTATTCCAAGTGCACCACACAAGTTGTCAACATAATGTAAATGTTAAACAAATCACCTGTTAAATATCTTTGCAGAAAAGATGCATGAACTACAACCAGTTCTTGTACAAACTTGTCTTATACATATTATATGTTCAGAAATAATACAAGGATAAAATGCTTTAAAAAAAATCTCAAAAGTCAAGGAAATTCAAATTCAAAATAATTGATGATAACACCAGTAGACTATTATTAACTATAAATATTCTGTAAAAACAAATAACTGCAGCTTTCAGCTTGTCACCATGATGCAAACATGAAATATAACACATACAGTAGTAGTTCTTGACAGGTTTTATATTCGATTGTGCTGCTTTTTCATTGTTTATTCTATGTAAACATGAATGCATTTGACTGCTGCACTTGCATCTTATGCAGCGCCTCATGCATGTAACAGCATTCTAAAAATGCGGCGCTCAAGTTAAAAGAAGTTCACTCCCATGATCTTATATGTTTTTCCTATTCCACTGGCCACGTCTCATCTTTGTCAATCTTTGTAGCGATATGAGCGTCACGTGTGAGCGTTAATCACGTGCAACGACATGCGGTTGGATTCTTTTCTCTTTACTGTTATTATTGGCGTATGCTCGAAGTGTCTAACTTCTCACAATATTTCCATTCAAAATTGCAATTCTTCGATTTCTAAAAAAGAAAATCGTGGCAAAACATAAAGTTCAGATTAATTGATAAAATTACCCACCACACTTCCTCTGTTAGAAAAGTCACCTAGTCTGAATCAGGAGAGAAATATGCATAGATCAAGCAGCATTTACAAGCCAAAACAGTTCTAAATAAATATGTGGGTGGATTTTGATGTGAGAGGACAACAGGAGACGGGCTTTTTCACTGGGGGAAGTGTGATGGCAGCCATTCACTGCAGAGGATCTATTGGTGAGAAAGTTATGGAATGCTACATTTCTCCAAATCTGATGAAGAAACAAACTCATCTACATCATGGATGGCCTGAGGCTAAGCACATTTTCATTTTTGGGTCAACTATTGCTTGCATTAAGTAAGATGCATTTGGACTTGTACTGCTCAGTGGTTTTGCCCAAGAATGTGTTTTAGAGTGTTAATATTTAAGGTTTGCATTTGCATAAACTATATCATAAATACAACCCCAATTCCAGTTGGGATGTTTCATGAAATGCCATAAATGCAAGAATATGTTATCTGTTCATTATCTTTAACCTTTATTTAATTGACTAAAGTACAGAGAAAAAAAGTCCAATGTTTTCAGTGGCCAACTTTTAATTTTATTTTGTAAATATAACCAAATTTTGATTTTCATGGCTGCAACACACTCCAAAAAAGTTGGGACAAAGGCAAAACAAAAGTGAAAAGTTTGTAGAATATCCAAAGTAAACTGTTTTGAAACAGTTCACAGTAAGCAGGTGAAATGGAAATGGGTGAGGATACCATGCTTCGGTATAAAAGGAGCATTTCAGTCTTTGCAAGCAAGGTTGGATCATGTCTCATCGCTTTGTAATTTCATGACAAAAGTGTCAAAAAAAAAACAAAAAAACACATTTCTTAATAGAAAATCCCAAAGAATTTAGGTCTTTCACCAACTACCGCACAAAATACTGTGAAAAGATTCAGGGAATCCAGAGAAGAGTCAGTCTGTGTAGGGCAAGGCGAGACACCTCAGGTGAATTTGCATGACCTTTGAGCCCTCAGATGGCATTGCATAAGAAACCATCATGCTGGGGTGTTAAATATAGCCACATGGGCTCAGGAGTACTTTGGAAAACTGCTGTCGCTTAACACATTTTGCAGCTGCATCAGTAAATGCAACTTGAATTTCTGTTACTCTAGCAGAAAGCTATACAACAATTCTATGCAGTGATGCCATGGGGTTCTCTGGGCTAGAGCTCATCTCAGATGGAAATGTGTGCTGTGGTCAGAGGAATCCACGTTTCAGCTTGCTTCTAGGAAAAATGGACGTCGAGTTCTCAGAACCAAAGACCAAAGGGACCATCCAGGCTTTCATCAGCAACAGATGCAAATGCAAATGACTCTCATGGTATGGGGGTGCAGCAGAGCAAACGGCATTGGTGACTGGAATATGTACAGGTGCAACAATGCCAGGTCTCATTCTGCATGTGCTACAACAGCGTGGTTTCGTAGACACAGCCTGAATGTGCTAGACTGGCCTGCCTGCAGTCCAAATCTGTCTCCTATTGAAAATATATGACCGATCATGAAAAGGAGAATCAGGCAACATGATCACAGACTGCTGAGGATCTGAAGTTTTTTATGAAGCCAGATTGGACAACAATTTTGCTTGCAAAACTTGAAGTATTAGTATCCTCAATTCCCAAACAATTAAATGGAAAGTTGATGTGGCACAGTGTTAAACATGCCTCTGTCCCAACGTTTTTGGAGTGTGTTGCAGCCATGAAAATCAAAATTTGGTTATATTTATAAAATAAAATTAAAAATTGGCCACTAAAAACACTGGAGATTTTTTCTTTGTACTTTAGTCAATTAAATAAAGGTTAAATGGGTCATCGGATGCAAACATTAATGTGTGTTGGCAGTCTATTTACAAATCTACCCTATAATGATAAAAATCCATGCCGTGGTTTTTAATTAATCTGTAAAAATAATATCCCCGACAGAGGCCGCTCCCACATTAGTTGATTGACATGAGCGTCTTACCTCAGATCAGCTGTAGCAGTCCGACCTCCATTGTTTCGATGCTGGAGCAGGGATGTAAGTTAGACAAGATTGAGCGATTGAGGTGTTCTGTTGCTGGATGTAATAATGAACATAGTGGTTATCATTTACATGGTCTCCGCTGAAGATTCAGTGGATTACATTTATTTGTGACAGGAATGTGCCTCCCAATCTACATAAATGCGTCTATGTTCGCGCAAATCATTCGTGATCCAGCTTCACCTACAGTAGAAGTGAGTATAAGGGTTTTTTTTAATGAATCTCTGCAATCACCTTTCCTAATAACGTGCTAGTTAGCCAGTTTTGTGGCTAAACGCGCTAAATGCGGCTAAAATAAACAATCTCTCAGAGCAGCTTGTCACTCCACAGAGAGAAGAGAGGGGTGGGGCGAGCAGAGCTCATTTGCATTTAAAGGAACAATTCCTCAGAATGGGTTGATTTTTGCAGAGCTCATTCTGACAAGGTAAAAAGGGTGTTGTTTTACACAACCATTGAGAATTTTTAACCAAAGTATATTATAGACTTTTCATTAAGACCCTAAAGAATCATATCAACTTGTGGAAAATGGGCATCTGACGACCCCTTTAAAGAGAATGAACAGATAACATATTCTTGATTTTATGGCATTTCAGAAACATCCCAACTTTTTCGGAATTGGGGTTGTAATTTCTGGTAATAATTAAGCTAATTTCAGCTTAATTAATACTGGTAATGTTGTCTTTTTCACAGATTTGGAGCGCTGTTCAGTCAGGGGCTGCGCTGGAAGACTCTTCCATCCTAAACAAATTCATCCTCTTGACATTTGCGGTTTGTGTGCCAACATTTTAGAAAAGTCCTTAGAAATTAATGTCCTTTCAGCCATTTGTTTCTCACTGGTCCTTTTGTTTATCCAGGATCTGAAGAAATATCATTTCTATTATTGGTTCTGCTTTCCTGCCCTTTGCTTTCTGGAGGGGGTCCAGCTGGTGCAGGAGCCGGTGTCATTAGAGCGCAGTTTCTCTGCCAGACAGGTGTGGAAAAAAAGCCTGCGTTGATAACTCACTTCTGACGAGGATGTTTTGTGTAAAGGATAATGAGCCATTAGTCAGTGCATTATGGAAAGCATGTGTTGATTAGAATTTTTAATTCAGTATTAATTTGATTAATTTATTTGAATGCATAATATCATATAGGCCATAAAAAGGGTATTTGGATTTTTTTTCTGTCAAAATACTTATCTTATATTAAATATCTATCTTAGCTATAAGCAAGTCACTAGGAAGTAAGTATGTGTTATTTTTATTACCATCTTCAGTTAAATTCAAAACTCAGGTATAATAAATGAATTTCCTTGAAGTTCATTCCATTATATATTCAAATTAATCAAATCCTCTTTGCTACCTCATTTATTTATTTATTTTTTTTAAATTACACAGTTACACAACCCTTCCTTAAACCAGCTGGTTAAAAGTTACTGTAGTGATGATGGCTTTGACAAAATAAAAGTTAGTTCTTAGACAGTACAGTTTGTCATATATTTGCCTTAAGTCTTCAAAATTCATTTTGGAGCCACTGTCCTTTAAAATACGTTTCGGTTCTTGACTAAATATTTTCCAACCAAGCATAAACTTTCATTTCTTTGTGTTTCATGAGTTAATGAGGTGGGCTGATTGCTTTGAATTGATCTGTTTCACAGATATTAAGCTTGCAGACGGCATATGACAATCTTTGCGCCTCAAGCGGTACAACGGCAGTTCCACATTTTCTGCTCAAGTACACAGATGAAAGTGTTGAAGTTGCTCGTCTAAAAGACTTGAACTCCTTCTTCCCAGACCTAAAGAAGGTAATGTCTAGTATAAAACTGGATTATGATTATTAATGGAGTATTGCAGGTTAACTTACATTCTGTCAGCAACATTTATGGCATCCTGTAGATTACCATATTTAAAAGCTGAACTACAGTATGTATGAAATGAGTCAAATTTATGTTCAGTGGTAGTTGATCAGGTTTCACAGATGGTGAACCAAGAAGATTACTTGAAATTAATTCTTCAAAGTATGTCAGAATGCATATCATTCTGACATACTTTGAAGAATTAATTTCAAGTAATCTTCGTGGTTACTTGAAATGTGTTCTGATTTGTTTTGAAGATCACTGTGGGCGTGTATGACCCATGCACACTGCCTCAACATCCTGGCTGGCCTCTCCGAAACTTTCTCATCCTCCTCGCAAAAAAATGGTATGTCTGTAATGAGCTTTTCCAACGCGCATCCCACTGGTGTTAAATTATAGCTCTGTTTCCACAGCTCCACTCCTTTCCTCCTGATGTTACTTTAAAACTCTAAGAGGCTTGTTCCGCAACTAAAAATTGTGAGAAAATATGATTTCCAACCATCTGTTAATATCTTGGGTTTTGTGAGAATGTTTTGCATTGCCTGGACCAGTCTAGGGTGTTGATCCACTGATGTTTTGATAAAGTTTAATAAGTATACACTTAAGTTATATACAGCACAATGATGTTGCTTATTTATTAGTCATGAAGCCGAGAAACCCTTACAAAAATACTATGGTAACACCTTTAAACAATGATATGTCTAATGGTAGTAGTACCATGTTACTTTATTAGATCACATAGTACAGAGCAAGTTTTGTAATGTTTTTTTTTTTTGTTGTTTTTTCTTAGTCTCACCAAGGCTGTGTTAATTTGTTCAAAAATACAGTAAAAACAGAACTATTGTGAAATATTATTGCGCTTAAAAATAATGGTTTTCTAAGTTTATATATTTTAAAATTAGGGCTGTCAGTTGATTCATTTTTAATCTGATTAATTACAAAGTGTTTTGATTAATTATTCAAATTAATCGCAAAATAAAAGATTATTTAAAGCTATTTTTGTGTTAAATGAGAAAGTATCAAGTAGACATTACAAATTGTAGCTTTAGAAAGAAATATTTTATTTGATTCAACATAGAATTTATTACACATAAACATTTAGGCTGCAACTGTGTAATTTAAACTATGGAACATAAAAGAAGATAATTTGAGAAACATCTCAGTATTTTTTGTTCATACGATGAAAGTCATTGGTAACCAAAACAGCGTTGTAATCAACAGTCTTCAAAATACCTTCTTTCGTGTTCCACAAAAGAAAGGTTTGAAACGACATGAGGGTGAGTAAATGATGACAGAATTTTTTGTTTTTTGGTGAACTGTTTTTTAAATTTTATTATTATTATCATTATTTAATGAAATGATACTCTAAATAAGAAACTAAATCTGTAAATGTCTTTATGAGTCATTAATTTATTCATTCAATTCGTTCAAACATCTGATTCATTCAGGAATTAAGTAAATTGCTCTCTTTATGAATGAGCTTTTGAATCATTGATTCACACGATTCGTTCAAAACGCGCATTCATTCATAAACTAAATACCACTGTGTTGCTCAGAGAAGGTAATATGTTCTTTGCAAAACTGAGCAAAAACACATAATATTGTGTTTAAAATATAACACAATATCAACTTCTTATTTACTGAACTGTTGTATAAAATCACATTTAAGCTTGTAATAGATGGGACAAAATCAGCCCTCGTGTCGTATTGCTCTTGCTGCCCCTGTGATATCATGTGATATGTGATATATATAAATATGAGACAAAACACATAAAGGGGTATTTTTGTACCAATATCTTGAATTTTAGGGCATAACTGCATTCGTGGGGTTGTTGTCCTACATCATATTTGTCAACAGTCAACTATATGAAATATAAGATGATGTACAGGTCCGGGGGGCAGGGCCAGTTGCGTTAACTGCGTTAAAATATTTTAATCACATTTGTTTTTAACGTTAAACTGACAGCCCTATTTAAAATATAATTTTTTTCCTGTCATGCAGTGCTGAATTATCAGCATCATTACTCCAGTCTTCCGTGTCACATGATCCTTCAGAAGTCATTCTAATATACTGATTTGTTTTCAATGTTGGAAACATTTGTGCTGCTTAATATTTTTTTGGAACCTGTGATACTTTTTTCAGGATTCTTTGATGAATAAAAAGTTAAAAAGAGCAGCATTTATTCAAAATAGAAATCTTTTGTAACAATATGCACTATTGTTCAAATGTTTAAGATTCAAGGAAATTCAAGGAAATTATTACTTTTATTCAGAAAGTATGTGTTAAATTGATAAAAGATGACAAGAAAGACTTATTGTTACAAAAGATTTCTGTTTTAATAAATGATGTTCTTTTTTACTTTTTATTCATCAAAGAATCTTGAAACAAAGTATCACAGGTTCCAAAAAAATATGAAATAGCACAGCAGTTTCCAACATTGATAATTAATCAGCATTTTGAATGATTTTCTGAAGGATCACGTTACACTGAAGAATAGAGTAATGATGCCGAAAACTCAGTTTTGATCAGAGGATTAACTAATGTTTTAAAGTATATTAAAGTAGAAAGAAAAACATTATTTTAAATTGTAAAATTTTCACAATATTACAGTTTTGTCTGTATTTTTCATGAAATAAATGCAGCCTTAATGAGCAGACACTTAAAAAAAAACAAGCAAAAAAAACAAAACAAAAAAAAAACATTACAAATATTACCAATCCCAAACTTTTAAAAGGCAGTGTATCTTTGCAGCATAGATATAAATCCTGAGAGAATATAGTGCTGGTTTGAATGAGTATAGCTGTGTGTCAGCTTTCATTATTTCATATGCACCAGTTTGTGCATCTGCCCCAAAAACATGGTACTACAATGCTCACATAACCAAAATCATGGTGTTACCATTATACATGTCCAAATAGAAAAAAAAAAAAAAGATTTTGGAAATATTGCTGCATTTTGCAGCTTTCAGTGTTAAATGTCATAGTGCTCCTTTTGTGCGTACTCCTTTAGCCGTTGCCTCTTTGTAATGGTAAGTTTAAGGTCAGACTGTGTGTGCTTATGGTGCTGTGTGTTTATCTGTGTGAATGCCAGGGGTTCACAGCTGGATGTTCTGGAGGTTCTGTGCTTCAGAGACAGAACTCTACAAGGGAGCCGCTCAATTCGGCACAGCATCATCTTTCGGGTCAAGCTCCCAGACCTGACAGCTTCTGCAGGTAATTTATCATCTTCGCCTGAGTGCTTCAGAACAGCAGCATAAAAGCTGGTCTTTTATCTGGCTTCAGGAGAGGCCAGACACTATTTAAATGTTAATACAGAGTCCTCAGACCGTCTGCCATAGGTTGCAGTTTTTTTGTAGCTGGTTGTTGGGTCATGTGAACCGTAAGTGAGCTTTGTACTCTGTTTCTTCCTGCCTACATTTGAAGATGCTAATTATGCAGATTCTGATTTTGTTTGCATTATCATTAATTTACGGAGCCCACAAGGCAGGGTTGGGCAATTTTGGCTCTCGAGATCCAGCTTCATGCAGAATTTAGCCTGTAGCTAACAAGTAATTCTGAAGACCTTGATTAGCTTGGGTTTAGGAGTTTGATTAGGGTTGGAGCAGAACTGGACATGGTGTGAAAAAAAACAAAACAAAATGAAATGGGAGGAGAACTTTTATTTCAATGCTTTTGTGTTTGTCTGCAAAAGTATTGCATTCCCCTAAGAAACTTTGTGTTATCTCTAGGGCTGTCAGTTTAACGCATTAACTTAAATTAATTATTTATGAAAAAATAACGCGATTAAAATATTTTAACTCCCTGGCCTCGCCCCCAGACCTGTACATCATCTTATATTTCATATAGTTGACTGTTGACAAATATGATGCAGAGCAAGAACTCCACAAATGCATTTATGCCTTAAAATTTAAGATATTGGTGCAAAAAATGCCCCTGTATGTGTTTTGTCTCATATTTGTACAGTATCTCACAAAAGTGAGTACACCTCTCACATTTCAGAAATCATTTTAGTATATCTTCTCAAGGGGCAATACTATAGAAATGAAACTTGGATATATTTTAGAATAGTCAATTTGCAGCTTGTATAGCAGTGTATATTTACTGTCCCCTAAAAATAACTCAACATGCAGCCATTATTGTCAAAATAGCTGGCAACACAAGTAAGTACACCCCAAGTGAACTTGTCAAAACTGTGTCCAAAGTGTCAATATTTTGTGTCAGACCATTGTTATCTAGCACTGCGCATGGAATTCACCAGAGCTGCACAGGTTGTTGCTGGGATCCTCTTCAAATCCTCTATAATGACATCATGGAGCTGCTGGATGTTAGACACATGGTGCTTCTCCAATTTCTGCTTGAGGATGCCCCATAGGTGCTCAATAGGGTTCAGGTCAGATCACCTTCCTCAGCAAGGCAATTGTCATCTTGGTGGTGTGTTTGGGGTCATTATCATGTTGAAAAACTGCCGTTTGGCCCAGTTTCTGAAGGGAAGGCATCATGTTCTGCTTCAGAAATGTACAGTACATAATGGAATCCATGAACTGCAGCTCCCCAGTACCAGCAGCACTCATGCAGCCCCAGACCATGATGCTACCACCACCATGCTTGACTGTAGGAGAGACACAATTTTCTTGGTACTCATCACCAGGGCATCACCACACATCCTGGACACCATCTGAGCCAAACAAGTTTATCTTAGTCTCATCAGACCATAGGACATGGTTCCAGTAATTCATACTCTTGGACAGGTTGTCTTCAGCAAACTGTTTGCGGGCTTTCTTGTAAGCCAGCTTCAGAAGAGGCTTCCTTTTCGGATGACACCAATGCAAACCGACTTGTTGCAGTTTGCAGCGTATGGTCTGAGCACTGAAAAGCTGACCTTCTACTTCTGCAACCTCTAAAGCAATGCTGGCAGCACTCATGCATCTGGTTTTTGAAGCCAGGTTCTGCACCTGACGCACAGACCCTTGCGAGGCCTAATCCGAATAGAACCCATCTTGGAAAACCTCTGTATGACCCTGGCAACAGTACTGAACCTCTTATAGCCTAGGCCATCTTTGTGGAGAGCAACAATTCTAATTCTCAAATCTTCAGAGAGTTCTTTGCCATGAGGTGCCTTATTGAACATCCAGTGGTCAGTATGAGAGAATTGTACTCAAAGCACCAAATTTTAACTGCTCTAATAACAGATACACAACTTTGTATGGTCCTGTCAAGCAGACAAAAACATGAACATGATAAATAGGACATGTGACTGTGCATAGTTAAATGGCATAGTGCTGTTATCACTTAGGGTGTATTCACTTTTGTTGCCAGCTATTTTGACAATAATGGCTGCATGTTGAGTTATTTTTAGGGGACAGTAAATATACACTGCTATACAAGCTGCACATTGACTACTCTAAAATATATCCAAGTTTCATATCTATAGTATTGTCCCTTGAGAAGATATACTAAAATGATTGCTGAAATGTGAGGGGTGTACTCACTTTTGTGAGATACTGTATATATCACATATCACACAGTATCACACCGGCAGCAAGAGCAATATGACGCCAGTGCTGATTTTGTCCCGATCTATCATGAGCTTAAATGTGATTTTATACAGCAGTTCAGTAAATAAGAAGTTGATATTGTGTTTTATTTTAAACACAATATTATGTTTTTGATTAATTTTGCAGAGAACATTACCTTTGAAGCCATAGCAGAATTGTTGCGCGTCTCCGAGCAGCACAGCAGTGTTTAGTTTCTGAATGAATCCGAATTTTGAACGAATCATGTGAGCCAATGATTCAAAAACCCATTCATAAAGTGAGCCGTTTACTTCATTCCTGAATGAATCAGCCGGTTGAACGAATTGAATGAATGAATGAATGACTCATAAAGACATTTACCGCCACCTGCTGGCAGATTTAGTTTCTTATTTAAAGTATCATTTAAAAAATAAATAAATAAATAAATAAATAAAAACATTACAGGGATAGTTCACCAAAAAAAAAAAAAAAAAAATACTGAGATGTTTCTCAAATTATCTTCTTTTATTTTCCATAGTTTACGTTTGGCCGTTGCAGCCTAAATGTTTGTGTGTAATACATTCTATGTTGAATCAAATAAAATATCTTTCTAAAGCTACAATTTGTAATGTCTACTTGGTACTTTATTATTTAATGCAAAATAGCTTTAAATAATCTTTTGTGGGTATTTTCACAGTCAAATTTATTCACTTATATAAACATCAAAAAATTTTATTGACTGACAACCCTAGTTATCTCTTTATTAATTAATTTTAATTTTAATTTTAAATTAATTTTCCCCAAGAAATTTTGCTTTTGCAAAAGCTCTAAAATATAGTTTTTCTTCCCACCTCCTATTATTTACAATTTTTTCAAGCAAGCGCAAAGTGTCTCTTGAAAAGTCAAAGATTTACAAGCAAAAGCAAAAGCATTTGAAACATCACTTTTCCTCTCAGCCAAATATTTATATAAAAGTTGGTGTGTACTCTCTAGTAATTATGACAGTAGTAAATGAGCTGATGATGATGGTAAAGATGATGAATAAATGAGAACAATATTATAATCAGGTATGTAAAGCAGATGCGCTAGTAATCCATTACAGGCAGTGCATGCAGATAAACTTTTATTATGAGTTGAGAATAAAACTTAAATGAGATAAACGTTTTATTATATGTTTCTATTCATTTTCTATGTACTGTACAGTTCAGTCTGTGAGGATTTTTAATTGTTGTCATCAAAGGATGTCCAGTAAAGTTTATTCTTTCTCGGCTGGGACATGTTTGTCTGCTCGGATCTTTTAGTCACTCATCCAAGTGGCTTCCTCAGTTGTGAACTGATTGTGGAGATTCCCTGACATTCAACCTCATTACGCATCACAGCCCATCAGACTTGTGAATTCCTGTGGGAGTCTCTGCACTGATGCTGTGAATCGCTGTGTGAATTGGGACGAAATTGCTGGGTGTGAAAGGACAGCGCTGTAGGAGCCTTATAAGGGCTATTGAAAGCTCTTCCTGGTCAAAATCCGGTCATTTCATTTTCACATAGATGGCCTCTTTCATCGCTCTCTTAAACAGTCCATCCTCCTGTCTTTACACCGCTGTTCTTGATTGTTGTGGCCCTTCTCCTTTAGACACACAAACGTGGATGTCTTCACACTTCTATGAGGTTTACCCCTCTGAACTGTGACATTCACTTGCATTCCAAAGTCCAGTGATCTCACAGTGTGTGATTGAATGCTGGGCCATCCACCATCATTTCACAACCTACATAGCCACATATATAGCCAAATATATAAGCATCTGAAACATTTTCAAAAACAGCTAGTGAATACAGTTTTGCGCAACTATTTTAACAGTTTTCTAAAAAAAAAATACTCAATCTCGTTGGTGGACACCTGAATAGTTGACCCAAAAATGCAAATTTGCTGAAATTGTACTTACCCTTAGGCCATCCAAGATATAGATGATATAGTGTTTCTTCATCAGATTTGGAGAAATGTAGCATTCCATCACTTGCTCACCAATGGATCCTCTGCAGTGAATGGGTGTGTCAGAAAGAGAGTCCAAACAGCTGATAAAAACATCACAATAATCCACAAGGAATCCACACCACTCCAGTCCTTCAGTTAATGTCTTGTGAAGCCAAAAGTTGCCTGTTTGTAAGAAACAAATCCATCGTTAAGATTTGTATAACTTCAAACTGTTGCTTCTGGCTAAATGCAAGTCCATAATCCATAATGATGCTTCCTCCAGTGAAAAAGTCCATCTCCTGTTGTCTCTCACATCAAAATCCACCCACATATTTGATTTAAAGCTGTTTTGGACTGTTTTGGCTTGTAAATGGTGCTTGATCTGTGCATATTTTTCTCCTGATTCAGACCAGACCTCTTTTTCCCTGGAGAAAAGCATTATTATGGATTATGGACTTGGAAGAAACGGTTTAAAGTAGGGCTGTCAATTGATTAAAATTTTTTATCTAATTAATTACATAATGTATCGATTAATTAATCTAATAATAACAAAATAAATTTGACTGTGAAAATACCCACAAAAGATTAAGAGAAGTTAAAACCCCTTAACGATGGATTTGCTTCTTACAAACGCACAGTTTTTGCCTTCACAAGACGTTAATTGACGGGCTGGAGTGGTGTGGATTATTGTGATGTTTTAATCAGATGATTCTTTCTGATGGCACCCATTCACTGCAGAGAATCCACTGGTGAGTGCAATGTGGTGAGTGTATGTCTTATGTATATGTACATGGATACAATTACAGTAGGTTAAACTTCAAATATTTCTTTAAATATGTTTTTCCTGTATGACACCAAGCAAAGTGGCTGTTATATAATCAGTGTAACTGTAAGCTCTTGCATTATATTTATGTTTCCTAACTTGTTTATGCAGTATGTCCAAAGAGTGTGGGTTGGGAGAAGAACCCCAAAGGAGCGATGGGACCTAGAAGTGTCAATCTCAGTGAATGTATGGACCCTAAAAGGTACTAAACACCTGGTGTCAGGTTATGCATTTTGAAAGTTTTCTTATTGGTATGTTACACATTTCATTTATTTCCTCAAGGCTTGCTGAGTCTTCTGTCGATCTCAACCTGAAGCTAATGCGTTGGAGACTGGTCCCATCTCTGGATCTGGATAAGGTTGTGTCGACAAGGTGTCTGTTACTGGGAGCTGGAACACTGGGCTGCAATGTAGCAAGAACACTGATGGTAAGAGCCATTTGCTTTTGATTTACATTTGATTAACAACAGTTTATCACATCTGACAGGTGACAAAAAAGCATTCATTGCCTTCAGCATGGATTTCTTGGTTTGCTTTATGTCATTTAAGTGCTTACTTGCTTTTGCTATAATTGCTTCTTAATGGTTTTTGAAATAGTCAAAAGCCTAAGACTGTAATTATAGAATGTAAGTCCCAGATGCTTCCATTTCAAAATGATAGTGGTGTCATTTGATGGCTGAGATGTTGGCAGTATGAAAATGCATTCATGCCAGTTAATTGCAAGAGTAAGAGTGTTGTTACATTTTGTTCCAACAGCGCTTTGCGTGAATTTGGCTTATATGTGAACGCACCCAATGAACTCAGACCCTTTTATAGCAAAATAGCAATCTTTCAGTATTTCATCAAAGTGAAACAGAAAGTATATTACTGCAATAAGTAATATTCTAATATGCAGTTTACTAGTAGTGGTATTATCATTATTATTACTAATCATAACAGTAGTGATAAAAGTAGCAGTAAATAGGAGTATAAAAACATAAAGTATTAAAAATTCTTGTGATCCAGATTTGTGTGATGTGTGAAAAGAAAGTGAATTGACACCAGTTTACAACTAAACAACCAGAGTTAGTCCAGTTTTAGAGCCAGGGCCTGTCTGAGTTTAGTTCCTTTAAAGAGGAACTGAATGTGACAAGTTTTGTAAATGCTATCTTTGCTTTTTTTTGCACCTAATTTACTGTATTCAGATGAGTTATGCAAATCTGGTAATGGTACAAACATGCTAAAAAAGTGCAATTTGTGATTTTTCAGGCTTGGAGTGTGCTTTACTACACTATGCCTCTGCATATACAGTGGCATGCGAAAGTTTGAGAACCCCTTGCAGAATCTGTGAAAATGTGAATAATTTTAACAAAATAAGAGAGATCATACAAAATGCATGTTATTTTTTATTTAGTACTATTCTGAGTGAGATATTTTACATAAAAGATGTTTACATGTAGTCCACAAGACAAAAATAGCTGAAATTATAAAATAACCCTCTTCAAAAGTTTAAGAACCCATGGTTCTTAATTCTGTGTGTGGTTACCTGAATGATCTACGACTGTTTTTTTTGTTTTGTGATGGTTGTTCATAAATCCCTTGTTTGTTCTGAACAGTTAAACTGAGCATTGTTCTTCAGAAAAATCCTCCAGGTCCTGCAGATTCTTCAGTTTTCCAGCATATTTTGCATATTTGAACCCTTTCCAGCAGTGACTGTATGATTTTAAAATCCGTCTTTTCAACTGAGGACAACTGAGGGACTCAAACACAACTATTAAAAAAGGTTCAAACATTCACTGATGCTCCAGATGGAAACACAATGCATTGAGAGCCAGAGAGTAAAAACATTTTGAATTTGAACATCATAAATTGTGCTTCATTTATCTTCCGGGAAACATGCAAGTGTCCTCTGTTGCTTCCAAAGGGCAGTGCTAAATAGAAAAAAAGGATATTTTAACAAAATAAGAAAAATTTGGACGTCTTCATCCTGTTTAAAGTTTCACTCCCCTGGCTCTTAATGCATCGTGTTTCCTTCTGGAGCATTAATGAATGTTTGAACCTTTTTTAACAGTTGTGTTTAAGTCCCTCAATTGTTCTCAATGTATAAACATGGATCTCAAAATCATACACTCACTGCTGGAAAGAGTTCAAATATGCAAAAGATGCTGGAAAACTGTAGAATATGCAGGACCTGGAGGATTTTTCTGAAGAACAGTGCTGAGTTTAACTGTTCAGAACAAACAAGGGACTTATGAACAATCATCACAACACAACACAAAAACAAAAAAACAATCGTAGATCATCCTGGTAACCACACACAGTATTAAGAACCAAGGGTTCCCAAACTTTTGAAGGGGGTTATTTGAATAATTTCAGCTATTTTTTTTTTTTTTTGTCTTGTGGACTATATGTAAACATCTTTTGTGTAAAATATCTTACTCAGGACATTACTAAATAAAACAATAACATGCATTTTGTATGACCTGTCTTATTTTGTTAAAATGATTCAATTTTCACAGATTCTGCAGGGGGTTCGCAAACTTTCACATGCCACTGTATGCCTGGCTATAATGATTTCAATTATTTGAACATCATGTGATGAATAACTCCTTAGAAAAGGGACCCGGACATCCCTTTTAAATAAAACACTTGGCAAATAGTGCAAACATTTGTCAATAAAGCACAAAAATCTGTGAAAGGGTCTAATTTACACAGACAGGAGGTGTATTTGTGTTATTTACATGCACATGACATAGAGTATCACTACAGCAGGATGGTAGCATCTGGTTCAACTGGATTACAGATGATTAATGAATAAATGAATGTTTTTGTGCTGAAATACTGCCAAATGGCACAAATGTTTAATTAAATTATTAATAATATTTTCTCTAAATGTTTTCTGTTCTTTTTTTTTTTTGAGGGCTGGGGTGTGAGGCACATTACTTTTGTGGACAACGCAAAGATCTCCTACTCGAACCCAGTGCGACAGCCACTCTATGAGTTCGAAGACTGTCTGAGTGGAGGAAAAGCTAAAGCTCTCGCTGCTGTGGACAGACTGAAGAAGATATTTCCTGGTGTGGTGAGGACTTTCAAATGCTTCAACAAGTTAATTGCTTTTGCATATTTTCCATTATTCACAGCGTATTAGACCAGGGGTCTTAAACTCAAATGCTTGAGAAGCACTAGGCAGGCGCTATTAAGGGTCAGCCGAACAGTTTGAACAAATAGGGATGTTTTCCAACCGTAAATTTGAACTGTGTATAATAATTGGCATAGTTAAGTGACCCATCGCTCCCTCAAACCTAGCAGGCTGATCTGTGTGTTTATTGGACTAATGATGCCTGAATAAACATCTGAGTGGCTGTATGAGCCTATACTACGAGCCATTAGTTTGAGACCTTTAGATTAGTAGGTGGACTCAATTTTGACATGCAGTCATCTACAACAAAGATGTCCAAATGATTCATTTTAATATTGATGACTGGTATTTGGGTGGTCTGCAGATGGACTGAAAAGCTAAACAATGTATTTGACCAGTCCAGATCACTGATGTTCATTATCTTTGATGAGTCTCACGCATTTAGTCTCACGTTGTACAATAAAACCCATGTTCATATGAAATGCAGACTCATTTATATTCATCTACTCAACGATCCTCTCATGCATCACTGAGTAGAGCATGAGGGCCGGCTCTTATGGCTTCATGCAGAAGCACAATTTGCCTTTTCTGTTTTCACTGCAGTTGATCAGTGAACTTCCTTTTGGAAGAAAGCAGACTCAGTATTTTTCATTTAGATTTCAATCACAAATTTAAGTACATATCGTAAATAAGAAGATAATTCTTAATTGGATAAATAGAGGTAAACAGACAAACAAGGAACTGGACTATCCTTGTGAGAGTCTGCAAGTTTGTCTGAAGATCTAGATGGTTGATACAAAGCCGAGGTATAATCATTGCTTTCAACAGAAGTTGAAAGTTAGTTTCACATGAATCAAACTACACTGGTTGTGCTGTTTGTTGAACATCATAACACGGTTATAACAAGCTAGTTAATTTTTCCATTGACGCAATGTATTAGGTTCACACATTGCAAGTAACGAAAGTGACATAATCAGATTACCTTTTCAAAGTAACTAGTATTTGTCATTTACAAGTTACTTTTTCAAATAAGTAATGACAGTTACTTTGTTTTTCCATTTATTGATTGACTCCCCTGTTCCTATGTTGAGACAAATCGGGAGTAAGCGCAGATGCGTTGTGTGTGCTGTGCAAACATGACGTTACTGTAGTTCTAGACTAAATGTGAACATACATTAATTCATCTCATTCACTAAAAACAGATTCAGTATTCCTCAAAATGAATAAAAACTATGAAATACAAACTCAGAATATGACGCAAAAATTAAATATGTTAACGCAAATATCTTTTATGTATTTTATCCCATCTTATTAACGAGCATCTTTGCTGCTGACCTTCAGTGACCCAATTTAACCATACAAATATAGATAAACATAACGTTTGTGTTTAATTTTTTGAGAAGAAAGGTTTATTTGAGCTGCACCCTCTACTGTAGATGTGAATTTACATTTCCTCCAGCTTGAGGCTTATTCATTTCACTTCGTGAAAGGTGTGAAAGGGCTTTTACATTTGCCGAAAAATACAGCTTTTTTATATTAAAGGAGAACTCTACTTCCAGAACAACAATTCACAAATAATTTACTCATCCCCTTGTCATCCAGGATGTTCATGTCTTTCTGTCTTCAGTCGTGAAGAAATTATGGTTTTTGAGGAAAGCATTTCAGGATTTTTCTCCATATTATGGTCTGTATTTATGCCCCGATTTTGAACTTCTAAAATGTAGTTTAAATGCAGCTTCAAAGGGCTCTAGATGATCCCAGTCGAGGAAGAAGGGTCTTATCTAGCGAAACGATCTGTCATTTTTTTCAGAAAATAAAAAATTGTATAGTTTTTAAGCACAAAAGCTTGTGTAGCACAGGCTCTGGGATGCATGTTCACGCCGCTACGTACTATTGAATCACGTCGAAAGGTCACGCGGAACATAGGCGGAACTATAGACCCAGTGTTTCCAAAGGGAATGCGCAAAGACTAAGAAAGTGCAAGTAAGTCAAACGCTGTTTACAAACAAAAAGGTACAACGATGTCGGATGATTCTTAGGTTGTAGGAGAAAATAAGATGGAGTTTCTTGACATACTCTACCTTTTTGAGCCGGAGTACACAGACGATGAACTTAGTAGTGATGGGAAGTTCGGATCATTTTACTGACTTGGACCTTTGAGTCTCGTTCAGCAAAATGAACAAATCTTTTTTTGAGTCTATTTATTTCATTCATTTCGTTCATTTTAGCAAAATCAGCATCACGTGACAACCCCATAAGATGAACGAACTACTCGAAAAACCCGAAGACTCGAAACAGGTGAACTAATTCCAGTACAGAACCTAATAGGATGTTGCGCATGCGCGACTGAACGACTCGTTCTTCCCGAGGCACGTTAAAGATTCGTTCAAAATGAACAAATTGTTCAAGAAAGACCCATCACTAATTTGTAGCATCGTGGACGCGCATCCCAGAGCCTGTGCTACACAAGCTTTTGTGCTTAAAAAGTATACAAATTTGTATTTTTCGAAAAAATTAACCAATCGTTTCGCTAGATAAGACCCTTCTTCCTCGGCCGGGATTGTTTAGAGACCTTCGAAGCTGCATTTAAACTGCATTTTGGAACCAATGAAGTCCATTAAATGGAGAAAAATCCTGAAATGCTTTCCTCAAAAACCATAATTTCTTTACGACTGAAGACAGAAAGACATAAACATCTTGGATGACAAGGGGGTGAGTAAATTATTTGTAAATTGTTGTTTGGGAAGTGGAGTTCTCTTTTAAAAACAAACACGCAATCGCAGCAATAAGAAAAAGTATCATTCCATGAAAAGTAACTAACATAATTAGTTACTTTTTTAGGGAGTGAAGCAATATTGTAATGCATTACTTTTAAAAAAAATACAGTAACTTCCCCAACACTGATTATGGTGTGGATTAACGATAGCACATTTGGGGTCAGTTTTGCTAACAGCTTGCGCCAGTGCAAACCGTCTTTTGGTGTTAAATTTGTACTGTCAGGTTTAACTAAAAAATAAATTAGCACTGAAAAGGCTTGGACACAGTTATTTTTGCACCTGACCTTATTGAATATGCATTTTTAGAAGTTTCCCTTTCAAATGCAAAATTTATGGGAGGAGAGTAGTTAAATGAATCACGCACGTGTTTTACTAACTTTTGAGCTCGTCAAATGACTGGCATTTGCGCCATTATTTAACGCCCCCAAAAAACAAATGCCTGCAATTATTGTTGCTAGAAGGAGGCACCGCAGAAAACAGAGAGTGCGTGGTAGAAGGGAGAGGATTTTTTTCACATGTATTAATGTGGAATGCCATTATCCGAACATAACGTTTCTCAAGCCATGTTAATTTTAATTTGCTTTAGTGCAATAAAAGACGACTTGGAACCCTCAACTAGGAGTCACGCAATACCAGGTCTGTCAAAACTTCTAGCAAACCTTCATTTTTTGGCCTCTTTTCAACCTGGTTTCTTTAGTTCTTCAGTCTTTATTTGCGACTACGCTAATTTGCACAGCGCTTGGTATATTGCGTTGGTCGATATTTAAATAAGATGTCGCATCTGTGTTCTTCAATTTGCGCATTGTTAGTAATCACCCATAGAAATTTCCCCTCCCATTGGCACTGTTTTGGAATTCTGCTCTGGTGCAAATTTGCCCTGTTTAGTAAAACTGGCCCCTGGTGTTAAGTAACGTATTATGTCATTGTACAAGAAACACACTACAGATTTGTATTTTGAAAGCACTATAGTGTTGTAAACATGATGTTACTGTAGTTCTAGACTAAATGTGAGCATACTCATCTCACTTGCACAAAAACAGGTTCAGTATTCCTCAAAATGAATAAAAACTATGAAATACAAACTCAGAATATGACGCAATAGTTAAATGTTAACGCAAATATCTTTTATCTATTTAATCCCACTAGTATCTTTGCTGCTGACCTTCAGTGATCCAATTTAACCATACAAATATGGATAAACATAACATTTGTGTTTAATTTTTTTGTGATTAAGAAGAAAGTGTTGATATTTCTTCTCCTGTGTCCTATTCTTCATGCAATCCAGAATGGCAGCACACCGAAAAGGTTTGTTTGAGCTGCGCCCTCTACTATAGATGTGAATTTACATTTCCTCCAGCTTGAGGCTTATTCATTTCACTTCGTGAAAGGTGTGAAAGGCCTTTTACATTTGCCAAAAAATACAACTTTTTTATATTAAAAAACAAACGCAAGCGCAGCCATAAGAAAAAGTATCGCAAAAGAAATGTAACACATTACATTCAGTAAAAAGTAACTAAGTAACGTAAGTTGGTAGGGAGTGACGCAATATTGTACTGCATTACTTTTAAAAAATACAGTAACTTCTATGGTGTGGATTAACGATAGCGTATTTGGGGCCAGTTTTGCTAAAAGCTTGCGCCAGCGCAAACCGTCTTTTGGCGTAAAAATTGTACTGTCAGGTTTTACTAAAATATTAATAAGCTCTGAAAAGGCATGGGCACAGTTATTTGTGCACCTGACCTTATTGAATATGCATTTTTAGGAGTTTCCCTTTCAAATGCAAAATTTATGGGAGGAGATTATTTAAATGAATCACGCAACGTGTTTCACTAATGCTTACGCTCGTCAAATGACTGGCATCTGCGCCATTTTTTAACGCCCCCCAAAAAGCATGTCTTAAACTATTTTGCGCTTGAAATGGCTGCAGTTGTTGCTAGGAAGATGCACCACAGAGAACAGAGAGTGCGTGGTAGAAGGGAGAGGATTTTTTCCACATGTATTAATTTATTTGGAATGCCAGAAGCGTTTGCCAAGCCATGTTAATTTTAATTAGCTTCAGGAAATAAAAGACCCTCAACCCCCATCTTTTGGTCATTTGATTTTCTGCTTAAAAAGAAATAAAGAGAAATGAGAAATGGTTTGAATAATTTTTTTTTTTTTTTTTAAAGAAGCAGAAAAAATTTAGCTGGATTTTTTTTGCATTTTTGTTCATGGGTAAAAAATTTGATTATGCTCTAATATTTGTTTCGAATGTTTTGTGTATCATTCGTTCCCTTATTTTTTGATTCAATATTAAAAATAGAAATTTGAGGAGACGGTTCCTTTTTTGTTTGTTTTTTTTTCACCAAAAAAACAAAAAACAAGAATTCAGCTTTTTTTCGTTGTTCGTTCATGGGTAGAGAAATGAATAAACAGCTTGAATATTCAATTTCGACACATGGGGGGGGGGAATTAAACGGCCCTTTCTGCTGATTGGTCAGCTGACGATCAAACCATGTTCTTCCTTTGTTTCACGTGGCAGAATAGTAGTCCTCTGGTTCCCTGCAGTTGTACTGATTATTAACACATTTATTACAACTATGTATGAACTATTAAATGTATACAAATAAAAATATACATTTTACCATGCGACTATAAATGACACAGTTTTATTTCCCCTGCTGAGGTAAAAATCCAAGTGATCATCAGTTAATACTCAATATTAATTAAATAAACTCAGCAAAAACAAAGTTATGACTGCTGCATATTTCCTGTACACTTCAATACTGGTCTGCGCTTGACTAGTCGTGTTTCTTTATTGGAGTTTATTGGAACTGTGCTAGGGTGACTACAAAATTTTAAACACATTTTTATTTAACAAAAAAAAAAAAAAATTCTTAAATGTTTTTTTCTGGGGTCTGAAATGGGGAGATTTTTGTTGATTAAACAATTTTTTTTTGCTGTATGTGTTTTTGTACTGGCACCTTGACTGATTTAGGGCTGTCATGGATGAATAAATGTGACACAAAAACTGCCAGTAGGTGGCAGCAAGTCCTTGTTTTAAAAAAATGATTCGCAGGTTCGAGCTCGTGCTGCACACGAGCGCACATCCTTTCAAGATATCAGTTATAATCAATTTTATTAAAACAAAAGACTACATTGTAAAACTCAGAACAGTTTTATATCTGTCTTCTCCTGTTGTCAGAATTATAGTTCTTGCATGAACGTTAGTCAATGCATTATATTTTCATTATATTAGTAAAATCAAAAAATGAATGTATGGAATTTACACAAAACATTCAAAACAAATATTAAAGCATAAATTCATTTTTACCCATTAACAAAAATACAAAACTTTCGGCTACATTTTTGTTTTTCGATTTCTTAAACAAAGCGGAAAAACGAAAATCAACCGTTTCTCATTTCTCTTTATTTCTTTTTATGTAGAAAATCAAATGACCAATAGATACACTGACCATAAACCTTGTCATCTTCACTAATCACCAATTTACTAGTTTCATCCCTAGTTCTTACTATTTCAAACTAGCAATCTCATTCGTTTCTTCATTTTGAGGTTTTTCTCAGATATGTTCCCATTGCAGTTTCAGTACATGTTGTCCTTGTGTTTTCTGCAAAGCGGTGTGAGGTGGAAACATCAGACTCATGTGACTCAGACTTTTGCTGGTCTTCATATTCATGACTCTGTGTGGGAACGCTGTTGGCCGGTGTTTACATCCACAAGGTCTGTGAATCCTCTCTGCTATCATATCCCCTTCACTTCCTATGATTCATCATGCTGCCATTCCAGAAGATAGTTTGGCCGTTAGCAGCCATGAAGAAAGTGCCTTCCTAATGCACTGTTGTGACGATTACCTTTTTATTTGATTTTGAGATCTATAAATCTATAAATCTATAAATAGACATTGTCTAAATCAGTAGCAACTGGTTTCACTTCAGGATCCACATTGTCTGATTGGTATTATAAAAGTAACAAAATTGTCCTTACAATCACAATTTATTAACAATAACATACATTGCATATGCAGAATTATTAACATGATATAGGCTGAACAGTCACAATTTAGTAAATGTATGTAGGGCCTTATGATTTCCGTGATGTGGAAAACGCAGATGGAATCACAGAATCCAGTCATAAAAATGGAATCTACAGCATAACACGGAATTTCACCAGATTATAATGAATAAATTAAAAGTAGGTCAGTACACTTAAATCACAATAGTGTTTGTGAATATTAAACCGCAAAAAGACTATTTAAATATGAATCCTGCATGTTTTGTGTGTCACGGTGTGAATGAATGACGCAGACGTGCAGCTTCACCTACTGAAGCGCTTGTGACGCTCACTAAATGAGGGCGTAAATACATTAATACATTTGACCGTTGCAAAAATAAAGGGTTAGTTTAGTTTTTCATTTGATTAGAGAAAAAATTATATTTTATGCAATCATTTGATTACCAGAAAAATTGCATAAAAAATGTACATAATTTCTGAAAAAAAAAAAAAAAAAATGCTGTTGTGTATATATATAATGCATTAAAAATACATTTTAATTATTAAAATTGTTATGAAACTATTAAAATGGAATAGAAAAAAAAAACATGTTTTAAATAAAACTTTACATAGGGTCCTATTATATAATATTGTAATATAATATAATATAATATAATATAATATAATATTATATTATATAAATATATATGTGTGTGTGTGTATATATATATACATACATATATATATATATAATACAGTTTTTATTGTAAGTCTGTGAAATATATGGGTCAAATTGACCTGCAAACATCGAATTTATAATTGAAAATATTTTGTATCTGTCTTTCTAGTCTATATAAAAGCAAAAATGTTTTCAAATATAAAGGTTACAATATAAAGTAGTGCTTGATTTTGTACTAATCAAATTACTGTTAATATTTAGCAGTTAATCCAATTAGCACTTCCACACCACATTTCCTATATTAACGGAGTAGTACAATGTTAGAGCAGAAGGCACATGTGTCTGTGTGTGTTTCATGAATTGAAAGCTCCATTACAGATGGATTTCTGTGTGCAGTAGCCAATTAATTGTTCATTTTCCCTGCTGTTTTAATTAATTTGCTGTTGTAAATATCCATGTCTTCAGTTCTGCGCCAATGGTCAGTGTCCGTCACCGCAGTTTTAGTTTCTGTCTAAATGATGAAATGAATGCAGAAATCTTCGTCACATTTCACTCTTGCTGGTCAAGTTATCTGATCACACCTCAGAAGGGCCTCATTATAAAAGTCTCTTTCATGCCAATTTCTTCATTTGCTCCAAATGTTATTTTTCCGAGTGCAAAGAACGGAGGTGCTAAAACAAGAGCGAGAGTGATATCCTTATGTAAGACACGCACCATCTGATCGCTTGAGCTGTGGACGCTCGTATGGTGTGTGTGTGTTTGTGTGAACGGACGGCTCTTAATAAGGGATGTTTCAGTACACCTGGCTAAATAATCTTTTCTATCATGTCTGTGTTGGCAGCTGCCCGTCTGTCCACCGTGATGAAATTAGCTGTCTGCTGTGTTTACTTTGTGGTCATCATTAATTCATCTGCTCATCCTGTATCGATCCGCTCCCCCGTTCAGCTAATTACGCCACACATTTTACCTTCACAGAACCCCTGCGTTTGTCGGGCCAATTAGACGGGCCGGATATCCACGCAGTAATTACGACTCTCTCTCTCTCTCTCTCTGTCTGCTTCTTTCACTCAGATAGTGGGATGAGATGATGTCTGACTCACTGTTCACATCACAGAACTGATATCATGACTTCCGTTGCAACAAGTATTGACACAAACAAGCTGAATAGACTCTGCATTTGTGGTCAAGTTGGCATTGCTAATTTCGTAGCTTTGACACTGGGAGCTTTGTAACCATTTTTTATTTCTTTTCCTTTTTTTCTTTCTTCTAGCTTGAGATGAATATTGCCATATTCACACTTTTTCAGGTTCAAGTCAGTTTCTGATAAAGTATTAAAATTCTTCCCATGTACAGTAAAGCCAAAAATGTCAATGTGACATGAATGTCTGGATTAGGCAGTGACTCATCAATTCCTTAAACACTTGATATATATATATATACACACTATATTGCCAAAAGTATTCGCTCACCCATCCAAATAATCGGAATCAGGTGTTCAAATCACTTCCATGGCCACAGGTATATAAAATGAAGCACCTAGGCATGCAGACTGTTTTCACAAACATTTGTGAAAGAATGGGTCGCTCTCAGGAGCTCAGTGAATTCCAGCGTGGAACTGTGATAGGATGCCACCTGTGCAACAAGTCCAGTCGTGAAATTTCCTCACTCCTAAATAGAGGTCGATCGATTTACCGATATTATTCCCGATATTTAAGCATTTTAACATAATCGGTTATCCTTTTTGTAATGTTGGGTTCACCGATAAACGCCGCCATCTTGTGGTTGTTTTGAGAATTGCGCGCATGCAGCGCGCCTGAGGGGAGACCCGACAACAACGGCGTGCAAAGGTAAAGCATAGCCTACTTTCTTGCTTTGCTGTAATTAGTCAACTTTATTTAATATAACAGCCATTAATGCTCATATTAGATGTGATACATAAATGCCTGATATGTAACTAGTTTATGCAGCTTGGCTCTAAGAAATAGACACGAACTTACGGTCACGTAAATTAATTCAAGTCCTGTCCCAATAAACATAACTTTGCCTGAATTAAATAATATACAGCCATGAATGAGCACATGTTGGAAATGAAAGCGCTGAATTTAATTTTCTCTCTGTTGTATGTTCATTATAGTCTTATGAAGTCACATAAAAGCTTAAACCGTCATAAGAAATAGCTCGAACTCAGTCACGTAATAATCCTTGCCTTAAATAAAATCTATAGATATAGGCCTAAAAGAGTTAAAGTATAAAGCAATGTTAGTTTCAATGTTAAACTTAAATGTGCGCTATTAGGCACATACCCAATGGTTTGTGCGGAGAGTGGAAGCTAAAGCTGCTTACAGGACACGGAGGCGCCGGCGCGATCACTAATCGCATTTCTTTCGGTGGAAACAATTTGATTATTCTGTTAGTTTTGCTCATAAAGGTAGAGTAATGCATCATTCGGAACTGTAAAGGGTCTACTTTTATTTGTGTGCACTCACAATATCAACAAAACGTTGCAAACGGTGTTTTTATAAAACAATCATTATGCGCTTTCTGTTGTCTCAACAGGAGCGCTTCACAAAAATAAACAGAAACTCAGCGAATACAAACCGCACAGACATGATATATACCTATAGAAAGCTCAAAATTATTACTTAACGAAATAAATCAAAGCGAAAACAAAAACTCAAAAACTTTCATTATGTAATCTGTATGCTTTTAAAGGGCGCGTCCAAAGAGAAGATGGCGAGTCCGGATCGGCAATTTTTTTCCTGAAATCAAAACACTAGTTTATTAATAAATCTAAAAATCTCCTTACTATTTTCTCCTCAACACATTCATGGTAGTTACTTTTGCATTGCAGCAAGCTTTAGCCTATTGGGTGCACTTGAACGCGAATCTCTTCCCGATGCGTTGAAGGCGCGCTCGCTGATGCTGCTGATGGAGACGCTAAACGCCTTCCGAGCCGGTCTCAAAAGTGAAAGCGAAAGTGAAGTTTTGTGTTGTTTTCACCAGCGCGGAATTTTTTCATCACCATAAATTGTGGATGGCAAAAGTATAAAAATAAGAAGAAGCATAAAACAGACCCGAAGCCCGGCCCGCATTTGAGCTATGACGTGAAGCCCGGCCCTAGGGACGTAAAAAAGTCGGGGCCCATCGGGCTCGGGGTGAAATGCAGGGCTCTAAGTTCACTCACCGGGTTGATGCTCTGACGGCCACCGCATGTAACTTTTAACAAGATTCACTTGTTTAAAACACCCTCAATTATATTAACGTACTATATAACCATTATTTTTCTAATACACTTTTAAATATGTACAACTCTATGGAAATTATGTATTATCTTTGCCAGCGATCACAGTTTGAGTATACTTATATGTAAATGCATAGATAAACGGTGCTGTCAGCAGGCAATTCAGAATAGAACGACGAAAACAATATTAGTAATTCTGATATAACTTGCCAGTTGATAAATACAATGATGCTTTGTTTGTTATGTTCGTTTGTTATATGCTAATTTTCAACACTTTTTAGGATGAAAAACCAATGTGAAGTATGGACTTAATTTACTCAGTCACTGATTTACTTTATAACAGTAAATAAATGTCGGTTCTGCATATCGGTTATCGGACACATAAATATGCAAATAATCGGTATCGGTAATAAAAAAATCAATATCGGTCGATCACTACTCCTAAATATTCCACAGTCAACTGTCAGCTGTATTATAAGAACGTGGAAGCGTTTGGAAACGACAGCAACTCAGCCACAAAGTGGTAGGCCATGTAAACTGACGAAGCGGGGTCAGCGGATGCTGAGGTGCATAGTGTGAAGAGGTCGCCAACTTTCTGCAGAGTCAATCGCTACAGACCTCCAAACTTCATGTGGCCTTCAGATTAGCTCAAGAACAGTGCGCAGAGAGCTTCATGGAATGGGTTTCCATGGCCAAGCAGCTGCATCCAAGCCATACATCACCAAGTGCAATGCAAAGCGTCAGATGCAGTGGTGTAAAGCACGCCACCACTGGACTCTAGAGCAGTGGAGACGCGTTCTCTGGAGTGACGAATCGCGCTCCTCCATCTGGCAGTCTGATGGACGAGTCTGGGTTTGGCGGTTGCCAGGAGAACGGTACTTGTCTGACTGCATTGTACCAAGTGTAAAGTTTGGTGGAGGGGGGATTATGGTGTGGGGTTGTTTTTCAGGAGCTGGGCTTGGCCCCTTAGTTCCAGTGAAAGGAACTCTGAATGCTTCAGCATACCAAGACATTTTGGACAATTCCATGCTCCCAACTTTGTGGGAACAGTTTGGAGCTGGCCCCTTCCTCTTCCAACATGACTGTGCACCAGTGCACAAAGCAAGGTCCATAAAGACATGGATGACAGAGTCTGGTGTGGATGAACTTGACTGGCCTGCACAGAGTCCTGACCTCAACCCGACAGAACACCTTTGGGATGAATTAGAGCGGAGACTGAGAGCCAGGCCTTCTCGTCCAACATCAGTGTGTGACCTCACAAATGCGCTTCTGGAAGAATGGTCAAAAATTCCCATAAACACACTCCTAAACCTTGTGGACAGCCTTCCCAGAAGACTTGAAGCTGTTATAGCTGCAAAGGGTGGACCGACGTCATATTGAACCCTATGGATTAGGAATGGGATGTCACTTAAGTTCATATGCGAGTCAAGGCAGGTGAGCGAATACTTTTGGCAATATAGTGTATATATATACAGTACTGTGCAAAAGTCTGAGGCCACTAGTATTTTCAGAAGCTAAAAAATGGTTTAAAGTAAGTTATTTCTATCTTTTGCTGTAGTGTGTCAGTAGGAAACATCAGTTTACGTTTCCAAACATTCTGTTTGCCATTAATTGTAATAATCTAGTGAGATTTTTGTTTGCACAGGCAGTCTGACAACAGCCAGTGCTCCACACAGAGATCTGATCTCACCATCATCCAGTCTGTCTCTAGAATGACATGAAGAAACAGAATAACTGAAACAGACTAAATCCAGAAGAACTGTTTCAACATCTCCAAGATGTTTCAAATAACCTACCTGCAAAGCTACCTGAAAAACTCTGCACAAGTGCACCTAAGGCAAAAGCTACTTTAAATGCAAAGGATGGTCACATCAAATGCTGATTTATTTTAGTTAATAGAAGTTCATTGATAAAGAAATCTATTTATGACATGGTTTTTGACAGCATCCTTATTTTATGTGCCTAACTGTCTAAAAATTTTAACAGTAATGTAGCTTTGTAGGTGTAGGTCTCTTAAAGCATCTTGGAGATGTTGCCACAGTTCTTCTGGATTTAGTCTGTCTCCGTTTTTTCTGTTTCTTAAGACAGACTGGATTGAATGATGGAGAGATCAGATCTCTGTTTGCACAAGGAGTCTGACAACAACCTGTGCTCCATACAAAAATCTCACTGGATTATTATAATTAATGGCAAAATGAATGTTTAGAAATGTAAACTGATATTTCTTACTGACGCACTACAGCAAAAGACCGACTTTAACTGACTTTAAACCATTTTTTAGCTGATGAAAATACTAGTGGCCTAAGACTTTTGCACAGTACTGTATATATATAAAGAAATTATTTTATGAAAACAATCCGACAAAGGCATCAATAAACTACTGAGTGATTCTGAGAATGTAAAGTTGATGAATAATTAAAACAATCAAATTGGCTGTAAACATGCATGTTCAAAATTATTTAGCCACCAAAAGTCAGATTTGGTGCAGAATCTTATAACTTCCAATAAATGCTACCTGCAGGACGGCCATTCAAAAGTAAACATCCAAATCGACTTTTATCGGCTTCAGTCTTTGCACCAAAGGCATCACAATTCTAATACTTAATATTTCAAAAAATACAGTCATGATTTCCACTTCCTGCAACAGTGAAACACCCCCATAACAGGACTGGCCCACCTCAGTGTTTGACCAACTTTTAATGTCTTGGAAATCTTCATGTAGCCTTGGACTTTCTAATATACTAAAACTATTTCTTCTCTATAGCTTTTATAAGAGCTCTGTTGATTATATATTTGCTACTTGACTTCAGAACATGCATTGGCTAAATGTATGTATGTATAACAGCCCAAGCTAATTCTGCTTTTTTCATAGTTTCTAATAGCTTAATTGCGCTTTAAGACAATTTTGTTCCCTACCATAAAAATATGTGACTTAAAAACAGAAATGTTGAATAGGGGTTGAATAATTATGACAGCTGTGTTATTAAAATCCTGTAATTCAAAAGCATTACATTATATATTGACATTATCACTTTTAATATGCCATTGAACTGTTGTAGATGCAATTAAGAGATGCTATAGTCATCTCTAGTTTGCAGACAAAAAACATTTTTTTTATACAACAAAAGACTGAAAGGGCATGTTGACAGTCTGAGTTAAAATGGTTACTTGACAGGTTGCAATATTTAAGAAGTTGGCGCATGCATTTTAAATGAGATTTTTCCTTTTCTCAGGTATAGATTGTCTTATTTAAATGTTGTTATTAATTTTGGGCTGACTTCGCTAAAATAAATGAATATCTTGTTGATGATAATCTACTTAATATCACTATTTTATTCCAACCATGGCACAGAAATAGCACTTAAAGGAGAAGTCCACTTCCAGAACAACAATTCACAAATAATTTATGCACCCCCTTGTCATCCAACATGTTCATGTCTTTCTGTCTTCAGTCGTAAAGAAATTATGGTTTTTGAGGAAAGCATTTCAGGATTTTTCTTCATGTAATGGACTTGATTGGTGCCCTGATTTTGAACTTCCAAAATGTAGTTTAAATGCAGCTTCAAAGGGCTCTAAACGATCCCAGCTGAGGAAGAAGGGTCTTATTTAGCGAAACAATTGGTCATTTTTTTCGGAAAATAAAAATTTGTCTTCCTTTTAAACACAAAAGCTTGTGTAGCACAGGTTCTGGGATGCGCATTCACGTACTATTGAATCATGTCGAAAGGTCATGCGGAACGTAGGCGAAACCACAGACCCAGTGTTTACAAAGCGAACGCGCAAAGACTAAGAAAGTGCAAGTTAGTCAAACGCTGTTTACAAACAAAAAGGTGCAACGATGTCGAGTGATTTTGAAGTTGTAGGAAAAAAATAAGATGGAATTTTTCACCATACTCTACCTTTTTTAGGCGGAGTACACAGACGATGAACTTAGACATGATTCGTAGTAGTGATGGGAAGTTTGGATCATTTTACCGACTCGGACCTTTGAGTCTCGTTCAGCAAAATGAACGAATCTTTTTCTCGAGTCATTTTGTTCATTTTAGCAAAATCAGCATCACGTGACAGCCCCATAAGATTTTAGAAATATAATTAAAATGTTACGTGTTACTTCCCTAACACATCTACTGCTTACACAAATGTTGATTACACTACAAACAAGACAAAACTATAATGGTATAAGAAACAGAAAAGATTAATTCATTGTTTACCTGGGTCTTTAGTCTATGATTAGCTCACCTCACCTCTTATCTGACAAGTTTTCGGGTTCGAGTCGTTCGTTCATAATGTGACAGCCCCATAAGATGAACGAACGACTCGAAAAATAGGTGAACTAATTCCAGAGCCTAACAGGATGTTGCACATGCGCGACTGAACGAATCACTCCCCCAGAGGACTCGTTCTTCCCGAGTCACATTAAAAATTAGTTCAAAATGAACGAATCATTCAAGAACGAGAACGTAAACGCGCATCCCAGAGCCTGTGCTACACAAGCTTTTGTGCTTAAAAAGTATACAAATTTTTATTTTCTGGAAAAAATGACAGGTCATTTCGCTAGATAAGACCTTTCTTCCTTGGCTGGGATCGTTTAGAGCCCTTTGAAGCTGCATTTAAACTACATTTTGGAAGTTCAAAATCAGGGCACTAATCAAGTCCATTATATGAAGAAAAATTCTCAGCATTTTTCTCCATATAATAGACTGCTATGGTGCCCCGACTTAGAACTTCCAAAATTTAGTTTAAATGCGGCTTCAAACGATCTCAAATGTGGTTGTGAACGATCCCAGCCCGAGGAAGAAGGGTCTTATCTAGCGAAATGATTGGTTATTTTCATAAAAAAAAAAATATATAATTTATATACTTTTTAACGTCAAATGCTCGTCTTGTCTTGCTCTGCTCAGGGCACCATATCTGTCCATTATATGGAGAAAAATCCTGAAATGTTTTCCTCAAAAAACATAATTTCTTTACGGCTGAAGAAAGAAAGACATGAACATATTGGATGAAAAGGGGGTGAGTACATTATCTGTACATTTTTGTTCTGGAAGTGGACCCCTTGTTTAAGTTGAGAATGATAAACGCAATACTTAAGACATTTGTCTTGCTTAATATTTGGTTAAGTTGGTTAAGCTGGTATAAGCTGGTTAGACTATTAATAGGTTTTTCTTTTTTTTTTTTTGGTGGAGTCCCACAGGGCTCTGTTTTAGGACCTCTGTTATTTATATTGTATACAATATGTGACCTTTTGGTAATGTAATCAGGAAGCAAGGGATAAACTTTCAGAGCAATGCTGATGATACACAGCTGCTTATTTTCAAACCTTCTGAAATGCAGAACTCTGTAAACGGCCTGACTCGTTACTTTTTAGATACTTCAAAGTGGATGTACCACATTTTCAATCACTATCAATTTTATTGCAAACATTCAATAAAATCTCTTGCGGAAATTGGTCTTCTAAATCATTTTTAATTATATATATTTAAACATAATGTTTTGGCTTTTTTAATAACTAAGTTTTTGTATTTAATCCGTTGTAAATATATACATTACCTTTCAGAATGCAGAGGGCTACAACATGAGTATCCCAATGCCAGGCCACCCAGTGAACTTTTCTGAGTTGACAGTGGCTCAAGCTCGGCAGGATGTGGAACAGCTGGAGAAGCTTATCTCGGAACACGATGTGGTCTTCCTGTTGATGGACACTCGTGAGAGCCGCTGGCTTCCGACAGTCATCGCTGCTAGCCAGAGAAAGGTAGCTTCCTCCCTCCAGACTTTCATCTTTTATTTATTTATTTATTTACTGTATTTTCTCCTCCTATGGCTGCCTGCCTTTTTATTGTAGGTTATTGTCACAGTTACTGGTAAGTGCTACACAGAGTTTGTCCTGTGTATCTGATAAAAAAAAAAATAAAAAAATAGAAAAAAAAAGAAAAACCTAACAAATAACCTCTACTTGACATAATAGGGTGTTTCTATATTTGCAGCACTTCATTCTCTAAAATGGGTATATGGGTTCTTCACAGTTCTTCTGGATTTAGTCTTTAGTTTGATCTGTTTCTTCATGTCATTCCGGACAGACTTAATGATAATGTGGTCAGATCTCTGTTTTCGAGCACTGGCTGTTGTCAGACTCCTTGTGCAAACACAAATCTCACTGGATTATTTCAGTTATTTAAAGAATAAATATTTGGAAATGTAAACTGATGTTTCCTCTGACACACTACAATAAAAGATTTAACTGGCTTAAAGCAATGACTGACTTAAAGGGGTCAGCGGATGCAAAGTTCACTTTTACATGTTGTTTGAACATTAATTAACCATCCCACAATAGTTGATTGACATGAACGTCTTACCTCAGACCCGCCCTAAATCAGCTGTAACAGTCCGACCTCCATTGTTTCGATGCCGGAGCAGGGATGTAAGTTAGACAAGAATATCTCTGATTGAGCGATTGAGGTGTTGTGTAGCTGGATGTAATAATGAACATAGTGGTCGTCATTTACTCCTTTACTCCCGGATTACGTTTATTTGTGAAGGGAATGCGCCTCCCGATCTACATAAATGCGTCTATATTCGCGCAAATCATTCCTGATCCAGCTTCACATACAGCAGAAGTGAGTATAAGGGTTTTTTTATGAATCTCTGCAATCACCTTTCCTAATAACATGCTAGTAAATGCGGCTAAAGTAAACACTCTCTCAGAGCACAGCTCTTAATTCCACAGAGAGAAGAGAGGGGCGGGGCGAGCACAGCTCATTTGCATCAGAATGGGTTGATTTTTGCAGAGCTCATTTTGACAAGGTAAAAAGTGTGTTGTTGTACACTACCACTGAGAATTTTTAACCAAAGAATATTATAGACTTTTCATTAAGACCCTAAAGAATCATATCAACTTGTGGAAAATGGACATCCGATGACCCCTTTAAAACGATTGTTTAGCTGGTGAAAATACTAGTGTTCTAATAATTTTGGCCACCACTGTATATGTTTATTATATATAATATACAGTTCAGTAATATTTAAAAAAGTATTAATTATGTGTGTGTGTATATATATGTATATATATATATATATATGTATGTAGTAGTCAACATTTGAAGTGGATCAGTTTTTTTTTGGTTTTAGGACAACTTGATGAAAGGTTTTGATCCACTTCAAATGTTGACTACTATATATATATATATATATATATATACTGCAACAAAACTGGCAGTCATGGACAAAAATAGCAAAGGAATTATGGCTTTCAGTTTTGCATATATGCTAAATGCATAATGGTTGATTTAGTGTGCTTCAGTGCAAAATATAACCATTCTGACAGGTGTAATTTTCTTTAATAAAAATTATAACCTGTCAAAATGTAGACCATCTAATGAACATGTTGTCACTCACCAACAGTAGAATAGAATGACAGAAGCAGAATGCCATTTCATTATAATAATGGTTTACTTTTATTAGTAATAATAATAGTACAGCTGCTAGGCCCAAAAGTTTATATTAAAATCCAATATAAACCTGGAAATTAACAAATACTTTTATTTTTCCCTTGTTTGCGTAAAAGCTTTTGGTTTACTTCAATGATTTCCAAACTGTGAACAATTTTTTTTTGATAATTTTTTAATTTTTCTCTGCAGTTGATCGTTAATGCTGCTCTGGGATTCGACACGTTTGTGGTAATGAGACACGGCCTTAAGAAACCCAAGGAGTCACAGTCTGAAGTGTCTAGCCCCATGTCTGCTTCCTCCAACTCCTCGTCTTCTTCCACACCAGCAGTCTCCATCACACCAGGTACAGCTGAATCATATCTATATATTTTTCACAACTTTCATTGCTGTTTGGATGAATTGATATGTCAACACTAGAGCTACACCCTAATTTAATTACGTTTAAATTTAGTCGCAGAAAAAAAAAAAACAAAAAAAAACATAGGAAGTAGCAAAGTCACTCAGTCCGTGACGGACAAATCGTTAACGGTTGGTCTATGTGGTAATATAGTACATCGGGCAGGACATCCAAACGCTCGCCATCATTCATCGACATCAGATATGTTAACCTAAAAAAATGTGCGCTATTGAAGTGTCTGTGCGGAGTGTGAAAGCTCAATAGTAGCACGTTCACTGCATGACAGATGGAGGCACTGTCAGTTGCTCTTAAAATGCTCTTAAAATACTAATTTTTTGTCATACAGATAATAGTAATACATCTTTCGATTCTGTAAAGACTCTACGTTTATTTGCATGCACTCAGCATAACAACAAAACGTTGTACTTTTGTAAAATAATGAAAGCAAGCAGAATGCGCTTTCTGCCTTCTCTGTCTCTGAACTTAAGCACAAAACTTTGAAACTCTGTGTATACTTGCCTGACAGACATGAAATATATATCTATAGAAAGTGAAATGTACTTTTAAATGAACCAATTCAAATAGAAAACAAATATTCTCAGGTTATGTAATCCGTATGAAACATGCATACAGGCACATCACTACTGCAGAGATGACGAGTCACTGTCGCTGACTTCATCTCTCTTCATCTCTTAAGACGAAAACAAAGAAAGCGCTAGTTTATCAATAAATGATTCAAATGTTATGCAGTTTCTGCATTAAAGATCTGGACTATAGCTGCTGAGCAGATCTCCAAGTATATTCCACAAACCTAGTGAGTCAATTTAATTGATATGTGATATCTTGTTGTTATTCTGGTTTGTACATTGTTGTAAAAAAAAAAAATGTTAATGCAGTCTCCTTGCTGTTTTTCCCTGACACATTCATAATTATTATATCTGTTTTGTGCACTGTGGCAAGCTATTTTTGTTTATTGCGCTTAGGCTAAGTAGGCAATTAAAGGCTCATTATTATGATTTATATGTTTATATTTAATAATAAACATGCAACTAAGAGTCTAGTAATGCTTAAAATGAATGACTACTAGGCGACCAGAAAAATCTTTTGTTCAGGACAGCCCTAGTAAACACAAAGCAGAGGTCTATAGTAAACCTCAAATGCAAAATGTCAAGTCATCAAAGTTAAAGGAGTAGTTCACCCAAAAATGAACATTGGCTGAAATTGTGCTAATCCTTATGCCATTCAGGATGTAGATGAGTTTGTTTCTTCAGATTTGTAGAAATGTAGCATTCCATCACTTGCTCACCAATGGATCCTCTGTAGTGAATGGGTGCCCTCAGAATAAGAGTCTAAACAGTTGATAAAAACATCACAATAATCAACAATTAATCCACATGACTACATTCCATCAATTAACATCTTGTGAAGCCAAAAGCTTAATGTTTGTGAGAAACAAATCCATCATTAAGACTTTTTAACTTTAAATTGTTGCTTCTAATAACAATTACATATTTGTTATGCACCCACATATTTGCTTAGAACCGTTTTGGATTGTAAACAGTGTCTGATTTGTGCATATTTCTTTCCTGATTCAGACCAGACCACTGCTTCCCTGGAAGGAAAAAAAAAAGAAAACAAAAAAAAAAAAAACGTTTTATTGTGGACTCACTTGATGTTAGATACACCTTAATGATGGATTTGTTTTGTGGATTATTGTGATGTTTTCATCAGCTGTTTTTCACATCTGAATTGTCTCTAGTGAATGTAATTGTATCTGTTCTTTGGTACCATTTCTACTTCTCTAGTCTTATTTTGTGCACTGCTCTGAAGTACCGGATTCTGTTTGTTAAAGGAAAAGTCCACTTCCAAAACAAAGATTCACATATAATGTACTCACCCCATTGTCATCCAAGATGTTCATGTCTTTCTTTCTTCAGTTGTAAAGAAATTATGTTTTTTGAGGAAAACATTTCAGCATTTTTCTTCATATAATGGACTGAAATGGTGCCCCGACTTCCAAAATGCAGTTTAAATGTGGCTTCAAACCATCCCAAATGTGGTTGCAAATGATCCCAGCCGAGAAACAAGGGTCTTATCTAGCGTAACGATTGGCTATTTTAATAAAAATAATACAGTTTATATACTTTTTAATGCCAAACGCTTGTCTTGTCTTACTCTGCCTAGACTGTTTTTTTCTGGTTTAGTTAGGGTATGTCGAAAAACTCCCATCTCATGTTGTCCCTCAACTTCAAAATCGTCTTATATCGCTGTTTTACCTTTTTTGTTAAGGGTGTTTGATCTTCTTTGCACGTTCACTTTGCAAAGACTGGGTTGGTACTTCTGCAGTGATGTAGGATGATTTTGAAATGATTTTTGAAGTTGAGGGAAAATATATTTTTGGAGTTTTTCGACGTACCCTAACTGTCTTGAGCCAGAATACACAGAGTTCAACAAAAGCAAGGCAAGACGAGCGTTTGAGAATAAAAAAGTATTTAAATTGTATTTTTTTAATGAAAATAACTGATCGTTTCGCTAGATAAGACCCTTCTTTCTCGGCTGGGATCGTTTACAACTGCATTTGGGATCATTTGAAGCCACATTTAAACTGCATTTTGCAAGTTCAAAATCGGTGCACCATATCAGTCCATTATATGAAGAAAAAACGCTGAAATGTTTTCCTCAAAAAACATAATTTCTTTACAACTGAAGAAAGACAGACATGAGCATCTTGGATGACAATGGGGTGAGTACATTATATGTGAATTTTTGTTTTGGAAGTGGACTTCTCCTTTAAGACTATCCACCTCCCTGCTGAAAAAACAGCATATGCTGGTAAGGTATGTTTTAAAGCATGGCTGCTTTATGCTAGTTTGAGTTGGTCCTTAGCTGGTCATGAGCTGGTTTAAGCTGGTCATTTGCTGGTCCTAAGCTGGTCCTAAGCTGGTCCTGAGCAGGAGCTAGTTGCTTAGGACCAGCACATGACCAGCTAAGAACCAGCTTAAACCAGCTCATGACCAGCTAAGGACTAGCTTAAACCAGCTCAAACCAGCAGCCATTCTTCAAAACAGCATATGCTGTTTTTTTCAACAGGGTATGACTCATTGCATGCAAAGACTACTAGCTATTGGCCTTTTACTTAAGGACACCGAGTTGTACTTTATCTTCTTGCTGCATTGAGATCTTTGTCAATCTGTCTGAGGTATGATAAAGCTTGAGGTGATGTTCACACAAAAGAGATTCTTGTATTTGACCTACGATATTTTAAAAACGTTATGTTCCATCACAGTGTTTTTCTGTGTCTCGAGTGCCATGCTTTTAAGACTGTCAAGTTACATTTTTACAAATCAAGACCCCTGCTTTTTGTTCTATTATTTTCACTCCATCGAGCTGCCAATGCAAGAGCACATCCTGTGCGAGCGGCTCGTGACTCATTCTGAGCCGCTGCTGGCCGTACGCGTTTGCCGCGCTGCCTGTGGTGCCTGTTGTAGCAGGTGTGACTCATGAAAAATCATGAAGGTACTACTTCAAGCTTGAATTGATCTCATCAAATCTATAGCCCTGATGGAAAATTCCTAATTACTTACGGGACATGATTACTTGCTCTTTTTCCATGTTTTTTTTTTATGGCATAATTATTAACATATTCATTTTACAGCCATTTTTAGAAATAATTAATTAGATAAATTAATTGCATTATATCCACCTTGTTTTTTAACAACGCGGCCATATGTGAAGCTTTCGGTGTCAGCTGCTTCCACTTATTTTAGCTTTACAAAAACGGTATTAGATATTGCAAACTGGTATTTGTAAATGTTATTTTAATTTATTATTATAATCATAAACACTGATTGGGAACACACATAGTTTACCATTTACTGGATCATGCTTACTTCCATATTGCAAAATAAAAAAGATAGCATTTACAATCCATTTTGTTTATATATACAGTATTACTTACTTAAATGAATCTGCAAAATGTTGAATATGTTGGACGCTTCTTATATGTGTTAGATGTCATAGACTGTTGTGTCTCATTTAGGGCTGCAGCGATTCCTCAATTCTATTCGAGTAGTCATTTTTAAAAATCATCGATTGCATTTTGACCAGGGTTGCCAGGTTTTCATAACAAAACCTGCCTAATTGCTAATCAAAACTAGCCCAAAAATAGCCCAATTGCGTTCCGGGGGATAAAATACAAGTTTGTGTTCCCCTGGTAAAATTAGCACTCCAGGGGATAAATATTACGTTATTTGGGTCGCTTCAACCCGTGGATGTGAAAAAAACAACCCGTGGCAACAACGTTAAGGTAGCCTAATTACACAGGAAAACCGTGGATTTGACCACACTGATTTTGCCCGTGTCGAGTAATCGGCAAAATATCGTAAGTGGTGCATTCCACATATTAAACCCATTTAAAAATCATAATAAATCATAATGCTATTAAGAATTCACAAATGCTACAATTCAGTTAAATAGATATATGCCATGCAGGTTTAATACATGCGCTTTAATTATTTACATGCGTGTAGGTTACATACGTGAATCTCAGAGCGGCTCCGTTCACAGGAAATGCTGCTTCTGTTACAAAATTAAATTATTTATTTAAAAATAAAAGTTTAAACCCTCACTCTGAGTTTACACATTGTGATATCCACATATTCAAGAAATTACAGTGGCTGTAGTTTTTCTGTCATAAAGAAATGGCCAAATATTAAAGATTAAGTGGACATCTATGTTAAATGTTGTTGATTCAATATTAAACAATGATTAGATCGCGCAGTAGAGTGTAAAAGCAATCGTCAGGCCGTTGCAGGCATTTGTTATACTGTGTAATGTACTTCAGCTTAGGGCTGGGCAATAATTCGATAACGATAATTATCACGATATCATTTTCCTTGATGAAATGATATGAAGAGTTCGATAAATGTTTGATATAATATTTTTACGTGCCAAAAGCGGAACGAAACAGCGCGACTCATTTGAATCGCGCCACACGGACCGTTTATCTGCTCGGACCAAAGTTCAAACTGCCGCTGGCTGCTGCGAGATACGATTATTATCTTGATGTGGCGCGGACGCGCCTGGAAAAACCATCGCTTCCATTATGAGTGCGCCTACTAGAGAGTGACACGAGAGTGGATTTTCAAACCTCTCCCATCCCAAACCCATGAAAAAACTGGGAGAAGATCCTGTCCCGTCCCGTCCCAATCCCGGAAGAATGACTCCCATTCCCTCCCACTCCCGTATTGTGTTTTTTTTCTGAATCTGTCAGTTATAGTAAAAAAATACAGTACAGATCACAGTATGCCCACATTAGTTGAATAAAAATCCAAAATGTAGGGGGTTTTTTTATTATTGAACTGAAAGCCATCTTAAACAAATGCAGTGTGCATTGCACACACATTAAATTTCATGCAAATCATCTATGTACACACGTTTCCTATTTGAATTGGTTCATTTGAAAGTAGACATTTCACTCTCTATAGATATATTTTTTCATGTCTCTAAAGTAAGTATACACGGAGTTTCGAAGCAACGCGCTCAAGTTCAGAGAGACAGACGGCAGAAAGCGCGTCCTGTTTGCTTTAATTAGCTTATAAAAGCACAACATTTCCTTGTTTTTCTGAGTGCACACAAATAAGCATCTTTACAGATTCGAAAGATGCCTATTACTCTTATCTGTATGACCAAAAATGATCGTATTTTAAGAGCAAGTGACCGCATCGGTGACTCTGTCGTGCAATAAGCGCGCTACTATTCAGCTTCCACACTCACACTGACACTTCAGTAGCGCACATTTTTCTAGGTTAACATTAGATTGAGCGCCATGTAAAGTTGCTACTACACACATCTTTCAGATGAAAAGCCATATCTGAGGTTGATGAATGATAGGTGAGCATTTGGATGTCCTGCCTGATGTACTGTATTATCAGTGTTCAAATTGAGGGGGGGTCCCGGACTTCCCATAAGCATTAAGGGACCCCCATAACACCCAAAAAGATATACTTGGGGGGTCCCCTGGTTTTTCGATAAAACTATAATACTTAAACATAAAACTAATGAAAATGAAATGAAAAGATTAGATTGCTGTATTAAATTTAGACCTACTCGCATTAAATCATATTTTATTTTTTACGCATTTTTACAGCGTTGCGCATTATAACCAATCACACAGGACTCTGTTGAGTTTAGAATGCAGTGGCCAGTCAGAGGCGTTCAGAATAGTCATTCCTGAAACCTGGAATTTTGTTCAGACTGAAGCTCGCGAATTCCCTCATCATAAGCAACAAAGTGCAGATGTACGAACTATGTAAGTAAGAGATCCATTTATCATACAGTGTATGGACAGCTTCATTGATTATAAGAAGAGGTATGAGTGCTTAAACACTAGCTAGAGTCGTTCTTTCACTGCGTGATTCAGTCTAATAAAATGCATTTTCCCAAAATTCAGAATATGGGGGCAGATAATGTATATTTGTATCATTTAATATAATTAATAAATATCACACGAAGAGTGCCCTTTTTTTTTTGCAAAAATCACAAATGTGATATTGATTTTATACAACAGTTCAGTAAACTAGAAGTTAGCATTAAGAGACTTACGTTTCAGACACCATATTGCCTATTTTTGCTCTATTTCGCCAACAAAAATCATTCCAAACACAGCCACATCACTGTTTTGCGTCTCTAAACAACATGACGGTGTTTCGTTCCTGAATGAATCAACTGTTTAAATGATTCGGTTCAATCGCAATTACCAGTGACTTGCTGACACCTACTGGTGGTTGTAATTCCACAGTTAAAGCACCTTTTCATTTTTTTTAATAATTTCAAAAGTCAGCATTCAAAGTTTTAGGATTAAAATATTAAAACATTATCCATGCATTTGTAACTGCAGGTTAAATGCACTCATGTACTGCATTAAACAGTGGGTAAATACATCTAAATGCCAGTTCAGATGCAGTGTTTGTGTTTCGTCTATATTGAAAAGATGAATTGATAATGATTATGTTGATAATGATTTAGGCTGGTAACAGCCTAAAATGTCAGTATTCTAAGTGACTTTACTGATTAAATATAAGAATTTGACACAAAACATAATGCACACTTTCATAAAAAAAGAATGGCTTAATAAAGGTAAAAAAAAAAAAGCCCACAAAAGGTAGAAATCACTTTATTTATTTATTTGTTTATTTAATTTTTGAGGGGGGTTTGAGACAAGAGCTTTGACACAATTCGAACACTGTGTATCACCACATAGACCAGCCGTTAATGATCTGTCTGTCACGAACTCACTCACTTAACCAGCCACACCAAAGCAAACAGAAGGAGAGCGTAAAGAGACGGCAATTAGAATTAAGTTCAAAATTACAATATATAGTTTATAGTTTCTTTATATAAAAGGTATATTTGGGTATAAAGTTGGGTATCATAGCGTTACGATTCCCGGTCCCGCCCACTCCCTCTTACATTAGGCTCGTTTGAGGTGAGCAAAATCTGCGCAGAACTGATCACCGGTGATCACCACGAGATGCATGCCGGTAAGAAATGTGTCCAAGTTACGTCGGCCTTGCTCTGATGTCATGCTGACGTGTGCCAAAAAACTCATTGGTTCAGACAACCGTGATGTTGCTGTTCTTTTCTAAAATGTTTTATTTTTTAATCTAATATCATGTGGTTATGTGTTTAAATTATGCATGAATATTCCCAAACACCATGCCAGTGCGATCTCTGCGTGAGATATGTGATTGTTGTCATATTAGGCTCGTTTGAGATGCGCCTTGCCTGAAATGTAGGCGAGAGTAGGCGGCTGCAGTGAGGGGAGAAGTAAATAAGTGCAGTCAAGACGGACAGTTCTGACCTCTCGAAGTAGAACAGATACCTACGAGATCAAAGGCGGATATCACGTTATCACCTGCTGTGTTGCTGATAAACATGATAGAATTTCAGCTCTGTTGTTTTTATATGAAAATAAATATGATGAACAAGACACTCAAAGTGCTTGCTATTTAATTCCATACGAAAGGCGTATTTATCATCCATTTTTATTTTAATACAAATTTTGAACTAATTTATTATAGACAAAACCGTTTTCGCACAGCGCCACTACACATTTTTGAGGCATGATGCCAAAATGACTCTGAGGCTGTATCTCTGTAAAGCTTTGACATAATGACACCAAGCCTTGTGTGTCAGAACACATCACATCAATTTGAAAACAGCACCACCTATTGGTCAAAAGTGGCAAGCCATTAAATTGTGTTATTATTGGTTGTATTTATGATTTTTCGGCCATTTCAACTGATATCATCCTAAAATGGCTTTAATTACTCATTGTTGTAGTCGGTCCGTTGCTCCTTGCCATGCTTAGCTCCTCATTCTGCCTCTTTTGTGCTTGGCCCCGCAATTGCTGTTTGCAGTTATATCTTTTCATTATGTCTGTCTTCTATTGTAGGCATGTAATTGCTGCATTCAGCAAACAGATCCAGTCCAGTAATGTTTAGTGGAAATGACCCCAGGAAAGAGGAAAAATGTTATCTGTTTATTGGGTGTAATTGCACTGTGCTCTTCCATAAATAAATTTTAAAGATCTGATCTGTAAAACTGTGACGGATAAGTTCAAATCAAAAATTTCCAACATTTATTTTGCTCTTGTACACTAATAAGTAACGCATACGATCAGTTTAAATATAGGTCCAAATCTTTTCATCCAAAGGATTGGTTTACAGCATTTATTGGTCAAGGTTCACTGGTCAAACGCTGTGGGAACTAATTCAGCCAACCTACAAAGCTGAGATGCTGTATTGTGATGCCTTCTTGTAGTTATTCTATTATAATCATGACTTCTGTTCATTCTCAGGAGCGTCTCTGTTCTCCAACATACCCGGACATCGTCTTGGCTGCTACTTCTGTAATGATGTAGTCGCCCCTGGAGATGTGAGTTTTAATCAAGTACTTTCATAGCTGAAATTAGCTTTTCCTCAGGACATGTATTATATTAGAAAATCAAATGTGTGGCTGAAACCAATCAATCATACGCTAAAGTGACTTCAATTCAGTGGACACTATTGCTGGAAGTCATATCCTACAGCAAAATATGATTGAGAACGGTTCCCTACTGAGTTTATCCATCACTTAGCAAAAATAACACATTTTACAGACTGAATAGTTAATATGTTTTGTTTCCATGATTTGTGGTTTCATTAGTTGCTTAAATCTGTTATTTCGTTATTAGTCTACCAGAGATAGAACACTTGACCAGCAGTGCACGGTGAGCCGCCCAGGGCTGGCCATGATTGCCGGAGCGCTGGCCGTGGAGCTGATGGTCTCTATACTCCAGCACCCAGAGGGGTGAGTGCCCCAACTTCACGTAACACAACTGCTACTGTAAATTATGTTCAAAAATGTATTTATTATAAACTGAGTACATGTCAAACGCTCACCGTTCAACACATTCTGTCACACACGTGGTCACATGACCAAAATGAATAAAGGAGGGAAACGTTCTATTGTAAGTCATTAAGTCAATTAACATTTAATGTTGTAGCCTAAGAGGGCAAAGTGATTAACTCTAATATTAGTTCACTTCTGATTAACGGTATCTCTATTGCTCAAAATAAATAAAATAAACAAAAAAGTCACGACATGTTTGTAAATCGGCATTTGGTTTACACTTGAACTGAGGAGATTGTTAATGAGGATACGAACTAGGCACCTTTCGCAGAATATTTTTTGTTTTGATTTAAAAATAGGTCATTTGTGTGATTCAAGTAGATGAGTTTTTTTCTTTTTTTTTTTTTTTAATTTTTGTTGCTTCATACACCAGTCAAAAGTTAGATTTTTAATGTTTTTAAAGAATGCTCTTCTGCTCACCAAGCCTGCATTTATTTGATTCAAAATACAGCGAAAGCAGTAATATTGTGAAATATTTTTACTATTTAAAATAACTACTTTTACTTTCAATATATTTTAAAATGTAATTTATTCCTGTTATCAAAGCTAAATTTTCAGCATCATTACTACAGTCTTTACTGTCACATGATCCTTCAGAAATCATTCTAATTTGCTGATTTGCTGTTCAAGAAACATTTTTTATTATTACTAATATCAAAACAGTTGAGTAAAATTTTTTCAGGATTCTTTGATGAATAGAAAGATCCAAAGATCAGCATTTATCTGAAATAAAAGCTTTTGTAACATTATACACTATACCATTAAAAAGCTTGGAGTCAGTGTGTGTGTGTGTGTGTGTATATTTATATATATATATATATATATATATATATATATATAAATTGAACACTTTTATTTAGCAAGGATGCTTTACATTGATCAAAAGTGATGATAAAGACATTTATAATGTTGTTCTTCTGAATGCTGTTCTTCTGAACTTTCTGTTCATCAAAGAAACCTGAAAACAATTCTACTCAGCTGTTTTCAACATAATAATAATACAAATAAATATTTTTGAGGAGCAAATCAGCATATTAGAATGATTTCTGAAGGATCATGTGACTGAAGATTCTAATGATGCCAAAACTTCAGCTTTAAAATCACAGGAATACATTACATTTTAAAATATTTTCAAATAGAAAACAGTTATTTTAAATAGTAAAAATGTTTCAAAAATTGTACTGTTGTTGCTGTACTTTGGATAAAATAAATGCAGGCTTGTTGAGCAGAAGTGACTTTTTAAAAAAAACATTAAAAATCTTACTGTTTAGAAACTTTTGACTGGTAGTGTACATCAGTACAAAACAATGCTGAACTTTGACCAAATGAAATGGTTTACATGTTATAACAGAGATTTTATAATGTCTAAATATAAATCCAAAAGTAAAACGTGAAAAGAGCTATATTACGGAGTGGGAATGGTAGGCTAAATGAGATATTGAATGATCCTCTGCTGCCGTCTAATAGTTAATAGTGAGAATATCATGATAATCTTTTCTTCCAGGTGGCAGAAATCTTCCACTTAAGCATGGCAAATTTTCCATGGATTACTCTATAAGTAAAAATGAAAAAAATGCAGATGTTCTTTAAAATGAGTTTTGTTCCCATTTTATACAAAAAAAAAAGTACAAAAATATGAATGACTTTGAGGGAATGAGGCAAATTAATTATATGTAGTAATTCCTCCAAAATTAACTAATAAGTGAGCGTGTTCTACTGTCTGAGGTCAGCCATCAAGAGTTAAAGGGGTTACAGTACATTTTTTTCCCCTTCCTTTCCATGCACAAGCTAATTTATGGTCTTTTGGGCACTGATTTGCAGAAAGTTTTCTGCAGGAGTTAGTGTTAGGGGCTAGAATACAGGGAGGCGCCAACACTGATCTTGCATACGCATCAGCAAATGTGCAGTTGCGCCCCTGTTCATCCATATAATATGCCAGAGCAGGATTCACTGTGATGATGAGGAATCCAAGGCTGAGGCTGCCACTGCAGTTTTGAAATGTATAAATGTAACAGCTGGCCACTTTTCCTATGCCATTTTGTGGTATAAGTAGTGTGAACGTGTTCACGCTGGACATTTCAACAACAAGAAGAAGTGCACTCCAAATACCCAGGTGATGTACTTAATTAATTGAAGAAAAAAAACTGTGCAAGGTTGGATATGTTACTGATGCACTTAACTGTTGGTTGGCTGATATAGCAGAATGGAAGAGGGCTTAAAATTAACATTCATCAAGCGCCAAACTTGGAGTGAAAAGCAGCTTTGGCGAGTAAATTAAAAAAATGTTACTTGCCAGTTGGCAGGTGACCTTTTGTTATGAATTCTATCAATGATTCAGAATGCAATATTGTCAGGGGTGCACATAAGTGGTACGCAGATGTGCATGCGTGACCAAAATAAAATGCACTGTGTAAGTTCAGATCACTCATTTGTGTGCCTACATGGTTGACAGCTGTTAATGCACAGTCACCGCTTTAGTTCGATTAACTGTAATACTATATAAGATTCCCTTTCAAACTGATAGCATAAATCTATGCTGCCATTTTCAGAAGAAAATGCAGAAGTGTGACGCGCTTCAGTCAGCAGCACTAAACCCGGCAGCACATATACTTATACAGTCATGTGAAAAAGTTAGGACACCCTATTGAATTTCAAGGTTTTCTGTATCAGGACATAATAAAAAAACTATGTGGTCCTTGGCAGGTCTTAAAATTTGTAAAATAAATCCTCAGATAAACGTCATCACATGACATATCACACAGTGTCATTATTTATTTAAGAAAAATACAGGCAAGAGGGAAAGGCCATGTGTGACAAAGTTAGGACACCCTATGAGTCAATTGCCAGTAGATCCACTTTTAGCAGCAATAACTTGAAGCATTCATTTTCTGTGTGACTTTATCAGTCTCTCACATCGTTCTGGAGGAATTTGGACCACTCTTCTTTTCAACGTTGCTCCAGTTTATTGAGGTTTGTGGGCATTTGCTTATGCACAGCTCTCCACAGCATTTGAGTCAAGATGGGCTCTGGACTTTGACTGGGCTATTGCAACACCTTGATTCTTTTCTTTTCAGCCATTCTGTTGTAGATTTGCTGGTGTGCTTGGGATCATTGTCCTGTTGCATGACCCAATTTTGGCCCAACTTTAGATGTCGGACAGATGCCCTCGCATTTGACTCTAGAATACTGATATACAGAGGAGTTCATGGCCAACTCAATGACTGTGAGATGCCCAGGTCCTGTGGCTACAAAACAAGCCCAAAATTATCAGCCCTCCTCCAGCATGCTTGTCTTTTGGTATGAGGTATTTGTGCTGATATGCTCTTTAGGTTTTCACCAAACTTGGCGCTGTGCATTATGGCCAAACATCTCCACTGCGGTCTCGTCTGTTCAAAGGACATTATTCTAGAAGACTTGTGTTTTGTTCAGAGACAACTTCGCAGACCTAAACTGTGCTGCAATGTTTTTTTTTTTATATAGAAGAGACTTCCAAGCCTTCCAAACATGCCATTTTTGTCCAATATTTTTCTAATGGTATTGTCATGAACTTTATCATTTAACATGTTAACTGAGGCCTGTAGAGTCTGAGGTGTAGTTCTTGGGTTGTCTGCCATTTCTCTGAGCTTTACACGGTCTGATCATGGGGTGTATTTTCTGGGATTTCCACTCCTGGAAGGAGAGGTGTCTGTTTTAAATGTCTTCCACTTGTGAATAAACTTTAAATTGTTTGGAAATGGCCGTATTACTCTTCTCAGATTGATGGCAGCAACAATTGCTTCTCTAAGATGATTGATGATGTCTAACCTCCTTGGCATTGTGTTAACACACACCTGAAGGCTCCAGACCAGCAAACTGCCAAAGCTTATGCTTTTATAGAGGCGCTCAGACTTGCTGATGATCAGTTAATCAAAGGTATTTGATTAGCAGTGCTTGACTGTTATTTACCCTCTTAATTCCAATGTTAACAGTAAGGGTGTCCTAAATTTGTCACACATGGCTTTTCCATTTTGGCTTTATTTTTGTTCAGTAAATAATTACACGGTGCAATTTGTTTGTGTTGTTTTATTTTCAAAATTTTAAGACCAGCCAAGGACCTTTTTTTTTAATGATGTCCTGATACAGAAAACCACAGAATTTAATAGGGTGTCCTAACCTTTTCACATGTCTGTATTGTTCAGAGTGCTTATCATATCGCAAAGACCACATTACAATTATATACATATATAATCTGATGCGCTGTGATGTTTTCATGATTTGCAGTAATCACAACAAGTCCGTCTCTGCAAAGTCATTGGCAGCTGTGACAGAATGTTAGTTTTTGATCCTGGAAGTGGCTGTCAGACTCTCTCTCTCCTTCGGCTTGCTCCCTTTATCAGGGGTCACGACAGCGGAGTGATCCGCAAGGCCGATCTGGCACGTTTTATGCCCTTCCTGCTGCAACCTAGCCCTGAGAGCAACTAACTCATGCACTCACTACGGCCAATTTAGATTATCCAATTCACCTACTGGGTATCTTTGGATTGAAACCGGAGCACACGGAGGAAACCCACGCAGACGTGGGAGAACATGCAAACTCCATACAGAAAGGCATCCTGGCTCAGTCTCTAATGATAAAATAATCTTCTGTAATTCATACATTAGAGGGTAAAGTTCGTAGTGTATAGTACATCACTTGTGGCACAACTTGATGGCAGTACTTTTAGTGTGTAGAACAAGCTTGCAAATTTGGATGCTTCCATCTTTTTAGCATCTATACTCATTTAGTTTGCCAAAACAACTACAAAAATAAAACATTTATGGGTTGATTCTTTTGAAAGTCTAACACTATGAGTCTGTGGTGCTTTCATAATATTGATCTGCTTTATTGATCAGCAACACCGCACAGCAATACTCAGCAAACAGCATGAGTAAGGGGCAGGGCTGTCTGGCGAATGTTCAAAACTTGTCAAAAATAGTTAACATTTTTGCTTTTCTGCCATTCATTTTGGTGAAATGGTACACTTCACCCTGTTAATAAACTCATGCCATTTGAGTTCCATCTTAGCTTCATTTTCCAACGCTATGTTTAAGTCACTCTGAAATGAAACAGCAGTAATAGCAATTGCACTCTAATGCCGTATCTGGAGTGCAAGAAGCCTGTATGTTGCTTTTTATGTATTTCCAGTTGGATGAGAGGGTATAGAAAGCTTTCATCCATGTTTACCATACAAGGAAGACTTTAGAAGCAGGAGCCACTCAGTGCCCTAGATAGTGCTGGCATCCTCCTGACAGTCTCTCTTCAGATGCATTAAGCTGTTATAAAGCTCTGCTGGGCCTGGATAAAAGCCTTCAGATATGGTGCTGCACTGGACGGCACCCTTGTATGATAAGAGGTGCAAAACCGCAGGGGGTTTCAGCTGTCAAACTGTTACGGGAGAATGCTTTGAAGAGGATGGTTTGACCACATTAATGGCGAATTCGGCAGTGCGAGAGTTCACACTCTAACTATTTCTTTAATTAGTCATTTTTTGGATGTTGAAATATTTACCTATCTTAAAGAATGGAGTATGAGTAAGCCATTAGTCACAACATTTGCTGCTGTCCTGCAGAGTTTAGCACCATCTTGCCTTAACACACCTGCCTGTAAGTTTCTAATATGCCTAGAAAGACATTGATTAGCTAGTTCAAGTGTGTTAAATTGAAACTGGAGCTAAACTCTGCAGGACAGTGCCCCTTTAGGTTAGAGCTTGGGCACCCCTGTCTTAACAGAACACTTTTATTGGATCTGGTCTCTCGTCTGAGATTGCAGAGATCATCCTGAATGCTAAGCTCCTTTAACTGCTTCCCCGCCATTACACCTCATCTGGATCAAAACACAGCGAAGAAATAGAAACAAGTGACAAGCAGATGCATATGGAAAATAACGCAGTCATCAAACGTTAAACAGCATATGGGACCAGCTTAGGACCAGCTAAAAACCATCTTAAACCAGCTCAAACCAGCATCCATGCTTCAAAACCTACCTAACGAGCATATGCTGTTTTTTTTTCAACAGGGTACAAATCAAAACTGCCTAACATTAACAAATGAAATGCTGATCCAGGAAGTGGTTCAGGACTGTGAAGCTTTGGGGGTGTTGATGGACTCTATGCACTTCATCTATGCTTTGATCATCGTTCTGAATCCTATTCGGATGTAGTCTCTGACAAAAACACAATTTTCTCAGCTGTTTGTTCAAAATGTTGCTTTTTACTTACCCACTTACCCACATTCAGCTGTTGATTTAAAAGGAACACGTGAATCTACAATGAAACACGCCAGACGCTCTGATGAAAACCCCCAGCTGTAAGTGCTTCTGAGGCACAGCATTTTTTTTAGTTGAGACGCTTTGGCTGTTATGATACGGAATATCCACAGAAGTATCTGATTTCACAGATTTGTGTTTATGAATATAAAAATGTTGACAGAAAATAAAATACTTGCTCTAGCCCTCGTTTTAAATTATTTTTTCCGTTGCTGTGCTTCTTGTTGTCATCTGTTGTTGTTGTACATACAGGATGTGGCGGTTGGTCCGTGTAGACCCTCCTCCACTGTGATTGGATGGCTGACTAAGAAATGACAGTAATGAGTGCTGCATTTTACCCAAAGTTGAACATTCCTCAGCTCTCTCAAAAATAGGTTCCTGGTGTTTTAAAAAATGTGGCGCTCCCATTGAAATCATTTTAAAAAAAAAAAAATAAATAAATAAATAAATAATAATAATAATAATAATAATAATAATAATAATAATAACAATAATAATACGCTAGCCTCAGAAAACCTTTGTGGACACGTAGCCTGAAAGCAGTGGCTCTGTTTTTTTTTTTGACATATTGCATGTTCAGATATTCATACAACAAAATATTCTGTGGGCCATGAAAATTTAGTATTAAAATGATCAAAAATATGGTGGTGGCTGGTGTCACGGCTGTGCCAGAGGGAAGGACGTGGATCAAAGTAACAGTCTTTAATAATATCCACACAAGGGGTAACCCACACAAGGAACAGTGGAGGAGCCCGAGGCGGAGACGAAAAGCCTATGAGCCAGGGTGACGAGGAGGATCCGCAGGGCCAAGGCGGAACAAACGGCTCAGGCAACCGAGGTAGAGGCAGGGATCCAGAAGGCTGTGGTGGAGCCGGAGCAACAGAGGCCCGAGGTGGAGCCGAAGGGAAGGAGGAACCTGACAGAGCCGGAGGGACGAGGCGCAGCTGGAGGAGTGGAGTCTAGAGGCGACGGATGGTCGACGACAGACCAAGGCAAAGCCTGAAGGACGAGGGAGCCTGGTGGAGCCGGTAGACTGACGGGCCACGGCGGAGAGGAGGGAGCTAGGAGCCATGGTGACCTGCGGAGACAGGGGATCCCACCGCACAGATGGTGGGCTGAGGGTGAGCAGAGGAGCTGCCAGGTGACAGCGTTGGAGGAGGCAGGAACGGGAGGGTGGGTTGAAATTTGTGAACCTCTGGGCTTTCAGGGCTGGTGTGCGCTGCCTACACACACCACATTGCAACCCCCAGCACTGGGGACACGTCCGAGAGGGGGATGACTGGGCTGGCCGACAGATCAGGGCAGACAGATGAGTCCGAGGAAGGTGGGAGGAGAATGGCATGTCTACATATATATCTGTCTCCCAGTCTATTAAGCCCCCAGAGTCCAAGGGACGCTCATCCACAGCGGTGGTACAGTAATCATCCTCGGGACAGAAGGTAAATGGAGATCCGTTTCTTGCCAGTATCCACTCCACAACGGCTGCAAAATTCTCCCGAGGGCCATCTTTGGATGACAACGATACTCTGCATGCGGTGTTCAAGCTGGCGACGTAGAACGCGCTGAGCACGTTGTCCAGGTAGCTGGTGTGAGGAGCGATCTCCAGAAACAGTCTGGTATGGCCCTCGAGAGATCTCTCCCCCTGCTTCAGCAGGAGGAGGAGGAATTCTGGGCGGGATATGGTGGCTAAGGGATCCATGGGGAAAACAAAAACACTGTACAAAACACGGAAAACAAACAGAGGGGAAACACGCTGTTATACTTTTTTGTCGGTTGGGTCTGCTGTCACGGCTGTGCCGGTGGGAAGGCCATGGAGACGCGGATCAAAGTAACAGTCTTTAATAATATGCACACAAGGTGTAATCCACACAAGGAACAGCTTGAGACACACAAACATGACGTTTGAGTCCAGACAAACACAGACTGCACAGACTGGGGCTTAAATACATGGGTAAACGAGGATAATAACAAGATACACCTGAACCAAATAACATAATGAACGAGAAATAGAAACTAGGTCATGCTGAGCACATGGGGAGAAAAACGCACACAAACAGTCCAGGGGTGTGACAGCTGGCGAATATTAAAAAAAACAAAACAAACAAACAAACAAATAAACAAACAAAAAAACACAAGTTTAGAGTTAAGAACTACTTAGTCTCAGCCTCAGATGTCACACCCATGGACTGTTGGCTAAATGTCTCATACATACGGCACACAAAATTGAAAATTCTTCTGGAGTTTCAAAGTCATCAGATGTATTAGTTGTATCATACAGGATTTCTGGGAGATGTGTGTTTCATGTTATTTAACGTTTCATCTGGAAATAAAGATGCTTTGATGCCAAACCCCCTCATGAAGGAAGCAAGCCGTCGTGTTTACAACTGTGACAATGAGCGCTTATCAGGATCAATTAAATGTTCAATTTTTAAAAGTTTAAAATACATCCAAGAGTTTTACACACTGGTCTGTTATTGTGGGGACACTTCCACACCCACTAGACATGACGCAACACAAAACGAAATGTGATTGGTTTTACTGTTTACTGTTTTACCTGTCAGTCATATGGCTACTTGGGCAGTGCTTGGCTATTCAAAGCAGCCAAGGTTCCCAGACCTTCTGCTGTCAGTTTGAAGGTCTGGCTACTTGAGGCTGATGATACTGAACTTTTTGAGCAATGTAGCCGTCAATGGGCAACCAGGTAAGACACAGGATCCACGACCGATCTAAAGTATCCAGAAATAGTTTGTTACCCATTCTCAGTGGGAAAGTGCCCAAGCAATATTGCTCAAAAAAGTTGCCTGGCAAATCGCTCAAAAGTTGCCCATCTATCAGAGTTTCCCTTTCAGACACAAAATTTATGGGAGGAGATTATTAAAATAAATTACACAATTGATTTACTAATGTTTGTGCTCATCAAATTACTTTTATTTACGCTATTATTTAACGCCCAAAAAAAGCATGTTTTAAACCAGGTGCTAATTTGCGCTGCTCTTGGTAGATGCTAATGTGCACCTTGTCAGTAAATCACCCGCAGAATTCCCCTCCCATTGGGGCTTTTATGGAATTGAGCTCTAACACTAATTTGCCCAGTTTAGTAAATCTTACCCTTAGAGTTAATCAGATGTGCTTCTTCTGAGATTTATCTGTGGTTTTGGCAGGATTAATGGATTCTCCGTTCTAGCTGTTGGAGTCTATCTCGGAGGAGTTTCTATTTTTGTTATTGCCTGTCTTCTCTGAAGAGGATTGGAGATTTGCAGGCCTTGTCAGTGAGCTCTTCCTGTAGAGATTTTGCTCCTAGTCTAGTGAAGGTCTTGTTGAAACCAAGGCTAGCTCATCTACCCAAGATTACTTCAGCATTGTTTTGCTATCCAGTTGCAGTCTCTTTCTCCTTTGTCTTTGTTTGAGGCTACATAGGTTTTGGCCTGTTTGGGCATTAAAGGCTTAAGTTGACTGTTAAAGCCATTGGCGTAAGTATGATCGGTTATTAGTATGTTTTGGTGGTGCTGCTACTAAACAAAGGATGTTGCATCTGGAGTGAAAGGCTGTTTCTGAGGCTTATGAGGTGCGTGGGTTATCTTTGCCTGTGGGCATTCGTGCTTGCTCTGCTAGGGGTGTTGCTTTGTCTAGAGGAGCATTTGGAGAATATTTGTGTGCCCGCAGGCTGGACCTCTCCAGCTTTTATTAGGTTTTATGATCTCGGTGCTGACCTGATTTCTGGTTCCCATGTTTTATCTGCTTCAACAGGATGTCAGTCTTTCATGTTTGTGAGTCTGTGCAATCTGTTTTTCACATCCATTTAATGCACTGGTGACAGGAAGCCTCAGTAAGTGCTGCTAGCACCATTAGCCAATAAATTATATGATCTTCAGACAATCCAGGGTGTTCTTATAAAGTCACAATGCCTTGTTCCCTACTCCGGGAAGCAAGGTTACATACCTAGCGCCCCTGAGGCTCTGGGATGCTATTAGACACTACTCTGTTTGAGCATCCCGACATGCCTGCTTCTTCTGAGTTGCAAAATAGTTTGCATTTGTTGTATTGAAGCGCTTTTTGCATTTAACACACAGGATGCATTAGTAATACACCAAACATAGTTTTTAGATGGCAAAATCCTCAACATGTTCCTCTTTAACTACTTCTGACACTTTGACTAGCTGCCATTTGAATCACAGTTATGGCCTCAGGGTTTGTGACTAAATCTACAAGCAGCTCTTTCCCCCAACAACACACACACACAGTGTAACTAAGCATAAAAGTGCTCTTTAGGGGATTAACTTAAGTCTAATTTGAATCTGCTGTGGTGTTTCCTCTCTTATTTGATTTTGGTGTGTTTTTCTGTCAGAGGTTATGCTGTGGCCAGTAGCAGTGATGACCGGATGAATGAACCTCCAACCTCACTGGGTCTCGTCCCCCATCAGGTCAGTCACAAACTCCTGTCCACCGTCTAATATGCATTTATTTGTTGCTATAAGAATTACTTTATTATATAAATACCCTGCTGAACAGACGAGCGTTCCTGATCAAGCGCATGTGTTGTATTTTGCTTGTTGTGGGTATACAATCATCCTCAGCATAAGATGAACTGTCATTGAAATTCATGCTTGTCTAAGCTGATCTCTTCACCAAGATTTATGCATAATCTAAAAGACTTCTAAAGATGGATTTGTCTTATCAGTCATGTACTTGTCTGCCTTTGAATTATCTACATTTGGGTATCTTCTCAGCAAACATCAATGTATGCAGTTAGTTCACTGGATTAAACACGGACATGTCAACGACCAGTAAAGGCTGGAAAACACTACACACATTCTGCACTGATATTTACCACAGTTTACAGTCAGGATGAGCTTTTGTGCATATCTGTTTGGAATCTAATCATAGAGTTGAAGTCAAAAGTTTACATGCACCTTGCAGAATCTGCAAAATGTTAATTATTTTACCAAAATAAGAGGGATCATACAAAATGCATGCCATTTTTTTTTATTTAGTACTGACCTGAATAAGATGTTTTACATAAAATATGTTCACATGTAGTCCACAAGAGAAAATAATAGTTGAATTTATATGAAAAAAGACCCCGTTCAAAAGTTTACATGCTTGATTCTTAATATTGTGTTGTTATCTGAATGATCCATGTTTTTTTTTTTTTTTTTTTTTTTGTTTAGCGATTAGTTGTTTGTGAGTTGTTCATTGTTTAGTGATAGTTGTTCATGAACAGTTAAAATGCCCGATATTCTTCAGAAAAATCCTTCAGTTCCCACAAATTATTTGATTTTTCAGCATTTTTGTGTATTTGAACCCTCTCCAGCAATGACTGTAAAATTTTGAGAGCCATCTTTTCACACTATAGGACAACTGAAGGACTCATATGCAACTACTACAGAAGGTTCAAATGGTCATTGGTGCTTCCGAAGGAAAAACGATGCATTAAGAGCCAGGGGTGAAAACTTTTGAACAAAAAAGAAGATGTGTACATTTTTCTGTACTTCATACTTAGGGCAACTGAGGGACTCAACTATTACAGAAGTTTCAAATGCTCACTGATGCTTCAGAAGGAATCAGAATGCATTAAGAGCTGGGGATGAAAACATTTTAAATTTTAAACTTATTTTGTCTTCTGGGAAACATGTAAGTGTCTTCTGTAGCTTCTGAAGGGCAGTACTAAATGTAAAAAAAAGAAGATATTTAGGCAAAAAAAAAAAAAATGTACACATCTTCTTTCTGTTCAAAAGTTTTCACCCCTAGCTCTTAATGCATCGTTTTTCCTTCGGAAGCATCAATGACCATTTGAACCTTCTGTAGTAGTTGCATATGAGTCCTTCAGTTGTCCTTTAGTGTGAAAAGATGGATCTCAAAATCATACAGTCATTGTTGGAAAGCATTCAAATATGCAAAAATGCTGAAAAACCGGTTTGTGGAACCTGAAGGATTTTTCTGAAGAACAGCAGGCAGTTTAACTGTTTAGGACAAACAACAGGCTCATGAACAACTATGACAAAAAACAGTAGCGTACCATTCAGGTAACAACAAAGTATCAAGCGAGAATCAAGCGTATCTAAACTTTTGTATGTGAACTACTAAATAAAAAATTACATGCATTTTGTATGATCCCTCTTATTTTGGTAAAATAACAAAAGTTTTGCAGATGTATGTAAACTTTTGACTTCAGCTGTATTTAATAAGTGTGAACAGCAAAAAAATTAATGAAATAAATTAAAATCTGTTTCAAGCTACATGCATATGTGGTTCGAATCAAATGGCATTTCTGGAAATCCGTTTCAGTCTGACCTCTCTGGGATGCATTTTCCAAAAGCATCGTTCCTTTGTTACCAACATAGTTCAAACAATTTAGTGTTTCCCAAAATTATAGTTCATTCGAACATTCGCAACTGGTGTCACAAACTTACGAGGTTGGAGCTACAGCTCTCAACCTGTGGTTAAAAGACATATGCTTTTGGGCACAGTAAGCAAGCATACATGCAGTATAATATTATCCATTCTATTTAAATATGCATTTTAATCTGCATATTTTAGTGTGTCCTCAATAAGCAATGATGTATGAGGAAACCTGCGATAAATCAAACTACATCAAATGAAGTAAAATGGCTGAACAAAAAATAGTAAATTAGTCATCAGGTGTCTTGTTTAATACAGCAGCATCTCAGAGATCTCAAATCAGTTAATAAGCAGAAGTTCTTACTTCACCACATGTGTGTGACATCATTAACAATGGCCCTATATTGTTGAACTAATGTGGATCAAACAAAGGAGATGCGACCATGTTTGGGAAACGGTCATGAGTAGCAAGTTCAACCATGCATTATACTATGGTGGTTAATCAGCGAGTTACGTTGTTGTATGGGAAACACAACAAACATTACATCAGTTGTAAAAGTAACCACCCATGCTCAGCAGAGTCTAGCAGGCGTGTGACTTTCAGACATGCAGCAGGCGGCATCACGTATCTGTGAAGAGCAAACAGTTGCAGGGATCTCATCTCATCATTTTTTTTATCTGTCAACACCATTTGTCAAAGTCCTGATGATTTGCCTAAAGCGAGCACATCCATGGTCAGCTCATTTCCTCAAGTCACACTTTCTCAAACACACACTGGACTCTCGTGGGAAGTGAAGGTGACCTTCAAGCCCCTTTTTCACTGCCAAGAGGCCACTGCCCAATTTGAAACCGTTCTGTGCATTTCCACGGCAGAAAAGACAGTTCCAGGCTGGAAAAATCAGCGCCGCGCCAGTTCCTAAAACTGCTGATCTCCATCCAGGAACTGTTAACATCAGTGACCTGAGGCTGGGGTAATGTCCTCACCAAGATTATTATTGTTAACAAAACTATTACAATGACAAAAATTAGCAGCTTTGTTATCTCAAATAAGAAAAAATATCACAAAAAAGGTTTTAACTTGGGATTAAATTAAAAGCATGTCAGTACACTTAAATCAAAACACGATATGAGCTAGTCTGTGTAAATATTAAGCCGAGAAAATGCGTATTTAAAAATGAGTCCTGCAAATTCTGTCTCTGTGTAAATGAAAGGCGCATAAACATAAGCGACCCATCAAAAAAGTTTGGTTTAACTTGAAGAAACTGTGACAGAAATATATTGTTATGATGCTACTAATCATTAAATACTACTTATTTGTAAATTCCTTATTTTTTCTATCTATCTATCTATCTATCTATCTATCTATATCTGTGGGTTGTTGAGGCGACACGGCATTTTCACTGTCCTGTAAGATAAAAATGAATATCCTGACTTTAAATCGGCCAATTCCACAACTAAATCGGCTAATTCCAAAACTTTTATTAGTTGAAGGACCCCATTCATGGTCGTGTTACTGAAGCCAGCTGTCAAGTCCGTGACATGTACACATGGTCAAATTTTGTATCAGAATTGAGACAGAATTTATTAAAAACCGTTAAACTACACAATCATGGAAAATTATGCAAATGTGTCTTTCTAACCGCTAATGACAAGTTAGTTCGGAATAGCAAGGTCATTAATGGACACAAAAAGGCTGAAATGTCCTGTGGTGTGACAGGAAACGTCCTCTGGTGTGACACCTGTACTGTCACACCAGAGGACAAGGTCTTTTTAAAAAGCATTTTAAATAATTAAGATTTGTTTAACTCCTTTTTGTTTTTTTTTTATTATTTTCAGTGTTCTTAAAGGGGTCATTGGATGCTAAGTTCACTTTTTCATGTTGTTTGAACATTAATGTGTGTTGGCAGTGTATGTACAAATCTACCCTATAATGATGAAAATCCATGCAGTGGTTTTTAATTAATCTATAAAAATAATATCCCCTTTTTCAAATCGAGCAGTTCTCAGATGCCTGTCGATGTGCCGTCACACCGCCAGAGGCCGCTCCCACAATAGTTGATTGACATGAGCTCTTACCTTAGACCAGCTGTCACAGTCCAGTAACTTTCCATGTTTTGATGCCAGAGCAGGGATGTAAGTTACACACGAATATCTCCGATTGAGCGATTGAGGTGTTGTGTTGCTGTAATAATAAACATAGTGGTTGTCATTTACTCCCGACATCTGAGCTGCTGAAGATGCAGTAGATTACGTTTGTTTGTGAATGGAATGTGCCTTCCCGATCTACATATATCCGTCTGTGTTCGCGCGAATCATTCATGATCCAGCTTCACTTACAGCAGAAGTGAGTATAAGCGTTTTTTTATGAATCTTTGCGATCGCCTTTCCTTATAACGTGGTAGTTAGGAAGTTTAGCGGCTAAATGCGGCTAAAGTAAACTTGATCATCATTCTACAGAGAAAGAGAGGGGTTCATGCAGAGCTCATTTGCATTTAAAGGAACAATCCCTTAGAATGAGATGATTTTTGCAGAGCTCATTTTGACAAGGTAAAAAGGGTGTTGTTTTACAAAACCATTGAGAATTTTTAATCAAAGTATATTAGAGACTTTTCATTAAAACCCTAAAGAATCATATCAACTTGTGGAAAATGGGCATCCGATGACCCCTTTAAATGAAATAATTACAATAATAAAACTATTTTCTGATGTTTTAGCAAAAAACTTGTACTGTTATAAAGTGTCATAAAAATAAGTATAAAATGTGATGCTTTGTTTTTGAAACAGAAAGAATCGAGGGAGAGAAATTAGTGGAAGAGAGACGGCACGGAAATATAGACAGAAAATTAACAGGGAACAACCAGAAGGCAGGAGATCCTAAGAGAACAATGCAGAAAGTAAATAGAATCAAAATCATGCCTTAAAAAAGAGTAGCCACATAGTTTTAAAAAGTTAATTCACATCTTAATGAATATAGTTTCAGTCATATATCAATAATATTTTGTTGTATCATAAATATCAATCATATTTAGCTGTGCTGCACATGCAGCAGGGGGTTAGAAGAGTTTCAGTAACATACTGACTATGAGACTGAATCGTGTTGATGAAAATTATTTTATTTGTTTAAAAAAGCATGTTGATATAGTTTGTATCAAAATTAACCTTTTTTTTTTTCTCATTTGACGTTCAAAATTAAATAGAAAAAACTACCATTTCTGTCCTTTAGTCTGACATAATGTCCTGTGGTGTGACACATAAAAGAACCACAGATTTGTTTTTTATGTCAAAATATCTTAAAAACAGTTGAGTATTGCAATAGGAGAGATGGAAATATCTCTCATCGTTAAATGGTTTAATTTGCAGCAGTTTTGAACAGATGACAGCAAAGTTTGTCTTGTTGTCAAATTTTGTAGTGAAATTGTCCAGCAAGCCATGGGGAAAAACAATGTTAATAATAATTTCATATTAAATAAATGTAAAAAATCTCTATCTGTCTATCTATCTATCTATCTATCTATCTATCTGTCTATCTATCTGTCTGTCTGTCTGTCTGTCTATCTATCTATCTATCTATCTCAATAAATTAAGAGATGTCCATTAATTTTCTGGATACAATTGTAATGAGATCATTAAATTGTAATAAAAAATTTAATGATCTCATTACAGTTGTATGCAGAATAAGAAATAAGATAAGTATCTAAAAATAAAACTGAATATGAAACAAAATAAAGCATATTTTAAAAGGTATATTCAAAAAAAAAAAAAAAAAGGCTTATACTCTATTCATTTACTTACTGCTTGTTTTCTTAAAGGGTTCCTATTATGCTCTTTTACAAAGTCTTGATTTTGTTTTGGGGGTGTTCTAGAATGTTTTCATGCTTGGTGGTTCGAAAAACACATCATTTTTAACATAATTTACATTATTACAATACATTTCTCCCAGCATGTCTCAAATGACTCAATTAGTTCCGTGTTTAATGAAGGCCCGCCTTCCAAAAAACGAATGTGTTGTGATTGGTTAGCTGTCCCAGTGCATTGCAATTGGCAAACACCTTAGACAGTGTTTCAGTACTGCCATGCCCCTTGTCAAAGAAGCAAGTTTCATGTACAACTGTCAGTGCAAGCTAGATTAAAGTGATTCTTGTGTTTTAAATTAGGCTGGGATGTTAAATAAATAAATTAGGCTAAATGGTTAGGGAGTCGGGCTTGTAACCGAAAGGTTGTGGGTTCGAGTCCCAGGTCTGGCAGGGATTGAAGGTGGTGGGAGTGAATATCCAGCGCTCTCTCCACCCTCAATACCACGACTGAGGTGAGTCCCTTGAGCAAGGCAGCGATCCCCCAACTGCTCCCCGGGCGCCGCAGCGATAGCAATATGGCTGCCCACTGCTCCGGGTGTGTGTTCACGGTGTGTGTGCGTGTTTGATCACTTCTCACTACTGTGTGTGTGCACTTGGATGGGTTAAATGCAGAGCACAAATTCCGAGTATGGGTCACCATACTTGGCCACACGTCACGTCCTTTCCTAAATATGGATATTTTTTCTTACAAAAACGCATCAATTCGCTACAGGAGTACTTTATAAACTTTATTATTTTTCTATTCTATCTGTTTTCTTTTTATTTATTAAAATTATTATATAATTTTAAGAAACCTTTGCCACGTGTACTGCGTCATAGCACTTTTGTTGATTTTTATTGCTTCCATTGTCCTCTGTTGTAAGTCGCTTTGGATAAAAGCATCTGCTAAATGTCTAAATGTAATACAATTTAATATAACCATTAAAACAGAGTCTAGAAAAATTAAACCGGAAAAAAAACGGAATCCAATAAATTAAAACTGAAAATTTGGGGGGAAAAAATTAAACACACATTTTGGGAAAAAATAAAGTGGATTTCATAGTGCCCTACCAGCATCATTCTGGTTGAAAAGAGGGATCCGGGGTCCATCTCTGTTGTCACCTGTGTTATTAAATAGCCACTGAGAAAGTAAATGGAAAATTATGAGCAAGACAAGAGTAAATCCGTGGGCTAATCCTTCATGAAAGCGGTTGATGGCTCATACTGAATCACTGTGGCGCTGGCCTTGTTTGTTTTTGACACTTATTGTTGTACTCTTGGGGACATTCACCAGCTTTATGAGTCTCTGGAGTCAGAGAGAATAAAAAGGAAAAGAGAGAAGATGGACTTGTGTATAGAAAGCGTTGAGGATGAAGAAAATGTTTTTAAGATCGCTCTGTTCATGCTCCTCTTGACATGGCACTCCAGATGACTTCCTTTTCATTTTATGAATAGATTAACGCTGACAGGAAGATGACTGCATGAGACATGAGAGGTATTAAAGAGGTCATGTCCTGTACTTTATATCTTTGGGGGTTTTTTGTCAGTGAGGTCAATTTATAACGTCAGTCCAGGTTTCTTGCAGCATAATCAGTTATATATGACCATTTCTACAGTCTCTTTGACTCTTTGAATTAACAGCTCCTGTTCCAAACCTGAATGACACAGGGAGATGTTTAGTAGAAGTTTCACACTGCTCCTTTCCATACAGTGGATGAGCAATGGTGAAGAAATGACAACAAAAGCTTCAAAAAGTCCTAACCTCACATATGATGTGTCACACCAGCCTGGTCTCATTGTTTATATGTAAGTATTAGTATGTAATGTTTAGAAGCACAAAACATACATTTTTGTATGTTTTTACTGATGCTGAAAAGGCAAAATGAATGTCTTTTAATGTTTAAGGCGTAAAAATGGCTACGTATTTTTAGCTAAAAAGCGTAAAATATTTACAAATCTTTTATATCAAGATATTTGTATCAATGCATTTTTATCCTTTTATTAATAAACAATTTAGATGTTTTGACTCCTTAACCTACCCCCAAACCTCAGTCTATCCATTTTATAGTGAATATAAAGATACGGAATTGGCCAAAATATGCAGGGAAATTACCATTTTAGTAACAATTAAAAAAAAAATGTTGTTGTTGCTAATTCCACTCCTACTTCTGTCAAAAGCAGTACCAAAAGTAATCCAAATGACGATGTGCAGCTGCAGTCACTCTGGTGGAATACAATAATTTTGTATGAGGTGCAGAGCAGGATGTATGTTATTATTCACTGGAAATATCATCCAGCGCATATTTCTCATTGAAACACACCTCACCATAAACACAGCATGTCGCAATCTGTGACAACGCAGGTGAGAGCCAGTGACCATTTGATTTCCCTGCCGTAAGGTTTCTTAAAGTGGCAACTTCTGAATTTGGAACAAGCGTGTCAGCTCGGGTTTTGCTGCTTACGACCGCTGCTCAGGATGGAGATGAAGCTGAATAAAGGCTTGGATTTGGTTCTGTTCTTGCAATTGAAAACATGATGCTATTGAAAAGACAATTGAATATAATAGAAAGTTAATGTCGCAATTTCATTATTCATAAGGATTCATTTCTAAGTCTGTAAAGTTGTTCACACTTAAATAATTTACGTTTTAGGTGTCGTCAATACCTAAAACGTAATAATTATGAATTGGAAAGCTACTCATGTGCCCTCAGGTCATGCTTGTTATAACACATACCAACTTTGGTCAGAGTCCGCTAAAGTATAAAGGTATAGCCTCATGTTCATTTTTGCACAAACGTCATCAAATTCGTTAATGTGCTTTGCGAAAATGGTTTGGTATATTAAAAAGCTTTTGATAACTTTTCATGCTCTAAAGATGATCTGACCAGTTTTGGTAAAAATTGGAGTAACCGTCTATTTTAATTTTAGTATGCATTTAACTCAGTGTGAGCCAGGGGATCCGAGGAAAAAAGAATTGTGCTTTTAGACCTTACAATTCAAAAGTTATTAGCAGAAACATGAGTGGAAAATTTAGCCTGTTGGTGGCACTAGAGAGTTTGAGTTAGAAACTCCAAATTTGCTGTGCTTGATGCTGAGATTGTCCTCTATCTGTGTGCCAAATTTCATATATTTCCTGCAAGTGGTTCTATAAGATTCACAATATTCAAAACAATACGTTTGTAATTTTAACATTTGCATTTTCATACAAAATTCGAAATGGTACATGTTCCAAATAGCTCAAATAGGAAAACTGGGTATTGTTTGATTTGGTATGTTGCTCCTGAATCTAACAAGTTCAACCTTACGATTTTTGGTCAAACTGTTCAGAAATTATAAACAAAAATGAGATTTTTAATTATGTTTTGACCAGTAGGTGGTGCTTTGACGAAACTACTCATGTGCCCTTAGGTCATGCTTGGTACAACATGTACCACGTTTGGTCAGAATCCGCTGAAGTGTTGCAAAGATGTAGCCTTATGTCCATTTTTGTGTGATTTTTGTCAAATTCATTAAAAGAGTACAGGTGCATCTCAATAAATTAGAATGTCGTGGAAAAGTTCATTTATTTAAGTAATTCAGCTCGAATTGTGAAACTCGTGTATTAAATAAATTCAGTGCACACAGACTGAAGTAGTTTAAGTCTTTGGTTCTTTTAATTATGATGATTTTGGCTCACATTTAACAAAACCCCACCAATTCACTGTCTCAACAAATTAGAATATGGTGGCATGCCAATCGGCTAATCAACTCAAAACACCTGCAAAGGTTTCCTGAGCCTTCAGAATGGTCTCTCAGTTTGGTTCACTAGGCTACACAATCATGGGGAAGACTGCTGATCTGAAAGTTGTCCAGAAGACAATCATTGACACCCTTCACAAGGAGGGTAAGCCACAAACATTCATTGCCAAAGAAGCTGGCTGTTCACAGAGTGCTGCATCCAAGCATGTTAACAGAAAGTCGAGTGGAAGGAACAAGTGTGGAAGAAAAATATGCACAACCAACGGAGAGAACCGCAGCCTTTAGAGGCTTGTCAAGCAAAATAGATTCAAGAATTTGGGTGAACGTCACAAGGAATGGACTGAGGCTGGGGTCAAGGCATCAAGAGCTACCGCACACAGACGTGTCAAGGCATTTGGCTACAGTTGTTGTATTCCTCTTGTTAAGCCACTCCTGAACCACAGACAACGTCAGAGGCGTCTTACCTGGGCTAAGGAGAAGACGAAATTGACTGTTGCCCAGTGGTCCAAAGTCCTTTTCAGATGAGAGCAAGTTTTGTATTTCATTTGGAAACCAAGGTCCTAGAGTCTGTAGGAAGGGTGGAGAAGCTCATAGCCCAAGTAGCTTGAAGTCCAGTGTTAAGTTTCCACAGTCTGTGATGATTTGGGGTGCAATGTCATCTGCTGGTGTTGGTCCACTGTGTTTTTTGAAAACCAAAGTCACTGCACTCGTTTACCCAGAAATTTTAGAGCACTTCATGCTTCCTTACGCTTCCGTTACCAGCTTTTTAAAGATGCTGATTTCATTTTCCAGCAGGATTTGGCACCTGCCCACACTGCCAAAAGCACCAAAAGTTGTCTAAATGATCATGGTGTTGGTGTGCTTGACTGGCCAACAAACTCACCAGACCTGAACCCCATAGAGAATCTATGGGGTATTGTGAAGAGGAGAATGAGAAGCAAGAGACCAAAAAAATGCAGCTTGAGCTGAGCTGAGGGCCACTGTCAAAGAAACCTGGGCTTCCATACCACCTCAGCACTGCCACAGACTGATCACTTCCATGCCATGCCGAATTGAGGCAGTAATTAAAGCAAAAGGAGCCCCTACCAAAGTTTGAGTACATATACAGTAAATGAACATACTTTCCAGAAGGCCAACAATTCACTAAAAATGTTTTTTTTATTGGTCTTATGAAGTATTTTAATTTGTTGTGAATTGGTGGGTTTTTGTTAAATGTGAGCCAAAATCATCACAATTTAAAGAACCAAAGACTTAAACTACTTTAGTCTATGTGCATTGAATTTATTTAATACACAAGTTTCACAATTTGAGTTGAATTACTGAAATAAATGAACTTTTCCACAACATTCTAGTTTATTAAGATGCACCTGTAGTTCACTTCCAGAACAGGAATTTACAGATAATGTGCTCACCGTGTTGTCATCCAAGATGTTCATGCCTTTCTTTCTTCAGTCATAAAGAAATTAGTTTTTTTTGAGGAAAACTTTGAGGACTTTAGTGATGCCCGTGAGTTTGAACGTCGAAAATGCATCTTCAGAGGGCTCTAAACAATCCCAGCCAAGGAATAAGGGTCTTATCTATCGAAACAATCTGTAATTAAAAAAAAAAAAATGTGTATACTTTTTGACCTCAAATGCTCGTCTTGTCTAGCTCTGCGATGTGCATTGTGTACTCTGTGTAATCCGGGTCAATACAGTTATGGTAGGTCGAAAACCTCCCATCTCACTTTCTCCTCCAACTTTAAAATTGTCCTACATTGCTATTTTACCTTTTTTTATAAAGGGTGTTTGACCTTCTTTGCATGTTCACTTTGTAAACACTGTACTTCTGCAGTGATGTAGGACGATTTTAGAGCCCTTTGAAGCTGCATTTAACACTTTAGGGTTAACAAACACGACGGCGGGGATTGTGGCAGTTTTTCTGATAGCTCCTAAAGGAACTTCAGTTACTCCATCATTTTTGATAGTACAGATAAGAGCACTGCATCAGATGAATCTGTAAAGGGTCTACTTTTATTTGTATACACTCATAATAACAACAAAACCTTGTGCTTCTATAAAATAAAGAAAAACTACAGGGTGCGCAGTTTGCCGCTTTGGTCTCTGTGATCTTCATTTAGAAACACGTCACTAAAATGAACTGAAACTCTGCAAATACACACAGAGACATGAGAGATGCATCTATAGAAGGCTTGATATGTCTTAAATTATTTTAAATTAAATAAGTTTTATCAAAAACATATATTCTGTGATAAAGTAATCCGTATGAAACCAACGTGATGTCCAGTCTTTCAAAACTGCATTTTGGACTTTCAAACTCGTGGGCACTATTGAAGTCCAAAATATGGAGATAATTTCTGAAATGTTTTTCTCAAAAAACATAATTTCTTTATGACTGAAGAAAGAAAGGCATGAACATCTTGGATAACAATGGGGTGAGTACATTACCTGTAAATTTCTGTTCTGGAAGTGAACTACTCCTTTAGTGTGCTTTATGACAAGTTAAAAAAAAAAATAGATTTTTTACATAATTCAAAATTACGAAAAAATATTGACCTGTAGAAATTTTAATTTTGTTATGCATTTGACTTAGCATGAAGAATTTAGCTTTTAGACCTTACGGTTCAAAAGTTTTTAGCAGAAATATGAGTGCAAAATGCCTATTGGTGCCGCTAGAAAATTTGAGATAGAGACTCCAAATTTGCTATGGTTAATATTGCAAGTGTCCTCTCTGTGTGATGAAATTCATAACTTTCTCACAAAATTTTCTTGGTCTTGTTCTTGCCAGTATGAATATTTGGGCATGTGTGTAGTTAGGGATGTGATTTGTAAGTAACTGAATCTGATTCACATGACAGTTTCAATTCCCCTCTTTTTAATTAATCCTAATTACTTGTAATGAATATTTTCGATCAACTCTTTAAAAAGAATAGACTCAAGTCTTTTTTTATGAATCAGGCTTCACTGGGCACCGGCAGTTCAGCATGTAGAGTTCAGACTGTGTGCTCACGGCTCAGCAGCATCATTTGTTTTGCTGTGATGCTGTGGATTCAATGTGTGAAACAGACAGTCTCAGTGTGGTTCTCTCTCTAAATCAGTGAAAGAACACAGATGTTCAAAACCTGTGAACAGAATTGAATGTCATGACAATCATTTTGTTTACAGTATTTTAAATGAAACTGGTTCTGACTCAAGCAACAGGAAGAACCGCCTTCTTCAATTGCAGATGGCAGGTTATCCTGTGGTTATCCTGTTTTTCATATATATATAAAATAGATTTTTTTCAAATTTGTAAATAATACAGGTAATAGGGAAATGTTTTACAAGAAAATACTACTTTTTTCAGTGTGTGGTTCCAGACATCATGGAAAAACAGCTACACATATTCTGTTGTGCTTGCGTGCACTTGTATTAATGATACATATTATATGTACTTGTTTATATTTCTATTTGTTGCAACTTCCAATCTTGCTATAATTCATAAAGTGGCACAGCAGGACCCCCTGCCTGTGTGCTGAAGCTTAGCACAGCATTGTAGCAAGAGCCCCCCGCGTGCAATGAACCTCACACACACACTCTCCAACAGGGGGCTAATGACGCAGCTACAGACGTCAAAGCACCGCTCTCTGGGTTATTAGCTCCACCAGCGTGCAGTATGTGTATGCCCCTTCAGAAATAACACTCCCCTCCTCAAGAACCCATAATTGCAAATATGCGACTCCTTACGCATAATGCGATTAATGAGAAAGCTCTCTTGACTGTGACTAGCCTCAACACAATGCCAGACGCTGGGAAACAGGACACATGCAACGATTGGGTCATTATATTCCCTGACCTCATAAATTGTTCTTGGCGGGATTTATTGTTCCCACCTTTTTTGCATTAATGTTACTTTGGGCTTAACATGACAACATGGCACACAATCATGATGGGTGAATCGGTTGAGCTGGAAGACTCTCTTTAGCTCACACTGCCCCCTGCTGGATGTATGGAGAACTGCAGTGTGTCTGCTTTGAGGGTTGATCTCAAAGCAGTGTGTTCGTTTTATAAACCAGAGCTCTGTGCTCCTCTAGTGAGCAATATTATCATAGAGAGGGTGTGATGGAGTAACATCTCTTTCTGTTTCATCTTAGTTCACCAGCCATAACAAGCAACAGGCATTTTATTGATTGTTAGTTTTAAATTTCTGCCATGTCATGTGATATAAACTCACAATTAGATATAAACTCGTGTGATACAAAGGTGCAATTTTGACTTTTTTTCTAAGCATTGTGAGATATAAACTCGCAATTGCGAGTTAAAAGTCAGAAATTCAAGACAAACTCGCAATTCGGAATTATTTTCTCAGAATTAAAATATAAACTGACAATTATGAGTTATAAGTCAGAAATGCAAGACAAACTCGCAATTCTGAATTATTTTTTCAGAATTGAGATATAAACTCGCAATTGCAAGTTATAAATCAGAAATGCAAGACAAACTCGCAATTCTGAATTTTCTGTGCATTGTGAGATATAAACTCGCAGTTCTTAATTATTTTCTTAGAATTGTGAGATATAAACTTAAAACTCGTAATTGCGAGTTTTAAGTCAGAAATGCGAGACATAAACTCGCAATTTAAAATTATTTTCTCAGAATTGAGATATAAACTTGCAATTCTGGGTTTTAAGTCAGAAATGTGAAGTAAACTCACAATTCTGAATTATTTCTCAGAATTGAGATATAAACTCGCAATTCTGAATTATCTTCAGAATTGAGATATAACTTGCAATTGTGAGTTTTAAGTCAGACATATGAGACATACACTTGCAATTCTTAATCATTTTTTTCAGAATTGAGATATAAAATTGCAATTGGGAGTTATAAGTCAGAAATGCGAGACTCACAATTTAAAATTATTTTCTCAGAACTGTGAGATATAAACTTGTAGTTGCGAGTTTTAAGTCAGAAATGTGAGGCATAAACTCGCAATTCAAATTTTTTTTCTCAGCATAAAGTCAGTTTAAAGTCAGAAATGCAAGACTTAGGGCCCTATCATCTTAAATAGCAAATGTATTTGTGCCCATCTGTTCGCCAATGGGCGTGCTGGTCTGAAAACGAGGTGTGTTCCACCGTATTGTTGGCGTGTTGCTATTTTGAGACAACTGAAAACGATTGCGCCATTGACCAACTAAAACCTGGTCTAAGGTCAATGGCGCAGTATTTATTTTTTTATTTAAAAGGTGCGTTAGTAATATATGCCTATAGGCGAATGCACAATGCATGAATTGTGAGTTTATATCACAATTCTGAGACAAAAAGTCAGATTTGCTGTTTTAATGCAGAGTAACTTGCAGTGCACTCATTACAGGTTCAGTTCCTCTGGGGTTACTGAGGTTCAGTGTCTTGCTCCAAGGTTATGGTTCATGGATCCTGAATTTGAACCTAAAACCTTTCAATTACCAGCCCAGATGTTTAGTCACTGAACACACCCTTACAAAACCTTTAATGCGGTGGCCCTAAAAGACTATTTGGACACATTGTTAAATTATAAAAGTCTTGAATTTCATTGCGTTAGTGACAAGTAATCAAACCAGGTGTTATCTGGAAACATATAACTTCATGAAGTGTCACTGTGTTTGAATCAGTTGTTAATTAGATGATTTTCAGTGAAAGTATGAAGTCAGTTCTCCTGAAGTTCACACAGGTGTCCTAAAAGAGGAACCAGAAGTGAAGAGATTAAAATGAACTGTCAATATCATCCACTATACACAAACACTTGTCCTCAAGTTTAAGAGCATTTCAGAACCAGTTTATGCATTTTTCTTTACAAATATTGACATTTGCTTTCATATTTTGTTGTACTGAAGTCTGTATTTTTTTTGAAACTGCTTTATATAAATGCTCTGATTAATCTCATAGACTTCACCGTTTCAGTTCCCTGATTTTTCCCCTTAATTTGAATTAAAAAGTAATTAGATCTGAACAGATTTGAACAGAAGGACATTGGATGAGTTTGGAAGTAAAATCTCTCTTATTTGCTGGATTTGACACTATAAATGTGGACTTACATCAAAGTGTTTTGTGCTGGAGCGCATTGATTCATGGGTAGTGCGTAATGGATCCGTCTGTAATGCCTGGTAATCTTCATGCCAATGCCTCAACCCCTCTTATCTTCCCCTCAGGCTCTTGCTTTAATTTGCTTTCAATTAAGATCAGACGGCAACTATAACTCCTGAGCTGCATATATGCGATGAGAGATACGTGACTGTAATTGAACACAGTGCGCTCTATCATTTGCCTGTCTTATGTCACAAGAAAGCACTTTGCTCTGCTGTTATGGAAAAATCAGTAATCATTTGCATTTACTTGCAGAAAAATGTATGTTTCTTGATTGTAAGTAGGTGTATCTGTGTAACATAAATGTATTTATTCTAGATTTATAAAATCCATTTTTTTTATAATGGTGTACTAAAAGAAACATGTCCAGGTCTTTTTTTCAAGCATATAGATTTATTTTTTTTGTTAATTGTACTTTGCCTGCCAAAATGTTCACCAGGTCAACCAACCAACAAATAAATAAATAAACAAACTTTTTATCATTTCGTAGAATATTATTTATAAATAATAATAACATCCTGTACAAACAATTTTCTAATTTTTTTATTTACATTTAACAGATAAAAATCTTATAATGTAGCTTTAAACAAAAAATTCTAAATAAACAAAAAACAAACAAAAAATCAAAACAAAAAAAAAACATTCTAAATAGGCTTCATTTGCACTATATATATATATATATATATATATGCATTAAACATGTACATAATAAAAATATAAGCCAATTTTGTTAAATGAAGGATTGCAGAAATGAGTACACTCTAGATTTAATTCAGCAAATGTATAATATTCTAGTATTTAGTATGTCCTCCAGAACTTTAAGTATACTGCTCTGACCCTTCTTGGCACTGAGTGTACAAGTTCATGACAAATTGTCACATCTGTCCTGTTTAACTCCTGGAGGACGACCTCCTTAAATGCCCTGGTCTTTAATTGGGAGTGTTGCTCAGCTCGTCTCTACAGAATCCCCCACAGCTGCTCAAGAGCATTAGGATTGAGTGAAACACATGTCCACTGAAGGATTTTCATCTTGGTAGAATGAATATCTTTATTGTCATGCTGAAAAAAATGCCCAACAATGCAGGGAATGAGGAGGAGGAGGGTGGCATTGATAAAGCACAACTCCCTCACACCTTCAGCACTCATACATCCATATATAAGAGCTTTACTACCACTGAACATCACTGTAGGAACCAGGCACTTCTCACTGTACTCCTCCTCTAGCAACACTATAACATTTTGGATGCTTTTGGATCCAAAATGATTGACTTGGTCACCTGAGACCAGAGTATGGATTCCCAGAAGTCTGTATTTTGTAAATATGGGCTTGGAAGAGGTTAAATGAGTTTATTGTGCTTAGACTACTGTAGGTAATTCTAGTGGTGACAACAGCCAGGCATGTCACTTCTGCAGGCTGCGTCGTACTCTAAAAAAACCGTCACTCCTTTCATAGCTTTTGCCGGTTCTGAGACACTTGCGTGGTATTTCTCCAGCAAAAATGTACTCATTACTAAATGAAAACTTAAAGTGAAGACTTGATTATTTCAGGAGCTTGTCACAAGTCCATTGTTTTTGAATGTTGGTGTTACTTCTGCTGTGTTTTCACACTTAAAACAATAATTTGGTATTCCTCTTGTATCATTGTCCTCTTTTATGCTAAGAAATAAGTCACCTGGCAAGTGGTTCAGTTGTTTCCAGCATTAAGTCTGAATATGATTCAGTGTGCTATATAACAATTTTAACTGTCAGGAAATTACTTTAAAAGTTTTGGTTCAATTTACTGACCTATTGATCAAAATAGCCTTAAATCTAAATACGTAAACCTTAAACCTTTTATGTAGTAACTTTCATGAGGGTGTACTCATTTTTTGTAACACAACATTTTATTACTTTGATAAGAAAATCTTAATTTTCTGAATAATTTTGACATTCTTCTTTGGTAATTGACCAAGCAGGCTTGATGGAACATTATATCTCCAAAGAACCCTAACATGTCATCTAAGTAAAGAGTAATTGCTGAATTTGTTAAGTTTTAGAGGGGGTGTACATATTTATGCTGTGCACACACACACACATATAATATTGAAGATTTTATTGAAGATTTGTTAAAATGTATTGCATACTTTTCTCTGATGACCACAAACTTAAAGAATGCAGCATTTGTCATAGAAAATATATAGCAAATATTATTAAGCTGAAACATTTTAATACTCATTTTACATGTTAGGAAAAGTCGTGAAATATCACACTGATACTTAAAACACCTACATTTTAATGGTTGGTTTTTATAATCATTGCTGCCTGCTGTCTTTACTACAACACACCAGGTGGCGCTAGAGAATAGGGAATATTTCTCAAAAACTGATTCTGTAGCCTAAAATCATTTGTTTTCTTTCCAGATTCGAGGATTCCTGTCAAGATTTGACAACGTTCTTCCTGCAAGTTTGGCATTTGACAAATGCACTGCATGCTCACCCATAGTAAGTAGACCATTTAAATGTTATTTATTTTATTTATTTATTTTTTTTACTTGGGATTGAGTTAAATTAAACGTTATTTAAATATTGCGCAATGCCTAAGTGATGCACTGTGGTTAAAAAGGGGTTTTATAATAATTAAATAATTTACAGTCAAACTAAGATAAATAAATATCCTTGTGTAAGGTGTTGACTAGAGTCTAATGGTATTTTAAGCATGTTCTTCTGCAGATATGTGAAGTATCTGTAGATGATGCATGTGTGTTATAGTGGCCATGTGTTGTGAATTAGGCTCCTTGTTGATGTCACAGGCGTATGTGAGTAATTAAGGCTGAATAGAAGTGTTTTTTCCCAGCGGTCGCGCTGTTGTCGACGGGTTTACATCTCATAAATCAGAGTTTGGCTGCTCAATCTCTTCTGCATGTGTGGATGTGCTCTCCCAGTGGTCTCTCTCTTATTTAGCAGCACCGTAGCCACTCCTTCTTCCCAAATACACGCTCGTACGTGAATACAGTAGGTCTGAAGGCTGACGCTGAGTTGTAGCTGTTCCCTTCCCCCTCTTCTGCTTGTCGCTCTGGTTTCACTCACTTTCTTTCCCAAGTTGTTGCTCACTCTCTTTCTATTTTCTTTCTGCTGTAAAGACATAAAAGCCTCATAAAATGTCTCAGATCCTTACACTTTGATGCAAGACTATTAAGGAACTGTGTGAGGTAAATGTCTTAAGAATGCTAGCCATGTCTTTTAAAGAAATAGTTCACCTAAAAATCTAAAATTGGGTTTAATGAACTACAGCAAACTTGTATTCAAGTTAAAACTGCTCCGTTAAGCTACTGAATAAAATCTATGAACTAAATCCATGAGCTCTAAATGGACTTGCATGGAACATCTTTAGTATTAGTTTCATTTGATTTTGATGTGATGCAGTTATGTTGTAACCTTTTTACAAAGCAGCTACACATCTCAAACTCAGGCATAATAAGGTTGGTATAATGCCGCGGTGTATTTCTCTAAGGAAACTCCAACCAGCAGCACATTAAAAACTTTACAAGCATGTGTTTTTGAACACATCCCGGTAGATCTTTAGTGAACATACACACTGTTTAGTTGCTTGTTTATTTAAGTGCAAAATGTGAGTCTGTGAGCTTGCAGAAAACGCATCTAAGCAGTCCTACATCCATAGTTACAGCCAAAATGATTGATAGTTTTTTGTTTTTTTTTCCTGGTGAACTAAATTACAGGGGGTAAAAATGATTTCAGAAAGATGGCAGCATCATTATGTTATTTTAACGCATATTAGTAGGTCTGTTAGTAAAATCTGTTGACTTTGCCAATTTTTGTTGCATTATGTGCCAATGGTGACATTTTTTCCCCCCAAAGTTTAAAGTATCAAGAAGTATTAAAAATATCTCAAAGCCTGTTTACATTTTTCAAATCCCTGTATGGTTCATTTTCAGAGATATTGGGGTATCAATGTGACTCCTGGAGTAATTTGTTAAATTATACACATTTTCAGTGGTCAAAAACCAAATGTGGGATACTTTCCATACAGCTGATTTTATTTTATTTTTTTCTTTTAAAAACCCTTGAGAGCAAGTTAATGTGCCTCAACTTGACCATTTCATTCTATATTCTATGTTGTTGTTTTAATAGAAGTAAACAATACAATATTATTTGTTCTTCAGACATTCTTTTTTAAATACAATATCAGTATCAGCTGTATATCAAGTGTTTCTGACCACTGAACATGGGTAAAATTCAACAATTTGGACATGGTGTCTCATTGAGATCCACATATCTCTGGACTTGGACCAAACAGGGCCTTAAAAATGAAGATACTGAAATTTTGGTTTAAGAACCAAAATCTAAAACGGCATTAAGATATCTTTAATACTTCTTAAATTACAGGCATGCAAACTTTAGGAAAAAAAAAAAAAAGCCCCATTTTCCTCATCGTCACCATTGGCATATAATGCAACAAAGATCATTCCATGTCAACTCAACCGGAGGTCCCGGCTCAAATTTCTGATTTTAAGATGTAGACGTAGTATGTCTTATGCAATTGTTTTAATACAAGGAAATAAGATACATTTTCTACTTTCTACATTATTTATTCTTCAGACATTCCTCTTTAAATGCAATGCTGTATACAAAGTGAAAAACATTGAAAATGGGTAATATTCACTGATCTAAATACGGAGCCTCATTGAGGTCCCCATATCTCTGGATGATGCAGGGCCTTAAAAATGAAAATTCCAAAAGAAAAGTTTATTAAGAACTAGAATTTAAAATCATATTGAGATGTCTTTAATGCGTATTGAATTACAGGCATACAAACTTTGGAAAAGAATATTTATGACACTTACTCTGCCCTCCAAAGGTTTGGAAACGCCCTAGAAAAGTGGGGCTTTGGACAATATTGGCATGAATCCTCTTTAATTTGTGATAATTTTGCACTGATAAGGGACAACTACGAAAACATATTTTATTACATAAACAGTTTATACATAGAAAAAACGTATATTTTCAAGTAATCAAAATATCCACCATTAGCAGCTATTACAGCTCTGCACAATCTGGGCCTAAATTCATTGTATTCTAAACTTAATTGCCAATCAATTGTTGAAGCTATTAAGGTGTGCTGACTCAAAAATCTTTTAAAAACCTGGGCCAAGTTTAAACCAGTAACCAGGCATCACAGCTGGCAAAGGGGCATGTCTGACTTTGACATGTATATATTGCCATTATTATGTAATCAAAATGAAAAATTATTATTGCTGGTCTTCAAAGATAATGTCAAGTTACTTTAATGTGTTGAAAAAATGATAAGGATTTATGCTGATATCATCCAAAACCACACTTTTCCAGGGGTGTTTCCAGACTTTTGGAGGGCAGTGTAGGTATGTTCAATGGAGTTGTTTTGACACAAGAAAACAAGATACATTTCTAGTTTCAACATTATTTGTTCTTCAGACATTCCTTTTTAAAAGACAAGAAGTATCAGCTGAATGCAAAGTGACCCACATTTGGTTTTTGACCACTAAAATGTTTACATTTTAATATTGAAATATTGAAATTCCAGTATCTCTGGAACTGAACAATATAGGGCCTTAAAATGAAGATGCCAAAAGGAAAGTTTATTAAGACCCAATATCTAAAAGGACATTAGGCCTGCTTCTTGAGTTACAGGCATGCAAACTTTGGAGAAAAAAACTGAAAAGTGCTCTTTCCACAATTTTGAATGGTTACCATTGGCACGTAATGCAACAAAGATTGCTAAAGTCAACAGATTTTACTAATAGACCTACCAATGTCTATGTCAAAATAGAATGATGGTGCTGCCATGTTTCTGAAGTCTTTTTTACCCATTTTTAATTGGTGTCTGAATCTCAGGTGAAAACTGTCATTTTGACCCCCCTCTACAAAACAGTTGATTGATCAGTGAATATACAAATATGACGTTTAATATTTTGGCTTTTATTGCTGTACATGTTTATCTTTTTTCAGGTTAAAAAAAAGAAAATAAAAATTGAGCCAGGGAAGTTGATTTGAAAGAGGTACGGCAAGAAATACAAAACAGTGTTTTACTGGAAGTTATATATTCATGGGATTTAATATTTTGGCTTATGTTTATCTTTCTTCAGAAAAATGTTGTATGGCCAGTGAATAGCTGAAACATTTTTATGAATTTCAAAATGTTCAAGACAGTAAGTGTTGAATGTGTTCCTTTATGGTGCTGTGTCTTATATTAGCTATAGTAACAGTAGCTGAACTGACATGTGATCTTCATCAGGCAGTAATCAGCCGGAGTGTGGAGCTCCAGTTGTGTGTCAGCGATGTTAGTGATGTTGGCCTCCATCAGATGTGTGTGAGCCTGAAACCATAGAAACCAAACACTCGAGTTCTCGACAGACAAACGCTTGTAAATTTGGAGACGCTGTGTTTTATCCATACTAAAGACAGACTGAAACAATGTCCCTTTGAAATAAAACACTCGAGCATATGTGAGGAACTTACACCTCCAGAAGACGCTTTGAAACACAAATCACATGATTCAGGACGTCACTGCTTTATGGGTTACAGCATCCCATAAAATTCCATTATAACATATATAACATCAACACGCATACAATTCATGAAAGCAGTTCTTCAAAGTTCTTTATGATATATTTGGTAATTCTTTGTTAACTTTTTATTATCCTTTATTTTGTATTTTTTATTAATAGCAGTGTTTGCTAAGGTAAACAAGCTTCACTTTTGCATTTGCTTATTTTGATTTAACTGTATTAAACATCTGTGTGCAGTGTTGGGGATAACGCATTACAAGTAACAAAGTTATGTAATCAGATTGCTTTTTCAAGTAACTACTGAAGTAACACATTACTTTTTTAATTTACAAGAAAATATCTGAGTTACTTTTTTGAATAAGTAATGCCAGTTACTTTGTTTTCCCATGTATTGACTGACAGCTCTGCTGTTCCCATGTTGAGAGAAATCATAAGTAAGTGTAGAGGCATTGCGTGCGCTGTGTGAACATGATGCTTACTGTAGTGCACAAAATCATATTTAGTATAAATTAATAAAAACAGTGAAATTCAAACACTGTAAATGACACAAACCTGCAATAATTAGATGTTAAATAGCAGAAATATCCTTTATTTATTCAATCCAATTTTATTAACGAGTGTCTTTGCTGCTGACCTTTAATGATCCAGTTCAACCATACAATGATTTAAGTTATACATAACATATCATAACAGGGATTGTTTAAGCTGTCTCCTCTACTGTACAAATTTTCTTCAGCCTGTGGCTTATTAATTTCACTTTTGGTGTGAAAGGGGTTTTACATTTGCCAAAAGTACAACTTTTTTACATTAAAAACAAACAAAGATCAGCCCAGATTGAGAAAAACTAATGCAAAAGTAACTTAAAGGGGTCATCGGATGCAAACTTCACTTTTTCATGTTGTTTGAACATAACTTTTCTTGTTTCGATGCCGAAGCAGGGATGTAAGTTAGACAAGAATATATCCGATTGAACGATTGAGGTGTTGTGTTGCTGGATGTAATAATGAACGTAGTGGTCGTCATTTACTCCCAACATCTGAGCTGCTGAAGATGCAGTGGATTACATTTGTTTGTGAATGGAATGCGCCTCCCAATCTACATATATCCGTCTATGTTCGCGTGAATCATTCATTATCCAGCTTCACTTACAGCAGAGGTGTGTAAAAGCGTTTTTATATGAATCTTTGCGATCGCCTTTCCTTATAACATGGTAGTTAGGAAGTTTAGCGGCTAAATGCAGCTAAAGTAAACTTGATCGTCATTCCACAGAGAGAAGAGAGGGGTGAGCAGAGCTCATTTGCATTTAAAGGAACAACCCCTTAGAATGAGATGATTTTTGCAGAGCTCATTTTGACAAGGTAAAAAGGGTGTTTTTTTACAAAACCATTGAGAATTTTTAATCAAAGTATATTAGAGACTTTTCATTAAGATCCTAAATAATCATATCAACTTGTGGTAAATGGGCATCTGATGACCCCTTTAACGCATTACTTTCCGGAAAAAGTAACTAAAAAAAGCTGGTCTCACACATGGTTGCCAGATTGCAAAACACTGGTAAAACATTGGTTCTGAAATTTATCGTTTTAACAGAAAGGCCATAATTTGGGGATTTGAACTCTTGATATCTGGCAACCGCATGGCATGTACAGCAGTGCGTAATATTTTGTTGCATAAAATATTGTTAATATTTTTTTTTTGGTTTTTTTTGGCAAAAATAAGACATTTTAGTCTCATCTTTTATCATCAACAATATTGGATGTTGGGAAAAAAAGTTTGTCAATAAACATTTTGAGTCATAGTCTTCGTTGATTAAATTAACACTACATTGAAGGAGGGATCTGAGATTTACTGTACTGTTTCTACAAACCAAAAGACCACAAATACTTAAGGAGAGACTCCCTACTTAAGGAAGAGAACACCCAAAACTCCCTAGCAACCACGAATCAATGCATTAGTAAATGTCCTTCAAAATACCTGGGCAACAGTTTACACAACGGATACACTCAAGGTCTCGTACAGTTAGTTCAGCCAAGCATTGTCAGTTTTTTTTTTTCTGCATTGTTTCTTTGGTGCATTAAAGTAAAAAGCTGTGAGCTCACACGAGGAGCAGTCACATGTGCGGTACTGCCAGACATGGCGGCAGCAGAGTGAGTTCAACCATCTGAGGTTTTTATCTGCACGGAGCGAAAACCTCTGCCATCTCTTCAAACAATTACAGGGGAAGTTACAAGAAGCAGTGGGAGGAGCTGGAGGAAAGCGCCGCTGTATGTAAACCAGATGTGCTGCTCGCCCTCCAAAACTCTCTCACACACACACTGCGTCAGTGATTTAATGGGCTTCATAAGTCAAAGGCCCCAATTTAAGGAGGTCCACTCCTGGAAAACACAATTAAATCTTGTTTAGCTGCTCCTCCTGCTGTTATGTTGCTAGGCAAGAAAGCGCATTTACGCATGTGATCTGTTTCAGATACAGTGTGCTGTTTGTTCGTAAAAGAGAAATATGTTTACTTTGACAGAGAAAATGATTTGTTTTTGGAGTTTATGTCTGTGTAAAACTCTTCCTCAGTCATTTGCTTTGTACTGTGGATTCTGTTAGGATTTCAAAAGTTTTTCTTTCTTAGTCAAGACGCCAGAAAAAAATACAGCAATGACATTTGTTTGACAGTCAGCCTTAACATTTTCTGGCCAGAGTGCAAGTACATAAAGTCCTCGGGATCTGTTGGCATTTGTACTTCAGAGTGGTCATATTATCTACTTTTGCAACATTTTTATTTATTTTTTTTCTTCCCTGAGGTCAACTTATAAAGTTAGTGTTATTTTCTTGCCTCAAAACAGTAATGATTGAGTTTTCACCATTGACCATTTTCCACCTTCTCTGACTCTTAAGCCCAAAGAATATGTGTGGTTAGAAAAAAAAATATGACTTTGTAAATCTAGTTTGCTGTATGATGAAATTTATTTCATGCATGTTGTACGTATACCCGAGCACATAGTATGTGTAAATAGTATAATTTGGGCTGTAGAATTAAACAGGATGTTTTTGCTACTTGTACCTTTAAGATGTTGATATGTAGATACCTTTGATTTGATTGGCTAACTTTTAGTCATGCAGAATACTACTCTTAACATGTTGCCAAATAGGGCCATCCTTAGGGCGGTGTAACTGGTGCGGTTGCCCTACCTCGCACAGGGTCTCACGTCAGCTTGGGACAGCCCTGTTACCAAACATTGTCCAACTATAATGTGTAAGTATGGGTGGTCATACTGTATGTTACTGAGGTTATGGTCATGATGTCATAACCACAATTTCTGAACAGTTTGCTTATGAAATTTAGTTTGATTAAATGGACTGTGATGTGGATCATGTTTATGGTGTCCCATTGTCCCATGATATGAATTAATCATGCAGTGATTGCCTTACTGTTTTACTCTTCACTACATTATTTACACTGGTGTTGTCGTCTCTTTGAGTTATGGGTCATGTGGCAATAACTTGAGTGCATTTTATCCCTTAATGATGTAGTTTTGAGTGGTTTGTGTGTGGGACGTCAGGGACTGTGTGTCCTGGGTTGACACCACAAACATGAGAGTGATAACTTGAACTTATTTTAAATATTGTTCTGAAAGCAAAACACAACAAACAGTGGGCTATCATCTGCCCAACTGCTCAGTCCAGCTGATGAACAATGAATAAATACCATACATCTCCATCTCGCTCAGTACTACCTTTTTTTGCTACCGTTGACACTGAGGCTCCAGTTCTGGATGGGCTAGCTCTGGAAGTGGCAATGTTGAGTTGTGAATGTTGGAGTAAATCTACATTGTGCATTTTTCGACAGTGCACCCACTTTAATGTTAAAAATAGCAGGTTTTGCAAGTATTAAAGAACCGCCCAAGTTCATGGAGTTTGGACAGATGAGCCCCGGTCTATTCTCGCCTGTTCTCTAAAGCTCTCTGTCAGTCAAGTCATCCATGTATAGTTCATTGAAAGCAGACGTCACTCTCCCCCTCAACTCAACAGTGCCGCCCATTCATCAGCCTCCGGCAGAAACTCAATCTCGTCTGAGAATGAGCTGCGTGAAAGGAGCCAGTGTGATTGTGGAGGGCCGTCTGTCTGAGGAGCGTCACTGAGATGCTGCTTGAGTGCTCTCAGCCCAGTGGACAGTGGTGCCAGATGTCTGCCTCTCCCGCCTGGCCTCCCTTTGTGCATGGGGAACAGTGCCATGTAACCGCAGTTTGAGATTATGTTATCGCTGTGTTTGGATGTGTACTGGCCAACAAGCCAACTGTAGTAACAGATACAAGCTTCTCAGATGTTACAACACATCCATATTTCACATCTGTAGAGGCTGAGTAGGTCTTTTCCAGGATTTTCTAATCCTGGTCCTGGAGGGCCACTTTCCTCAAGCTCAAACATGACTGCTTGGAAGTTTCTAGTGATCCTAAAAACCTTGATTAGCTGGTTCTGGTGTGTTTAATTGTGGCTGGAGCTAAACTATGCTGGAAGGTGGCCCTCCAGGACTGGACATTCCTGGTCTGTGTGGTCTGTGTGACATTTTCAAACTCTTCCTAAAATCCAACACATTTGAATCAGCTCATCAGCTTTGTAGAGACTCCAGGACCTGAAATGGTTATGTCACATATTAGAGGCATCCAAAATGTGTTGGGGTTCTGCAGAGTTTAGCTCAAAGACAGCTTCCTGGATGTTTCTAGTGGTTCTGAAAACCTTATTAGCTGGTTCTGGTGTGTCTAATTGGGGCTGGAGCTAAACTTTGCTGGAAGGTGGCTCTCCAGGAGAACGAATGGACAATGCTGGTTTGTGTGTACATCTGGACCAGTATTTCCAAACCCTGTTTCTGGAGATACCCCAAGACTACACATTTTTTAACTCTTCCTAATGGAACACATCTGAATCATCTCAGATTTTGTATAGACTCATTTGTAGAGACTCTTGGACCTGAAATTGTGGGCTCAGATAAGAGAGACAACCAAATTGTGTACTGCTGGGGTTCCTCCAATTATAGTGTTGGGAAACACTGGTCTAGAAATTCACATAGACCAGGGGTGGCGAACGTCTGTCCTGGAGAGCCGCAGCTCTGCAGAGTTTTGCTTCAGCCCTAATGACAACACCTGAAAAAGCTAATCAAGGTCTGAAGGGTTATTAGGAAGCTACAGGCAGGTGAATTTTCATTAGGGTTAGAGCTTAACTCTGCAGGACTGCGGCACTCCAGGACCGGAATTCGCCACCCCTAAAATAGACCAAGGGTGTCCAATCCTGCTCCTTGGAGGGTCATCTTCCTGCAGAGTTTAGCTCAAACACAGCTTCCTGGAAGTTTCTAGTCATCCTGAAGACAATGATTAGCTGGTTCAGGTGTGTTTAATTGGGGCTAGAAGGTGGCCCTCCATGAGCAGAACTGGACACTCCTGGACTGTGTGAACTTGGAGTCCAGAGAACTTGGAGTCCAGATTCCATATATCATTACTTAATTTTTGATTAGTAATATGCATTGCTAAGAACTTCATTAGGACAACTTTAAAGGCTATTTTCTCAATAATTTGATATTATTTATTTATTTATTTTTGCACCCTCATATTCCAGGTTTTCAAATAGATGTATCTCGGCCAAATAATGTCCTACCCTAACAAACTGCTTATTTATTCATCTTTTCATCTAAAAAATATTGACCATTATGAGTGGCTTTGTGGTCCAGGGTCACAAATGTGCTGAGGCAAGGGGCAAGACTGGACACTCCTGGGCTTTGTGAACTTCTGGACCAGTGTTTCCCAACCTTGTTTCTGGACACACATTTTCAAACTCTTGCAAGTCCTGAAATGGATGGGCCCGATAAAAAAGACATAAGAAAGTGCTGTTGGTGTTCCTTCACGAACAGCATTGGGAAACACTGTTCTCGGCAATATAGCATTGTGTTTAGTGTATTTATAGCAGAGTTGGAGTCAAATCAACATCTTACAAGACCTTTAACGGACCTCTTAAGACCCAGACCAGCACCTGTTGGTCCATATCAGCATATGAGCGTGATTGCTAATGTGTGATTTTTATTTTATGTAGCTGTTCAACAAACAGGTTAATATTGAGTGAGTTGTGTTTTAGACACAACAGTATCTGTTTTTGTTTTTGTTTTTTTTTGGGCAACGAAAAAAGTTAAAAAAAGGCTGAAGCAAATAATGTAAGCGTCTCAGACCAACACTGCAGCATTTCGTTCCTGAATGAATCTCTTTTCAAATGTATTATTTGAGTCTTTAATGCTCCATTCATGAAGTAATTTTGCCTAATTTCTAAAGGAATCAGCTGTTTTGAACAAATCATTTGAAATAGTGATTCAATGCATCACTAAGACAGCTACCCGCTTCTGACAGTTTTACTGTCATATTTATTTTTCCATGACAGACGTTAAAGTACCAGCACGTTCAGCAAAATATAATTTAATCATTATAACGTTATACTGAGGTATTTTAGTCAATATCGGACACCCTTAATTTGATGTTACTGATGTTGTGGTGCCAGCTTAAAGACTTAACCCATTGTTTTGTCTTTTTACAGGTTCTTGACAACTACGAGCGAGAAGGTTTCCAGTTCCTAGCAAAGGTCTTCAACTCATCTCATTCCTTCCTGGAGGATCTGACCGGCTTGACTTTACTCCATCAGGAGACACAGGCAGCTGAGGTTAGACTCATTATCCCTATATGCGCACTCACGCTCACATACATATCAGAGCCAAAGTTCATGATTACTATCAGGTAAAAAAAACTATTCTTTTGGCTTGTCCCATCAGTTGACAAATGCCGTGTGCATTCATTATTAATTGATCAGATCCATTTGCACATGTACACTTTGAAATATACCACGCACAGATGGTAACAGATGAAAGAGCCTTCAAGCACTAGTCCACACAAGGTTCAGGATCAGACTGATTGTTTAGAAATGAGCGAATGATGAATGATCTGTTCACAATCAGCAGTAAAGCTTATGGCACATTGAGGAAATATGATCGGGCTGATCATTTTAAAAAGAAAAAAAGCAACTCCACGGAAGCATTCAGTGTCTTTTGGCCACAAAAGCTGTTGACCTGACATATGGTATGCACACACAACACAATCTAGAGCCCACCGCTGTCTGTAAGCTCACAGATATGTTGCAGTTAGTCAGTAGTATGCAAGTAGTTTGCAAATTCATAAAGGTTTCTGTTAAAGTTTATATAGTTTCTGTAGATTTAGTAGACACTTTTATCCAGAGCGACTTACTATAGAGGAACAAAAGCAATTCCTAACAGAGTCAACTATATTTATACAATACCAGGCTTATTAGACAACTACATTAGGAAGCAATATAGAGAAGAGAAGAAATGCTGGGAAGAAAAACATTAAAAGTCAACCTCAAAGAACATATTAAAATAATTTAAGAATGGCCCGTTTACGCTTTGTCAGCCATTGTGCAAGAATTAACTTTTGAGCATGTGATATTAATAAAATCTGTGTACACGCATTAGTCACTGGAATTTAGTGTATGTGGGTGAATATTGTAATTTATTAGTATGTATTAAGAAGTTGTGAATGTGTAACATGAATGTGTTTAATATTTTTCCATGAACTCAAGTACCATGAAATAGAATTTTACTGAAAAAATGGTATCTGTTTGTTCCAAATTATTGTTTGTAATATGAATATGCTAAACACCAATATATATATATATTTGGTCTATTTATTCAAATAAAGTCTTGTCTTAAAGAAATTCACTTCCAGAACAAAAATTTACAGAAAATTTACTCACCCTCTTGTCATCCAAGATGTTTGTCTTTCTTTCTTCAGTTGTAAAGAAATTCTGTTTTTTGAGGGAAACATTTCAGGATATCTCTCCATATAGTGGACTTCAATGGTGCCCGTGAGTTTGAACTTCCAAAATGCTGTTTAAATGCAACATCAAAGGGCTCTAAACGATCAGTTATTTTTTAAAAAAATGACAATTTATATACTTTTTAACCTCAAATGCTTGTCTCGCTCTGTGTGTACTCTGTATATTCCATCACGAGACAGTTAGGTTGAAAAGGTAGGTTGAAAAACTCCCATCTTATTTTCTCCTCCAACTTCAAAATCATCCTACATCGCTGCAGAAATACCGACCTAGTGTTTACAAATCAAACGTGTGAAGATCAAACGTCCTTTACAAAAAAAAGGTAAAGCAGCAATGTAGGACGATTTTGAAGTTGGAGAAGAAAATCTGTGTTGAAAATTTAAGGTTATAAAGTATATAAATTGTAAATTTGTTTAGAAAATAACCAATCATTTCGCTAGATCAGACCCTTCTTCCTGGGCTGGGATTGTTTAGAGAACTTGGGACCTGCATTTAAACTGCATTTTGGAAGTTCAAACTCACAGCAACATAGAAGTCCACTATACGGAGAGAAATCCTGAAGAAAGAAAAGGCATGAACATCTTGGATGACAAGGGGGTGAGTAAATTATCTGTGATTTTTGTTCTGGAAATGAGCTTCCCCTTTAAGTCCCCTTAATTTTACAGAGGACCATGAAATCCTAATTCTGGACTAAATCAGCATATATAAAAGTTTAATCATTGCAGCTTAAACATCATTTAGAAAACCAATCCAACCCAAATACTACATTTGTAATTCTTCCCGTTCAAGAAGTTGCAGAAAGAAAAATAGCCATAATGCAGTCAGTTCTTGCTGCTTCTGCTCGAGTTCTTGCTATTCCTGGCTCCTGTCCTAAACTTCACTTCTACTCGCTCTGGAGATCATGTGTTCCAAAAATATCTCCATCTGCTCCTGTTCCAGGGACAGTTTTTCTTAGTTTTCACTGATTTCAGTCTCTTTACCCCAACGAGCCAAGCTTACCCAGGAGCAGGGTTTTGATTCTGGGAACGCTCCCTCGCCGGGACTCTCCAGTGACAAACACAGCCAGTTTGAAGACTGAAACTGTGGGAAAGTCCCACATCAGCAGTCCTCTGCTCTCCAGAGCGGTTTAGAGACGCAAATGCAGTCCAACCCAAAATGAGAGGATATGTGCTCCTGCATTTGCCCACGCTTATTGTCTGAAGCCTTCAGATTCATTTCATTTGGATCTGCAGTCAAGCACTTTATATTCCAATGTTGACGTCTTGTATTTTTAACTTGTGTGTGTTCGTGCTGCTTCAGGATTGATGTCAAACTGTGAAATTAATGGAAATGTACCACTTCTAGTTTGGCACTGATGGTTCTGTGTGTTATTTGTGTGGGGAGAGACACATCTCACATTACTTCTGGACTGCTTGATTCAGTAGGATATTTTCTGTGGAAATGGCTAGCAACTCTAGGCTTTATTTTCATTGCCATTTTTATAAATATGGTACGCTTTGGTGTCATATGAGTTTTTTAAGCATTAGAGGTTGAAATAATATATTGTTCTTGTGAGAACTGCTTGATATGTTTCATAATTAATGTAGCATAAAACATTTAAACACATAAAATATCTGTACAACAACATCTCCACACAAATGGCCTTGAATGTACATTAATATGTGCTAAAACACTAAAAATCATGCAAATATTGTGTCAAAATATTCAGTCCATTTTTTTTTTATTTAAAAATCACTCACTTAGACATGTATATCATTTTGGTAATGGCTCGGATGATATTTTGTTTGTGTAGTTTAAGCACCTTCTTCCACTGACCATGTGATTAAAAAAAAAAGGACTTTCTCTGAAAACTCTGAAAAAGAGTTTCAGTGCCCTGTTTTGTACTCTATTCATAGACCGTGTCAGTTTATATTTAGCTTTTAACATGCTTGATTTTGCTATAAGAGCACAATATGAGTGTGTCAGTGAAATTGCGTAATAATCTCATAAAAAAAACTCAATGGATATAAACAACATCACCCAATCAGCTGATGTGCCGGAAGCTTGTCTGTGCTCAGATCATGAATTGAACCATGAAATCAGTGCTTAAAAAAAAAAACTTTTTAAAGCTGTTGGTGTTCATCATAACCTCTAGTAAAGCCGCCTGAATATTTACGAAGGTTTAATTAGGCTTAAAGTCTGAACAAATGGCTTTTTAAGCATGTTTAGACCTGATAATCAAGAGTCCACATTCACAACCCATTTCCGCAATAGACTTCCATCTGTAACAGGATGTTCACTCATTGAAAATAGAGGGTGAAATTTATGAAAAGTCAGTGTTTCTTATCAGAATGAGACCAGACCTGAGTTTCAGAGTCTTGGACTGTGTTTTTATTATTGTGTTTACAAGGTTATGTGTTATATTGTATATGAGTGGAGTAGTGCAACTGTTCACCTTGTGAGTTTATATTAGTCTTTCTGTTTTAAGCAGCTGTAATGTGTTGTTGGAACAGTCTGTCCATCTGGCATTATGTCTGAATGAATGAACTGTAAGAGAGAGTCGATATCCAATTTAAGCTTTTTAGGTAATACGCTTTGTGCATGGCTGAAATTTCTGTATTCTGCCACAGAAATTAAATTCTGGGTATTCATCTGTGTGTAGTCAAACTAGGCACACATTGCCAAGTTATCACACTTCTCACAGTCATTTATTATTTTCTAATGACAGCATGTGGTATTAATTCAAATCATTACATATTGTATTCATATTCCTCTATTAAAACAACAACAATTTGTATTGTGGCACAGAGGTGTGTAAGTGCATTTATTCAGTAAGCACAATCACAAACAATCAAGATCATGTTTGGATTTATTACAGTTTGTCAGTGAGAAGGTTTGCTGGCAGATTTAAGCAGCAAGCAGCCGTGTGAAGAAAGACAGACACTTTAATTTGAGCAAAATATTGATAAACTCCAGCTTACACGTTTGTCATGTGTCAGTTGTGTACGATATCATGTGGTTCAAGAGATTAAATGGTTGCCAGGTTGTGAAGATAAAGTAAAATTACATGACTGTAAATTATAGTAAATGTGTCCTTTAAGAGAGTAGCTATGATTAGGGGATTTAAAAAAATATGGCAACCTCAAACATGAAAACTTGTGAAGGTCTGTATTTTTTCTCCTTTTTTTAAAATTTGATTTTATGTTTTTTTTTTTGAAACTACATTTTAAGTTGTTGTTTATTTATTTATATATTTATTTATTTATTTGTTAGTTAAACAACGATATTGCATGTTTGGGTGAATATTGCAGTTATAGTATTAAATGATGGTGGTTTCATCTTGTCTTCATCTTATTGTCAACAAATATTTTTCATCAGAACAATTAACAATTAAAGGAGGAGTTCGCTTCCAGAACAAAAATTTACAGATCATTTACTTACCCCCTGTCTTTCTTTCTTCAGTCGTAAAGAGATTATGTTTCTTGAGGAAAACATTCCAGAATTTTTCTCCATATAGTGGACTTCTATGGTGCCTTTGAGTTTGAACTTCCAAACTTCCAAAAAGGGTGTTATCTAGATAAATGACTGGTTGTTTTCTAAAAATAAAAAATTACAACTTAAATACTTTTTAACCTCAAATGCTCGTCATGTCTGTTCTCTGCGATGCGCATGTGAACTCTGTGTAATTGGCTTCAGTGCAGTTAGGGAATGTAGAAAAACTCCCGTCTCATTTTCTCCAACTTAGGTCGAAAAACTCTCATCTCATTTTGTCCTTTAACTTCAAAATCATCCTACATCACTGCAGAAGTAACGACCCAGTGTTTACAAAGTGAATGTGCAAGGAAGATCAAAAAAAAGGTAAAACAGCAATGTAGGATGATTTTGAAGTTAAAGGACAAAATGAGATGAGAGTTTTCGACCTACCCTAACTGTATTGACTACACAGATTACACAGAGTTCACATACGCACCACAGAGAATAGACAAGACCAGAGTTTAAGGTTAAAAAAAGTATATGAATTGTAAATTCTTTGGAAAATAACCAATCGTTTCACTAGATAAGACCCTTTTTCCTCGGCTGGGATTGTTTAGAGCCCTTTGAAGCTGGACTGAAACTGTATTTTGGAAGTTTAAACTCGTGGGCACCACTGAAGTCCACTATATGGAGAAAAAAATCTGGAATGCTTTCCTCAAGAAACAGAATTTCTTTACGACTGAAGAAAGAAAGATGAAATTAATACAATTTTAAAGTGGTATGAATGTGAAAACACTCAAAATGCTGGGTTAAAAACGACCATTTCTGGGTTATTTGGCAACCCAGCTTGTTGGGTTTTATACATTAATCCATTCGTTGTGTTGTTTCTTGACATAGTGCTGGGTTGGTCAAACTGTTAAAGGTTTTTCATTTCAAATAATAAAAATGCACTCTAAAATCTGTTTCATATATTGTGTATAGCATACACATGTTAAGGACTGTAACTTCTTTCTGTGAAACAAAAGTTAAATGTGTTCAGAAAAGTTATCATAGTTTTAGTGACAATGACATAAATTCTAAACAAAGTATGAAACATGTCTAGAGTTTTCATGTTATTAGATTTTTAACAAAAATTAAATACCAAGGGGGCATTTTACCCCACCTATTGGGCAAAACGCCCCCATGGGTGGGGTAAAATGCCCACCCAGTCTGACAAAGTTATTTGCTTTAAAGGGGTCATTGGATGCAAACTTCACTTTTACATGTTGTTTGAACATTAATGTGTGTTGGCAGTGTATGTTCAAATCTACCCTATAATGATAAAAATTCATGCAGTGGTTTTTAATTAATCTGTAAAAATAATATCCCCTTTTTCAAATCGAGCCATTCTCAGGCCACTCCCACAGTAGTTGATTGACATGAGCGTCTTACCTCAGATCAGCTGTAACAGTCCGACCTCCATTTTTTCGATGCCGGAGCAGGGATGTAAGTTAGACAAGAATATCTCCGATTGGGCGATTGAGGTGTTGTGTTGCTGGATGTAATAATGAACATAGTGGTCGTCTTTTTTACTTCCGACATCTGAGCTGCTGAAGATGCAGTGGATTACGTTTGTTTGTGAAGGGAATGCGCCTCCCGATCTACATAAATGCATCTATGTTCGCGCAAATCATTTGTGATCCAGCTTCACCCACAGCAGAAGTGAGTATAAGGTTTTTTTTATGAATCTCTGCAATCACCTTTCCTAATAACGTGCTAGTTAGCAAGTTTTGTGGCTAAACGCGCTAAATGCGGCTAAGGTAAACAATCTCTCAGAGCAGCACGTCACTCCACAGAGAGAAGAGAGGGGTGGGGTGAGCAGAGCTCATTTGCATTTAAAGGAACAATCCCTCAGAATGGGATGATTTTTGCAGAGCTTGTTTTGACAAGGTAAAAAGGGTGTTGTTTTACACAACCATTGAGAATTTTTAACCAAAGTATATTATAGACTTTTCATTAATACCCTAAAGAATCATATCAAGAATCATCCGATGACCCCTTTAAAATTTTACAGCAAAATCAGAGTACAGGCAGTTTTAGCGTAAAATGAAAAAGAATATAATTAATAATTATGAATCACAAAATTATAATAGCCTATTTGAAACAGTTTGTTAGCTAATGCTAATTGGCTAGTTAACTAGCTAACTGATGCTAACTTGAGGTAATTTTTAAATATAAAATCCAAATATTATTATTCAACCAACTAGTTAGAATTCATTTGATGGAAAAACAAAGGATTTAAAGTTCAGAACAGAGTAACTACAGTAATTGCCCATTGTTCCCTGTGGGCACTTTACCCCACTGACTATGTTTAAGAAAAAAAAAAATTGTCGTTCTGAAAATATAAGTATATCATATATGTTCTCATATCATATATAACTAATGTTCTACAAAACAATAAGCTTTAAAACACCTTTTTTTTCTTACTGCTGAAAATTAGATCATTTACTCTGAATTCCGATTTCTCTCTGGTGCATCAACAGTGTAAGCTTCATGGTGAAAACTTCTACATAACTCGTCAACGTAGTCCATAGTTACAACAAAAATGTATCTTGATTTTATCTTGTGGTTATTTTGCAGTTTCAACCGGTTTGACATAAATTACCCAACGCTGGGTTACACTGACCCAGCGCTGGGTAGGTATGTGAGGGGGTTTATCATTTGTATTAACTGTGAAAATTACCCAGCAGCTGAGTTACAGAAAAACCACCTTGCATCTGGGTAAAAAATATAACCTAATAAAATGACCCAACTGGCTGAACCCAGCATTTTTTAGAGAGTAGTGTAAGATAAATGTTTATCTTTGTACTTTTAACTTAGCAACCATGTAAACATTTAATAAAAGATGAATTTATGCTAAACTTGAAGACCCAAACCGCAATCGCCAATAATATTTTACGCATCGTTTTGTAAAGGTGAAGTTTTTAGTCAAGCTTTTTGACTTTTCTAAGTAGATAAGACTCATCTGTAGTGAGTTTTGATGTTGTCTCTGTTCATTTCTTACCAGCTCATGGCATTAGATGTTCTGAATTATAATCAGCAGAGACACTAGTCTGTGTAATATTGTTGCTCCTCCTCCACTGCTGTATATTTGTATCCTCTCGGGCATTGCTGTCGGGATGTAGTGAGTGCTGTCATAATATTTGGATGTTGGATTTACACAGGCACTCTTCTGTTGAAGGCGTAGGTAGGGAAGCAGTTTTGGGGGTCGTATTTACAGTCACCCCACTAAAGCGCTGAGGTAGTGTGTACTCAAGCCCGCGGGCTGGAGCGAGCGTGTCCGTCTGTGTGGATAATGGGAAGGAAGCCATAATTTAACCTGCTGGACAGGAAGAGCAGTACAGCCTACACATGGTTTTCTCATTTTAGCCCCTGTGTGGTCTGTCAGACACAGCTACATCTAAAAAAAAAAGCCTCCATCTGTTTAAATGCACCGCAGCAAAGAAAGAAATGTGTGAAGATCACAGCTAAAGCGACATCACTTGGGCGACATAAATTAAAATTAAAAAACACTTTAATCTCCAGTGGCACCATTTTCCAAAACTGCAACCTACTTGTAATCTACAGAAGTGTGAGGTGTCAGGTTCTCAGAGATTTGGGTTGGATAAAAAATCCTAAAAAATGACCCCTACTTAATAAGAATCATATGCTAAAGTTTAGTAAAATACATGAAGACTGTTTTTTTTTTTTTTTTAATAGGCTTTATAATTAGATAAGTTGAGAGTAACTCTTGAAGGACCAACATCACATCCTCTTGTGCCAGTGTTTGAAGAATTTATTTTCCAGAATCTGGCAGCAAGTTTTGGAAGTTCATTTTTAGTCCATCTCTGCAAGACAGAAAGAAGATGGATTAAAAATGAACCCCAAAAACGTCATGCACTTCTGGAGACTCTGGGTTGGTTGCAGTTTTGAAAAATGGTGGCGCTGGAGACTAAAGGATTAATAATTTAATTCCTGATAATTTCACACGTACTTTTTCACCTTAAAGGAGAAGTCCACTTCCAGAATAACAAGTTACACATAATGTACTCACCCCCTTGTCATCCAAGATGTTCATGTCTTTCTTTCTTCAGTCGTAAAGAAATTGTTTTTTGAGGAAAACATTTCAGGATTTTTCTCCATATAATGGACTGCTATGATGCCCCGAGTTTGAACTTCCAAAATGCAGTTTAAATGCGGCATCAAACAATCCCAAATGTGGTTGTAAACAATCCCAGCCTAGGAAGAAGGGTCTTATCCAGTGAAACAATCTGTTATTTTCATAAAAATAATACAATTTATATGCTTTTTAATGTCAAACGCTTGTCTGTTTCAAATAAATGCTGTTCTTTTGAACTTTCTGTTCAACAAATAATCCTGAAAAATAAAATATTAAATATCATGGTTTCCACAAAAATATGAAGCAGCACAACTGTGAGACTTCTTTTAAAAGTTCTTATGAACAGTGTATTCTGTATTATTGTATATATGTATATTACATTTATTAAAATATATTTTAATGAATGTTTTTGTGAACATATTTGAGTGATGATGCAAGCAAAAGATTCCTGATTTACAAAAATATATATAAAAAAAATATTTAAAAAAATCTCTACCAACTTAAACGAGACACTCTATTACAACATCAACATTACGACATCTGTCTGACACTAAACACTCTCATATTAAGAGTCACGAGACAAGAAGGAATTGCAAAATTTATCTAATAACACTCATAAAAAGCATATTTACAAGCAATATTCACAGTGTAGCTTAATTTAATTTTACAAGCAAAACCATTACACATACATCATAAATAACTGAAATAACACTTAGCCCTAATTTGAAGAAAGATTATTGGGGAATTTTGGGGAAAGCATTTCAGACAAAACTTCCTTTTATTTATTTATTTATTTTTTATTTTTTTTATTTTTATTTTTTAGAAAAATGTCTTCTTGTGCAGGGTTGAGGGAACACATTAGAAGTAACGCAGGTTACGTAATCAGATTGCTTTTTCAAGTAACTAGTAAAGTAACACATTATAAAACAAAATAACCAAGATACTTTTTTAAATAAATAATGCAAATTACTTTGTTTTCCCATGTAATCACCAGTGTTGGGCACCTACCATTAAAAAAGTAATTAGTTATAGTTACTAGTTACTTCTCACAAATAGTAACTGAGTTACATCATTATAAAAGTAACTAATTACCAGGCAAAGTAACTATTGCGTTACTTAAAAAAAAAAATATATATATATATATATATATATATATATATATATTAAATAACTTGGATGACCCCAATATTAAATGTGTTAAATGAATGAAATTTTAAAGAAATTAATTACATTTTTAGTTTACTCACCAGACTAATATTAAATACCTGATATAATATTATAATTATAATTAGCATTCAACTTTAGCCATTAGAACTTTAGTAATTAGAATAACCATGTATGAATGCATGTTTGTCATGTTGACTGAACTTAGGACTGGTGGTGATATTGTTTGTAATTTAGTGTTTCTATGAACGTCTTGTTACTACCACGAATTCTACTATTAATAACAATAAACACACTAAGGTTTAATGAGCTTCTGGGTTCATGAATATTAATCACGTTGTCTGCGTTCGCTCTAACTGATTTGCTGTAATCAAAACAGTGACGATAATAGGTGAGTGCCAGCCAATGAGATTGCTGTTTGCACATTAGTTCCGCCTACTACTGGAGAAACCAGCAGTTCTTAAAAGCTGAAGTATTCCAAAGGAGCTCCGTTGTTTTGAGAGGAAAATACAACAAAGAATATCGTTTACACGTAGCTCGTCAATTCTGCATGGTATAAGACTCTGTCGCTCTGTATCTTTCTTTGGGTGTGTGAGACAAAGTGACAGCTAGTCGTGTGCCTTCACACTAGAGTTTACAGCTCGTCAAATACAGGTACACTGCGCATCCATTCAGATGAACTGAAAAATAAAATTATAATAATATTATAATAAATGATAGTAACACTGTATTTTATTGGCAGTAATGGTAACGGCGTTGTAACGAAACAGTAATTCGTTTGATTACTCGTTACTGAAAAAATAACGCCGTTAGTAACGCCGTTTATTTATAACGCCATTATTCCCATCACTGGTAATCACTGACACCTTTCCTTTCTCAGAGGCACTTTCTTCAGCCTGAGGTTTATTAATTTCAGTTTTGGTGTAAAAGGGCTTTTACAGTTGCCAAAAATATAACTTTTGTGTTTTTTGTAATTAAAAATAAATACGCAAGCCCAGCCCAGGTGACAAAAAGTAACCCAAAAGTAATCCATTACTTTCCACAAAAAGTAACTAACACAGTTACTTTTTCATGGAGTAAATTGTAATGCATCCCCCATGCCTTTCCCCAACACTGTTCTTGTGTCATTAGCGAGCGTCAGACTATTATTCTTACAGTTCAATTTAAATTATGTATCATGTTGTGGTTTCTAATATTGTTACCGAGTGGCAAGTAATGCATCTTATTTACTCACCAAAGCCAGTGTTGATTCACCTTTGATGATGTTATTTTTGTGTTGAATAACAAATTCAAACTTGAATTTCTAGACACAGTAGCCGAACATTAAGGAGTAATGCTGTTCGCTGAGTTGTACCAGTTTTATCAGTTTTATCGGTTAAGTCCTGCTTTAGAGAGCTGGAACATTGGTTTACTTTGCCTGAGATCTGACAGGAATATCCTGTGTGGTGGTTTATCCATTCAGAGTTCAGATCTGGTTGAGTTCTTTATCACAGTAACTAGGTATGATGAAATGTGTTGACAGACTCTTGATACTAATTGGATTCAAACTTGTGTTGCATCACATGCATCCAATAGTTTATGTGGCCGAGCACATGCATTAACCGCTAAAGCCCATCTGCTATTGCATGATTATTATATGAAATCTGAATTGACCCTGTGTTGATTTATTTTCTAAATATACGTTTCTGGTCTTTGTGGCACCATTCATCAGTGCATGTTTTTGCAGAGAGTTACAGTAAGTAGTCAGTAACCTTTCATCAAAATGTTATAACTCTCCATCTCTGAAATGGAAATGACTTTCCTTTTCGGTTGAGCAAACCTCTGGTATTGAAGTTTTACTTTTACCATGCAGTCAAATCCCGGTGGATAAAATAAAGCCTCCTTTCTATGTGTGTGTGTGTGTGTGTGTGTTTCCCCTGAATATCCTTTTGCACACATCATACTGTGAACGTAAAGGCAGCAAATGTTGTTTCATGTTGACTTTTGTTGACTGACTAAGTTAATTCAGGGTCTGAGATGTCAGTATATATACAGTGCACAGAATAAATGAGTACACCCCCTCTAAAACCTAACAAATTCAGCAATTACTCTTTACTTAGAAGACATGTTAGGGTTCTTTGGAGATATAATGTTCCAACAAGCCTGCTTGATCAGTTACCAAAGAAGAATGTCAGAATTATTCAGCAAAATAAGATTTATCAAAGTGATAAAATGTTGTGTTGCAAAAATAAGTACTCCCTTCTGAAAGTTACTAAATAAAATTTTAGTGTAGGTTTAAGGCAATTTCTGATCAATAGGTAGGTATATTAAATCAAAACTTTTAAAGACAAGTAATTTCCTGACAGTTAAAAGTGTTTTATAGCCTACTGAATCATACTCAGACTTAATGCTGTCAACAATGAAACCACTTGGGAGAGAACTGCCATCTGACTTATTTCTTGGCATAAAAGAGGACAATGGTACAAGAGGAATACCAAATTATTGTTTTAGGTGTGAAAATATAGCAGAAGTAGCACCGACGTTCAAAAACAATGGACTTGTGACAAGGCTCTTGGAATAATCAGGTCTTCACTTTAATTTTTCATTTGGTGATGAGTGAATTTTTGCTAGAAAAAGAGCAGGAGAAACACAAGTGTCTCAGAGCCGGCAAAAGCTATGAAAAGAGTGACACTTCTCTCACGGAGTATGACGCAGCCTGCAGAAGTGACATGCATGGTTGTTGTCACCACTAGAATTTCCTACTGTAGCCAAAGCACAATAAACTCATTTAACCTCTTCCAGGTCCATACTTAAAAAATATAGTTTTCTGGGAATCCATACTCTGGTCTCAAGAGACCAAGTCAATTATTTCAGATCCAAAAGCATACAAAATGTTCTGGTCTTGCTAGAGGAGGAGTACAGTGAGAAGTGCCTGGTTCCCACAGTGACATTTAGTGGCAGTAAAGATCTTATATAGGGATCTATGAGTACAGAAGGTGTGAGGAAGTTGTGCTTTATCAGTGCTTTCTTGAATTCACACACCACTGTGTGATGTAATACAAAAACTTGAAACAAAAGATGCTACCCTCTCCTCTTTCCCTGCATTGTTGGGCATTTTTTCAACATGACAAAGAAGATATTCATTCTCTCAAGGCGAAAATCCTTCAGTGGACATGTATTTCACTCAGTCTTAACACTCTTGAGCAGCTATGGGGGATTCTGTAGAGACAAGCTGAGCAACACTCTCCATTAAAGACCAGGGTGTTTAAGGAGGTCATCCTCCAGGAGGACAAATGTGAAAATTTGTCACAAACTTGTACACTCAATGCCAAGAAGGGTCCGAGCAGTGTACTCAAAGTTCTGGAGCACATAGTAAGTACTAGAATATTATAAATTTGCTGAATTAAAATTTCTGCAATCCTTCATTGATCATTAAGAAAATACATCTTTTATATTTATTCAGAGGGGGTGTACTCAATTATGCTGTGCACTGTGTGTGTGTGTGCACCTGGTATTCATCACGTTATGGGGACTAAATGTCCCCACAAGGATAGTAATACCAGTAAATTTTGACCTTGTGGGGACATTTGTGAGGTCCCCATGAGGAAACAGGCTTATAAATCATGCACAGTGAGTTTTTTTGAGAAAGTAAAAGTGTGCACAGTCTCCTGTGAGGGCTAGGTTTAGGTGTAGGGTAGGTGTAGGGTGATAGAAAATACGGTTTGTACAGTATAAAAACCATTACGCCTATGGAATGTCCCCATAAAACATGTAAACCCAACATGTGTGTGTGTGTGTGTGTGTGTGTGTGTGTGTGTAGTGTGGGTGTGTGTGTGTGTGTGTGTGTGTGTGTGTGTGTGTGTGTGTTTGTGTGTATACAATTTTTTTTGATGATTCGTACGTTTATTTGTGTTGTCGTTTTACAAAAGTGAGATCTAGACACTATCCGACTGACTGAAGCAAAGCAAAGTGCTTTAAGAAAACATACGACATTGGTTCTTCATCTGTTTCCACTGCATCTGTGGTGTCAACTAGTCTTTTTCCCGTCAGATGATCTTGTTATCTGCGGTTAGAGGCGGTAATGTACGGACGCAAGAGTTTTCCTGACACAGCACACAATGGAGCTCTGTGTGTTCAGACGCATTCAGATTCACTTCCCTTCATTTCTAAAACCATCCATCACTTTAATAAAGATGCCATTGTGTGTTTCCAGTCAAATGATACAGTTCTTCTGCTGCGTTATGATGTCCCACACAAACCTGTCAGATGCACCCCGTTCCAGCAAACACTGGTCTCTTCAGATCAACATCTGGCCAATGTCAGCTAAAGTATCTCAGTATACAGCGAGGAAGGGAGTTTTCAGTAATGATGAAATAAAATTAACGATCAAAATATGATTGCAAGATGCTAGTAGTGCACTAAATACACATATTACTACAGTATAGTAGAATATATGTCTCAAAGGAACAGTAGCAGTGATAATTGTAATAAGTTTTAAAAAAATTATTAAGGAAAATAATACAATATTTTCATCGCTGTTGTAATTTAAACAGTAAAACACTGTCATGCATCACTTTTTTTATTGACAAAAAATGAAAGGAATTTTTCAGATTTAATTTAATGATATTTTAAAAGATTAATGAAATTTTTAAAGTTTTATGCATTTATTTGATTACCACTTCATCACCCTGAGTTTTTCGACATAACTAACTGTATTGACCTGGATTACACAGAGTTTGCATGCGCATCGCAGAGAAAAGACAAGATGAGCGTTTGAGGTTAAAAAATATATAAATTGTACTTTTTTTCTTTTTTTTTAACAAAATAATCAATCGTTTCACTAGTTAAGACCCTTCTTCCTCAGCTGGGATCGTTTAGAGCCCTTTGAAGCTGCATTGAAACTGCATTTTGGAAGTTCAAACTCGTGGGCACCAAAGAAGTCCACTATATGGAGAAAATTCTGGAATGTTTTCCTCAAGATAATAATTATAACAATAATTAACAATAATTTCTTAATGACTGAAGAAATGACATCTTGGATGACAATGGGGTTAATAAATTATATGTAAATTTTGGTCTGGAAGTGAACTCCTTTAACATAAAATGTTGTTGGCGACACTATACCAGTGGTTTTCATACCCTGGGTCGCAAGACTTAAAAAATGAGTTGCCAGGATGATTTGAGGAAATTGTATATATGTATGTAACAAAGTTCAAGATTCGGGGAGGAAGGAAGAAGGAAGCAGGAACCGACAAACTTTAATAACTAAATAAACATAACAAAACGAAAGTAAGCAGCAGCTACCTCACGGCAGAATCCAACGTGTATTTGTGTTTGCACTCTGTTTTTGAAGTGTTGAACATTGTAGCCAATCACAGACATATCTATTGATTTCTGGAACGCAATGACCAATCAAAACCATTTCGTGTGTCAGAATCCACTCGCCAAGTTCAGTCCTGCATTCTGGAAGCTTGCGAATCCTCTCATTATAACAAAGTGTAGACGCAATGTAAATACGAGATTTTTGTGCCGTGCACAGAGAGTCACTGATTATAGCAGAATTTTCAGAGATTGCGATAAACTTTTTAGTGATTAAGGGTGAAATTTTTGCGTGCTTTGTTGTCTATATATAGTCCATTCCGAATTTGAATAAAAGTTGTTTTTGATGCTGCTAAGAGGACCAGTGTGGTGTACATGCTGCAAGTTTCAAGAGTAGCATCTATTGGGGATTCTCTTGCAATCGCAATGACTGACATCTTTCTTTCTTTTTTTCTTTTTTTCTTTTTTCTTTCTCTTTATATATATATATATATATATATATATATATATATATATATATATAATATATATATATATATATATATATTTAAATATATGTATATATATATATATATATATATATACACACACACCGCCGTTCAAAAGTTTGGGGTCAGTACATTTTTACATTTTTATTGTTTCTTTTTTTCCTTTTTTTTTTTTTTTTAAGAAATTAATACTTTTATTCACCAAGGATGTATTAAGTTAATAATTACAAGTTTATTAAAAGTTAATAATAAATATTTTACATTGTTATAAAATATTTATATTTTGAATAAACACTGTACTTTTTAAACTTGTTATTCATGAAAGAATCCTGAAAAAAAAAAATCACAGGTTCCAAAAAATATTTGGCAGCACAACTGTTGATATTATCCAACATTGATCATTCTAATAATAAATCCGCATATTAGAATGATTTCTGAAGGATCATGTGACACTTAAGACTGGAGTAACAGCTGATAAAAATTCAGCTTTTCATCACAGGAATAAATTCTATTTTAAAGTATGTTAAAATAAAAAAAACATTATTTTATATTGTAAAAACGTTTTGCAATATTACTGTTTTTTTTCTATATTTTTAATCAAATAAATGCAGCCTTGATGAGCATAAAAGACTTCTTTAAAGACTATTACAAGTCTTACTGACCCCAAACTTTTGAACGGTAGTGTATATATATATATATATATATATAGTGCACAGCATAAATGAGTACACCCCCTCTAAAACCTAACAAATTCAGCAATTACGCTTTACTAAGAAGGCATGTTGATAAAACAAAAATGAGTACAAAAATGAGTACACCCTAAAAGTTACTAAATAAAACTAAAAAAGAAAATTTTAGTGTAGGTTCAATTTTTGATCAATAGGTAAGTATATTGAATCAAATCAAGACAAGACAAGTAATTTCCTGACAGTTAAAAGTGTTTTATAGCCTACTGAAACATACTCAGACTTAATGCTGTCAACAATGAAACCATTTGGGAGAGAACTGCCAGATGGCTTATTTCTTAGCATAAAAGAGGACAATAGTACATGAATATACCAAATTATTGTTTGTAAGTAGCAACGAGTAGTAGAAGTAGCACCGACATTCAAAAACAATGGACTTGTGACAAGGCTCCTGGAATAATCAGGTCTTCACTTTCAGTTTTCATTTAGTGATGAGTGAATTTTTGCTAGAAAAAGAGCCGGAAAAATAACATGCAAGTGTCTCAGAGCTGGCAAAAGCTATGAAAAGAGTGACACTTTATCTCACTGAGTATGACACAGTCTGCAAAAGTGACTTGCATGGTTGTTGTCACCACTAGAATTTCCTACTGTAGCCAAAGCACAATAAACTCATTTAACCTCTCCCAAGGTCCATATTTACAAAATATATACTTCTAGGAATCCATACTCTGGTCTCAAGAGACCAAGTCAATTATTTTGGATCCAAAAGCATCCGAAATATTCTGGTGTTGCTAGAGGAGGAGTACAGTGAGAATTGCCTGGTTCCCACATTGATGTTCAGTAGTAGTAAAGTTCTTATATAAGGATGTATGAGTGCTGAAGGTGTGACGGAGTTGTGCTTTATCAGTGCTGTCTTGAATTCACACACCACTGTGTGATGTAATACAACAACTTGAAACAGAAGATGCTACCCTCTCCTCATTCCCTCAAGGTGAAAATCCTTCAGTGGACATGTATTTCACTCAATCTTAACACTCTTTAGCAGCTGTGGGGGATTCTGTAGAGACGAGCTGAGCAACACTCCCCATTAAAAACCAGGGCATTTAAGGAAGTCGTTCTCTAGGAGTTAAACAGGACATATGTGAAAATTTGTCACAAACTTGTACACTCAGTGCGAAGAAGGGCCAGAGCAGTATACTTAAAGTTCTGGAGGACATACTAAGTATTAGAATATTATCAATTTGCTGAATTAAATCTAGAGTGTACTCATTTCTGCAATCCTTCGCTTAAACAAAATTGGCTAATTTATTTATTTTACAGAAAATATTGGCATGTATTTTGTTGTTTTTATTAAGTATATGTTTAATACATTTAAATGTTGCCATCTTTCCATGAATTCTATTAGTGATCATTAAGAAAATACATATTTTATATTTATTCAGACGGGGTGTACTCAATTATGCTGTGCATTATGTGTGTATATATGGCTCTCAGAAAAGTTTGAAAACCACTGCACTATACTATCATAGTCAGTCAAAGTAGAAAATACATTAGAAATAAAAAAATAAATAATAGTGAGCAGATGATCCCGCTTTTGTTAAATGTGTGACGTGTCTTCTGTGGCTCAGTTGGTGCTCCCAATTTCATTGTAATGTAGTTGTTTTCAGACTTACATGAGGATTGATGTGGTGTCAGAGATGCTGACAGAGCCATTCATCACTCTAACCTGAGGAGAGCTGGATGCTGTGGCTCTGTTCCTAAACGAGAGTTATCAATGGCATAGCATATGATCATGACGCATGATTCTGTAAAAAAAAAAAAAAAAAATCATTTAATATTGAGGATAAGCCATTGAGCTTCATTGCAAAGTTGAACTTTACTAAAATTTGTTTACTACTTGGTTGATAACCATTCCTACTGGGTAATAAACATTTTAAGTGAATTTTGAATAAATATTGCATAGAATAAGAGCTAAATTCAGCAGTCTTCAGCAGTGTACGTTGTGATTTTAAATAGTACATATATCAAAAATCAGCCGTCAGCCCTTGTAAAGCCTATGTTGGACCACTGTTTAAAAGCTTTCGATGCAACAGTTGCTCACATGCAGACTTTTCTCAGAAGTGTTTTGTTAAGTGGATCTGCGTGTTGTTACGATCACATCAGTGGTTCAGTGTAAAGCCAGCTGTGTTGTGTTTACAGCGACTCTTAGTTAAACATATTTGTCTTTCATCAAGAGGTTTAAAACTCCTAAACTTCCTCACAAGCAAATACATGGCTTCTCATTCATAGATATACTGTCTGTGGTGGCAGTGTTTAGATTATTCACCTCCCTGTTTCTGCTTTCGGAACTGTGTTGACCTTGATTTGATTTTAAATAGGCCAGTCTGTGGAGAAATCACTCTTGAAAACAATGGCTCCTAAAGGGGGTTTTCACAGCAGTGCCATAGAAGAACCATTTTTTTGTTCCCTAAAGAACCTTTCAGTGATCAGTTCTTAAAAAAAGAACCATTTGTTTTCTAAGTGTGAAGAACATTTGAATATTCTAAAGAACCTTTTCTGCTTTAAAGAACCTTTTGTGCAATGAAAAGATTTCATGAATGTTAAATGTTCTTCATGAAACATCAATCCCATGAAGAGCCTTTATTTTTAAAAGTGCAATGTAAGTCCACTTTCTAGCGAGGACTGCAGTGTGGTGCCTTTTGCCCATTAGACATCAAAGCTGTTTCTAAACTGAGGCAGAGATAAATTTGAAGTTGATTTTGAAAACATGGATGTTGATATGTGTTGAATCGAAAAAATGCAACATGAGTCAACACACATTGGCATATCACTAACAGAACACCTTAGCAACAATCTAGAAGTGCCTTAGCAACCACTCACATCTTCTTCAGTCAGCGTAGTGAATGGCCTTTGAATGTGATTCGTCTGTGTTCTTGAACCAAGCTTTACTGCACTGTTGCTGGGTAGATTTTAAAGCAGATCTCAGACCACCATCCTGTGACATATTTAATAAAAATAGGAATAGTTCACCCAAAAATGGAAATTTGCTGTTAATTTACTAATCATCAGGCCATCCAAGATGTTCAGTTGAACAGTAAAGAAGATTTTAAACTGAAACCGCACCTCCTGATGATATATTAAAGGGTTAATTCACCCAAAAATGAAAATTATCCCATTATTTACCCACCCTCCAGGCATCTTAGGTGTAAATGACTTCCTCCTTTCAGACGAATGCAGTTGGAGTTATATTAAAAATTATTTAGGTATTTCCAAGCTCTATCATGGCAATGGGCGGGTATTTCTCTTCATCAATCCAAAACAAATCCAACAAAGTGCATCCATCCATAATAAAAAGTGGTTCTGGGCGTAAATAAAGGCCCTTCTGTTGTGAAATGATTTGTTTTTGAAAGAAAAATATCCATATCTAAACCATAATAGTCACTTTCACAGAACCGGGCGGTTCTTGGTTTACATCGAAATCCTCCAACATTTTTCTTTACAAATCCTCGTTTTGAACTTCTAATTTGTGACCGGTGCTGTGTTTACCTCTCTCCATGGCGCGTCCATGTCTGAGCGGTGCATGTTCAACGCCGACGTCGTACGTCATTGCCCGGAGCTGCTTCCGTGTACGAGCAGTTGGCGCTAGCTCGATTAAAGTGATTCTTAAGTTGTAAATATGAATAGTTTTCTTACAAAAATATATTGATTTGCTACAGGAGGCCTGTATTTACCCCCCGGAGCCATGTGAGGCACTTTTTATTATGGGTGGATGTGCTTTATTGGACTTGTTTTGGACTGATGAAGAGAAACACCCGCCCATTGCCATGATAGAGCTTAGAAATGCCTGGATAATTTTTAATAAAATTCTGATTGGATTTGTCTGTGAGAAGAAAAAGGAATATCTCATTTCTGAATCACTGCTACAGCATGCTTAAGTGAATGGCATTTTTTTTTTTTTTTTTAATTTATCAGTTTTATGCAATTTACAGGAAAAATAATCTGCTAACTACATTTAAGATAAGGTAACTGAAATTATAAAACTAAATTATGAGATTTACAAAAACTTAAAATAAATGCAAATACTTTGTTTCTAAACACTTTAATTACAGAGAACATCTAAAAAAAAAAAAAATGATAAGCATTTTAAGGAAATTAATAAATTTTATTATAAATCATGGTCGCACCACATGACATTTTTTTTTAAGGCTGTAGCCAATTCATCGAGATGACAAAAAAAAAACACTAAAATCACTTAATGTGTAAACAACATTCTGAATGTTTGAACAATTACAACATATATTTTTATTTTTTGTATTTTAAAATTGGCCTGTCGAAAAGCATTACACGTCAGTGACCCATATATACCTAGGATGCCTGGAGGGTGAGTAAATAATGGGCTAATTTTCATTTTTGGGTGAACTATCACTTTAAGGTTTTATGAAGTGAAACAATAGGTCTGTGCAGTAAACTGAACATTGCTTACTACATTACCTGCAATCCAGAACCTCAGGCAAACAGAGAAGTCTGGTTCTTCTCCATGAACTGATTCTTTCGGACAGTTCATTTCAGTGAACTGGTTCAGTTCACTTGTTTGTTATACACTATTATACACAATGTATACACAATTATATTATTAAAGTTCCCAAAAATGAAATTAAACATGGATGTTTTACATGTCTAAAGCATATAAGTGAATATCATCAGTTCACCTTTTTTCATAAGAAACCATCAAAATGTTAATTTGGCCACTTCATTCAAGTGCAGTTCACACATGCACATATCATCGGCTCTAGATTACAGGTGATGTTGCAAATTATTTTGAGTTTCTTGCACAGGCTGATCGTTTTGCTTCATATGATATATCAGTATATCTTCGATATATATTGTCAGGAACTGTTGGTATTGATTTTGTGTTCCTTGATATTCTTTTTTGACTCTCAAAGTTCTGGTAGGCATTGACTTGCATTTTATGCATCAAAAAGGAGCACGGTTTTAGCTAGAAAAAAAAAAAGAAAAAAAAGAAAGAAAACCTTACTGTTCTACTGAGGAATAAAAGTCACCTACATCTTGGATGGCCTGAGACTGAGTAAATGAACAGCAAATTTCCCCTCTAAAGGATTACAGTAGTCAAAATTTTAGAAAATGACAGATTTAGTTTCACTAAATAAGATCCTTATCCCTCAGCTGGGATTATGTAGAGCCCTTTGAAGCTGCATTGAAACTGCAGTTTGGACCTTCAACCTGTTGGCCACTATTGGATGTCTATATATTGAGAAAAATCCTGGAATGTTTTCCTCAAAAACCTTTATTTCTTTTTGACTGAAGAAAGAAAGACATGAACATCTTGGATGACTTGGGGGGTGAGTAAATGATCAGGAAATTGTTGTTCTGGAAGTGAACTAATCCTTTAAGTGTTTATAATTTATCTTTAAATCAAGCAAATCCAGCAAATCAGTTTTTGTGTTTTCTGCATTTTGGGTTTCCCCTTAATATTATACATAAATATGCCCACATGGATTATTAGACTAAAGGTGTGGTCACGTTGTAAAAATGTGTTGTTCAACAAACGACCCATTTTCTATTGTATATGAAGCACAGCTCACACAGAAGTCACTTTTAAACCAAGCAGCTTGGTCTGAGTGGCAAATTCAGATGACCAACTTGAGCATGAGCGAAATCTACATGGGCCAACTTATTGCACTCATGTGAAACTCCCAGTCGCACATTGTTGCTTTGATCCAAATCAGTCGTTCACGCATCCACACTATTTAGGGCTTCAGCTTGTGTCTACAGTAGATGTGTGTGGTTCTGTCTATGGCATGGCAGTGTACCTTCAGTTGTCGTACGCCTCCTTTCTATTTCTGACAAACTGCACAGCTACTCTAGTCTTTATTTTGCCCATCCGACTGAAATTAAATGGCTCATTTATAAATATCTGTGTGATTTACTGCTGTGCATTTTTAGTCCTTATATATTTATATAACCGATGGTTAAATCAAAGCCAAATCATGGTGTTTCTGCTCCAGCGTCTGTCCATGAATCAATAAAACATTTGCATTTATTGTACTACACAAGTCATATGTAACTTTCATGAGTAACTTCAATCTTTCTTCGAACTGACGGAGTATTCAGTCTGCACAAACCTTCAAGAGCTTGTTTGCAATAATGAGGAGTTTCTTGCTGTGACCGGTTCAGGCTGTAGATCTGATGTCCTCACAGCATGAGCGTCCCATATATAACACTAGAGCTGTCATTAAAGATTGATCGCCTCCTATAGTGCGTGATCACATTACAAGCTCTTCACTATAAATCATTATCTAGTGTGAATGAATGTGTTTTATTATTAGACGCCTTCAGCACCAGCTACATGTAACCCGTAAATGCGCGAACAGCTCTTCAGCAGGAATTGGCCTGTTGCATCATGACATACAGCTAATAGCAGAAACAATATGCCAACCACTTACTATCCAAAACACACAATCAAAGGCAACAAAGATGTTTTATTTTCAGTTATAGAATGTGCAGCAGTATTTCAGCAGTTACTTTACATTTGTTTCATAGTGCATTTTCTTCTATATAACGAAGATTGGTCAAGAGGGTTTAGCTAAGTATTTTTTTGTAATTTAGTAATGAGTCATTTTTAAAAATAATGAATAATTATCTTTATTAAGCAAGGACACATTAAATTGATCAAAAATGATAGTAAAACAGTTCTTTAGAACTTTACATTCATCAAACAGTCTTGAAAGATAAAATGTATCACGGTTTCCACAAAAATATGAAGCAGCGCAACTGTTTTAATATTTATAATAATTAGAAATGTTTCTTGAGCAGCAAATCAGCATATTTAAGTGATTTCTGAAGGATCATGTGACACTGAAGACTGGAGTAATGATGTTGTAAATTCTGCTTTGATCACAGGAATAAATTACGTTTTACTATATATTCAAATACAAACACATATTTTAAATTGAATGGTATAGTGTATAAAATGTCTTAGTTTTATTTAAAAATAAAAGTATTTGTGCCCTAGTATTAGGGCTGGACAATATGGCCAAAATTGATATCAATTTTGATATGATATAGTTCTGATATCGATATGAACAATATTTAAAAATAAATAAATAAATAAATAAATAAGCCTCAGAAGAACTGCCAAGAATGCCCATAACAGATGTCTGTACCTACAAAATTCTGAAAAATGAATTTGCCAAGTCTATGAAACCTCCTCCTATAAAACTGTGTAATATTAAAAAAAAAAAAAAAGGTCATATAAATTGATGTTCACCTTTTATTTGTATGTAGCCTTTAATGCACACAAGAAATGTGAAATCACTGTAAAATAAACATAAGACTCTCAGACTCACCTTATTAATATTAATTAGGGCTGTCAAACTATTAATCGTGATTAATTGCATACAAAATAAATGTGTGTAATTATTATGTATATATAAATACAAACACATTCATGTATATATTTAAGAAATATAAGGATATGTATTTATTATAATTTTTATAGAATTTATATTATATACAAATAAAAATGTTTTGTACATAACATATTTCTCTTAAATACATACGTTATTTTTTTGTGTATTTATATATACAAAATAATTACACACAGTACATGCACATATATTAGGCAAACTCAAACTTTTATTTTGTATGCGATTAATCGTGATTAATAATTTGACAATATTAATATCTTTAAGGCTGATTATTCTTATAGATTAAAAAAAGAAGTGCTTCAACCAGGATAAAGAATATGAAAAGTGCTCAGAGTTGCTGCAAAAAAACAGAAAAAAAAGAGTGTGGCTGTAGACAGGCTAATTGAAATTGCAAATGCATTCTCTGCCAGCAGGAGGCGCTTTTGGAGTAGAAGAAACAGTGGTTTCCCCAGTAATTGTCTCAGCCTCAGACATCACACCCACGGAACGTTGGCTAAACGTCTGACGCATAAGGCACACTTGAAAACACTGCTGAAAACACTTCAGGAGTTTCGAAGTCGTCATCGGATTGGTTAGATTATACAGGTTTTCCGGGAGACGTGTGTGTCGTGTTTTTTAACGTTCCGGCTGGAAACAAAAATGCTGTCACGCCAAACTCCTCACAAAATAAGAAAGCTGTTGTGTTTACAACTCTGCGCTGTAGAAATGAAGCCGGGATAGCTGTGATTGAATGATGGCGAGTGGATGAGCGATTACAGCTAGTGGCTATCGATCCAGCAGTTTTCTGCGATAGAGGCTGGCTGGGAGAAAGTGTTTGGATATGTTGGCTATTTTATCTATTCTCACGGCTGCAGATGGAGCACAACTGATCCTGGCGCTATCCGACAGTGCTGTAATCTCCTCTCAGGCCCTTTAGGGGCCACATCACTGGTTCTTATCTTCAAACCATGCATGGGAGAGAAAGATAGGATCGTCCCCATGTTTGGATTTTCTGCTGTTTTTTAGGCTAGGTTACAGATAAAGGTAATGGTTTTAACCCGTGACGGTTTAATTATCTCCACCTATTGTGAGTTGTCATCGTAAGCCTCATATTATGGATTGTTGTCAGCCCACATAATATTTTAAATGAAGAATATACACCATCCACAAATGATTGCTCTATCATTTGGCTGCGGTGTGATTTTAGCCTTTAGCTAGTGCACACAGTAATTAGTGGTGTTTGCTAAGGCAAGCCTCGCTATTACTGGTGCTCATAGTGTCAGCCATGCCACCACGTAACACTGAGTATTAAACATTGTGGAGACCTTTAAATCAGTGTAAAAAAATCAAATTGCAAAACCTTCTCAACAAAAGTAAAAAAAGTAGCTTAAACAAAGATTTTTAGTCGATTACTATGTGAATCGAGAACCATTTTATTGACCTTACTTACACAGTAACTTTTTGGTTCAAAATGTGTCCAAATTTTGTCCCAACATTTCAAAAATGAGTCATCAAAACAAACAATGTAATATTGCACAATGCTGTGCAAGTTGCATGCAATATGTGGTAACTATTATTAAAAATTATCACTGTTTTACTTTTTACTGGCTTAAATGTTGCTGCTGGCACTGTTAGTATGGTTCATATTTTTATTAAATCATCATTTGATCGATCATCATTGTGTTTGAGGTAAATATGCATCTCATTGCAGCTGTTGGATTTTAAATATTTGCCTAGAAACATGATATGTTCACAGGCGTTTAGTCGCCATGTCATTAAGTAAGCTTCAAAAATCAAACATAAAGATGAAAGAATTTAGTCTTTAGTTTTCTTAACAAGAAGTGTTGAATTCAATAGACATCCTTTTACTCATTAGATTAACTAAAGTTTTTAAAGGGATAGTTTACCCAAAAATGAAAACTACTTCATGATTTTTTTCACCTTCAAGCCATCCTAGGTGTATATGACTTTCTGGTCTTTAAGATAGGGAACAATTCTTACTATTAACTACACTAACCAAAATTATGAATGCAACACTTTTTCATGAGCTGAACTCAAAGATCTAAGACTTTCTATGTACACAAAAGGCCTATTTCTCTCAAATATTGTTCACAAATCTGTCTAAATCTGTGTTAGTGAGCACTTCTCCTTTGCCGAGATAATCCATCCACCTCACAGGTATAGCATATCAAGATGCTGATTAGACAGCATGATTATTGCACAGGTGTGCCTTAGGTTGGCCACAATAAAAGGCCACTCAGTTTTATCACACAGCACAATGCCACAGATGTCACAAGTTTTGAGGGAGCATCCAATTGGCATACTGACTGCAGGAATGTCCACCAGAGCTGTTGCCTGTGAATTGAATATTACTTTCTCTACCATAAACCATCTCCAAAGGCGTTTCAGAGAATTTGGCAGTATATCCAACTGACTTCACAACCACAGACCACGTGTAACCACACCAGCCCAGGACCTCCACATCCAGTATCTTCACCTCCAAGATCGTCTGAGACTAGCCAACCGGACAGCTGCTGCAACAATCAGTTTGCATAACCAAAGAATTTCTGCATAAACTGTCAGAAACCATCTCAGGGAAGCTCATCTGCATGCTTGTCGTCCTCATCAGGGTCTCAACCAGACTGCAGTTCGTCGTCCTAACCGACTTGAGTGGATAATGCTCACATTCGATTGTCTGGCACTTTGGAGAGGTGATCTCTTCACGGATGAAACCCGGTTTTCACTCTACAGGGCAGACAGCGTGTATGGCATTGTGTGGGTGAGCGGTTTGCTGATGTCAACGTTGTGGATCGAGTGGTCTATGGTGGCGGTGGGGTTATGGTATGGGCAGGCGTATGTTATGGACAACGAACACAGGTGCATTTTATTGATGGCATTTTAAATCCACAGAGATACGTGACAAGATCCTGAGGCCCATTGTTGTGCCATTCATCCACTACCATCACCTTATGTTGCAGCATGATAATGCACAGCCCCATGTTGCAAGGATCTGTACACAATTCCTGGAAGCTAAAAACATCCCAGTTCTTGCATGGCCAGCATACTCACGGGACATGTCACCCATTGAGCATGTCATGGTGACATATCCAGCACATATCCAGCAACTTCGCACAGCCACTGAAGAGGGGTGGACCTACATTCCACAGGCCATAATCAACAACCTGATCAACTCTGTGCAAAGGAGATGTGTTGCACTGCATGAGGCAAATGGTGGTCACACCAGATACTGACTGGTTTTCGGACCCCCCCGGACCCCCCAGTACAGTTAAATTGCACATTTTATAGTGGCCTCTTACTGTGGCCAGCCTAAGGCAAACCTGTGCAATAATCATGCTGTCTAATCAGCATCTTGATATGCCACACCTGTGAGGTGCATGGATTATCTCGGCAAAGGAGAAGTGCTCACTAACACAGATTTAGACAGATTTGTGAACAATATTTGAGAGAAATAGGCCTTTTGTGTACATAGAAAAAGTCTTAGATCTTTGTGTTCAGTTCATTAAAAATGGGGGTAAAAACAAAAGTGTTGCATTTATAATTTTGGTCAGTGTAGTAACTTATTAGCATGATTATTATTAACATACTGGCTGTTTAGGAATATAAAGCATCTATTCTGCATGATCATATTCTACATCCCTAATCCTACCCAACTTAACAATTACTTTACTAACTATTAAAAAACAGCAAATTAGGAGTTTATTGAGGCAAACGCCATAGCTAATGGTTTGTTAATAGCGAGAACTGGACCTTAAAATAAAGTGTGACTGACTTTCTTTTTTCAGACAAATACAGTCAGAGTTAATACAATAAAAAAAAATAAAATAAAATAAAGCTGTCTTTGCTCTTCCAAGCTTTATAATGGCAGTGAATGGGTGTTGAGATTTGGAAGCAAAATAAAGTATGTCCATCCATCATAAAGAGTACTCCACATGGCTCCGGGGGTTAATAAAGGCCTTCTAAAGCAAATTGATGCATCTGTGTAAGGAAAACATCTATATTTAAAACTCTTCTGAACTGTAATCTTCCGCTAACTGTCGAACGTGCATTCACGAGAGAGTGGCGTTCCAGCGGATGACGGCGTGGAAGTAATCTCTGGTGAGAATAAACTAGTGTCTTGAGAACAAAGTTTTGTTTACAGCAAAGGAAAACTTTGCAAATCCATGTTTTGTACTTATGATTTATGACTGGTGTTTTGTTTTGCTCTCTCTGTGCTTCTGTGTTTGTCACCATGTTCGCCTGCGCCATCCGCCGAAATGCCACTCACTCATGAATGCACCTACGGCAGTAGAAAGTAGAGATTATGGTTTATAAAGTTTTAAATATGGTTATTTTTCTTACACAAACGCATCGATTCGCTTCAGAAAGCCTTTATTAACCCGCTGGAGCTGTGTGGAGCACTTTTTATGATGGATGAATGCACTTTATTTTGCTTCAAAACCTCAACAATCATTCACTGCCATTATAAATTTTGAAAGAGCCAGGACATTTTTTTAATATAACTCTGACTGTATTCGTCTGAAAGAAGAAAGTCATATACACCTAGGATAACTTGAGGGTGAGTAATTCATTGGGCAAATTTCAATTTTGGGTGAGCTATCCCTTTAAGTTATCAGTTTTTAGTTTTAGGGCCCTAAATTAACCCTTGCTGGAAAAGTTGAAGAGAAAGTTCACCCAAAAATGAAAATTTGGCATTAATTACTCACCCTCAAATTAAGATATTTTTGATGAAATCTGAGAGCTTTCTGACCCTGTATAGACAGAAATGCAACTGACACGTTCAAGGCCCAGAGAGGTAGTAAGAACATTGATAAAATAATCAGTGGTTCAACCATAATGTTATGAAGCTACGAGAATACGTTTTGTGTGCAAAGAAAACAACTCTAACAATTCTACTACGCTAGTTTCCCTCCGTTTGTGGTCGTTACATGCTTATTTTATTTTGATCCTTCAACTTGATTGGATAGAGAGAGAGAGTAATCGGTCTTGTGACTCTTGTCAAATGAAATTGTGCATAGAAAACGTTAACGGCCAACTGCTGTTAATCATAGCTGCTGGAAGCGAATTCTTCAAGCATCAGTTCAGTTGAGTTACCAGTATGTTCGTCTAAGGTAAATTTTGGATTTCTGCTTACTTAATTATCTGTATGTATGCTTTCCTACCTACATGGCCTGAAATTGTGAGGTTTCGGGCATTGCATAAAATGTTAATAACTCCCACAAATGAGTTATTCCATATTCCCTATTTAATGCAATTTTTCCCCCTTTACAAATTGTAATATCAGCATACCAATTTGAGTAAATGTGTAAAAGGTAGGGGATGATGCCATGAACAATGTGCATAAATGTCAAAATTGTAAAATAAATTATCATGTTTAACGATTCTCATTTCTTTATTGCAAAATGCTAAAACTGGCAACGTTTTGGAGAGAAATGGGCTCTTTTTAATTTCTCATTTTAACCCCTCTTATGGTGTGTGATGGCTGAACTCTGGTATGAGTTTCTAATTGTGTTTATATTCTTTGCATTGTTCTAAACATTAATATGTTACATGCAACAGCAGCATGCTGTCTCAGTGACCTTTACACTTGATTTGTAATTTATTTTTTAACTTTATGATTTAAATAGTGATGATTGTACTTGTACTTTTTTTTAAGATTTTTTAAAGTTTTTTTTTTTTTTTTGGTATTTTGTGCCTTTAATATGACAGGACAGATCAGAATTGACAGGAAGCGATGTGGGAGAGAGAGGGGGTGGTGGGAAAGGTCCTTGAGTCGGGATTCGAACACGGGACGCCTGGAGCGCAACGGCTCACAAGGCTATCGGCGCCAACACTTTAATATTTTTTCGTGTTGTTTTGATGTATTTTAAAGAGTTGGCAATCGAAATTAAAACTGCTGGCTGATAGATATTCTTCATTCCTTCTGATGAACAAGATAATGTGAATAACAGTATGTACAACATTTTCTAAATGTTTAAATTGCAGTGTACCACGTTTATTATAAGGGGGTAGAATCCACAGCTCAGTACTCACTACTCAATACTCATGAGTACTTTTAAACAGACTACTCTTTTACTCTTACTCCAGCAGTTTTTTGGACCAAGTACTTTTTACTCTACTCACACTACATTTTTTGGAATGTAATGGTACTTTTACTTAAAGGAGAAGTCCACTTCCATAACAACAATTTACGGATAATGTACTCACCCCCTTGTCATCCAAGATGTTCATGTCTTTCTTTCTTCAGTCATAAAGAAATTGTTTTTGAGGATTTTTCTCCATATAATACGCTATTATGGTGCCCCGAGTTTGAACTTCCAAAATACAGTTTAAATGCGGCTTCAAACGATCCCAAATGCGGTTGTAAATTATCCCAGCCAAGGAAGAAGGGTCTTATCTAGCGAAATGATTGGTTGTTTTCATAAAAATAATACAATTTATATACTTTTTAATCTGAAACACTCGTCTTGTCTTACTCTGCCTGAACTCTGTGTATTCTGATTCAAGACAGTTAGGGTATGTTGAAAAACTCTGATTGTATTTTCTCCCTCAACTTCAAAAATCATTTCAAAATCATCCTACATCGCTGCAGAAGTACCGACCCGGTCTTTGCAAAGTGAACATGCAAAGAAGATCAAACACCCTTAACAAATAGGGTAAAACGGTGATATAGGACGATTTTGAAGTTGAGGGAGAACATGAGATGGGAGTTTTTCGACAAACCCTAACTGTCATGAACCGGAAAAAAACAGCTCAGGCAGAGCGAGACAAGACGAGCATTTGACATTAAAAAGTATATGTATATTGTATTATTTTTTTGAAAATAACAGATTGTTTCGCTAGATAAGACCCTTCTTCCTCGGCTGGGATCATTTACGACCGCATTTGGGATCGTTTGAAGCTGCATTTAAACTGCATTTTGGAAGTTCAAACTCGGGGCACCATATCAGTCCATTATATGGAGAAAAATCCTGAAATGTTTTCCTCAAAAAACATAATTTCTTTACGACTGAAGAAAGAAAGACATGAACATCTTGGATGACAAGGGGGTGAGTACATTATCTGTAAATTGTTGTTCCGGAAGTGGGCTTTTCCTTTAAGTATATTTTTTCAGTACTCTTTCCACCACTGCTGCTGACACAGAAGCCAGTGTTCTGACGTAGACGTCTTTACAAGCAGAGGAATGCACACGTGGTACTCAAATGTCACTTCCAAACAAAACAACTTTATAAAATTTAACAAACAAATCTAATGTGAAATCCACATTTAGAAATTTTTCATCTCACATTTATTTGCAAAGGGTATCTGCACCCTAAAGCCCAAAGTGTACTTCAGTTTTGTACATGTATGCTAGCGTATGCGTAGAGTCAAACACGTAGCCTTTCAGAGTATCATGTTATGTTGTACGCGAACGCTATTTTGTGCTGTTGTTCCGTCTATTTAGTTTAATTTTCTGCTGTGAAACAATGGCCTGGGATAGTGTTGCCACCTTGTGGAACAAAAGATTACTGCAAAATAACTTCAGTGCGCATGTGCAACCTGCATATACAACGTACGTGCGGTTCCAAAAATCGGTTGGTGCGCATACTATTGTGATGACGAAATTTGCGTCACGCACACTGTACGCTGTCCCTCACATATGCATAAAAGGTGATTTGACACAACATCCTGTATTTTGACCTGGTTTTATGGTGAATGTGCGTCGTCAGCTGTGATAAACTCAAAGCCACCGGAGCCGTCAGATTGTGTTCCTCAGGACGAACGTACATCAAAACCAGCAAACAGAGATCATAACTGTGCAGAAGTCATCAGAGCGGGATCACCTCTCGCTCTGCGGTCAGGTCTTATTCTCTGGAACAAGAGTCTGTGTTTGATCTGGGCTCAGCTTCTCTAAAAAGCTCCTCTCTGGTTTCAAATGATTTGCCCTCGTCTTTGAAAGTCTTCCAGTCTTTCTCATTAAAAGATCTTTTTCTGAAATCCTGGCTTTAAGGAGGTCTAGTGTGTGTGTGCTTGATTTCCAGTCTGACCACACTTGAGCTGCTGCTCGTCACACTCGTAATTAAACGGGGCAGGTTTGCGCTTGCATACGCCCTGTGCAGGCTTTCTGTTTTTTGCATTTGATTAGCAGTCTGCTGTATCTCAGCACTCCTCTCAGAGATGCTGCGATAAGCTTAGCTACACCTGCCAAACCAACGTGCGTGGACGTATATCATGTGTACGTGTTTAGACCTGCTGCACCTCCAGATATGACACACCTGCCTCGTCCTCAAGAACACATCAAACTCTACATTACAATGAGTGATTCACGAGTCAAGTGTCATACTGACCCATTTATCATCAGGACTCTTGCATTGGAATTTATGTGGGATGTTTTCAGTGAGGAATATCTGTTTTGCATAGTGATTATTAAACTTGGGCGCCCAAAGTACACTTCATTTTTGGGCTGAATGTTTACCGTATGCATACAGCCCAACGCATAGCCTTTCAAAGCATCTTCCATTTGATAGTGTGCGCAAACCCTGTGCTCAAAATGTGCACAATAGAAAGAGTTCAAGTTTCTCACAATTAGCACACAAATGAGAGCTGCAGCTGAGAGAAAAAAAAAAAAATCAGTGACTAGCAACTTCAGTTTAGGTCTGTTGCTTATATGACTTCAGAAAGCACAATTTTTTTAGACTCTTTTAGCAGGGCTGCACAATTAATTGTGATATGGCTTAGTGTGATTATCAAATTACGAGGGCTGTGATTTAAATAAAATATGAATGATATAATAAAATATGTTTGCTGCAGGTTTCAGAGTCTTTTCAGAGTCTCAGAGCATCTTGGTTCAAAGTAAATGCTGCTCCACACAAACTTGATGTTTGAGTCACTTTACCATGCGTTTGGTAACACAACATTAACCAAACGTCCTCCCATTCTTGTAATGAGAAGTGTTTATAAATCGGCTGTTGTCAGCAAAAGAGATGCTTAAAGGGATTTATGCGATTTTCCTCCAAAATAAGAATGTGATGGTTTTACAAAATAATTATTATTGTTATTACTACTACTACATACATTTTTATTCTACTGTGAAATATTACAATAGTAATAAATATTTTGTTAAAATGTTATAACTAGTAATAATGAAGCAATAATAATAATAATAATAATAATAATAATAATAATAATAATATGATTGTGATTATTATGTATATTTTAATTATTTCAAATATTACAATAGTAATACATATTTGGTTAAAATAGTATAATTAATAATAATGATAATAATATTATTAATAATAATAATAATAATAATAATAATAATTATAATTATTATTATTATTATTATTATTATTATTATTGTCGTTGTTGTATTTCACTGAAATATTACAATAGTAATAAATATTTTGGTAAAATATAATAATAATAATAATAATAATAATAATAATAATAGTTTGTTCAAATATTATGATTAATAATAAGAAGAACTATTATTGTTGTTGTTATTTTTATTATTATTATCATTATTAACACCCTATTAACTGTACTGTAAAATACAATTATTATTATTATTATTAACACCATATGAACTCTACTGTAAAATACAATTATTATTATTATTAGCACCATATTAACTGTACTGCAAAATAAAAAAATGTATTATTTTTATTATTATTTATTTTATCATCATCATTATTATTATTATTATTATTATTATTATTATTATTATTATATTTGGATAATCAATTATTTTATTTTACTGTAAAATATTACAATAGTAATATTTTTTGTTCAATATTTTAATTAGTGATTAATAATTCAATTTATATTATTATTATTATGATTATTATTGTAAATCATCAACAACAAAACAACAACGTTCTTATTCTCATTCTTATTCTTATATGTTAATGCCATATTTATATATAATATCATTATATGTTTAGACAAATTGTTTATCCCTACAAACAAGAACAGCAAACATTTATTTGCATTGTAAATCACAATCACAATTATACAAAATAAAAATCACAACTTTTTTTTTCCTCCAAATTGTTCAGCCCTACCTCACGTTTATTGTGAGCTTAAACATTTTGCTAAACATCTCATTTTGTGATTTTTGTGCTCATGTGAAAGATTTAAGCATGTGAGTTGTGTACATAACAACAGAATTTTCACTTTGAGTTGAATGCTTCCTTTAAATTGTTGTTCTACATCGCCGCAAGGCAAATCAGCCTTTTTTTTTCGCTGTGGTGGGAAGAAAGCTCACTCCGGAAGGAGCAGGACCCTAAAATGGCCTTTCCCTTGATATGTGGGGCAGGAAATGTGTCACAGAGGGAGATAGAGCCAGGATGGAGCGGAGTCAAGCAGGGGCCTCCATCCATCCTGAACAACAACAAACCGCAGCTGCAGCGCGCTACGCCACCACACCCTAGAGAGACGCTGCGCTCTGTTTTGCTAGCTGCTATTTATGTGAATCTTCTTGATGCTGAGAGAAGGAAGAGTGTGAAAAAGACTTGCTAGTTTTGCCATATTTACCTCCCGCCTGCTAGTTTCTCTGCTAGTCCGTTCCAGTTCAGTATAAAGTATAATTAGAGTAGAAATGAGCAGTGAGTTTCTACACTGGCTGGGTCCATGTGTGTTTATGGCCATGTTTTGGGTTAAAGCGAGTGACTCAATGTCCTGAGGGAGCAAGTGTGGAGATGTGTGTAGAAGTGAGTTTTTGAGTGGGAGAGGGGAGGATAGCCATCTCTGACAGCCGGAGGAGGAGTTAGAGACGTGAGGCCGTCAGCGAGGAGGGAAAAACCCAGGCCATCTCCTCCAACCAGTTGAGAAAATTTCCCCTTCCACGTCGGCCAGTGTTCCTGTGAGGAGCGTAACCTCCCGCCCTCACTAACACATCCCATCTGGCATTAGTAGTGAGGCTCTGGTCATCTGCAGAACATGACAACTTTAAACAAACATACTGACTACACGTTTGCGCTTTTCCATGATTTTAAGGGTCTATTACAGTAATTTAGAGAAACTATTGTCTTACATAAAATGAACACAGCACGGAAATAGCTAGTGTTAAATGAACAGGAAGTGACATTATCCGGACCCTTTCAGCAACATGTTGAGAAGAAAAGTAAATAATCTTAATTTTATCAATATAATTTACACTAATTGTAATGTTAAGTGCCCTCATCAGTTTTTTATGTGTGTGTGTTGACTTTTTTCAAAAGTTTACATCCCCTTGATTCTTAATACTGTGTTATTACCTGAATAATCCACAGCTGCTTTTTTGTTTTGTTTATTGATAGTTGTTCATGAGTCCCTTGTTGATCCTGAACAGTTGAACTTCCTGCTGGTCTTGAGAAAAAATTGTCAGGTCCCACAAATGCTTTGGTTTACCAGCATTTTTGTGTATTTAAACCATTTCCAACAATGACTGTATGATTTTGAGCTCCACGTTTTTACACTGGGAACAACTGAGAGACTCATATGCAACTATTGCAGAAGGTTCAAATGCTCACTGATGCTTCAGAAGGAAGGGCAAAATTCACCCTGATCTTCAAATTCAAAAAGTTTTCTTATATTTTTTATATATATATATATATGTATGTATATATTATTTTTTTATATATGTATATGTTTTTTATATATGTATATATTATTTATATATATATATATATATATATATATATATATATATTCAATTTTCAATTTGAGGTTTTAGTTTTTTTTAAACAAAGACAATAAATGCTGAATTGGCAAGTAGCAAAAATTTCTAGTACCAAAAACAATTATAACATGTCTGGTAATTAAAATGAAGCTGTTAATACATATAAAACAACATATTAAATGAAAAACTTAATTTACTAAAGTAGATTTGAAACTGAAACTAAACTAACCAATCAATCGTAATACTTAAAAGAACAAAAACGCACATTTTTTTTTGCATGGTTTTAATTTTTTAATTTGAGTTAACAATAACTACTTTATTTAAGCCCGGTACTTACTACAATAAGTTTCACTTAGTTAACCTTAGTACTAACTAAGTACTTTGGATGTCTGACGATGAACAGTATAACACCACCTAAGAACATTATAACAATCTGTCGACAATATTGTAAAGTATTTTTACTTTATTTACTTTATTTTACTATATTCATAGACTAATATAAATATAGTAGTAAGTTTTTAAACAATTACACATAATATTATTATATTAAACAATTTATTTATTTATTTATACATTTATTTTTAATGCTTATGTTAAATGTCAAATATCCATCAAAAAAAAAAAGTCATGGTTTTAAGCTGTAACAGGATGATGAGATGGAACTTCATAAAACCAAATTCAAAATAAGACTCATACAGCTATTTTTTTTTTTTTTTTGTGGGCCGTGTTTACCTGCGTTCATGATGAACGTGTCTGCTGAGATGACTTCTTGAGACGCTGTTTTTGGAACAGCTGACAGAATGACCTCTGGGAGCCAATTTGCTTTGCTCTGTATCTCATCTATGCAGGCCTTTTGGGCTCTTTCCCTGAAAGAATGGCACGTTCCCAGCTGAAGCTCAGTGTGTTCCTTCCTGGGACACAAAGACAACTGAGTGCAGAAGCGCTTCTTCCCAACCAAACACACTCATTCCTTCCTCTGTTCAGCAACCATGGCCTCCGTTGTTACTCAAACATTACCTCCTCTGACAACATCATTTCACCAAAAATTACTCCCAGTATGTGCGTTTCTGTCCACAGTATTGAATCGATTGACTTTAGCAACCATGGTCTGACATTTTATCAGCTCACATAAATGCTGTCATCATTTAGGCCCAATCCCAATTCTATTTTCTACCCCTTTGCCTACCCCTCGCCCCTTCCCCTTGCCCCTTGAAACAAAGTGGGAAGGGGAAGGGTTAAAAATGTTCCCCTAAGAAATGGGACACCACTACTACACTGTCATATGTCATCATACGTTGATACAGTGACAGTTTCGCCGTTTTCTCCAACATTACACAACTAATTAAACTCGATCTGTACATTCTTAACTTTAATTCAGAATTTAGATATTAGCCGTCGATCACGCCCTGTCACTGACACTGCGCTCCGCTGAAACTCAGAACCGGCCGTTTTTTTCTTTCTCTCAACCAACCTCTGTTCCGGATTTGTAAACTACATTGAAATTAGGGGTGTGTGATACGACGATTTTTGATTGTGGCAAATAAAATGTCTCCACAATCTGCTTTTGAAGAAATATACTATATTTCGTGCTACAGCGCACATTCTGTCAGACGCAATTCTGGTGCCTCCGTCTCAGTATACTGTACAACGCGGCATACATTCACATCAAATGATAACTCAGCTTCAGAGTTTCACTCACGCAGGGGCGTAATTTCCACCGGGGACACACTTTTCAAAATCCCCCCACTTTCAAATTGTTTTGTTAAATTAATGTCTTGTATTGTAGAATGCACGCTCAGCACCGCCGAGAGTTTAGCGCCATCGTTAAAACGAAACCGAAAGTAAAACGCGCGCGCGCATTCAAAAGCAATTTTAATACCCCACGTTTAGAGAGCGACTCCCCAATGTGCCCAAATTAGACTATATAACATATATAGGCTGTAGGCTAAAGGTTGTGTAGTTGTATTTAATACAACCTTAATATTCATTTGGTGCTCCTAAATTTTTTTGGTGCTCCTAACTTTCTGAAGTTAGGAGCACCAGTGTTACCAAGTAAAAAAGTTAATTTCGAGCCCTATAGATAAAAATATATTTTCTAATATCGTGCAGTCAATGCTATCCGCTAGCAAGCTTTAGCGATTTTTTTGCAAACGTTTCTTTACAGAACATCACCGTAAACACAAACACAAGATTGAAGGTAATATACATATAATGAAAAATTGTCATAAAAAAACTTATTAATGGCAAAAATTACTTACATTTATGGGTCTGCTTGCTCGAGTGAGCAGCCATGTTGGAAATTTCTCTTAGCCCTTCGTTTGAAGTGAGGTCCCGAAAAATCTTCGTTTGGAGGGCTATCTAGCCCTTCCCCTTCCCCCTACCCCTCCAACCAAAAGAGAATTGAGACACCCCCACCCCTACACGTGAACGCGCCAAACGGAGGGGTAGGGGAAAGTGTAGGGGTAAGGGGTAGAATTGGGATTGGGCCTTACTCACCCTCATGTCATTCCAAAACTGACTTAGTATTTTTCTACAAGAAGATATTTTGAAGAATGGTTTTTGTTCATAGTTTTTTTTGTTTGTTTTTCATCTAGTTGCTTGATCGCTTGCTCTTTTGGGTGAACTATCACTTTAAAAAATCTGTCATCATTTACTGATCCATCATTTGTTTAAACCTGTGTGATTTTTTATTAGTAACACAAAAGGAGTTTTGAATAATGTACCGGTTGCTCTTTTCTATTCATTGACAATGAATGAGGACTGAAGCTTCAAAAAGGACACAAAAGCAACAAAACCGTATCATGGAAATAGTCTCATTTTAGATGAACTAATTTTCGAAACCAGTTTAGTTTATCACATGATGCCTGTGTCCTTGAGGGCTTGTGTGAGGTATTTTAACATTGCTAAGATCATACGAGACACCAAATATCAGTAATTTGAAGGACTTTCCATATCCTGAAATATCCCAGAATGATGGCGTGTATTGTGAAGCAGCCGGCTGTATCTGCTCATTCACACACCTGTGTGTGTTAAACCTGACCAGACATGTTCCTCCTGCTGGAAACTCTCCAGATCTCAAGCCCTCTGGCTACCAAACAATCCAGCTAAATTACAGCTCCTCTAGCTCCAGGACCCATCTTTGTTGATGTAAGATCATTTGAAATATATCACCGGTTGTAACAGTTCAACCAAAGTGTTACTTTATAACATCTGTTATAGTTAACCTGTTCAATTGCTGGTGCTGCTGGAGATCTTTCTTTTGCAGTGTTCAGGAATGAGACAATCATATTGAGAATGAAAAGCATCTGGTCATCTTGACATTAGTGAATGTCATGTTTACACATTTTGCAAATGAGCTGCTTTGGTCCTTTACTGCCAGGCAAACCCATTGACTCGAACTGAGGAACAACCGCAGACACGTGAAGTCTTCAAATGAATAGGAAAAGCTCAATTATGAAACAAAGCTGCAGAGATACACATAAGATTATACAATAGCATCTACACTGGAGCACAATTTTCCCAAGACTGAATGAAATAAGATGGTTTCAGTAGAAACTCTAGTGTTTGTTTTTGTGATTTGAAACATGATTTACATGTTTTCATGAAGTGAGAAGTAACAAAGTTGATCATGATAATCCACAAGTAATCCACACCACTCCAGTCCATCAATTAGTGTTTTGTGAAGCCAAAAGCTGCATTTTGTAAGAAACAAATCCATCAAGACATTTTTAACTTTAAACTGTTGCTTCCGGCTAACGTATAAGCCCATAATCCGCAATAACACTTCCTCTAGTGAAAAAGTCTCATCTGAATCAAAAGAGAAATATGCACTCTAAACAAATATGTGGGTTACAAATAAAGATGGTAAAAGTACAAGATAATTATTTCTTTATTTTTTGGAGAACATTTCTTGTATTCACTCACGTAATAAAATATCATAAAAAACTGCATGCATAATGCCAGAAAGAAATAAGAAATACATTTAACATAGTTTTAGTTTTTACACTTCATAAAAGCATGTCACCTGCACATTCATGAATTTAGTTGAGAAAGTAGTTCTTTAGATGTGTGTTAATGTGTAGGTGTATAATAAATTATGTATATATTGGTATAAACTGATCTGTTAGTCATTTTATTATCATATTATATCAGTTATTTATGAAAAAATATATAGTGTCATACAAAATGCATGTTATTTTTTATTTAGTACTGTTCTGAGTAAGATATTTTACTTAAAAGATGTTTACATGTAGTCCTCAAGACAAAAATAAATTGCTGCAGTTATTAAAATAACCCCCTTCAAAAGTTTGGGAACCCTTGGTTCTTAATACTGTGTCGTTACCTGGATAATCTTTTCTTTTTCTTTTTCTTTTTCTCTTCTTTTTTTTTAGTGATGGTTGTTTATGTGTCCCTTGTTTGTTCTGAACAGTTAAACTGAACACTGTTATTCAGAAAAATCCCCCAGGTCCTGCAGATTCTTCAGTTTTGTAGCATCTTTTGCATATTTGAACCCTTTGGAAATATGATGCATTAGGATCAAGGTCAATTGTACTTAATTTGTCTTACGGGAAACATGCGAGTATTTTCCGAAGGGTAGTACTAAATGGGGAAAATATTATATTTATAAAATAAGAAAAAATTAGACATCTTTTTACTGTTCAAACGTTTTCACCCCCAGCATAATGCATTGTGTTTCCTTCTGAAGCATTTTTCATAAGTTAATTGTATTCTAAAGCACAGTATAAAAAACATAAATTAGATATTTGAAAAAAAGAACTCGGATCAAAATGAGAGAACACTTCCAAGTTATTAGTGTTATTCTGGCACTTGGTGCTAATTTCTTTAATTATGAAAAACCCTATTTAACTGGCGGCATTCCTCTCATTTTCACTGAAACTGCAAGATGGCGGGCCACTCTAAGGTGGCTAAAATCCTGCAACATGAGGTTGTCCAGATAAAGGCCAAAGGGATGACACTTTCAGCCACTGCAAGAGAAGCTAGTCATTCCATATCTGTGATTTCTCAAATGTTGCAGGTTTACAATGACACTAATTCATTCAAGTCCCCCAAAAAGGCTGGTCGTCCACGTAAGACAAATGAATGAGAAGACAGTATAATACAGAGATTACATACTCTCAATAGGGAAGTGGTTCAACACCGCAGCTGGAATTGCTTGCCAGTTCACCACTGATCAGGGTAAGGATCTGTAACGGCATATTTAAGAGAAGTCAGACAGGGAGCGCACTCTGCAGTGACCAAGCCTCTCATCAGCAGAAAAAAATTAAAAAGCTCACCTTTCCTGAGGAGCATGTTGTGTGGAGAGAGGTGAACTGGTCCAAAGTTCCCTTTAGTGATGAGAGCAAGTTTAATTTGTTTGGATCTCATGGGAAACATTTAGTTCAACATCAGACTGAGAAAAGACCGAAGCCCAAGTGCGTAAATAAGTCAGTGAAATGTGGATGAGGAACTGTAATGGTTTGGGGGATGTTTTCTCTTGCAGGAGAACATCAAAGTTCCTTTGCTACAAGCATTTCCCAATCAGCCTGCTATTTTCATGCAAGAACGGGTAAAACGGGTAAAGCGGTTCCTTAAAGCTAAGAACACTGAAATAATAAAATGGCCGGGCCCAAGTCCTGATCAAAACACGATTGAAAATCTCTGGAAAATCCTTGGCGACAAAGTTATGGCGAGAAACCCACTACAGTTACCAAACTATTCAAGGAAGTGGAAGAAGAGTGAACCAAGATCACACCAGCGCAGTCACACCAAACTAGTAAAGTCCTGCCGCAGATGTGCTGAAGTCATTGAAAGCAAGGGCAAGCAAGGGGTGTAACCCGCCAGAAATTGAGTTGTAATCTTCTTTTGTACTACAGTGGTTACTGTTCTCTAATTTTGATCACTGTTTTCCACAAGACAAAGATTTTTGTTGAACGTTAGTAGAAGACAAAGTTAGTAGAACGGTGGTATACCTACAGCTAATACGCCTTCAAATTTGAAGTGATGAAGATTAACATTATTTCAGGAAAAAAAAAAAATATATATATATATATTTATAGATCATTCTGTAATTTTGATCTCACTGTAGATCTCTTAATCCACCCCATATTTAACAACTACCTTACTAACTAAAAATAAACAGCAAATTAGAGGTTAACTGAGGCAAAAGTCTTAGTTAATAGTGAGAATTGCCGCCAAACTAAAGTGTGACCAAAATGTTTGTTAAACAACAGTACATCTCGTACAAATTCATAATTTACTTGTTTGTGTCATTTTTTTTTTTAATCTTGGGTCTTTTCAAAATAAATTTACAAATGACTTCTTCTGAGCTGTCAGATGCTGAAGGCCTTTGAGAGGAACATAGGCTGCAGAGATTCATCTGAAATTGTTGTTATGTAATGACAGCTTTAATAATAACTCTGTGCTGTCGTCAGGTTAATGTGAGCGGGAAATGAAGATGGTCACTCATCTTCTCCTCTGTTTACATGTACGTTCTGCTCTCGGTAATTACTTCAGAATGAAAAGACTGGCAGAAAGCATTGTGCTTCATGAAGATGAACACAATCTCCTGTGGGATTCAGTGTTTGTTTGGCAGAATATTCTTTATCGTGTTGTTCTGACTCTCTTTCTCACACACATGCTGTATATATATAACCCGAGAGCTTGTGTTGATGTGTGTGATGTGTGTAACATGTATGACATGCGGTCACACGCCCATGAGACGACTCTACAGCGCTCTGATAATTGAACGATACATCCACTACACTGTTATTAAGATGATTCATGTAATTACAGCCCTAAACCGCTGCTGCAAACACAAGTGTGCCCTCATGCAGCAGCAGAGCAGGGTGTGGATTCACCGCTTCATCTTTCTGATCTCCAGCGAGGACCAACGGCATTGTTTTTATTATTGTTATTATATTTTACTGTATTAGTAGTAGTTTTTATTTCATTTAAATGCACTAAAAAGTCATCATCCACCCTCCTTGGATTGCTGAGGGTCCCTAGAACCAACGTTTTAAACATTTTTATATTGCATCTTAGCACACCACACAAAAAATTGTATTTGATATAGGCAAAATAATGATTAACATGATTAAAAATACTGCTGTCCACTTCCAGAACAACAATTTACAGATAATGTACTCGTAGTCGTAAAGAAATTGTGTTTTTTGAGGAAAACATTTCAAGATATTTCTCCATATAATGGACTGATATGGTCCCCAGAGTTTGAACTTCCAAAATGCAGTTTGAATGCGGCTTCAAACGATCCCAGATGCGGTTGTAAATGAACCCAGCCGAGGAAGAAGGGTCTTATCTAGCAAAACGATCGGTTATTTTTATAAAAAAAATGCAATTTAAATACTTAATCTCAAACGCTCGTCTTGTCTTGCTCTCCCTGAACTCTGTGTATTCTGGCTCAAGATAGTTAGGGTATGTCGAAAAACTGATCGTATTTTCTCCCTCAACTTCAAAAATCATTTCAAAACTATCCTACATCACTGCAGAAGTTCCGACCCAGTCTTTGCAAAGTGAACATGTAGAGAAGATCAAATATCACCCAATATCGCTGTTTTACCTTAACAAAAAAGGTAAAACAGCGATATTGGGCGATTTTGAAGTTGAGGGAGAAAATACGATCATACAAGTTTTTCGACATACCCTAACTGTCTTGAGCCAGAAAACACAGAGTTCAGGGAGAGCAAGACAAGATTGACATTAAAAAGTATATAAATTGTATTATTTTTATAAAAATAACCGATCATTTTGCTAGAAAAGACCCTTCTTCCTCGGCTGGGATCGTTTACAACTGCATGTGGGATTGTTTGAAGCCGCATTTAAACTGCATTTTGGAAGTTCAAACTCGGGGCACCATATCAGTCCATTATATGGAGAAAAATCCTGAAATGTTTTCCTCAAAAACACACAATTTCTTTATGACTGAAGAAAGAAAGACACAAACATCTTGGATGACAAGGGGGTGAGTACAATATCTGTAAATTGTTGTTCTGTAAGTTAAACCTCTTCAGATAAAATAAATTAAAGATAGATATGTACCTGTGGCAACTCAAAAATTATGTTATTTCTTGCATATTTGGCAGCAGTTGCGATGAAAAAAATAAATGTCTAGTGAGTGGCGCCTAAAACGTTAAAGTTTTTTTTTTTTTTTTATGCTGGTTAATGCATATATTGTTGCAGTACAGGAATGAAATAATGTCCGGTAAATGCTTGATCACATTTGCAAATGAAATAGCACCTTGACTAAACCCGACTTCAAACCTAACCTAACCCAACATAAACCTAATGTTACCCAAAGCAAACAGGAGACAAAAAAGCATTTGCTGAAGCAACTGTCATTTTATCTTGCTTCTGCAAGTCGTTGAGCTCTTTTATGATGATTTGTGCTTCACATCACAAGTGTAATGCAGTACCGGGTGCGCTACTGAGCAAGTTTACCACATTAGAAAAGCCATAAATATGGAGCTGATTATGTGACACAAACTTCAGTATGTATTAGTTTATGTATTAGTTTAAATCATGCACTATGGTAAAAGTGTTTTGAGATCATAATGTAGTATTGTGCAAGAAACTACACAAAAAAAAGCTTTTTTTTTTAATCGATAATATTCACCTATAATCACAGTTTGTATGAAAAAGAACAAAAGTTATCTGTGTTTTACTTCCACTGTTGTTCATTTCAGCTGGAAACTAGTCATTTGGACATATAGCTACATTTTTTGGATGTAGGTCGAGTAGGTTTTCCTAATGCACCTGTTTTGCACAAAACTTGGTTTTGTGGCACTTTATTTTACAGTATGTGTACTTACAGTAGTTATAGTTGTAGACCTAAATGGATAACTTAGTCTAATGTAGACAGCATTGTCTTTGTTTGTAAAACATCTTACAAAACTGAAATATCCAGGAAACGTAAGTAAGTGGTTGAACATACCCAGGACCTCAAAACTAGACACACAAACCTCAAGAACGATGGCAGTCAACAAAACTTAAAAAGATGAGCTCTTTACACCACAGTACAGCAAATAACTAGCAATAATGACAACAAGAGCAACACAAAAAAAAGTTGAATGAAGTCAGCAAACAGCAAAACAATCCTATAGCAGTAACTGCATAATTTATTCATGCTGCAATGCATGCTGGGAACTCACAAAGCCTTAACATTTCAACAGTATAAAAATTCTTTGTTCAGACAACTGTGTTTAACTAGTTGGGACAACTTGGGTGTAATTTTGTTGGTCTGACAAGGGTTTTTATGTAGTGTCAAGAAAATAGCATTTTTTAGTATTTAAGACTCAAAGTGTTTCGTAAACTGGAAAATATGTGTTGAGTTATGAGTTGAATTGTTTAGTGTCACTGTAAAGTTTTCACCAGTTTCAACTTAAAAACTTAAGCAGCTGTATTAAAATGTGAAGTTAAATCAACTTAAAAGCACAAGTCATTTTAACTCACTTTATTGTATTGAGTTGTGATGACTTGTAGTTTTAAGTTCATTTAACTTCAGATTTTAAGGCAGCTGCGGAACTTAAGTTTTTAAGTTGAAACTGGTAAAAACATTTTACAGTGCATGTGGGCTAGGTGTACGGGTTGATTCAGGGTTAGTACCTAGTTATCCAGTGTTGGGGAAAGTTACTTTTAACAAGTAACGCATTGTGTTACTCTCAAAAAAAATAACTAATTCTATTCTATTTTATAATTCTAATTACTTTTTTAAGAACAGTAATGTGTTACATTTGTGTTACTTTTTCTCATCTGGGCTGGACTTGCTTGTTTTTAATATAAAAAGACTCTTTTTAATTATTAAAGCTCTTTCACATCAAACGTGATACGAATAAGCCTTAGGTTGAAGGAGATGTAAATCCACATCTGTACAGTAAAAGGTGCAGCTCAAACAAACCTTTCAGCTGTGCTGAATAGGACACTCATTTTTGCTTATTACTATGGTTGAATCGGATTATCAGCAGGAAAGCCACTTGTTAATAAAATGACATTAAATATATAAAGGATATTTACATTTAATTATTGCAGGTCTGCATCACATTTTGAATTTGCAATTCACTGTTTTTATTCATTTTGAGAAATAAGTGAGATGAGTAAATGCATGTTCGCATTTAGTCTAGAACTACAGTAAGCATCATGTTTACACAGTGCACACAATGCCTCTGCACTTACTCCCGACTTCTCTCAACATGCGGACAGGAGGACTGTCAGTCAGTGAATAGGAAAACAAAGTAACTGGCGTTACTTATATGAAAATGTAACTTTTATTGAAAGTTAAAAAGTAATGTGTTACCTCCCTGAATACGTAACTTGCATTACTTGTAATGCATTACCCGCAACACTGGTAGTAGGGCTGGGCGATAATTCCATAACGATAATTAAAACAAAATATAATTTTCCTTCCCTGGTGAAAAAAAAACAGCATATGCTGGTAGGCATGTTTTGATGCTGGGATGCTGGTTAGGTATGTTTTGGTGCTGGTTTAAGCTGGTCCTTTGCTGGTTTTTGCTGGTCCTTAGCTGGTCCTTGACCAGCAACATGACCAGCATAAACCAGCAAAGGACCAGCAAAAACCAGCAAAGAACCAGCATATACCAGCTAAGGACCATCTTAAACCAGCATCAAAACATACCTAACCAGCAAAAAAAATCTGTGCATAAAACTGAGGTTGCTACAATTTTTACAGATATTACTGATTGATAATGAACAAAAATGTACCTCTGCATCCTCAAACTACTATCAAATGTGCATTTCTAAGAGACAAAAAATTGATATTATTATTATTATTATTATTATTATTATTATTATTATTATTATCATTATCATCATACAACCCAAACCTGTTTCTTGAAATATTATAACTCATTAGGACATGCAGAAATGATTTTTTCTATTTAGATATTTATTTTGTTAAGGAAAATTAATGGTCTGGTTTCTACAACTTTCACTTTGGAGCAAAAATCTGACCTTAAACTTTAAAAGAAATAAAGATTTGACATTTATCGTGATAATTATTGATATGGACTGATATGAAAAAAAATTATCGTCCATATCGCCCAGCCCTAAGTGGTAGTTACTATAATAACTACATGGTATGTACATGCAGAAGAGGACTGTAAAATAAACTACTACTAAAAACTTTTTGTACATATGGTTTGATGGCTCTCATCTTGCATTCTCTCTCAAAAGTTTTCTCAATAATGTTACACATGGCAGTTTTGCTCCTGGGTGAGATCTCATTCTTGATTGACTTTGATGATAATTGCATGTCACCACGACTACTGTTAAAAGTTTCATCTGGGTTTCACATAAACCTTTTATATAAATGAGGCACGAGAAGGGTCTTTGACTAAGATGTCAATATCAGGTATTAACCGCTACACTCGTGTTTGCCCAGAGGCAGTGTGATGTGCATGTTATGAAGTATCTGAGGGTCAGTCGAGTTTGTCCATCATGTCGGCGGTTTGTTCCCGTCTCTTTCAGCTCTCGCTTTACCTCTCACTTATCTCTAGGGGGTTTTTGTTTTTTTTTGACTTGGCGCCGACTTCAAAGTGAAAAGGCCGCTGAAGTTGTTTTTTTTGTTCGGCTTTTATTAGCATGTCAATGACACTGAGCTTTTGACAGCCAGGTGTGCTGTAGAAGAAAGAGGCTCTAGCCGCACACACAAACACACACACATCAGTCGCCTCTATAATCCAAACTCAGACTCGCACACTAATGTCTGGCCTCTTTGTCTTCAAAAGCATGTTTATCTTCAGTCTCAGCACAACTTTAGTTAAGTTTTCAAACATGCGTGTTGTTTGCAGGATTAGTGCTTGAATAGAGCTTTGCATGTTCAGATGTTCATGTGCCGAACCGTCGTCAGATGATAATGCTGCACACCTGCAGCTCCACGTTAGACATCATGAGACCAGATCAATGCACTCTAGAACCTGCTGCACACTTTTGTCATTTAATTTTAGGAGTTTTTGATCATTTTATTTGAACAGCTTTCTGATCTCTTCCTCTTCTGCAGATCTGGGACATGAGTGATGACGAGAGCATTTGAAGGACTCTGGACCAAACTGCTGGAGACACCAAATGAGGTTCCTTTAATTGGCCGTGATTTTCATGGCAGCTCGTCCTGTTATAACTGCACATGGTGACCTCACTCCACATGGATCTCTCATGATGTACTTGTTGAAATATTCGTCTTAATCATTCACATTCTACCTGTCGTGCTTGTCTGTGTCAGGATAGATGCCAGAATTAAAGTGATGCAAATAAAACGAAGCTCTGGTCCAAGGGACAGTCCACCCACAAATTAAACCACCCTCATGTCGCTCAAAAACCCAATGGCTTTCAAACACAAAAGAAGATATTTTGAAGAATGTTTGTAACCAAACAGTTCACAGTATCCATATTATACAAGTCAATGACTACCAACAGCAGTTTGGTTACGTCATTCTTCAGAAGTCGAAAGTTTGGAATGACATGAGGATGAGTAAATGATAACAGAATTTTAATTTTTGGGTGACAAACAATCAGCTATTGTTTAAGCTATTGTTGTTGACCAAGATCCTGATTTCATGCATTCTTTAACTGGCTTAATGTTCATTAAGAGTATTATATTGTTCCTGGCAGGGGTCTGAATCTTCCTTTAGTTCAGTGGTAATGCAAACACACCTGAACTGAAGAATTGTGTTGCAGGTCAGTGTAAAATAACAGCACTAAACTCTTGGTTTGGACTGTACATCCAGTCACTCAATGTCATCTCTGTCCTGTATCACTGCACTGTAACTGTCTAGAAATGTGGCATTCTTTTTGACCTTTGTTCTCATAATAAACAAAATATAACCATTCTGAAATGTTTTTTGTAATATTTGCTCGCTTTTGGTCTCTTGGGTAAGTGGTTTATTGGAAATGGGGCTTGACAGAAACGCTAGTTTGTTGTTTTCCACAATCAAAAAAAAAAAAGTTTAGAAGTTGAAGTTCTGATCTGAATAACAATTCGTGAACCATTATTTCAGATCAGGACTTGAAGTCCTGATCTGAATCAAATGATTCGCAATACGCAAAGTCCCGATCTAAATTAAATGATTTGTTATACGTGATTTGAAATCAGGATCTGAATCAGCTGATGTGCAATACGCAAAATTCTAATCTAAATCAAATGATTCACAATACGCAACTTGAAGTTCCAATCCAAGTCAAACCCTCTCTGAAGTCCTGATCTAAATTAAATGATTCGCTATACGCAATTTGAAGTCCGGATCTGAATCAACTGATGTGCGATACACAAAATTCTAATCTAAACCAAATGATTCACAATACGTGACTTCAAGTTCCAATCTGAAGTCTGGATCTGAATCAAATGATAAGCGATACACGATATTCCAATCTAAATCAAATGATTCGCAATACGCGACTTGAAGTTTCGATCAAAGTCAAATGATTTGTGAACCCTCTCTGAAATCTAAATTAAATTTGTTATATGCGACAAAGTCCCAATCTGAATCAAATGATGTGCAATACTCAAAATTCCAATCCAAATCAAATGATTCGCAATATGTAACCTGAAGTTCAGATCTACGTCAAATGATTTGCGAACCCTCTATGAAGTCCTGATCTAAATCAAATGATTCACGATACGCGATTTGAAGTGGAGATCTGAATTAAATGATTTGCAATGCACAAAATTCCAATTCAAGTCCAATGATTCGTGAACAATCTCCGAAATCCTGATCTAAATTAAATGATTCACGAAACGCAATTTGAAGTCCTGATCTAAATCGAATGATTCGTGATACGCAATTTGAAGTTCAGATTTGAATGAAATGATTTGCAACGTGCAAAATCCCCATCTAAATTAAATGATTCGCAAAACGTGACTTGAAGTTCAGATCCAAGTCAAAAGATTTGCAAACCCTCTTTGAAGTCCTGATCTAAATCAAATAATTTGTGATGCTCAAAATTCCAATTTAAATCAAATGACTTGCAACACGTGACTTGAAGTTCCAATCCAAGTCAAATTATTTGGGAACCCTCTCCAAAGTCCCAATCTAAATTAAATTTGTTAAACGCAATTTGAAGTCTGAATCTGAATCAAATGATTTGAGATACACAACTTGACGTTGCAATTCAAGTCAAACGATTTGTGAACCCTCTCCAAAATCCCGATCTGAATCAAATGATTTGTGACACGTGAAAATTCCAATCTAAATCAAATGATTAGCAATGCGTGACTTGAAGTCCTGATCTAAATCAAATGATTTGTGATACGCGATTTAAAGTCCCGATGAGTCGAATGATGTGCGATACGCAAAATTTCAATCTAAATCAAATGATTTGCGAACCCCCTCCAAAGTCCCAATCTAAATCAAATGATTCGTATTACACGATTTGAAGTTATTTCATAGATACATTGTCTTTTAATAGTTCAACCACTTCTCAAGTACCTCTTCAGGAATATTGCTGCTTTAAAGGGTTTTCCAGGCCTGAAATTTCAAGTTAAATTCAAGTTACACTTCAACCACCTTGTACGAACCCTGGTACTAGTCAAACTCCAGTGGAATTACTGTAATTTTGACATTAAAACATCTTATTTCACCAAACATTTTCCCAAGTGAAATCACTTGTGTAAAAGGATGATTCATAAGTCACAGGCTGTGGTTTAAGAGCACTTTATTGTTCATTGAGGCTACTTAAAAGTACAAAACAATGGCCTGCCAAAAGTTTGTTTTATTCCAAGGAGAAACAAGGCCATGAAATGAGGGTATAATACAGATTTACAAATCATTAAGAAGTACACTCGAGGTGCAGCGAGAAGTGTTTTAAATGTTGGTTTCTTGTCGTCGTTCTCCTGGAAGCGCACATCAAATAGAAAATCTTGTCGCTCAAATCCCAAGCGATGGTACTGGAGTGGAGTAACTCACTCAGACTCGAGTCCGTTTGTTCAATTGTCTCCAGAGACAGTTGAAAGCCTCCGTTCAGAAGTGTGTCGAGACTCAGTAGCCTTCAGAAATAATACACAAGTGGCTATTACACTAAACGCAGTGTTTTCATAGAATAACTGTGTTCCTGCACTTTAACCTTAAACAGACAAAACCTACAAACAAAAAAGATCAACTTTTTTCCTCAAAAAAGCATGATTACAATAAAGGACAAGGGAAAATTAAATAGCTACATATCATTAACAAATTAATTGTTCCTCAAAAAATACCTACGATTTTTTTCTCTGTACATTCGTTACGCACAGCGTAATGATGGTCTTATAGTTTCCTATATAAAAACTTTTTTTTGTTTTTAAGTAAGTGATTTACCTACAACGTGTGTCACAAGCAGAAAGTGAGAAAGTGTCCTACCCAGGAAACTGGTAGTGAAATGTGTGTGTGACGGACCTCGGAAAGAAGGTCTCGTGTAGGATACGACAACGTATTACATGCGTCGAGAGCAGAGGGTGAAATCAGAGGGTCGGCGAGTACTTTTGAAGAGTGCGTCGTGTTCGAAATCGGGGCCGATGGAATGTAAGGACGAGCTCAAGCGTCTCCTGTATCTGCAACCTCTTGTCAGAATCTCTGGTTAGTAGCTCTACTGAACACGGGAGAAAGTACAAGACCTGCACGACGTTCCCTAGCGGAGGAATGTATTTCGTTTCGGTACAGGCGGACCGTTGGAAAGGCCGGGTCCGTTTCCACAGCTGAATGCAGAATTAAGAGAAAATGAAGAACAACAAACACACGCACGCGCGAGTACGCACACAATTAGCTTTAGACGTTTTCGGCAGATTGTCAACGCTACAGTTGACCTGTCCATAGCTGCTAATGCTTCTTTTTTTTTTTTGTTCAGTCATGCAAAGCGACAGCATCCTGTACCACGGATTAATAACATACAAAAACCAACCGTTAATATATAGATGGCCTGTCCGGAGGCTGTTTTCTCTTCTGTATCTGGCAGCTACCACAATGAATATTGAATAGAAAATAATAATATGGAGTACAACTGTACCAGCAGTAAGTTTATCTAGGACTGTTACTGACAAAAATAAAATCAAATCTGAAGAAAAAGGCTAAAAGTATTACGATTGAAATGTCTACACAATAATAGATACCAGCTATTTTAAAAACATGCACTTATAAGCACTAGTTTACCCTTAAACCATCTACTCTACGAAAACCACAGTGCCTGGGGAAAAAAACAACCCAAAACGAGAAGAATGCCCACGTCTGCCGCAGTCCAGTTGTGTCAACACCGTAGAGAAGCGAGAGCTGAAGCGACCGAGAACAGGTTCCCTCCCCCTTTCCAAATCAGTGTGAACCGCACCACCTGTGTCACCCTGCTAAACGTTTTCTGAACATCCAATCGTGTGTATCCGACGCTAAACTGACACCACCTCCGTCCGTCCATAGTGCAAAATCAGTCCAGGCATTCCGTTTCAAGTAAACACATACAGATTCAGGACACAACTGGGAGAGAGCGTGTGAGAGACAGAATGCGATGATGGAAGAATGGCTTCTGGGTAAAAGGTTTGCATCAGCGGTTTCTTTGGTATCTGAGGCAGATGGTTCGATAGTGTCTGGCTGATTTTTATCTCCAAAAAAAATAAAAAATAAAGTATGGGCATCCCATAACGCAACAGCCAAGCTAAAAGTATACTAGCATACTTACAAATGAAAGAAAAAGAATCAAAGGGCAAAAAAAGCACAACTGAACCTCGTTGTGCATTCTTATGTACACAGCTATACATCAGCTCTGCTAAAACATGCATGGTTGCTTTAAGAGTGAAGCGGGCTGGAAGAAGCGGGACTGGGGTTCGCTGGTCCTCTTTTCAAGACACGAGGGAAGGGGAGTGATTGTGGTTGACCATGTGGCCGTTGGGAGACGAGTCTGGGCTTCCGGAGGAGCTGCCCTTGGCTTTGATCTGCAGCCACGTCTCGCCCAGCGCCTTGGCGAAGTGGTCGTCCACCGAGCCGGTGATGGAGACCGAGTTTGTTACGGGCTCGGGCTCTTTGTAGTTCTTGCCCAGGCTACGGCGGAAATGCTCTTCGATAACGGGGTCACAGGCTGTGTTAGCTGAGGAACAGAGAAACACTGCTTAGTATATGGTATGTCAAAAGATATCTAAAACACACAGAACTTTCCACAGGTAGGAAACTAAAACTTGGAAAGTTTGTTTGATTGTAATCATTTGTATTATTGTCTTGAAAGCAATTCCAGCATTACAGTCATTAAAATGTGAAATGTAACTCAGAAAACTGAACCACCTGTATGTCTGCATGTATGTAATAACAGACATTTCATTTCCCTAGCTAAGCTGGGGAAAGGGAAAAAAAAAAAAAAAAAAAAAACATTTATATCAGGAAAGTATGATTTCATAGGGCTTCAGTACTGTGTTATGGACATGACACAATAGACATTCTGAGAGACAAACATACTTTGCAGGAGGTCTGTGAACGGTCACATCCACAAATCATAGCTGATTAAAAAAAAGGGAAAACATTTGTACAATAATCTACTAAACTTAGTTTTGTGCAAATTTAAGTTGACTTACAGAACTGGAAGGTATCAATGGCTCCTTTCACTTTAAAAAGTAGAATCCAATTTGTAATTCTCTGACATCATGTGCCCAGAAAAATCTTTTTTTCTATTTTGAAACCATTAAAATATGGCTGGCAGAAAATCTTCTAGTACTAATGCACACTTCCTATATCTAGCAGTTATAATATAATGCTATATAATGCTATTTACTTTCAATGTACAAATTTAGAATTACAGCACTTAGTTCTAAGTTCTCAAACATACCAAAAATTACAAATAAAAATTCATAAAATAATTACATATATTTATAAAAAAAGAATATGAAGGAACAAGTATTCCCCATAATTAAAACAAAATTAACAACTTGATTTAAAACTTTGATATTGAGGTGGCTGATATTGACTAATGCTGTCAACATTACAGCTCAATTATCAGAACAAGTATAAAACTTAAAATAAGATCATACCCTAGACATAGTCGAGTCGTCACTTCCTGCATGTCACAATAGTTCAATTTCTTTTACTGGTAACACAATGTGTAAACATTAGAGCTGCCCCCGGCTGAAGATTTTTCTGGTCAACTAGTAGTCATTTATTTTAAGCATTAGAAGACTAATCGCACATTTATTAATAAACGATTTAAATCATAATTATGAGCCTTTAATTGCCTACATAGCCTAATAAGCAATAAAGCGCACGCATAAAGCTTGCCACAGCACAGTGGCATTAACATTTTAATAATTTATTGCTTTCTTTGTTTTCGGTTTAACCGATAAAGATGGCAACTCGTCATCTCCGCAGTAAGCTTGTGGATTGCACCTGTATGCATGTTTCATACGGATTACATAATCTGAGAATATTTGTTTTCCAGTTGAATTGATTCATTTGAAAGTAGCTATTTTGATAGGTTAATTTTTTTTTTTCTTGACACGCTCAAGTTCACAGAGACCGAGATGGCAGAAAGCGCATACCGTTTGCTTTCATTTTTTTTGCAAAAGTGCAACGTTTTGTTGTTATTGTGAGTGCACACATATTACTTTTTTCTGTATGACCAAAAATTATGTATTTTAAAAGCAACTGACTGCAACGGCGCCTCCATCATGCAGTGAGCGTGCTACTATTCAGCTTCCACAACCTTTCCAAGGTTAAGATTAGATTGAGCAGCCATGTAAAGTTGCTACTACTTACTTACTACTTACTAGTATTTCAGATGATAAGCCATACTTGAGGTTGATGAAAGATAGGTGAGCATTTGAATGTCCTACCGATGTATTGTATTACCAAATAGACCAGCTGTTAACTATCTGTCCGTCAGGGACTGCGTGACTTTGCCACTTCCTGTGATTTTTTTTAGTCCTGCGACTAAGAAACTGATAAAATTTTGGTCGACCTAGCCTCTTCTCGTCGACTATTGGGGGGCAGCCCTAGTAAACATGAAATGTTGCTTAATTTATTCAACATCTCATAGTTCCCTCTGTAAAGGACATGGCATCTTTATAATTATTATTTATCAATTTGTCAATTTCCCCCCACCCATGGAAAGTGCCAGCTCTGATCTAGTGATGTTTGCTTGTACTTACAGTTGGAGGGTCTGCGGTAGTTTGAAGTCAGGCTGGGTGAGCAGCCGTTGTGAGACACGGTGCAGTGGGTGAGGTTACAGTTACGGTTGTTTGCTGGGGCACATGTGATCACAGAGGGACGATTCTGCACACAACACGCACACTACATTAGCAACAGAGCAAGTGCCCAAACACAAACGGAAGAACAACTAGTCATTTTCACAGAGCTTTTAGATGTGTCTACACTGTAGAGACCTACAAAACGTCTGGACTTGCTGTTCATGAGTTGAATAAACAGTCTTCTGTTCACAACAGTGGTTAGTTGAGCTTTTTTCTGAAATTGAAATAAATCTAAACTCTCTTGCTGGGCCTAAACTTCCCTTAAAACTGTTTAGCAAACAGTTTTGATAAGTAACAAAGATGAACCTTGATTCTAAACATCAACATCAAGACAAAGTCAAAGGTACTTCAGCATTATATTTACGTTTTGTTTTTTGTTTTTTTTAAAGTACAAAGATTTCTGCTCCCTTTAAAGCCATAGTTTACCTAAAAATGAAAATTTACTCACTCAAGTGTCATGTTTGTTTACACATGATGACTCATTTTCTTCTGTTGTATATAAAAAGTTCCGTCATGACAACTCTCTGTGAGTTTTAACAGGCTAATGTACATCACAGTGTTAATGTTTTTGGTCCTGGCGGAATAGATCTGCTACGCATTTACTGCAGCAGAGCAAACACCAAAGACTTGCTACTGCCAATACATCCACCCATATGCTGTTGTGAGCATGTATGAAGCAGATCTATACAGGTGGAGCTGAGGAAGGTGGAGGGATTCTGAAGTGTGTTGCACTCATTGGCTGTTGATGTGAAAAGAACCAATCAGCTGCACCATGTCAATAAAGATGTCATTATGTCAGACTGAGTTAGAACCTATCAACCTGTGGCATTTAGAGTTTCATGACAGAACTTTGGATATATTTTGAAGACTGCTAGTGACCAAACAGTTCAGTTTCCACTGATTTCCATTATATGTATAAAAAAAAAAAATTACAATGAACAAGAGTATTTGGTTACCAACATTAGTCAAAATATCTTCTCTGTATTTTACAGAAAAAAGAAAGTCACACAGGTTTGAAATGACATGCGGTTGAGTAAATGCCAGTTTTCATTTTTGGGTCAGTACTGAAGTTACCTGCTGGCGCTCAACAGGGCTGACAGTAGGTGAGATGGCGACAGTGCGGTTGGCGTCCACGTTTTTGGTCAGTGCGAGAGGCTGGTCCATGGCCAGGCTGGGCATGTGGGCGTAGAGGTGACCACCAACGAGACTCATTGGGGAGGCGCCGATGCGCTCTATGGGACTGCGGCTGCGATCCCGGGGGTCCTTGCGGTAGTCCCCATTGGCAGGCTTGCCTCTGCAACACAAACAAAGGAGGGATTGTACTGAGGCCCACGTCCAATGGCACAAACAAGCAGAGCTATTATTGCCGCATTCAGCGGGCCTGGCAAGAGCAGCGCACCTCCCGCGAGCAGTCGCGATGACTTGATAAGAAGGGTTTGTATGGAGTCGATGTCGCTTGCTTTCAAGCATTCATTTGGTGTGCTCAACAAAAAGCCACGGCTGCTCTGTAATCTGTGTTGTTTTAAAGAAAGTTTTGTTCTAATTGATCAAGACTGTCGAAGCTCGTCTCTAGCTCTACATTAGCTCAGATGGCTTGTTACAAAAGGCCCTTTCCCACTACCGACCTCCTTTCCTGTTTTTCTTTTCCCCCTTAAAAGAATAGACACACATGCAGCAAAGCCCAGAAGCGCTATTCCACCCTTCCGGAACGATCGGTCTCCTGTTGCCAACAGAGCGGAGGCCCAGCGAGGGGCCAAGTGCACTATTCAAAAGGCTTCATCTGTGCTTCACAGGAAGAGAACTTAATACCCTTCACTGGGCACACAAGAGAGCTGAACAACAGCACGGGAAGAGCCAGGCAAACTCTAATCAGGTATTTGAAGGAAATGCTTTCAGTGCAGAATTTGTAACCTCAGTTTGGTGACCGCCGTCCACCTTCGGGGAGGACAAATGCTGTAGATTTAGTTTAGTCTCAGTTGTGTGGGCTGCGATCCTTGAAATCCCGTTACTTGGCAACGCAATTGGCGAGCGAAGCATCTGCAAGTAAACCGTTACGTCTACCGGAAATTACTGTCCTCATGATAACTAATGGAAAGCTGTAGAGGGAAATCTTCAATCTTACTGTCAGAAATTACTCCGTCACAATCACAAAGCTTTCAATGTAATACATATGATGTGTACACAAGGCGACTAAATGCCCTAAAGAAGTTGAGATATCATGTTGACAGAACCACAGTGGGCCTGAAAGGTTACACCAAGTGACATTAGAAATGTATCAAATAATGGAAATGTTGCTATCAGTAGAACAGCTTTACATTATTACATGAGATCAGGGAAGAAAACTCCAACATCTTTTGTCTTACAACATCTTTTGTTACATAGGAATTCTATACCGTCCACATTTACCAATTTTTTGCTGGAAAATCCAGTCATTAGAACAGGAATCCATGGTATCAAGAATTTCACTTGAAATATTTCCCTATGCAGATTTCGCAGAGCATTCTGGATTTTAGTCATCCAGACACGCATTTTGGACACACAGATTCACTTGTAAACCAAAAGAAAACTGCTTTGTTTGAAAATGACTTCTGGACATGATATATTGCTACACTATTGACAAGACAAGCTTTGCCTGTGGAATTCACCAACATTTTGCTACCATACTGCACATTTACACCAAGGCACTAGGACACAAGTTAAAGGTAGCTCAGTTGTTTTTTACAGAAGCCAGATCTAAAAGAAGCACAATAATACTCAGAAAAACCTTCTGAAAGCCTCTTCACCCAAGATCCTTTGAAAACAAACAGCAATGAGGCCCTTTCATGAGATCTTTCAGTTCCCTGCTATTCCTCTCTGATGTGAGCTAAATGCTCTGGCAATATTCCACCAGTGCTTTCAAGACTCTTGCTCTGAGAAGAAATGCATTTTCCCGTTCGATTTAGGATTAGCAAACAATGAGCGACTCCGCAGATATTCGGGATTCTGAATCACATTCACATGAAGCTCTCGTGTGTTTTGATGAACCCACGCATCGATCCAAACATCACTGATCACACCACAGTCAAAACAAAAACACAAATATGCAAAACCAGAAGCAAATCACTTTTATATGACTTCAACAGTTCCACTAAAAATCCGTAAGTCACCAGTTTTTGATGAGAGAGGTAGGCAGTCTGCTTCAAACTCCATAGAAGTGATGTGAACTCTGCTAGACTCACTTTAGTCACAGATGCAGGCCAATAAAACTGGGGACATTTTCTCATAATTGCATTTCATAGCCGTGCGGCAAAACCTCACGATTCCACCACAGATCTTGGCAGGAAGATTTCGCTCTTATTTCTCCTTTAAGTCACTGGAAGCTCGCCCACAAAGATACAGGAAACATCTGGGAGAAATCAAGGCGAGGAAGGCAGAACCACAGGATACAAACTGTCCGTTCTTTGGAAATGTACTTCATCTAATAGAGCCGCCCCATTCACGCTGCTCAATATTAGCCATATTTCTAGCATTCTTATAGCACGGCAGGAGAACAAATCATTAAAAACATGCTTTAAACCATCAGCCAACAAGCTTTATTAATAGCATGATAGGATTAACTACTGCAACATTTATATTTCTTAATGAATTCATTAACTTCCCATTTGTAAATCTTAAATGTGGTTACTGAAGCAACTAAAACATCTTGGCACATTGATTATTTCTGGCTCAGGTTTTAAAACAAGCAGCCAAAGAGGTAAATGGCAGTTTGAGAGTCTGGATCCATACCACATTGTGTATAATCAGTTTAAAGCATTTGGCTAACTTCAGACTTCACTGCTTTAACAAATTATAATCCAAACACAAGTGAGCCAGTCATGTGTTTGTTTATATATAAAAGTTAGCAGAAAAACATTATTTTATAAAGCCTAACCACGCTGGCACAGACTTCTCATGACTCTCCGTTTGGCTGGCCATGGATGCATGAGAAAGACGAAGTCTACCAAGTTCCTAGCAAGATCGCGGGTAGCCGTGGATTATTCCCTCTGAAATCAGATGGCTTTCCTTCTCACTTCTTACAGGAACACATTCATAAAAGCCCTCGACATCAGGTGAAATCGAGGTGAGATACTGAAAGCATGGACGTCTGTTGCATTTATGATCTGCAGTACCTAAGAAAGAAAAATCAGTTGTTTAGTACACAAGAGTGACTCTTATTTTGTTGTCAACAGTGTGACTTTTTCTGCAGTGGGGCGTCTCCGGTGGGACAGGCCGAAGCAGGCTTCCAGAACGCAGTGGGCTGACCGGATAAGAGGCCCTTTGTTTTCATGGCAGCAGTGAAAACGAGAAAATGGCCCCCGCCCTGACATGAAGCCCACTCCACAACAATATGTCTCCCTAAGTTTCCAGTCTTATTAGCCTTACGAGGAGGCTTTATCCAGAGCTCCCTCGCTGCTGCTAATGAGTCGTCTTATCTCTGTGCTTCAAACTGTTTAGTCTGGCACAGACAGAGAAGACCAGAATGAAACCATATAATAAACTAACACGCTGACAAACTCCTTACAGATCAAAAACAATACATGACATGAAACGTAACTCTAAACACTCGTGCGCTTCTAACAACCGAGGGCCAGAAATGCTCAAAATAACTTTCCAGCGCTGGACAAAAGATTACAGTGAGGAGAGACACAGGAAGAGAGATTTCCCAGCCCCCACTCGCTCATTCCCTTCTATAGAAAACACCCTCATGGAAACCTGAGCCACCTCCACCGCTGCCTCAGCCCATGGTGTCCGGTGTCAGCCGCAAACTCCCAACAAAAACAATCAAGAGTGCCTCATTCACCTCCACCCAATGAAAATCACATGCCCTGGAGCAATACAGAGGCAAATGAACAATTCAATCCTCAGAGTTGAAATGCAAATGTATTCCTACTCTTGAAAAACAAAGAAACATTTCGCAAAAACATTCCCAAAACTCCAGGCCTGTGTGTGTTATGAGTTTTGATGACACTTTAGTATAAGGACAAATTCTCACTTGTTGCTTATTAGCATGCCTAATATTAACATATTGGCTGTTTATTAGTACTTATAAAGCACATATTCTGCATGACCATATTCTATATCTCTAATCCTTCCCCATACCTAAACATAAAAATTACCTTACTACCTATTAATAAGCAGCACATTAGGAGTTTGAGGCAAAAGTAGCAAGAACTGGACCTTAAAATAAAGTGTGACCATAGTTTTAAGTGTTAAATTCAGGATCTATGTTTAAAAAACAAAACAAAAAACACTCTCACAAACGCTTTAGCTTTAACTTAAATTTCTAAGTTATGTTCTAAAATGCCAAAAATGAGAAGTAAGTTGTTTCAGCTTACATTTACGTACAAGTACTAATTTAATTGCTTACTAGGAATACTTATAATAACAAAAAGTGGGATCTCAACAATAATGAAAACAGAGGATCTTGTGCTTAGTTCCATTCACATGTAACAAATATCATCTTGAAATTCGTTGAATTTTCTCTCAACGATAAAACCGCTCGCTCGCATCCAATCCACTTGCACCAATCAAAAACACTCACACTAAGGGCCTTACGTTTTTTCCCGTTTTAATTTTTCTCAACTCATTTCAGTGGTTCAATTAAATTGTATTAAATCAAAGAGCATGTTCATTAAAATCATGAAACTTATTTCACATCAATTTATTAAAAGTTTAACTACAATTACATGTTTAGGGCCCTACGAAACGTTTTATTTTTTTCCTCACCATATGTTTTACTGTCATCAAATTCTGTGTTTTAGCATTCCTAATGCAGTCAAATTTATTCTTAAAATAGCCTTATGTTTTTTTTTCCCCCTCAGAAATTCTGTGTTGTGTATTTAAAACTTTCTGGTTATCAAATGAAGGCATAAATTAATTTCATTTATTAATTATTGAAAATTAAGCAAACTTTTTTTTTTTTTTGGTCAAACAAAGGGGATTTACTATTAAAATTAAAACATGGAAGAAATATGTGATTATACCCTTAAAAATAATGTTTGTTTCATTTTAGTAGTAGTAGTAGGCTATGTGAATTCTACTGAACAACAGTAATATATTTCTGGCACAATGTCTTCAAGTTAAACCAAACTTTTATTTTGACTTGTTGCAGTGTCTACCTTTATAGTTCTGTGTGTATATGATATGATGCCAGTTTTACTCAAATGGAACTGTCAAATTCATGAAGTGACTCTCAGCAGACGTTTTTCATGCATTTATGTCCTCATTTAGTGAGACGTTGAAGTCACCGCGAGCCTCACATGTGCTTCAGTATGTGTAGTAAACAAAACCGCACGTATGCGCCATTCATTAACACAGAGACACTCAGAACGTGCAGAATTCATATTTAAATGGTATTTTTGCGGCTTACTATTTACAGATACTAGTCCATATCATGGTTTGATTTAAGTGTAAATTACCTACTTTTGATTAATTCACCCAAACTTTGACAAATTCCGCATTATTCAGAAAATTCCATTTTTATGACTGGATTCCGTCCACGTTTTCCGCAGCGCAGAAATCATAGGGCCCTACACACTGTAGTTTGGGCATCAATTCTCACTACTAACTAACTATTAACTATGACTTTTGCCTCAAACTCCTAGTCTGCCGCTTATTAATAGTTAGTATGGTAGTTGTTAGGTTTGGGTGTGGGGTGGATTAAGGGATCTGGAATATAGTCATGCTGAATAAAGCATTAATCAGGGTTCCCACTCTTTTTCGGTGATCATTTTCCAGGACATTTCCAGGACATCTTTATTTTAATTATAACAGGAATAAAAGACAAGGAGAATGCCCTAAAGTATTATATTCTTCTCTCGAGAAGTCTTTACAAACATACAGTTTATGGCCATGACTTAACTATAAAATAATCTCTTTAATACTCTTAATTATACATTACAACAAATGATTTTCAGAACCAATTTCAGTCCTATAGCAAAATTAAAAGTATTAAATTATTTTATTTACCTATTTGAAAATAAAAATAAAAATAAATTAAATCAGTTCATTATTTATGCTAACAATAATATTAAAGAAAATATTTAAAAATATTGGCATGTGTCCTACAAATATTTTCAATTAAGTGTTGCTTTAAAAGGGTCTAGTAAAAACTCTCACTCTTGCTCACTCTTTTTTTTTCCTGTTCTCGGCAGAACTTTTCATATTCTTTATCCTGGCTGAAGCACTTTTGTTTCAATCTATAAGAATAAACAGTCTCCGTTATACTGTAGTTTAGTTAAACATATTAATATTAATAAGGTGAGTCTGAAAGTCTTATGTTTATTTGATGGTGATTTCACATTTCTTGTTTGTACAAAGGCTAAATACAAATACAAATAAAAAGTGAACATTATTTATTTGTACCATTTTTTTTTTTCCTAAAATTTTTTATAGTTTCACAGGAGGAGGTTTCATGGACTTGGCAAATTCATTTTTCATAAATTTGTATAGAAATCTGTTGTGGGAGTTCTAAGCAGTAATTCTGAGGCTGATATAAAAAGAAACAAAGATTATATATACACAAGAGCAGTTTCTGATCTAATTTCAAAATCTGAAACAAAAACAGAATGGTCTAACTTTACCTTTGTGAAATTATGCAACATAGAAATATCAGCAGGAAACAAAAACAGCACGCATTGAGTGCTAATTCACTCTCTGACAGCAGGTGGTGCTTACAGAACAGCAGTGATGCAGCCCCTTTAAACAAAGCAGCACTGCGCTAAAAAATACTTTAATATGGACAGTACAGTGTCAAGATGAAAAGACAATACCATCTAAGCTTTTCTGAGTTCCCCTCAGACATACATTCATATACTGTAAACACCACCCCAATGAAATTCTACGGATTTTCTTGCAATATTTCACGCATCATGAACAGTGAGCTTGCTCTGTCGGGATTTTCTCCTCTTTGCGTTCATCTTCATCTCTGGCCTTTGTTAATGTCCTATTTACAGACTTCGTAATATGTCCACACAAATGACATTTTGGAAAAGCTTGCAATACAGTTTGTGTGTGAGTTTAGAACAGAGATCGGCTGAAATAAAACAAAAGAGCTGGCTGCTAATTGCGTGTTTGGAGCAGAAACTGGCCAGTTACGATTTATGGAGGTTCGAACATTTTCTACTACTAGCATTACTTGTTTCGGGCTTGGCTAAAGGAGAACATGATTCCTTTTTTTTAATAATTTTCCAGGACAACTATAGATTTTCCAGGACATTTTCCATTTTCTCTCATTTTCCATGCGTTCTCCAGGACTGGAAAATTAGTCAAATTTTCCAGGTTTTCCAGGACACGTGGGAACCCTGATTAATATGTGTTTATACGTACTAATAAACAGCAAATGTGTTAGTAATACACATGGTTATATCCAACTAGTTAATAGAGAGAATCAGTCCCTAAAGTATTACCACAAAAACGCTGACATGTCAAAAACATAAATAATTAAATGCTGACCTAAAGCATATTCTGTATGCCAACTAGCAAAATGACAAAGGAAGGCCTTGAAGGGAATCTAGCGTTAGTCACTTCAGCGAGGGTTAATTGAATGCAAGTTGGTGTAAAGGGCAGTCGCTGTTATGACAATCTGCTCCAGAGCCCGTTCAGATCCTGCTAGCGCTGAGCATTGCAGAGAAACCTTTCAACTGGCAACAAGCTCTGACGGTTTGCCAAGATGAGGATGAGGATCAAATAGTGTTTATGTATCTGAAAATGAGAGCATTACAAAAGTAAATCAATTCAGTCAAAGTTTAAAACAACCCGTGCTGTTAATTTGCACACACACAAACGTCAAAGTCTTGAACATATATCAAATTAAGCTCGTCATGCTAAGAAGCTTCTGTTGTTCTCACTGGCTCCTGTGCTTAGGTCCTAATTTACCAAGCAAATTGCAGGACATAAATTAGCCTGGGCTGCTCTGCCTAGCATTAGCACGGCTTTTCACTGCTGAAGAGCAGATCTGGTCTCTTGCGACTGAACGCTGCTCTTCCAAACGGGCCTGGAATGCGGGGAATGCTCTGCCATGAGGGCACGGCCAGGCACTGCCTATGTGCACCGGCTCTGAGTGCCGGAATGTCAGGAATTCAAGGCCTCGATCTTCAGCACATTCCCAGGCATTCCCGACGTTCTTTTTGCAGGAATGCCGCCTGCACCACCCAAACTTCAGCTGAGTATGAGGCTTTCAAAAAAAGCACCTGATTGCCTGATCTGGTGAAGACGACAAGCTGTGAACGTCTGTTAGCGTGTCAGATGCATCCAAAACGAGAGGCGTGATATTAATTGGTTTCACTTACAACTGTGCAGCAAACAGCCGGCTCATCTTGGCCACATGCTCGCTGTTACAGTCGATGTCGTCATCTGCTTGGTCCCCGCTGTGTTTCCTCTTGCTGGGGCTGATGGGAGGAGGGCCCGTCCTGTGATTGCTGACTGCAGAAGACAGGGACATGGCCTGCATTCTGGACTCACCTCTCAGCGCAGCCTCACCTACAGCAAACACAAGAGAGCCTGCATTAATACAAGTGAACACCTACTTCAGGAGGCTTTTGTAGGTCATGTGAGAAGTTTACTGCATGATTTGGAAAGTCATTTCACCAGGGTTTGCTTTCGTATCTACCAACAAGCTTGCCAGTGTACTGGAGTATATATTGTCCAAAGAACATGTCCACATTTCAATATTTGCTGAGAACATCCCCCAGTAAAGATAACACACATTGTTTAGAGATCATTTAAACACCAAAGGTAAACATCAACAGATTTTTCAGAGCTCTCAAGATATCAGCACTGGCCATTAAAACCCACACCAGTTGACCACTACATTATACTATACATGAAAGCTCCCCATCAATAAAGGCCACTTCTTTGATGTTGATTTTTAGATCATAAAACCATCAGATCACAGAGAGAAGAACCCACAGCAATCACAGTCGCACTCATCTGTGCTTCCTATGGTTTTATTCTCTTTTAATGACACTTGACTAGTACTTCCATGTCAGAGCAGAAGAGCATTAGCGACTGATGCAGAAAAGTATTTTGAAAATGTATTGCACTGATACACTGACATTGCAAGTATCAATACTTGCATTGCAAATGCATTCAATCTCTGCCTTTCATCTGCAAAAGTAATGCACTGAAGAGTCATTACAACACAGTACTGTAAGATTCCTCTCAACACTCAAGTCATTTGAGATACAGTACAAGGGCACTCGGTGCATTTACAGGCACTGTGTAGGAGTTGGGCCGGAAAATTACAACTGGCACGCTCTCTCCAATGGGACTTTCCACTTGGGATGAGGTTAACTAAGCCTGAGAAGCTTTATAAGATCCATTTATTAAGCCAGACCTGAATTTCAGAGTTATTTACAGAGTAAAATGATAAATAGAGATGGTAAAAAATAACCCGGCCAGGTGTCCCTCCCACAGTAAAGCCTCATAAAATAAGCCATGCACACACTGACTCGACTTCATGATAAAGCTCAGACGGACGAGCTCACAAGGTACTTCCCAAAACAAGCGGCCTATTTTCCTGACTGGCATGTTTCGGCTCGTCTGTCCGCGCTCCATGGCAACGCCGATGACATCATTGTTTTTGGCAGGGCTGGAGCTGCTAATAGAGAAAAGGCTGCGCTGCTTTAGACGAGCACACAGTAAACGTCCACACGGCTCCTGACACATGATAGCTTATCGGTGTTAGTCTCCAGAGAGCCATAAGGAGATGCGGGCTGAACTTGCACTATTGTGAAAGTTATTGGCCATTCATTTATTATCCGTGAAGAATACTGTTCAGAGACGGGTGTCTAATGCTTCGTTTCCCAGGCCTGTTCCTGGAGAGACAGCAACACCACACTCTTCCTAATCAAACACACCTCATTCAGCTCGTATTAACTCAGACTCCACGACCTGAAACGGATGGGTCAGATAAGACAGACATTCAAAATGTGAACTGCTGGAGTGCATCCAAGAACAGGGTTGGGAAACACTTGAACTACAGTCTGCTTTTATCAAACGTAAATAGGGTAAGGTGTTGTCAATTGCAATATTTGAACAAGTTTCCTAAAAGACAAATGAAGAGCTCTAGATAGATAAGGTCTTCAGTATTTACAGGTTATAGCTGATGATTTTACTTTTATCCATTTTAACTTATATTTTTACGCACACACAGAAGCTCCCTTCACACAGATGCTTTGGAAAATTTCTGGAAATGTTGTTCCAGTAGGATTGCATGATTTTTCATTCACACTGCCATAGCTTTGCCATTTTCAGTGTTTCATTAACACATGCTGCAGACTGTGACATCATGTACTACAGATACTCAACAAGAAGCCTTGCCGATTGATTTTTGCATTGTCCTCCTATAAAAAGCACAGCTAAACTTCTTCATTTCACCACCTCTCTAAATGGTGAGTAGCTTCAAGGTTGTAGTTTCACTCTCATCCACAGCCATTGTGTTCTTTTTTTTGTCTTTATCAGTAAACAAATTCTCTCATTCTCCCAGCCAAATAGCCACACAATAACTAGCAGGATCATTTATTATAATCCCAAGAACGTTAATTTTTCCAGCATTTGGCATTCAAACTGAAAAGGCATAAATAAGTGTGAACGTAGCTAAACATTCCTGACCCCAAACAAGTCTCAAGGTCTCAGAGGACATTCACGTTAACTGATTTGCTCTAAAGTTAGATTGAGAGAAGTCTTCAGCCCAAATGGGATTGAAAACAGTTTGTTTGATTCATTCACTGAAGCCTACACCTGAAGAAAAGACAAAAACTGGAGAATGACGCTTCCTTTAGCCAACTTGTTGAATTTCACACTTCAGTGAGTGTGTATTTTTTGGGATGTTTAAACTGTTAAAACCTCACAGCAACCTTTGTTGGAAACTGCAGGAGCCATGAAAGATGACTATCAGCGTTAGAAGAGATGCAGCCAATGTTTGATCTATTGAAAGACTGTCATTATGAGTGTAAGTGATCAAAGTCGGCCCTACTACTACAGACTTCAAACGTCAAGCCAGAATGAGATTGAGTTACAGATGTGAGCCCACCTCCTTCCCTTTCCTACATTCACACACATCTACAGAAGATCAAAATAAGACAGAACCTCCAATGCAAACTAGACTTTTGGAACTTCTTGGCAAACACGTTGTAAAAAGAAACAAAACCCAAGCCCTTCAGATCATACTGCCGACGTTTGCAGAACAATGCTCTCCTTTGCTTTATAGCATTTGAAATCTGATCTTCTCTGACCAGCAGACAGCATGTCCCCCATTCATACGAGCGAGGGCAACTATGTCTCTCTTAAAGCAGAGGCAACTGCTAAACAGGTACTGGTTTAGCGGGGGTCTTATCTTTCTGTTGCCAGCTGCCGTTTTTAGCCTTTGTTCAGCAGGAAAGATGACAGTCAGCGTTTCAGCTCTGCTTCAATTTAAGCTCAGCTGGCGAGCAGACATCCACAACGGAGCACAGCACGGCACCACTGCAACACGGAGCAGACCAAGCTTTCCTCCTGAACACGCCTGATACCTGCAATCAGAGCAAAACACGCTCTCCAAGAAGTCAACTGATACATTCAGTAAATGACATGGTGGAAATTTTCTGCAGGTGAGGCAGGAGAGATCTGTAGCAGAGAAAGGAAAAAAAAAAAATAAAAAAAAAAACATTTGTGCTCATCTAGGCTGCACTGATTTAATAAAAAAAAATAATAAAAATAAAATTATATATATATAAAACATTGTGAAATATTACAATGTAAAAAAAAAAAAAAAAAAAAAAAAAACCTCTCTTTTTACAAATACTTTAAAATATCATTTATTTCTGTGATGCAAAGCTGAATTTTTAGCATCATTCCGGTCTTTAGTTTCACATGATCCTTACAAAATTATTCTGAATTATCAATGTTGGAAACACTGTTTTTGCTGCTTAATATTTTCTGGAACCTGTGATACTTTATTCAAGATCCTTGATATAATATAATATAAATTGATATAATAAAGTTAAAAAGAACTGCATTTATTCAAAATATAACAATATATTGAATACAAACTAACAACATAAGTTTTGGCTAAATAAAAGTATTAATTTCTTTAAAATAAAATTTAAAAAAAAAAAAAATTAAATAATAATTATATATATATATATATATATATATATATATATATATATATATATATATATATATATATATATATATATATATATACATACATACATACATACACACACACACACATATACATATATATATATATATATATATATATATATATATATATACATATACATACATATATATACATACACACACACACATATACATATATATATATATATATATATATATATATATATATAAAAAGATATATATATTTATAGTATTATAGTATATTAAAACTGAAAACTCTTATTTTAAGAGTTATTCTAAGAGTTTTACTTGCTCAGTTTTACTTTTTTTTCTGCATTTTTTTTTTTACACAATATAAAAAAAAAATATATACAAACATTATTATTATTATTATTATTTATTATTATTAAGAGTACTGGTATTAATATGCACTTGACTGATTAACAGAGATGCTTATTTCCCCTAGTGTCACTATGATGTCAAATAAATTACCACAATTCACCAATTTCCACAAGACGGCACTTTCATCAACTTTCTCCGTTTTATGGTCTTCTCAGCCTACCGTAAAAGAGTCCTCAAAATCATCTTTGGTGTGAAGAACAATGAACATAAAGATAAGAAAGTTCGTCTGTGACCTTTGAAAGGCTGCATTCGTTCAATTCCCGATAAAGCGTAAAGCAAAGTTCAGCAAACCGAGGTGTTTCAGCAGAGTACTGCGTTGTGCATGCTTTGACCTCAAGAAGTGATGCAGAAACAGAACTATTTTAAGGGATGATGCTCGGCTCACAGAAGCTGTAATAGATTAGCCATGTGCTCAGGAAATTCTCTGGCACACATTATAAATAGCTGAAGTGGCAGCCGTGCAACAGCGAGCAAAAACCGGCTGTGATTGTGTATTTCCATCCACTGTCACTGGGTCACGTGACCGGCTGCCGGAGAGGAGAGCATTCCAGTGGCTCAAAGCAGCCTGACATCCGCTCGAGGAGGCCCGTGGAGAGACACGCCAGTCACGTCAGCCATTCACACACATGCGCGGCTGCTGGAGTTTTTCCACAATGTTTTGAAGTGTTATCTGGAAACACAGAGGAGTCACCAGCCAAGGAATACGTAACCTTAGGCGTCACTCTCAGGCATAAACAGAGGAAGTATCATCACAAGTTATGAAGCAAACATCTGAATGTTCACACATACCCACGGCACAAAAAAAAAAAAAATATCTGTAACACTACTAAAACCCGCTCTAGTGGCTTCAAAATAAAACTCAATCTGAAACGACACCTGAAGTTAAATCACTCTCAAAAACTACAAAAACGTGCAGACAGATTTAGTAATTTGCCAACAGACAACGTGTCAAAGTAAATGTCATTTAGTAAATCACAACTCTGCTTTAAAAGTCAGATGAAAAAGAGCTGTTCATATATCACAGGGACTAGAGGAGGCCTGTATCGCATTTCTGCTCTTTTGACATGTGATGGCCCACAACAGGAGGCTGGTGCAGATATCCCCGCAAAAAAATGTACCTGTTTTTCTACTAAATCCACAGCTCTGCTACAGCATACGATGCTCAAGATGACACATACAGCAACCAAACACAATACTGATGTTTCATAAGAAAGAGAGCTGGAGAGTAACGGCATGAGTAAATGCTCTGGATCGCTGCAGATGAACATGCATACCGCACATTTCTCAAGCACACATGTGCTGCAACTTCTCTGAATAATAATACTGCTAATATGTATTTCATATTATTAAAATGAACTTTCCTGCATATATTCAAGAAACAATTTGACACTTGCTTTGCACTTTACAAACTTTTAATTTACATACTGTATCTAGAAAAGGCTAAACTATTAACATTAATATGAAAATACATTGAAAAACACCACTGAATAAATCAAGTGTTGATCTTAGATTCTGCAGCGGTTTACCATTTCTTTAAAGTGTTTAACAACCATTTTAAACACTTTCTGGCTTCACTAGCCTATTTTACACATTACAAACTTTCCACTATTCACTCATTTAAATGAGCTCTTAAAAACAGCATGCATAATTGATAAACACTGTTATAGATAGTATTTAGTACGTCATACAGCAGGACATGACCTAAAATACTTTTGAGAAGTTGGCAACACTTTTTTCGTGTTGTAAAATACTTTTTTTACCATGAAAACATTAATTGAGAACTTCTTCATACATTATTTTGAAACTTAGAATTTTCCGTATGAAAACATCTACGTTTGAAGGTAAACACGTCTCACGAAATCCGCGTGAAATAGAGGAAAAACACCGCGAGCGCGGAATGCTCGTGAAAGTGTAGCGAGACGCGATGACGTCACCGGCGTCCGTTATTTTCACTGACAAATACTTGATTTCATTAACCAAGAGCAAGAAAGTAAGCGTTTGTTTTTTACCTTCGTAGCACAGGATGCCAATGTTGTTGTTCATTTTGTCCAAGTACTGGTAGTTCAACAGGTCCATTTTGGTAAAAAGCATTTATGGACTTTTAATCGCAGAAAGAGCAGCTTCTCTTTTTCTCTCGTCAGGAGCGCGTGTAAAGGCCCAGCCTTTAACTTAAAACAGAGCGAAAATAACTTGTTTAACCCCACCTCCTTGAGTACCTAACGAGTAGAAGTACTCTAACGCGAGTTTAAAGAAACTTTAAGAAGTTTTAGCGAATGAAAAGTGTTGTATTTAAGGACAAAGGGGTCGCGCCAGTTCTCCTCACAGCCCGCTGTAAGTCGACTGCACTGACACGCAGCCTATGATCGGTATGAGTCCGATGCGCGCTCTCGCGCTCCTCTGTGCGCGCCTCCTTCACACCGGGCACGCTCGCCAAATCCCGCGAGAATATCCCCCTCCCAAACGCATGGGAATCGCTACATGTAATGGGGGAGGAGTATAGTAGAGGAAAAGAAATGTACAAAACAACGAAAAGTTACTATGGAGAGACATTTTTTTTTAAAGTTTTGTAAGTAACTAATCCAGCAGGGACCACTACTTATAATGAATAGTTTGGGACTCGGGAGTTCAAAATGTTAAAAATGAAAAGCCATATTTACTAGTCATTGCAAATGACAACTACATACGAAGCTGTTATTAATGTCAAGTTATTATTGTAATCATTACGATTATCTTATAAGTTTGTATGTACTAGTATTAAGTTTATAGTTACTTGAACATTTGAGGAAAGGAAGGAATATTTCCTGATCCACTTGAGAAAATATATTCAAACATTTCCTAAAAGTTAGGTATCTTATTAACTTTTAAATGAACAATACTGGCATTTTAGAGCAATATAGTAATCAGTATACTATGGACACAATTGTAAAAGTAACTACTTCTTATGTACACTTTATAATGTGCGTGTCTTTTACTCAGAGCACCAAAATACAGAACAAAAGAAAAAAACAGAGTTCATAGTAATCATAGTAATAGAAAATCCACAACATGAAACAAAGCTTTCTTTAAAGTTTTATAGAACAATGCTTCAATACACTTCAATACACTTCTAATCTCAAAACCAACACAACATTTAAGGCAAACTAATGTGATTTTTAATGGCACTCTACTGCCCTCTGGTGGTGTCACGTTTCCAGCCCATCCACAAGGCCCAGGATATGAAGGGGAAGAAGAACTGGCTTTTATAAGAGCAGATGCCTCAAATAAACCGAACGGAAAACAGAAATGAAATTAGGATGAGCAGCTAAAAATTACAGGTAAACAGGACTGGAGCTAAATAGGTAAAACCTAGACATTGCTTCAGCCATTTCTGTATGTTATCAGAATCATAACCATGTTATGATCTGGCTCATGTTTCATCGTTCTTATTCTGATGGCTATGACATCTCAGAGAGAACATTACTATGGGAATCTGATCAGAAAACTCCAACATATATAAAGATCTAATTGTGATAGAATTAGATGACCAATGTAGCCGACCGAAAACAAAAAGTACTGATTCTAAAGGTCTTTACTGTTTGGTGTATCATTTAGCATACATTTAAATAATCAGTTTGTTTAATACTAATAATTTTGTATTATATATACTATTACAGTATTTATTGCTAATACTTTGAAGTATAGGTTTCATTTTTATATTCCATTTAGTTTTATAATTTAAATTTTAGTAATTTGAATACTTTAATCGTATTTCAGTTTTTGCCAAAGCAACATTTCTATATTTTACATTTCTATACATTTTCTTTCATTTACGTTTAAAGTTTCCATTTACTGATTATGTTATTTTATTTCAGCTTTATTTTAAATAATGATTTTTTATTTATTTATTTTTTTTGTGTTAATGACACTGCTTGCAGTGTCGCTTTGCTTTGGCCTAATGAGTTAAAATGGCTAAATGTTCTTTATTTTCATTTGCAATACTTAGGTTTAATTGCTTCTATTGCTTTCATTTGTAGGTCACTTTGGATAAAAGCATCTGCTAAATGATTAAATGTTAATTAGATTCATTTTAGACAATTACCACATCATTAATAGGAATATGGATGGCTCCTGTTGGGATATTTTCTGTTCCCACATTATACAGAAAAACCGCAAGTGTTGTCCATAACGGCTTGAAGAGGATTTTATTAGTAGTTTCTCTACATTTCCAGTACATGTTCAATAACTGCAGGCCCTAGACAACTGTTTTAAAGGAAAACTTTTACAAAATAAATAATGGGTACCAGTACCTGATATTTAATGTCCTGATATCTCATTTGAATTCCAGAGAAACAGTTTTCAGTGAGTTAATTAAAAATGCACATGTGATTTTCCTGAAGTAAATTGCAGGTAGTTGGTCTTCAATAAAGACAATAAAATGACGATATGATACAGGGAAGAGTGCGGTAACATGCCACTTCCTTCATCTAGCATACATTGCATAATAATAATTTAATAAGTACACACATAAGAAAGTTGAAAGCCGTTTTATGCCAAATAAAACGGCTTTCAATGAGTTAGTCATGAGTTATTTTAAACAGCTTCGCTACATGTTCTCATAAACCTTTTCCTGGCTGATTTATTAAAATGTGAATGATGTGCAGCACAGAGGGACTTTGGCATGACTCTCTCTCTTTTCTTTCCGTTATATGTAATTTCTTATCAATCTTGTTCTTCTCGACAAGACACAGCTTCCCCATATCACAAGGAGGAATGTCTGTATGTTGATGACATGAAATCTAGATTGTTAGTTCAACAAAGATCAGTTAGTTCAACTTAAGCAAGTGGCTCATCTTACCCCACCCTCCTCTAACAGCACACTAGCAGACATTACAGCCAGTTAACCTTTAACAGACCGCTGTATTCCCAAGCCCAGAGAACATAAAAGAAAGCTGAAGGTGTTATTCACAGCCACGCCATTCATTTGCATTGACCTCTCTCGTCCTCATGATCACAGCGGCTCTCAATGGCCGTGGGATTAAAGGTCTTTTCAGCGGCTCCTTCAGCCCTCCCTAACTCTACCACACTCGTCTCTCCTCTGACTCTGTCAGTACCAAAGGAAAATGGTTCTCACTGGGTTTGAAGAGGCATCGTCTCATATTTCACACACTCGGCAAAACGGCCCGGCTGAGGCTGAACAGAGAGCCATTCAGAGAGCGGCGTGATCCATTGTCTTCAGCTGTGCTGAGATATTTGAGGGACATAAAATACTGTACAGTTTGACAGTTAGAGGTGAACAGCTGGTCAGTAAAGCAGTGAAATCTACTAATGCTATCTGAGAAGTTCCTACTTTAGAGTTCAGAAGTACTAATCACGCTGAGAAATTGAAACACTGGAAATAAGTGGACATGGAGAGCAAATTCATATTTGTTTTTTCCACTCATTGGAGATAATTCGCCTCATAAACCTGCTGAATAAGTCACACTGCTTTATAATTATTCTTCATCAACAATTAGGGGATTCGTGGATCGATTCTGCGATTTTCTCTTGAATCGATTCTGAAGCTTTGTTTTTAACAGCAAATGGAACTACATGCTTTAGAAACAGCCGTACTCTGCTTGCTGCCAGTTCCTTACACACACACACACACAAACACACACACACACACACACACACACACACACCACTTGAATTATTCATAAAGTTTGAAAAAGTTGAAGTGAATTACAAGAGTGTTCACAGTGGGCTGTGTTTACAATAATCTTGCATCATAAAAGTATAAAAGTTGAGGTGCAAGTACATTTAACCACTTAAATTATTTAGTTGAATGCACAAGCGCTCTTCTTCATGAGTGTTTCAGCCTAGAGGTTTTGTGTTTGAATCATTTCTGTGCATTTTATTTCTCTCGGAATTGGGTGTTTGTGTGCCCGTGGGTCTAGGTGCTGAAATGAGAAAACACCTCACACACCTAAAATGTAGATTCGCATTGGATTATACTTAATTATGATGAAAATACCTGAAATGGCTTGAAGAACACAGATAAACTATACACTGTCACAGTCGAATGTTTATTGTCTTCATGTTTCATAGTTCAAGACGGTTCTATATTCTTTTCACTCAGCTACAATGATAATAGTTTCAACTAGCCAATACTGGTATCGGCCTGATACTGAGCTTCTGTACTCGTACTCTACTCGTTAAAATGCCCCGATACCAAACGCCGATACCACATCATGTGACAAGTGCGTATGCAGGCAAAGAAACACCAACAACAAAACAACAGACAGCAGAATGGAGTCATTAGAGATTAAGAATGTCTAGGAAGTATATGTATGCAAGTAATATAATGTTAAACATTCAGTATTAAGCTTGTATAACTGGTGCGCGTCAGCTGATGAGCGCACGGCGGCCAAGATGTGCTGGCTTGTCGAGTTAATATCCCGCCTTGACATCACTGGAAAGTTTGTAGTTCGGTGAGATATGTCAAAAACAATTTAAGTAAATCAATGCACAGGTTATTTAACGGTATAGAGAGAGAGGGAGTGAGATAGAGAGCGTGAGACAGAGAAAGAGAGAGAGCGCGCGCTGTTGCGTGGTCTTCATTGATGTTTGCATATTTAGCACACGCATCTTTTGGATTAAAACAAATTTGTAAATTAAAAAAAAAAAATTATAGGGGCATTCGCTATAAACATTTTTTTTTCAACCTTAAGCATACACGAATGTCTGGCGAAAGTGAAACTATAGCAGCCTGTGTGAAATGCGATAGACAGTACTGTACTTGCGCATGTTTTGCTTGCTTCACGAGTGTTTCTCCATTATTTGAGTCGCTTTGGATTATAGCCCAAATAGCAGCATATTTCAGATCAAAAAAACGTGACTTATATTTCTGAAAATATCAGAGTTAGGAGATTGAGATGAGTGGTTTGCGTGATTACAGTACTGAGCCGCTGCAATTGAGCAGTTTAATGCTATTAAATTGAAGATGATGTACCATAGAGCAAGAAAAAAAAAAAAACATTGAAAGTAACGAAACACATTTGGGCACAATGGGCATAATTAAGTGTAAAAATAAAAATAACTAAGGGATATATAGTCAACCCAAAAATTATTCAGACAGCAGATATACACCATCTTTTGATATTTTTTTTTTTTTTACTAGTGGGTGCAGGACACAGTTTATGATAATGTGTTCTAAATACATTTTGGTTTGACTGTATCTATTTGATAAATTAAGTTGACCAACTAACATTATACATATTCTTTTAGTTTCTGTACCCTATACTTTACAAATCTACCGGTAAATTTAAAAATGTCGGTACTCGGAATCGGCAATTACCAAAAATAAAAGTATCGGTATCGGGCGAGTACTGAAAAAAGTGGTATCGGTGCATCCCTAGTTTCAACCTCAGATGTCACGCCAACGGACTGTTGAATTGCACAAAAGTGGAAACACTTCAAAGTTTTGAAGTCATCATCTGATTGGTTAAATTATACAGGATTTTTGGGAGACGTGAGAGTCGTGTTCTTTAACGTTCTGTCTGGAAACAAAGATAAAAAAAAAAAAAATTAAATAAAAATAGCAAACAGTACCATTTCACGTCATTGAAATAATGGCGCCCCCCATAGTCCAAAATATGTATAAAACGATGTGGATTTGTTAAAATAAAGTAAGTCTTCCATGAGTTTTCTGCTACATATTTCAGCAAGAGACATTATTTACGTTATATTAAGCCATACAAGTCTTAATAACCAGGGTTATCTTGAAGGTCTGACTACTCAAGACTATTGCTATAGCTAAGTTCTATCACTTCTGTGATGTATCTATGGAATTTCTGTGTGAGGGAACCCTCTGGCTTCCAGTATGAATGAAATAGACATTACATGTGTATATAATGCTCAGTATTGCCCACTCCAAACTGTTTTTGGATTTAAAAAAAAAAAAAAAAATCCTTCTCTCAAACTGTTGTTTTTTTTCATAGACGAAAACGAGACAAAATCTATAACATCTACTGACATTTTCATCAACAAATAAAAGTGAGATGAAAATGTTAGGGAGGGATGACTTGGGAAGAGATTCATTCAGAACAAATCTGCTGCATGGTTAGGTTAGATGCATACATTTGAATTGTAACACAGCCTATTGATCTATCAGACGAGACATAAGCTAGTATACATTTGCTGCATGTTTCTAAATGTTCTAGAATGTCAATATCTGTGAGTAAGAGAAGAGCAGACATGAATAAATTTGACATTGCAAAAGAGAACTCAATTTGGATCGGTTTTCTTCTGAGCGCATGTTCTTGTTTCTATGAGAAGTGGTTTAATTTAATTTTAATATAAAGGCATGTTGTGTGTCACAGCAGTTAAATCTGTGTCTTTCATGATAAAACCTTAACATCAAATCTATGCAGTGAGTTTGGTAATTTTAGAGAAATGCTTAATAAATGCATTGCTCTGTAAATAAACCCATTAGATTTAGATGACTAAATCTACTGTAAATCTACTGGATTTAGACTAAAACTAAATGTCATTTTAGTCGAAAGACTACGACTAAGACTAAATCAAAATTTGCTGTCAAATTAACACTGTTTTCAAAAGAAATTTTAGGGGCAGTTCACGTCACGCCTAAAATGGGTCGAAAACGCTAGGCGTGCTGCTTTCTCTTTTCCAAAGCGATCTGTAGCTTGCGCTCCCGTGGCATCTGCCGTCGCTAAGCAACCTTGACCCGCACTCTCCATTAAGACACAGAAGTTTCAGCAAAGGACAAACCGATTTCCAGCACTAAAAAAAAATCGCTTGCTTTAGCACTGCTAGTAAAATTGTTTAAAAATGGCAATCACTATACAGCTATGATCAGCTGTTTCTCCATCTTGGCTGAGCTTTCAATGTTGTTACGGAAAAGGATGAAGCTAATTAGTTGGTTCTTGTCACATAACCCGCGGTGCACTTGCAGCATTCTAAAAAAAGTTGAGATGCTTTTATCTCAAAGACTATAGAATACCCAAGACCTGTTACTCATATAGTTTTGAATGGGGAAAGATGCAACGTTCATTATGGCCGCCAAGCCCCCGCCTTCTTAATGAAAGAGCCAGCGCGTCACTACAGCTGCCGTCAGAAGTGGTTGTGGCTAGAAGGGATACAGCTCCGACCGGAAACTAACAATTAAATGAATTGTTCTACCTATTGGATTGTGTTTTTTAATATCTACACCTTCCTCAACCCTAAACTTAGTCCTTACTATAATACAAAAGCAGTTTTGTTGTACAGTGTGACAAAAATAAGGTTAGACTGATGTGCGCATGCCCAATAGCTAGAGCTGTATTCCTTCTAGCCTTAACCGTCAGAAGTCCCGGTTGCTATAGAAACAGTAGTACTGGGCATGCGCACTGGCTGATCTAGCCTGAAAAATAAGCTTTTTTAACGCTATTGGAGCACAAGAAACTACATGAGGCAGTTATTGTAAGATTTCATTGGTGATTTCAAATATGAAATTTAATCGTAAGCTTGGTGTACAGTTTAGGAGAATTCGATGTTTCCCCATTCAATAAGATAGGAGCTGCACTTGTCTGCCCGAGAGGCGTTTCAAAGATGGCCACCGAGTGAAATGACTTGCCTTAAAGGGACTTTGTTTATCTCGATGCAGCGCGGTTCAGGCTAGAAGGTATACAGCTCTGGCTACTGGGCAAGCGCACATCAATCTAACGTTATTTTTGTCAATAATACTGTTTTCGTATTATACTAAGGTCTAAGTTTAGGTTTGGGGTAGGTGTAGGTGTAGCCGTTAATAAAACGATCTAATCAGTAGAACAATTAATGTCATCGTTAGCCACAACCACGCGGCGCGGACGTGCCAGGAAAAACCAAGCATGTCGCTTCCGTTATGAGCGCGGATGCCGCGTGTCTACATTTCAAATAACGAACTTTGGCGCGCAAAAAACGCAATATGTGAACAGCCCCTTAAGCAGACATATGATAATCCATGTGCCAAGCCAGAAGAACTGACCTGAACCAAAAACTGTGGGGAAAAAAAAAACGAGGTATACGTATTTAACTGTATTGTTGCATCCCAAATATTAACTGGCATTTTACCTATAATCACCATGCTGTAGCTCTCAATACAAAAGTAAAAACAGGTTTTACGTCAGTGACATTTGCTCACAAGACAATGACATTTAATGACATCATAGATTTGGAGGGCAAAAAACTCAAAACAACTGATTACAGCTGTCAAAATTAAAGTGAAATAAACTTTAACTTTAACAAAGAGTTGATTGTGGCATTACATTCAGATTTGCTCATGTTGCATCACTTTTTTAAGCATTGTTCACAACAACCAATAACAAACATTTCTGTTGAGCACAAGAATGATGAATCAAAAGATTAAATTAGTGACAAAAAAACAATCAAGCTTTGACAAAGTTCTGGAAAAGTAAATGCTTAAACCTAGTGGATTAGTGGTATACGCTCTGTCTGATTTAGTAAACACCGCTAATTAAAGAGGCTTTGTATTAAACATTTGTTCAAATCTAAACCAGGCAATAATGCTATTCAAATGGCCACTTTGTTGAAACCATCTTGAGTAACATCAGGCTAAGATGATTAATTCTTACGCAAGCCTGATGTGTGATTTTCTCCCAGCGAACCTTTAGCTACTTGTGAGATGAGAGATGGAATAGCACCGCTCCCTCAAATCTGCCTCTTTGAAGTCCATAAAATATCATCATAAGCTGAAACACACAGGTGTAATTAGTGCATTTCACAGCCTCCCTGTCTCCAGGATCAGATAAAACAAGTCAAGTCCATGTTTAAACACATAATGGCCCTCAAGATTATGTCATTTTTGACGAGTTTTCAAGCAAGTGATCCATTAAAAACATTAAATCGTTTGATTTGAGATCAACATTATGCAACCAGTGGCATTAAAGTTCACTCAAAAATTGAACTTGTCATCATGTACTCACCCTCATACAATAGATCTGTGTGAGAAAGACAGAGTTTATTTCATTATTCACTTAAAGCTTAACACCAGCTCAACCAGATGCATTCACAAGAGAAAGGGTTCATTACATTAAGGTTCTTCATTAAGGGAACAGCTGATTTGACATTCTTTGAATCAGAGCGATCAGGTTCTCAAGCTCAATAGACTGATTCAGTGATCCAGTCTTAGCAGTTAACGCCCCCTGATGGGAAGATTTTTAATGAATAACATTACAAACAAAGCATCTTGCGGACACTGTTCACTAATCACTGTTTTTGAAGCTTGAAAGCCTTGGTCAACATGGGGACTAAATGTCCATAAAAGAGCTTCCAGTGCATTTCTGAGTAACTTGCTTCTTTAAGCGAGGCCTGATGGATATTAGTTTACGTAGGTGTGAGGAAAACATCTGACATTCCTGTTTCTAGGGGACGCTGTATTGTTCTAGTTGTTTTGGAAAAGAAACCAGATCCGTCCCGCTGCTGGGGAGGGTGACGGTCAGCTGTACAGTGAATACACAGGAGTGCTGCACCTCAGAGGGACAATACAGCACTTACAGTATGAACACGACACGCTATAAACATGATACTACTAGAGGCTAGAAGGCTGGTCACTACAAAATGTAATGCGAGTATTTCACAGGTGCAATCCCATTCTGAAGCCACATTTTCACAAAGCAGCCAGGAAAAGGTTTAGTAACACAATACTTAAGCATTCTCTAGAAGCATTTTTATTGAGTGTCTTTAACTAGTATGCATTTACATTAAGCATCCGACAAAGTGAACTTATTATCTACACATCACTCTGCAAAATGTGCAGATTGGATAGATGCTGTTATTCCGGTTGGGATATATAGTAGGTAGGTTAAGGTTTAGGGTATTGAGCATCATAACTGCATATGAAATTACATACAAGGATTGTAAATATAAGTAACATGAATAGACCTTGCATGTAAATACACTACCAGTCAAAAGTTTTTGAACAGTAATATTTTAATATTTTTTCATATTTAATTCATTTTTTAAAGACGTCTCTTCTGCTCACCAAACCTGCATTTAATTTGATCCACAAACACGGCAAAAGCAGTAATATTGTGAAATATTTTTACTATTTAAAATAACTGCTATTTGAATATATTTTAAAGTGTAATTTATTCCTGTGATCAAAGCTAAATTTTCAGCATCATTTCTCCAGTCTTCTGTGTCACATGATTCCACCATTCAAAAGCTTGGAGTCAGTATTTATTATTATTATTATTATTATTAAATAATAATAACAGATAAATGCTGTTCTTCTGAACTTTCTATTCATTAAAGAAACCTGAAAAAAACAAATCTACTCAGGCGTTTTCAACATCATAATAGTAATAATATTAATATTATATATATATATATATATATATATATATATATATATATATATTATTATTATTTTTATTTTTATTTTTTTTTTCATATCATATGACTGGAGTAATGATGCTAAAAATTCAGCTTTGAAATCACGGGAACACATTCTATTTTAAAATATATTCAAATAGAAAGCAGTTATTTTAAATAGTAAAAATATTTCACAACTTTACTGTTTTTGCTGTACTTTGGTTCAAATAAATGCAGGTGAGCAAAAGAGACTTCTTTTAAAAAAATATTAAAAATCAAAAACTTTTGACTGGTAGTATATAAGTAACATCTATTAGTTGACTATAGTTTTGGGTAATAATTTTGGAGGAAAAAGTATGCTTTATGATGCCTTATCTTATGATTCAAAAAAAATAAAAAATAAAAAAATAAAAAGCTACTCCTGGATCAAGAAGCCCCCTGCTGACTAAACGTTTACAGAATGTATAAATGAGTTATGTATAAATGTATATCAGCTATTGTGTTTTAACTATTGTGTTGAATAATTGAATAACTGATGACAGACAATAGCAGAATCCTACTAAAAGAGATTCATTTGAAAAGTGAATTTATTCTATGGCTTACATACTGGCATATAAATATTTACATACTCAATTGCCCATATTGTAAGTTACGATATCATAATATCAACACTATGAATGCAAACTGAATGGTTTTACTCAGTTAGCCTATTAAAATATGTCTGAAAGGTGCATATAATTACTGAATATTAACCTTTGAATGACAAGTATTAAAATAAATATCACCAGGAACAACATGCCACTCTGGGCCTTTCTGTGCCAATTCTAGGGCCCGTCTTGTCTATTTTAAAGGATCTAATTTAATCTTTTCAATTCAAAATAATATATTTTACTCCACAAATCTAAAAGCATTAATGTGGCCAAGTTTCTTGTTAACAAATACCACAAAAAAAAAAAAACTTAATAGAATGCCACAGGTCATCATTTTCCATGATCAATTAACCAAATTCAAAGCTTTCCTCAGTTTCTACAAAATGTTACAAATGTTGGTCAATTATCTGTGATCAAGAGGACAAATCCTTACCCAACAGTTCACCCAAACATCATTCAACATGCAGTTTGTTTAAATATACAAATAACATGAACGGCATTTACTGCACACACACAATGTTAAACAGATGCAACGGCAACACAAGAGAATCATTATCACAGAAATGAACAAGAAACCAGTGATGGAGTCAGAGGACTATTTGAATTGGCAGAAACTGCCCAGACGTCAATCTCACAGACTGGCCTCTGGGAGAGCCGCGTGAAACAACCCACTTCTGAGAAACATGAAGTCACACCACCCAGATGTACTAGAAACCATGGAACAAGACCTGAAACCTTTTGGACGAAAGCTGAGGTCTCTGGTCTGGAGCGTGTTTGCTTCAGACAAGCAACACTCAGGTGATGCAGCTGTCAAGTGTGCTGGTGTCAATTGCTGCCGGCATGAGGAACTTGTTGAAAGTTAGACATCAAGACCAAACGGATGGAGCCAAAATACAAAAAGAAACATTTGGAGCACAATTTTTCAGTTTCCAGCAGGACAATGACCAAAAAACACAGAAAAAAAAACTATGAAGAAATGTCAAGAGGGGGAAAAAAAAGAAGGTCAGAACTGTGGAATGTCAGACACAGAGCAGACCAGACTCGACCAAAAACGCTGTGCTGAAAACTCTTTCCATCTGATTGGGTGGAGCTGGAGCAAATGTGCAGTGAAGTATTAAAACAGAAGGGGTCATTCCATTCCATTTTTGCAAGTGACCCACGTTTGGATTTTGACCACTGAAATGGTGTACAATTTAAAGAAGTTAAAAAATGTGCAGATAATTTACTCACCCCCTTGTCATCCAAGATGTTCATGTTATGTCTTCAGTCGTAAAGAAATTATGTTTTTTTTGAGGAGAACATTTCAGGATTTCTCTCCATATAAGTGGACTTACATGGTGCCCATGGAGTTTGAACTTCCAAAATGTAGTTTAAATGCAGCTTCAAAGGGCTCTAAATGATCCCAGCTGAGGAAGAAGGGTCTTATCTAGCAAAACGATCAGTTATTTTCTAAAAAAACAAAAAACAAAAAAACAATTAGAGCCCTTTGAAGCTGCATTTAAACTGCATTTTGGAAGTTCAAACTCATGGGCACCATAGAAATCCACTACATGGAGAGAAATCCTGAAATGCTTTCCTCAAAAAACTATTTCTTTACGACTGAAGAAAGAAAGACATGAACATCTTGGATGACAAGGGGTGAGTAAAATATCTGTACATTTTTGTTCTTTAACGATTTACTGCTGGAGCCATATTGAAATACCAGTATCTCTGGAATTGAACCATACAGGGCCTTAAAAATGAAGATGCCAAAAGGAAAGTTGACTTGAAAAGTGTTAACTTGAAAAGTGTTGCTTCCTCATTTTTGAGTTGGCACATAATGCAACAAAGATCGCTAAAGCCCGAAGATTTTACTAATAGACCTACCAATCTCTGTGTAAAAATAACTTCTTCAATCTTTCTGAAGTCATTTTACCCCCTTGTAATTTGGCTCTGAATGTCAGATGAGAATTGCCATTTTGACCCCCTCTACAAAATAGTGGATTACTCAGAAAATATTCATCCATGACATTTAATATTTTGTCTTTCATCACTATACATGTATATCTTTTTTCAAAACAAATAGGAAAATCTTTTTTTTTTTTTTTTTGATTTGACAAAAAATTACCCCAAGACAGAAGGACATTTCATAATTTCCATAAATTTGCTTTATGAAATAAGGAACAGATTCTGACCACATTCAATGACAATACATTTTTGTCATTTGTTATTTTACAATGCATGTATTAACACAGATTACATTTTCTATCATGCAACATGGCATGTTTTTAACCCTCACTAGAACACAAATATCAATTACAGCGTTTGATGTCACTCACTGTGTTGCAAGTTCTTAGTTTTTCTTTTTTCCTTGAATTATTTCACTGGAATATTTTACGAATTTGGTTTCCCACTCTCATCTCCCTATCCTAGTCTATTTTCAAGAAAGTACTTCAAAGCAATTTCTCATTTTTTCTTCACTTCTAATCCCCGTTGGCATTCAGAAATGTTTCCAAATTAAACCAACCACATGATCATATCTGTCAAAACTGTAGAAACAATATTGAATTACACATTAAATTAAGTCAGTTTTTTGATTAACATATCCTCTGAAGTAATAAGTTGCATTTTCCTCTATCAGGACACTTATTCATAAAATACTTCAAGCACTTAATCGTATAGACAAGAAGTTGCAAATGACTAACAGATGAATACAAATAAAGAAAAAAGATAGTTCAAGTATGCAAAGACCCAATGAGATGGTCAAACTAAATGCTTTAAAATAGAATTAATATGGAATTAATGTATAGCACACACTGTAAGATGTGCAGTTGTTTACCTCTACAAAAACAAGAGTCTATCACGAGGACATTCTGTTTTAATTCAGTACATACACACAGTCTGCAGAGTGTTTACGCTGTTCAATCAAAATGTTCCAGAGACCCTCTTTAATCTGAGTTCCTGCTGTTTGTGAGCAACTTCTCACATACACACACACACGGCCTGCATTCCTGTGAATACAGTGCGACAACTGTGCCGTGGCCAGTCCACTCCTCAATGCACACCTGCTTTTACTGGGATTCAGAGAATCAAGAGCCATACAGACTCTTAAGGCACTTTATACTGTTATGGGAACTACTGGATATGTGTCAGATGATTCATACAATTACTACTGAATGTCAATTATGGCTTGTCCCACCTACTCGGCAGTAACTTACAATTAAGATCTCACAATGTGTTACCCTTTAAAGGGGTCATCAGATGCCCATTTTCCACAAGTTGATGTGATTCTTTAGGGTCTTAATGAAAAGTCTCTAATATACTTTGATTAAAAATTCTCAGTGGTTGTGTAAAACAACAACCTTTTTAACCTTGCCAAAATCAGCTCTGCAAAAATCATCTCATTCTAAGGGGTTGTTCCTTTAAATGCAAATGAGCTCTGCTCACCCCGCCCCTCTCTTCTCTCTGTGGAAAGACGGTCTTGTTTACATTAGCCGCATTTAGCCGCTAAACTTCCTAACTACCACGTTATAAGGAAAGGCGATCGCAAAGATTCATAAAACGCTTATACTCACTTCTCCTGTAAGTGAAGCTGGATCATGAATGATTCGCGCAAACACAGATGGATATATGTAGATCGGGAGGCGCATTCCATTCACAAACAAATGTAATTACTGCATCTTCAGCTGTTCAGATGTCGGGAGTAAATGGCGACCACTATGTTCATTATTACATCCAGCAACACAACACCTCAATCGCTCAATCGGAGATATTCTTGTCTAACTTACATCCCTGCTCTGGCATCAAAACATGGAAAGTTACTGGACTGTGACAGCTGGTCTAAGGTAAGAGCTCATGTCAATCAACTATTGTGGGAGCGGCCTTTGTGGGTGTGACGGCACATCGACAGGCATCTGAGAACGGCTCGATTAGAAAAAGGGGATATTATTTTTACAGATTAATTAAAAAACACTGCATGGATTTTTATCATTATAGGGTAGATTTGTACATACACTGCCAACACACATTAATGTTCAAACAACATGAAAAAGTGAAAAAGTTAGCATCCGATGACCCCTTTAAGAAATTTGACTTTCAAATATCTGCTTTAAAGTCCCCCTGTAGTCAAAAATTGTATCCCATATTTCAATGTTTTTTTTTTCTTGTGAAAATAATTTTCTCATGCCTTAAAACAGCTTGAATGTAACTCTACCCTAGTGTTGTCAAAAATATCGATATTTCGATAAATATCGATACTGAAATATCTGAACGGTACCAATATTAATTTCCCGAAGTATCGATATACGGATACTAGCGGAGCTGTCACTTTCATTTCTCTCTAAAGGCGCGTTGACAAACACCACACGTGACCGCAGTGCCTGTCTCGTCTCATTCGCTCTGGTTAAATAGCGTAAAGGGCCGTTCACATATCGCGCCTAAAAACGCGTGGAAAACGCTAGGCGCGCCGCTTTCTCCTTCTTTCCAAAGCGCTCTGTAGCTTGCGCTTCCGTGGCGTCTGCCGTTGCTAAGCAACCATGACCCGCACTCTCAATGAAGACGCGGAAGTTTCAAAGGACAAACGGATTTATAACACTAAAAAATGCTTGCTGTAGCTCTGTTACTACATTTAATACAAAAATCAACATGTGCTTATTTAACTTTATTCCAAAAATTATTACTTAAATTCTGCAATTTGTCTTGATGTCGATCCAGTGAGCAACTGAGCATTGTTTTCGCGTGTGATGCACGTACGTTTGCATGCGTGGAGCGGTGATTTATATGTGAGTCTGACATTAAAATCTGTTCATCAAATAATTTTAATGTATTAACCAGCATTTGAATGATGAACGATGAGCAATGCATTAGTTACAGTATATTTTAATCTTTGATAACGGTAGGTAATAAAAAGACAACGGATCATGTTAGCTCTGGTCCAACGAAAAAAAAATATTAACAGATAGAACTTTGGATTTTAATTAGTTCATGTATTAGTAAATGTTAGTTTAAATTAACTTTTAACTAAGATTAATAAATGTTTTGGAAGTATTTTTACAAATATCTATTACTATTAGCTTAAGTTCTGAGATTAGTTAGATAGTTCAGTTCATTTTAAAAGTTTGGTCTAAAAACAAAACAAAACAAAAAAAGTTTATTAAAGTTTGGCACCAGAAAGAAGATAAGACTTGACCTGCAACAAAAACAACACGCTCACAACCTACACTACCAGCTGTATTTGAACAGCAAAGAAAGTATGAAGCAAACTCAAATGAAGCTAAGAAGCTGAACAGGGCTGTAGCAGTGTAATACCTCAAAACATTTTTGTTCATGTAAAATATACCTCACTGTCATGTTCTAGATTTGTTATATTGATCATTAAATGAAAAAAAAAAAGTACCCCCTTAATATTGTGGCAGTTTTCGTGGTATCGAAAATGGTATCGAATATCGATATTTTTCAAGGTATCGTATCGAAGTTAGAAATTCCAGTATCGTGACAACACTACTCTACCCCCTTGCCTCATTTACTATACGTGGATCTATGAATATACAAATTAGCCCCGCCCCGACGCAGTCACACCAGCCAGAGCGCCCTAATCACTACTGTAACAAACGCGATATAATGGCGAAACACGGATAATGACTAATAAAACTAGGTTTTTACTAGTGGACAACTACAGTGGATACTGTAACATTTGTTAAAGTTACTAACTTGATAATGCTGTGCCCTCAAAATGCCTTGAAGGCTCGAATGCAGCCTTGTTTGTGATTGCAGTTCGTACCCGCGATCATATGCGAGTAAAGTGCAGACGGCAGTGCGGGAGAGGTGCGTCTGACTCCGGGCTACTTTTACACTGTTGCCGCGGGTTATTTTTCAAGTTAGCGGTTAGCGCCTAGCGGTTGTGCTCTATTTAATGCTCTATTAAATGCTCTATTTAATATTTGGTTTTGTGCTCTTAATCCTGTTGGTATATTTTGCATGCTAATGATAGGAATCTATGCTTTGACGTGATTGGTTACTAAAGTTTGTGACGCACCAAAAAAAGGGCTGTTTCAAACCGCATTTCTGGGACAGCCTTTGGGAAACTACAGTTTTAAGGAGAAAATACTCCGCATGGTGTTGATGGATGGTAATAGACTGGCACATGGTTTGTCTAAAAGCATATTAAAAACACCACATAGACAAATAAACAACATAAAAATCTCGATTTTCACTACAGGGGGACTTTAAATATTTTTGGTACATATTGTCAAGTGAAAATGTAAAGTTCATAATTAATTTTCCTTAATCTACCTCGTTTGTAAAAATTTATATTGTTTCATGTGATAAATTACTTCCTGTTTAATCACTGTAGGTGCTGCTGGTTCTGCATGAAAACAATGAGACAGACATGCTCTGAGTGTGCTCTCTCTGATAATCCATTGCACCCACTAAAAACATCATAGAGGCAATGCCGTAAGTTCATTTATGTGTCATTAGACATGTTAAAGATCATATATTAGTAATGATTTTGTTAAAAAGATGATGTTTGATAAGTTATTCAAAAAACAGTTGTTTACCACTGTGTACAAGCTTTCAGTGATGCCAATAGCCATTGTAACTGCTACTACAAGGAGAACAGTAGTTTATGTTTATTGTAGTCATTTATAATGCAAGGTTAGTCAAGACACAAACACTGAATATTGCTGTATTGTTTTATTACAGTTTGTACCGCAAATGTGAATGAGGAAGAGTGACAGTAAATGAATCAACCTTACTACGACTCTGTCTTCATTAGCTACGGTTTAACTTTCAGGGTTGCTGCAGGATTTTTAAGCTCAAATTTAAGACTTTTTAAGACCTTTTTTAAGACCTGCACAAATAAAATTAATACCATATGAGCAGGGTAAGGCAATGTCTATGGTTAAATATTAAACTGTAAAATGACTGTAAACTACTGTAAAAAACGATTTACAGTTCAGATTTTTCACAAAAACAAAAGGTTTTATAAAGTGATACATTTCACATTTCTTTAAAGTGTCAATTTTTAAGTAAATAGAAAAAAGTATTCCTTTTATTAATTGAAACAATTATTATCAATAAATTATTATATTAATTTAAAAAACATACAAATACATGTTAGTGTTTAGATTTTTATGATGAATTATCTTCTAACTGATCCACCAGTTCACATTTACAGCTCTGCATGTTTGCAGGGTAAAAACATGGGTCACTTTTCGCTTTGGTCTGAACAAAAACAACCTCAATACTATGTTCCTGCAAAACCACATTTCTGGGACCCTATTTTTTGAGACAGCGCCATCTAGCAATTCCATTTCAACAAAGAAATATCAAACAGACGCAAAGACTAGATCCATTGAAACTATTTTTTTTTTTTTTTTAATCTTTCCATCTTATTTTTAATGTAAAAGCTGACATAAACTTGAGTGTTCAACTGTCCAAAACAGTTCATTGTGCTGCTGGATGTTGTAAATTAGTATTTGTATTCAAATTATTATAAATTTATTAAAGTACTAATAAACACACTAATTTGTACAGCAATTGTTTTACTGTTTACTTCACTTTGTTAAGTGGGTCACACGTCAGACATGAAGCGCAGCAGCTAATGAACTGAAGTCTAGAATATATTGAAATAAATTAGGCTAAATATTTCAGGGGTAGGTTTAGGATTAGGAGTTGGTTAGGACAATAATTAAGTGTATACAATTAAACAACTAAATTCAGTATTTCCTTAAAAATAATAATATACAGAATTGAATAGCTACTGCTATAAATAGTATGAGCTGTTAATGCATACATAATACAAATAAATAAATACAATAAAATAAAATAAAAATAAATAATTTTAAAAAAATTACAGGGTCCTAAAAATGCGGTTCTGAAACTACAGCCTCCTGTACTGTAAGAATACCCTACTCAAAACAACAGGCATATTGAAAATGCACATTCAATCTCTGCCAGCAGATGGCGCATTCGGAACTGCAGACATGTGTTTCCCCGGTAACCGCAGTACACAAAGCAGCTCAGCACCGGACTTTGAACGCGCAGCGCTCATGTTTATTTAACGAAATCATAGCCTTTTGAAGTTTAATCGTGACACTAAGCTGTATCGCAATTCTGGTCTTCCTGTGCCTAAATTTTAAGACCTCTTAATCATAATTAAGACTTTCTTGTACAATTTAAGACTTTTTATGACCTTAAATTTGATAAACTAAATTTAAGACTTTTTAAGACTTTTTAAGGACCCGCGGGAACCCTGAACTTTATGTTTAGTCAGAGTTTCAACTAGAGGTCGACCGACATTGGATTTTACCAATACCGATAACTAGGTTGGACCACACTGGCCGATACGGAGTAATCGACCGATAGTTTTTAAAATGGATACTGAACAGAAAATAAATACTGCTCTACTATTAAAAAAAGTAGCCTACTGAACCATACTTTGTAAATGAATAAAAATATCAATATTAATTATATATTGATCATTACAGTTCAGTGTTTATTAATGTTAACAAAAGCAACTATTTTTTTTTAAATATATCAGTAAATGCTGAAATTAACACACTCTAACAAGGAACAATACTTCTATTCTACAGCTTTTATCAATCTTAATGTTACAAATAGACTCATATTGTAAAGTGTTACCATTACATCAGCAATCAAGCTAAAGATAGCCGTCTTTAAATATCTACTAGAGATGTGCGGATGAGCTCAAACGTCACCCGAATCCGCAGCTTCAAATAAATTATCCGCCCGCCAACCACCCGCACCTGTATTGTTCTCTGATTTAGATAACCGCACACAAACCACACCCGATCGTCATTTACAATTATTCTAATTCTTAGTTCTGCATGATGATATGATGAATGGATGGTTCATTTTTAACAAATGATTGATTCAGCTGATCTGCACATCGCTGCTAAAAAGAATAACGTTAACTGACACCTGGATATGACTCTCCGCAATCTCTGATGAAATCTGTTGGGTGTTTGAACGCCTGCTGGATACTTGGACAAAAGTTTACAGGGGTTCACCCAGTTTACCCAGTTTACTCCAGGGGTGGCGAACGTCGGTCCTGGAGAGCCACAGCCCTGCATAGTTTTGCTTCAACCCTAATAGTTTGCCACCCCTGCCCTACTCAATAGCATTAACACCGGCGTGACTCCCTTCAAACTTTATCTGGAATGTCACCTTTTCCGTTACTGTATCTTCTCGAACAGGCAAACACACACACAAACACACAGACAAATGAAATCATTTGCCTGATGAAAAAGTATTTAAAACGGGTTCATATTTTAGAAAATGTAGTTAATATTTGCGTCATTATTGATTTATCTCATCCACCCACGACCCACCCGGAAACAATCAGAATGTATTTTTTTTATTAACCGACCCACCCGACCCGCGGATTATCCGCAGCGCCCGCGGATATAATATCTACACTAATATCTACACATACATATGGATATTGTGTGTTTTCACAATTTAACTGTTTCTATTCTAGAACATTTGTGGTTATCTAATCAAAATAGAAAAATATGTTACACAACAGGGCAAAAGTGCAGCACCACGTCTAGAAGAACTCGCAGCTATCCGGTATCACACGCTGGATGCGTCGCGTTCAATTCAAGCGGCGGTCTACAGGACTTTATTTTGATATTTTATTAGGTTTTGCTTTTAGATATACAATTAGACATTCTAAAAGACTACTTTTTTAGATATTTTTTGGTTAGATAAATATGAGGTTGCATTATGATAACAATCAAACATTAAAATACAAGAAAATTGCTCTCCCCATCTCACATATTCTCAGAATTTCTGTTGCAGTCTTACCAGTTAATTTCTGAGTGTGTGTGTGTGTGTTTGTGAAAGAGACACTTTTGTATTTTTCAGTTTATTTATTTTATTTCACATATGCTCAAAATTTGCTCTGCTGCATTTTTATCAGTTCATTTCTATGTGTCTGTATGGGTTTCTGTGTGTGCGTGCGGAGGGGTCTATTTTGCACTCTTGATATTCTAGAGTGTCAACCCTTGATTGATGTGCACTTTTTTTCTGCACAGTGGCTGATTTGTAGTTGGTACCACCAAAAGATTCTCTGAGTTTTCGTTTTTTTTTTTGTATTTCCCATTAATTTCTTATGTCGGTCATTTTTGACCGCGAAGGAGCCAAGTGTGACTTTTTTTTGTGACCCTTTAACACATCCGAATCACGTCCATGATTTTTTTGTGTGTTCACATAGCTAATGCAACAAATGTCACCAAGTTTCATCTCATTCCGACGAAGCTACGATTTTTAAAATTTCAAAATATACATTTTTTCAGTCAAAAATAACCGAAGAGGCCCAGAGGGTTAAAATAAAGTGTGATCAGATCAACCCTCTTTTCATAGTTACTGCAAGAATCACAATACAAGAAACACAGCAGTTCAGCTTTACATTTCTAGCTCTGACAGCAATCATTTCAAACATGTCAGTCGTTTGCTCTGCATAAATCCAAATGCTTTTTTTTTTCCAAATGTGATTTTACAGAAGGTAACTGTATCTGTTTCTGTATCTGTCAGCACTGCCAGTGTCTGTGCTGTACACACGTCTAGACTACGATTAACAAATTAACTTTACAAGGTTAAATATTATTTAAAAACTCAATACCCAATATAGATTATACACTCTGAAAAGTTTGGACATGCTTGACTGAATGTATCTCAAGATGGCCTATGCTGAAATGACTGACTAGTGACTAGTTTTGTAGACAAATGAAATGCTATCGATTTCAGTTTTCATGTCACATGCTCACTCCCATTTGTTATTTCATAGCTTTTATGACTTTACTATTCATCTAAAATGAGGAAAATAGAAACACAGCATACATAGGAGTCCAACCTCTTGATAGTATAATCCTGGACTCGTGGGAACAAAGTGTCACAGCTTCTTATGACTTCACTGTCACCAGATCCAGCCGCAGATTGACTCGATGCCAAATGACATGGAATCTTTTCAGAACAATAAACAGCAGGAAAATGAAGACAGCAGCACTGCTCTGAGATGCATTACATTACATTACACTATTTCACACACTATTTTCTGTTTCAACACAACACTTTTAAACAACACTTAGAATGGATTCCATATGATTTCTGTATCCATGAGAGAATAACCCATTGTGTTCGTGTTGATGAATGCATGTTTACTCAGACATTAATATATCAAATGAACAGAGGACAGATGTTCTCCACAGAAAACTGATTAAACATGCAGATTCACACACAAACTAGATGCAGGTCTGATTCAGTTCAGACAACTCCAGATAAAGCTACTGATAAACAATAACCTTAGTAAAGAAGCAGCAGACATAAAGCCACTGGTTAAAGGAGTGCCAGTTAACTAGTAAACTATTGAAAGAGCCCACAGCATCTCACCTTGAGAATATGGACAATCTGGACAGAATGCATTACATTTTATTTCTACAACAAATGTTTTTGCAATCCTCATCATTGATTTTAAATCAATGATTTAAAAAAGCATTTTTGGCAAATCCAGATAATTTTCCGTAGAAATATTATGTTTTGTTTTTTTTTTGTTTTGTTTTTTTAAACAGTTATGACTGTTATAGCGCCAGCTGTGGTCCGATCCCCTTAAAACTTTGCATGCCTGTTTAGAATCACTTATTGCATGTACTCAGCAGGTTTTGTGAAGTTTTGAGTTTTCCTTTAGGCTTTATAGGACTTTGGGTAAATTTGGACAGGCCCCTTTTCTAAACTACCCCGTTATAGCTTCTTAAACGGTAAAGGTCAACATTTTTTAAAAATTATTGGCCTAGAGAGTCCAGAGAATTGTATTGCTGTGTTTTTTTTCCCAGGACTAGGACCCTAGGACTAGTTCGCAAAAGGTTTTTTTTTTTTCTTTTTTTTTGTTAAATGCATTTAACAAATGATTTGATTGACAGCGGTGGTTCTAGAGGCAGTGTTGTCCGGAATGAGGAGTTCTATCATATGATACGAATATTGTGCATATGCACGAAAACCGCGCAATGTACAGTCACAATATTACCCCCCAGTGGCTGATTTCTTTCAGACTTTTGGGGTCACGAGTCGATCAGGGGCCGCGAGTTTTGTTCCAATCGGCCTCTGTTAACCTTGTCTAACAGGTGCTCAAATTTCATTGGCCAATGGCAGCCAGGTTTTTGGAGACACGCAAATGTCCTATTAGACACTTGTGGCACTTTAGACCAAGACCATGCACACCGATGTTCATGTTGTTAGGAAAAATGGTTGCGCAGTTATAGCAATTTTTATGTTTTTCCCTCTTATAGTGCCACCAAGTGGCTAAGCTCCACAATTTGTTTTCCATTGGCCTCAGATTGAGCTCTTACATATGTGTTCTAAGTTTGGCAGAGATATCTTACTCCATTCAGGAGTTTTACTTACGTTCAGGCATTTTACTATAAGTGGCCCTGCCCCTTTGAAACGTTTTGGCGCCCCTTTGCGACGGTGAGTAGAAAGTTCAACTTTTTTTTTTTTTTTTTGATAATTATTGATATTCACTCTCCATAGAATCTTTCTGCACTGGTTTGGTTCTGATGAGGTGAAAAACCTATGACTACTTCGCAAAAGTAGGTTTTTCAAAAAATGCGAAATACCCAAAAAATTTCACCAGGCTCACGATCGAATCTGAGGTGTGCGTTTTTTGTCTGGCATGAGCCAAGAACTCCAGTGACATAAACAAATACAATCAATATACAATCAATTTATTTTTCCCCCCAAATTCTATTTTATTTTTAGTGGCCTATGATTTCAGCAATCCTGTAAAATAAAATAAAATAAAACCATTTTAAAAGATTACATTTTAATTCTTTATTGCTGTCATTTGATTACCATTTGATTCTCATTTGATTGCTTACATTTGTAAATGGAGAAAATACATTAAATGCAGAAAACAGACAATACAGAATTTCTCAAGATAGAAAAGAACGATAGAACGAATGATAGATAGAACGATAGAACTAGAGAACAATAGAACAAATGATAGATAGATTGATAGAATGATAGATAGAACGATAGAGATAGATAGAGTGAATGATAGAACTAGAGAACGATAGAGATAGAGTGAATGATAGAACTAGAGAACGACAGAACAATAGATAGAAAGAACGATAGACAGAACGAACGAACGATAGATAGATAGATAGAATGAACAATAGAACTAGAGAACGAATGATAGAATGAACAGCAGATAGATCTAGAGAACGATAGAACTAGAGAATGCTAGAACAAACGATAGATAGAACGATAGATAGAACGATAGAATGAACGATAGAACTAGAGAACGATAGACTGAACGATAGAACGAACGGCAGATAGATAGAACTAGAGAACGATAGATAGAATGATAGAACGACAGAACTAGAGAATGACAGAACGAACGATAGAACGAACAATAGAACGAACTATAGATAGAGCGATAGACAGACAGATAGATAGATAGATAGAATGAATGACAGAACTACAGAACGATAGATAGAACGATGAAATGATAGAACTAGAGAACAACAGAACAAATGATATAACAAACGACTGATAGATAGAACTAGAGAATGACAGATAGAATGATAGAACGAACGATAGAGCGATAGATAGATATATAGATACACAGAATGAACTAGAGAACGATAGAACGATAGATAGAGCGATAGATAGAATGAACGATAGAACGATGGAAAGATAGAACTAGAGAACGATAGAAACGAATGATAGAACAAGCGACAGATAGAACTAGAGAACGATAGAACGATAGATAGGTAGAACGATAGATAGATAGATAGAACGACAGAACGATAGATAGAACAATAGAACGACAGATAGATAGATAGACAATGAACGATACAGCAGAACTAGAGAATGATAGAACAAACGATAGAACGAACAATACATAGATAGAACGATAGAACTAGAGAATGATAGAACGAACGATAGACAGAGCGATAGATAGATATGATAGAATGAGCGACAAGAACTAGAGAATGATAGAGCGATAGATAGAACGATGGAAAGATAGAACTAGAGAACGATGGAGCGAGCGACAGATAGATGGGAACTAGAGAACGATAGATAGAACGATAGAACTAGAGAATGACAGAATGAACGATAGATAGAACGACAGCGACAGATAGAACTAGAGAACAATGGAACGATAGATAGAACGATAGAACGATAGGTAGAACGATAGATAGATAGATAGAATGACAGAACGATATATAGAACAATAGAACGACGGATAGATAGATAGAATGACAATGAACGATACAGTAGAACTAGAGAACGATAGAACAAACGATAAAACGAACAATAGATAGAACGACAGATAGAACGATAGATCGATTTTTTTTTTTTTTTGATTAATTTAACTATTAAAAGGGAATGCAGAAAAATTAAAAACAGGGGGGAAAAAATGACTTTAGGAAAAAAATAAATAAATTGTAATAAAATTGGGGAAAAAAATAAAACTTCAAAGGGTCCTAAATAATGAATCGTGAATATAGAAAAAGTGAGCAGCTCTGGAGATCAGTTAGATGCAAGCTAAATATTTCTCCAATATTTCTCAAAAGTATTTCTACCCAATATTTCTCAAAAGTTCATTGTCGTTGATTGTGGCTTTTTTTTTTATTTATTTTTATTTTCAGACAAATTTTGATATATCAGCTCTCCTAGGTATTTCTCACTGCCATGATGTTACAGATTTCTAACATAATGAAATCTGAGAGGACCACAGATGCATTTTGCACTTTTATTATTTTTATTCCTATAGTCTATATTTTTCACATTGCTACTAGTCTTTTCTTTCAGCAATCCATCAAGACAACAGCATGTGTGCCACAACAACAATGATGTGTCCCTCACTTCAGTGACCTTTGACCTGTGACCTCTGATCCAAAACCCCGGGTTTACACATGTGTGCTGCTGAAACGACCCAAAGAGCCCTCGAGGAGACACTCACTGACACAAAACCACCGTTTATATCATTAGACGCTCATGTTTCAACCTTATGTACTGATTTACATATTTTAATTTCCTTCAGGAAATGTTATTGCTAGGCAAAATTATTTATAAAAAAAAAAAAAAAAGTTCAGAAAACAAGCGAGTTTAAAGCATCCGTGTAATATTACTGATGTGACATAACACAGAGACCAGATCCTCCCAGCCTCAACAACAGAACATCAGAGTAACTACTGACTCGACATGTGAGCGTGGTCACGTGTTTGGCCATTCCTCAGAACAATAACAAAGAAATATTAATCTTTCATGAAGAGGAAAGAAAAATGGCCAGGGACTCAAAGGTCAGCTTCCTGTTTGGATCCTGTTTGGACTGCAGGTGCAGGAATCAATGGTGGCAAAGCCAACACAAACACGGGAGAGAGACACAGACGTCTGGAGGAGGAGGAGGAGGAGGAGGAGGAGCTGCTGTCTGTCCACATCTGAAACAAAAACTCCTCTCTTTGCTACATGAGACCTGTGTTGGATTTCTGCTTATGTTTCTAATAGACAAATAGAAGCAATTCAAAAATAAAAAGAGAAAAGCCTCGCTGCTTATGTTTAAAAAATGTTATAAAAATAATTTAATGACATGTTATTAAATTTATGTATTGATAAATTTTCAATGCAACATTCAGGACCATTAAAATACAAAAATCAAATTAAATCTGAGACAGGTCTATCATTACTTCATAAACTGATTAGATTTTCATATTTATTAGTGCTGTCAAAAATTAGCACGTTAACGCAGGCAATACATATTTTCAGTTTAACACATTAACGGCAGCTCTTAAAGTAATAGCAGGCAAATAAGCTAATAAATAAGCTAATAGCCCAGCTGCTGTGATGATTAATCAAAGAACAAAAGAAAGAAGAGGAAATGACTTTTAATATTTAGATTAGAATTTATTGTTTGATAACTTTCTAAAAATACCTGTATGTTTCCTACTTGCTGAAGGGCACAGCTAGCTAAATACTTGTAAATGGATTTATGTATAGATTGTTTTAAGTTTTTTTTTTTTTCCTAATAAATAATAAAGTCTAATAAATGTTAAAATTGATAGCTCTCAATTATACTGTAATGTTGAAAGGCTATAGTCAATCATTAAATATTTGGTATGAGTGATACTCACCTTCTGCCATAAAAAAAGATGCCATTAAACAAATATTAAAGTATGCTGTCTTTATGTTGTTTGTACATTAATTTGAAGACTGAATGTGAAATTATTGCATTATAAAAGTATATTTAAAAACTGTCAGGTGGGATTAATTGCAATTAATCAAGATTAATTTCAGAAAAATATGATTAATTAGTATTTTTTTAATCAATTGACAGTACTAATAAAGAGCGACAGATACAGACTTTATTACTGATATTACCTCACCATGATTAAGACTAAAAGAAAAGTCGACTTAAGTCAAGATGCGAACTCGCATTTTGCAAGGAAAAACTTGCAAGTTTCTCTCACAATTCTCACAAAAGACTTTATTTCTCAGAATTGCAACTTTAAATCTCAGAATTTTGAGTTTCACACGCAATACTGACTTTATAACTCGCAATTGTGAGTTTATATCTCGCAATTCTGAGAAAAAGGTCAGAATTGCGAGATAACTTAAAATTCTGACTTTTTTGATAGAATTGCAACTACAATTCTCTGAGTTTTGAGTTTCTCACATGCAATACTGACTTTATAACTTGCAATTCTGAGAAAAGTCAGAATTGAGAGTTATCTTGCAATTCTGACTTTATTTCTCAGAATTGCAACTATAATTCCTTGAGTTTTGAGTTTATCACACAATACAGACTTTATAACTCGTAATTGTGTGTTTATATCTTGCAATTCTGAGAAAAAAAGTGTCTGAATTTTGAGTTTTTATTTTGCAAATCTTACTTTATTTCTCAAAGTTGCAACTTTAATTCTCAGAATTTTGAGTATCACACAATAGTCAAATAACTCTTTATAACTTGTTGCGAGTTTATATCACGCAATACTGACTTTATAACTTGCAATTCTGAGTTTATATTTAGCAATTCAGAATTGCACTTTTCTCATGATTGTGAGAAAAGTCAGAATTGAGAGATTAAAAATTTTCTTTTTTTTTAAAACTTATTTTTCAGGATTGTTTGATAAATGGAACGTTTAGGAATGATTAGGAATGTCTTTACTGTCACTTTCGATCAATTTAATGCATCCTTGCTGAATAAAAGTATAAAATGATAAATAAAATATTTACTTATTTATTTATTTTATATCTTACTGACCCTAAACTTTTGAACAGTAGTCTAAGCACATTTGAGAGTAATTTGAGAGTGTATGTAAGGTGACTGACTCATTGTCTTTGCAATGATTTAAGGAAGTGGACGGTGCTGCTGAGCTCTTTTGTCAAAATTTATGTTTTCATGATAAAAGCGATACATTTGATTGGTGTCTCTCTCACTATGAACATAAGTACTGTAGTTCTTCACCAATTTTCAAATTTTAATACTGTCAAAATCACATGGATTCAGTTAGGGCTGCAACGATTAATCGAACGATGTCGTGAGGCGCGTTTAGTCAATGAAGCCGGTACTTTGATTAGTAGTAAAGCTCCATCACTTGCGTTCAGTACACAGAGCAAGTAATACACAGAGCCGTAAAGCACTGACAAGCTACGCCAAAATCGCGCTCAAAATCGAATTCGATTTTGCGCGCGATTTGGCGTAGCTTGTCAGTGCTTTACGGCTCTGTGTATTACTTGCCGCTCCAGCTGAACGCACGTGATGGAGCTTTACTACTAATCAAAGTACCGGCTTCATTGACTAAACGCGCCTCACGACATCGTTCGATTAATCGTTGCAGCCCTAGATTCAGTAGAAGAATCACTTTACCTCAAAGCTGGTTATTACTAAAAAACAATTCTGAATAGGAACTTAGGACTTTTGGAACTCAACTGTTGTGCTCTACAACAAAATGACAAACTGAGTCATTCCATTTGACTGCAGTTTGTCCGGGTAAGTTCTTTGCCTGGAGAAACCATGTAACTTTAAAAGAGATAAAGACAGAATCTGTTTGTCCACTGCTGTTAGACAACACTGTGTAACCGGGCTGTTTTGCCTCAAGCGTGCAGCCAAATGCAAGCCGTCACCTGACTCAGACTGACAAAGAGAGCCACACCTTCCATGTAATTGCGCTCTCCCATCTAATGAAATAAGTCACTGCGTTGCCACAGCTTGTAAGCGCATGTGTCTGGGCCAAACGTGCACTTGACTGACTCAATGTCTCTCTGCAAGTGTTCCAACAAAAGAGAACAATTCCAAACACTTGCAATAAATTTAAACAAGCAGGAGGAGCTGGCAGCGCCAACACTATTGTGAAAACAGGTCAGACGCATTGTGAGGGGACAAAGACACACACCACCACAACGACATGACATCAGCCCCCCGCAAAACAAAAACACAGCAGGGGGAGGAAGAAACACAACGGCAATCCCATACTCCTCCAGATGCACGTCCACTGTCATTGGAGCAACCCATGCAAGAACACACACGCTCTGACACCATGACCTAGTTTCCCTTCCCGCTCCACTTCAGTCACAAATGGTTCAGAAGGCATTCAAAGAAAACTTCTGGTTTTAGGAGTAACCTCAAGTGACTTTAGGGTAAACGTCATTTTTAGTATTTAACCGTCTACTATCCCAGTTTATGGACAAGTAAGCCATTCATGGATTGATTAGTGGAATAGTTCTGTTTCTTCATCAGATTTGGAGAAATGTAGCATTAAATCACTTGCTCACTAATGGATCCTTTGCAATGAATGGGTACCGTCAGAATGAGAGTTCAAACAGCTGATAAAAACATCAAAATAAATCACAAGTAATTCACACAACTCCAGTCCATCAATTAACATCCTGTGAAGCCAAAAGCTCCATGTTTTCAAGAAACAAGATGTTTTTAACTTTAAACCGTTGCTTCCAGCTAATATACAATTATGGAGTTCAAAATCCATAATAACCCTTCTTCCAGTGATAGTCCATCTCCTGGTGTCCCCTCACATCGAAATCCATCCACATACTAGTTTAGAATGTTTTGATTCAGACAAAATGACTTTAGAAAACAATACTACAAATAGAGGAATCGTGCATTGTTAAAAACGTCTTAATGCTGGACTACTTTCTTACAAACACACTTTTGGCTTCTCAAGTTGTTAATTGATGGACTTGGGTGGTGTGGGTTACTTGTGGATTATTTTGATGCTTTTATCTGCTGTTGGGACTAACATTCTGATGGCACCCATTCACTGCAGAGCATCCATTGGTGAGCAAGTGATGGAATGCTACATTTCTTCAAATCTGATGAAGAAACAAACTCATCTACATCTTGGATGACCTGATGTTGAGCACATTTTCAGCTAATTAAAACAGCATGAAGTTATGGAAATATTGCTCAATTTGTTTTGAACGGATGAACGGAATCTGTTAGTTTAACCAATGGAAGTTCAGTTAGGTGATTCTAGTTACACACCGCAGCTTTGAAGATGATTGGGTGGAAATTATAATGCTTGCAAGCCACATTTTGTACATCTAACCAAATCCTGCTTTGTCAATACAAGCCCAACAGAGCCACACTGAACAGGCCGCTGTAACATGTAGATGTTGCACAATGAATTCCAATAACACTAAACGCCTATTGAGCAGGATTTGTTCGTGCTTAATCTAGGAAGGAATTTCTGATGGAAAACACTGCAGTGCTCGTAGCAGCCCAGGGAGGGACTGCGAGGCCTGGCCGGAGTAAACGGGACATGTGACAGCGAACAGCACGGCTCTTTTCAAAGTTTCATTGTTTCATAACGCTCTTGCGCTCGGCTATCATATATCAGTGCGTTAAGCTGGAAGCAGCTGCACCGAAGGGCATCTCAGAGAGGCGAGGGCATTATGTGAAGGCATTTCTCATGTAAATGATCAAAGACTCAATACCAGCAGGACAAACACAGACTAAAGCCATGAGCCTCACTTATGGGAATTCAGCAACTCTCTGCCTCGCATTTCAGACATCACTTACTCAATGAGGAACACTTTTAAACTCCAAGGAATATAGGTTCTGTTATAGATATTAAAGGAGAAGTCCACTTCCAGAACAACAATTCACAAATAATTTACTCACCCCCTTTGTCATCCAAGATGTTCATGTCTTTCTGTCTTCAGTCGTGAAGAAATTATGGTTTTGGAGGAAAGCATTTCAAGATTTTTCTCCATATAATGGACTTCACTAGTGCCCTGATTTTGAAAGGATTAGGCCAAAATGTAGTTTAAAATGCAGCTTCAAAGCGCTCAAAACAATCCCAGCCGAGGAAGTAGGGTCTTATCTAGCGAAACGAGTTGTCCTTTTTTTTTTTTTCTTTTTTCTTTTTGGAAAATACAGTTTTTTATACTTTTTAACCACAAAAGCTTGTGTAGCACAGGCTCTGGGATGCGCGTTCACGACACTACGTACTATTGAATCACGTTGAAAGGTCATGCATCTACTGCTTACACAAACGTTGATTATACTACAAACAAGACAAAACTATAATGCTATAAGTAACAGAAAAGATTAATTCATTGTTTACCTAGGTCTTTAGTCTATGATTAGCTCACCTCACCTCTTATCTGACAAGTTTTCGAGTTTGAGTCGTTCATTCATCACGTGACAGCCCCATAAGATGAAAGAGCGACTCGTAAAACCCGAAGACTCGAAACAGGTGAACTAATTCCAGTACAAAACCTGGTAGGATGTTGCGCATGCACGACTGAACGAATCACTCCCCGAGACGACTCGTTCTTCCTGAGTCACATTAAAGATTCGTTCAAAATGAAAGAATCATTCAAGAACGACCCATTACTAATTTGTAACATTGTGGACGCACATCCCAGAGCCTTTGCTACATGAGCTTTTGTGCTTAAAAAGTATACAAATTTTTATTTTTCAAAAAAAATGGCCGATCATTTCGCTAGATAAGACCCTCGGCTGGGATCGTTTAGAGCCCTTTGAAGTTGCATTTAAACTCCATTTTGGAAGAAAATCGGTGGACCAATGAAGTCCATTATATGGAGAAAAATCCTGAAATGCTTTCCTCAAAAACCATAATTTCTGTACGACTAAAGAAGACAGACATGAACATCTTGGATGACAAGGGGGTGAGTAAATTATTTGTACATTTTTGTTCTGGAAGTGGAGTTCTCCTTTAATGACGTTTCATTTATTTAAATAGTAAATATGTCATCAAGAGGCAGAAATGAAACAATGAGTGGTGATGCATAGCAGCTATCTGACATTTCTGCATTTGGCAGACTTTAATCAACTCTTGCATTTGTTGGGAATCGAACCCATGACCTTGCCTTTATGTTTCTTACACCAGACTCTACTGAGCCTGAGCTACAAAAAGCGTAATAATATTTCGATCTGAACTGGAATACTTTGTGAACTCACGTTTCTCATCATCTTGGTGTACTAAAGATGCTGCTCTTGACAAAACATCCAAAGGCGTTTCCATCCTGGGTCAGACCCTGAGTATAAAAAATCAGATTGTTAAACTCGGCCCAGAAATCAACAACACATGAATTTAACATTCATTCACGGAATCGCATCCAGAAGCACGCTAAATCTGTAAACACTGGGAACATCTTTGCCATAATCCGGTTCATGGCATGTAATGTTTTCCCAAGGATTCCCAGAATAAACACTCCAAACATGTGAGGTCTGAAGCGCTGCTCGCTTGCGTTCCACTTCCCACACTTCACATTCCTCAGATCGCATTCCAGAGTTCGAGCACAGCTGAGAGTCTTTCACACAAACAGCACAACTTTTACCATTCGATTTCAAATTAAACAAAAAGTCTGTAACTGTGTGCTTCTGAACTCGGGAATGAATTCAAATAGTATCGAGTGAATTCCTGCGCTTTTGGACGCGCGTTCGTGTCTGTTGTGTAAACCAACGACGCGACATTACAAAAGAACGCGCGTTTCGTTTATTATTGTTGCAGTGCAGAATGTTCTGTTCAATGTAATAGAAGCGTTGCGTTGTCTCAGTTGCCGCGTGTTAAACATGAGGAAGTCATCAATGTTTTACTACAGTTACTTATTAATGCGGTCGTATAATACAACGAAACTGCATTAACTCACATATCCCAGAACGCTCTTGTATGCAGTGGTAAACGACACAGCGGGAAATGTTGTATTGTAACAAGTGTTGTCTTTAGAGCTCTTTCCTTACAACTGCTGCTTGATTATTACGATTCCTGCTACAGCAATGATCATAAGACACACATATATGAACTCTCTCTTACACAATTAGTGTTGTATATATTAAAGAACATGCGGTTTAAAGTCACGTAAACTACATACCACCTTGAAGCGCCACTTTGAAATCTCCCCAAACACAAAGTCGATGAAAGATGTCGAGCAAGAAGCCCAAGAGAGCGATAAATCCAGTGAAAGATCCAGAGTTTAATGTGATAATCCAGCAAATGAGTTTGGGAAGTGGCAGAACGCGAGCGCTGAGGAAGAATGCTTGGAATGATGGAATTCTCTTCCTAGCAGGTGATGAGAGTCAAGAATTCTCATTGGTCTAGGTCAACGGAATGAGATCAGCATATATTATGCTAATGAAGGAGTGACATCATATCCTTGCAACAGGTACAATGTGAAGGGGAAGTTCGCCAATAAACAAGTACACTTTTACGAAAATACTTAGAAAGGTTTATTGACATTTTCTCAGGAATACTGCGCATTAGAGAATGGATCACAAGCACTTTTGCAGTCATAAATCAATTTTATACTTAGACTGTCAAAAAATACGAACTGTGGATAACAATATGCAAATACTATATTTGACAGTATTGTGAAACACGTTTCCAGTCATGATGGTTTTCTTCGCCAGCCTCTCCACATTTTCTGCAGCTTTTTTGCACTGTATGACACTGTTTTGACAAGACCTGTGGAAAAAGTTTCAACAGCAGTCATGTCACTCGCTAATAAACATGCAATCCAAAAAAAAAGTTCCTCAGTGGTTTACTGATAAGTACTGAATTTTAAACTACAAAATAAAAACCAAAGTGGCAAAAATTTCAGCTTTATTTAATGAAGAAGAGAAATAGTCATAAGACAGAAAATAGTCATATGCAGCACATCACACATGTATTAAATAATCATTTTGTTGGTGTTACTATTAATGGGTCCTGAGTAATAAAAAGTAAAATAACAATAATATTATTTATAATAATAATAATAACAATTATTATTATTATTATTAAAAATGTGATACTACACGTTTATCTGGTATTGCAATAATACAGACTTGTATATTAAAAAAATTATTTCAGGGCATATTTTGACATAAGTATTCACACACACACACACACACACACACACACACACACATATATATATATATATATATATATATATATATATAAAATTTAAAATAATCTCTGATTCATTTTATTGTATTAATAAATAAAATAATAATAATAATAAAATAAAAATGAATGGCAGGTAAAATTATGGGACGTGGTTTGTCCCATACCTCAAAGATCAGTTTAAAAAAAATTTAATAAATCTAAAGGTCTCTTACCAGCGGTGGCGATTCCTTTGGCACTTTGTGTTATACTGGAGGATTTTACAATTGATGAAATTCCTGTGAAGAAAGCATAATTATATATGATATGGCAATTCATGCAACAAATCATACTTAGCAATTATAACAATTATCACCTGACAACAACATACAGAATTGCTATAATTGTTTTTAAAAGTTATTAGTGAATAAGTACAATCAATATGAGTATTACATAACTGAAAAATGAAACAATTTAATTATATTTAAGTTAAATTAAATGTAAATGACACTGAAGGTAACTAAATATTGCTCAAAATATTTAATTTCTATGTTTTAATTATATATATATATATATATACACATACATACATATATATATATATATATATATATATATATATAAAAGATTACTTTAGATGATGCAATGCATTCTCACCAAAATATTAAATATCTGTTGATATTATGTGTCAGTGTTGGGGAAAGTTACTTTTAAAAGTAATGCATTACAATTTTGTGTTACTCCCTGAAAAAGTAACTAATTACGTTACGTAGTTACTTTTTATGGAAAGTACTGCATTACGTTACGTTTACGTTACTTTTTTAAATCTGGGCAGGGCTTGCTTCTTTGTTTTTAATATAAAACAATTCTAATGTAAAAGCCATTTTACACCAAAAGTGAAATGAATTCACCTCAAGCTGAAAGAAAAGAAGATTTATGTAGGAGATCACTCTTCAGCAATAAAAAAAAAAAAAAATGAAGCACAAATTAATTAATTTATCTCAAGTAATTTTTGCTTATTAGTATGGTTGAATTGCATCATCGAAGGTAAAGACAATAAAAGGTTAATAAAATGGGATTAAATACATAAAGGATATTTGTTTTATTTAACATATTTAATTATTGCAGGGTTGCGTCATATTCTGAGTTTGCATTTCACTGTTTTTATTCATTTTGAGTAATACTGACTCTGTTTTTTTTTTTTTCTTTTGAGTGAGATGAATTAATGCATGTTCACACTAAGTCTAGAATACAGTATCATCATGTTTACTCCCAATTTACCGACAGGAGACTTGTCAATCAATAAATGGGGAAAAAAAAAAACTGGCGTTACTTATTTGAAAAAGTCATTTTCTTAAAAATTCAAAAGTAATGCATTAGTTTACTAGTTACTTGAAAAAAGTAATATTACTACGTAACTCGCGTTACTTGTAATGCGTTACCCCCAACACCGTTATGTGCTGATATTACTTCCAAAATTTACCAAACATGCAGTCAATCAAGGCTCTCTACTGTAATTGCAAATGTACTGTAATGTGTTGAGAGATCAGTCCACCAGTTCTTACAAATCTATGCAAATCCTATCACAGCATCTCATAAAGGTGAAGTGTAGGACATAAACAAACGCAGGTGTTTGTGAGAAATGCACTGACGGTTATTATGACAATGAGACATGTGGGTGAGGCTGCCGAAGAAACTCAACACCGCCAAAACCTAGCCGTCCAGTTTGGCGAGTTCTGGAACCACGTCTCTTGTGAAAACCACTGCTTATTTGCTCTTTCATTCATCTTGTGTAATGATTTATTTCATGCTATTCGAAGGAGATCAAGGCTGAAGAGTGGCTGAATCACAAGTGGCCAATGCTGACATTTCACACCATCTCTGACCTGTTGCTGGTCGGTTTACCTTGCTGTACAACGGAGCCGCAGTCTGGGTCTTGCGCCACCTGCAGGAGGATCTCCTCCACGTCTCTGTTTTTCCCAGGGCGGTCCACCAGACGTGTGATCTGCTGCTGTAGAGTGCAAGGAAGAGCCATGAGCTGCGTGAACTGACCCTCCGGGCTTTTGTCAACCTAGGAAACAGAAAACACACAAACATCCTGAATAAAACTGCTGGAGTTGTGTTAGAATGCTGTGGTAATTTCAACTTCACAGTAGCAAACAGGAAAATCAATTATGCAAACTTCTTCAATGAGACAAATTCAGATTCTGCTGTAAAGCAGCTTTGAAAAAAAAGTCAGTTCAGTTCAATAAATGTAAAGTTCACTATGAAACAAGTTCAATACAGCTATAAACAGCTTTGAAGACAGTAGTGTTGTTATTCAACTCAATGCTTATCCATTTTACTTCAGTAACAGTGTTGATAATCCAATATTTCAATTATACAACTTGATTCAGCTATAAAGCAGAAGACAATTGTTCAGCTCAATTCAGTGCAAGTTTTGTTCTTATCAGATGGTGTCAGTGCAGTCAAATTGATAATAGTACTGAATATTAAACGTCTTTTAAATCCCAAAAAGTAAATCAGGACTGTGATGTACATCAAAATTGAGCCAGACCACAAAAATAGCAGATGGGATTCAGTAAAACCTTGTCTATTTTATTCTTGATGTGTTTTGGTTTGACAATCACCATAAACAGTATGTGAATCCATTCATATTTATGTTAAGTCCTATTGGACTTAAAAGTCAATTTACTGACACCTAGTAGTGTGGATGCAAAAAAAAAAAAATAAATAAATAAAAAAAATCTGTAAAAATCTGTATTCACAGTCAGTTATGACTCATTTATGACTAACAAAATCATCTCATAAAACACAAAATATGCCTTGGTTTTTACATGTACAGTGAGTGTCACAAATATTCTGTAAATTGTAGTTTAAACTATTTTAAGTGAGTACAAGGCATTTTTATTGGTCATAACTTCTGGAGAGAAACTGCGCAGATACTGGACAAAGATTGCCTGGGTTTACATACGCTATCGAATAGAAGATACTTTGAAAGCCTATGTTTGGCTGTACTATGTCGTATGCATGCGCCCCATGATCATTTATTATATAATTTTGAAAATGTCTATTTTGAGTGGAAGTAGTAACACACTGTTTTCATGCATGTCTTTTTAAATGCAGATGAGCTGCTTCTGAAGCACTCACACAGAAAGTGGCTGTCACTCACCATTTGGGAATTAAATAGGGATGCAACAATACAGGTAGTCCATGGTAGTGTTGTCACGATACCAAAATTTTGACGATACGATACCTGACTAAAATATCACGATACTACTACTGAACCGATACTATGTAAAAACATAGAACAACAGGAGCGGTAATTGAATAATAGATGATCCAAATGGAGATCATAGTTATTTTATCTAATAAAGCAAAGCATTTCATGCCCCCTTTAAAAAAATTAAATAATAAAATAATAATAATCACATGCAAGTGCCACTACACAGGATTATGGTGAACAACTACCGAGCCTACAGGTATGTAGAGATCTTTGCTATATTAGTAAGTTAGCTTAAAGGATAAAGCCAAATCTTATTTCATAATACAGTAATTTTATTTCACAACAACAATTTATATCATGACATAGTCATTTTTTGTTATTTTTTTTTTAATAAGAACCTAGATAAAAGTAACAAACTAAAGGACAACTACAAAAAAAAAGACACAAATGAAATAAAGTGGGCCCTACGAAATGTGTTTTATTTTTTCCTAAATTCCATTTTAATTTTTCTAGACTCTATTTTAATGGTTACATTAAAAGATATTTATCAAAAAGCATGTCTAATTAATTGAAATCAAGAGTAATTTATTAAAAGTTTAACAAAAAATATGTTTTTAAGGCAGAGGCTGAAAACACAGCGAGTGTCACATGTATGTGTGTAGTAAACAAAACTGCACGTCTGCACCATTCACTAACACAGACACGCAGAAATACAGTTCTTATTAGAACTGTATTTCTAATAGTACCGGTGCATTCTTAAAGCACCGGTACTAGTAAAATGCGTAATCATACTGTTTTTAAAAGCAGGGTATCGCGCAACATTAGTCCACGGTTCAATACGTACCTCGGTTTTTAATCACGGTTTTCGGTTCGGTTCTGATATCTTGCCACTTTTTTATATATACTTTTTTTTTTTTTTGTTTAGTTTTGTTTTTTTTTTTCCCAACAAATTAACAAAATACTCCCGTAAAGATCTGTACACTGGAAAAGTGTGGTTTAGTATATGTCGGCTTAATTTTTCTTTTGAGAGAGGTATTATTTTTTCTATTTTTACACAAAATAGAATGGGATTCATTCATACTGGACGCCAGAGGGCGCCCTCGCGCAGAAAATCCACATATGTGTCAAAGAAGTATCACTGATGACATTCAGTTACAGCTTCTGTAATATGGATAAAGGCATCGCTATTGCTGTAAATGAATAAAAACAAGATATAACGTTAAACGTTTTGAATGATGAAATGTAAGGACAATAAACACTCGTCTGCAATAATGTATGATTTATCTGTGTTCTTCAAGCCATCTCATGTATTTTCATAAGCCACTGCTAATCGACATACATAGAATATGAGTACAGAATTTACTGATGTTTTTACTTATGTTGTGAATTAAAAACAAGTTATGATGTTTTTATAATTTTTTGTTTTTATAACTCTTTTGTTGGACAACAGGTTTATCAGGCTTATCATTGCATGTCATTAGAAGGGAAGATGTTCTGCGTGCGTTGCTTTTTCAAATATAAGTGGGGAAGCATTTCCTCATTTCAGCACGTAAAATTACGGGCACACATACAACAAATTCCCAGAGAAATAAAACAAGGAAGTTATTTAAAGGGGTCATCAGATGCCCATTTTCCACAAATTGATATGATTCTTTAGGGTCTTAATGAAAAGTCTCTAATATACTTTGTTTAAAAATTCTCAATGGTTTTGAAAAACAACACCCTTTTTACCTTGTCAAAATGAGCTCAGCAAAAATCATCTCATTCTAAGGGGTTGTTCCTTTAAATGCAAATGAGCTCTGCTCACCCCGCCCCTCTCTTCTCGCTGTGGAAAGACAGTCTTGTTTACATTAGCCGCATTTAGCCGCGTTTAGCCACTAAACTTCCTAACTAACACGTTTTAAGGAAAGGACGATCGCAAAGATTCATAAAAAACGCTTATACACGCTTCTGCTGTAAGTGAAGCTGAATCATGAATGATTCGCGCGAACACAGACAGATATATGTAGATCGGGAGGTGCATTCAATTCACAAACAAATGTAATCCACTGCATCTTCAGCGGCTCAGATTGCGGGAGTAAATGACGACCACTATGTTCATTATTACATCCAGCAACACAACACCTCAATCGCTCAATCAGAGATATTCTTGTCTAACTTACATCCCTGCTTCGGCATCAAAACAAGGAAAGTTACTGGACTGTGACAGCTGGTCTGAGGTAAGAGCTCATGTCAATCAACTATCGTGGGAGCGGCCTCTGTCGGTGTGATGCCACACTCGGTGTGAAGAACAGCTTGATTTGAACAGGGGGATATTATTTTTATAGACTAATTAGAAACCACTTCATGGATTTTTATCATTATAGGGTAGATTTGTACATACACTGCCAACACACATTAATGTTCAAACAACATGAAACTTAGTGAACTTAGCATCTGATGACCCCTTTAAATGCACAACCGAAAAACCGCAATTCACAAGCGTGTATTGAACCCTACTGAATATTGAGAATTGTGACATCCCTAGTGTTAAACTAAGTTCTCTTTCATGTCTTATTGCATTTAAACTGTCAAATACACACAAAATACAAAAACTGTCAGTTATGTCTGTGAAGGAACAGCTGGTAAAGAAATTGCATGTTTACATTAAATCTGTGTGGCAGCAGCCTAATATACGGTAAATAAATAAATATATCCATGCTCTCTTGTGTTCTCTGAGGCTGGGACTCTAAATAGTGTTCTGTGCTTGTCTAAGCAAGCCAACGACAGAACAGTTAGAATGCTTTACTGAAACTTTCGCCGTGGCGTTATAACTGGCACACTGTTGTCACTTGCAAAAACAAAATTACCACACAATGGGTGCAGATTAAGGGGCGGTAATATTATAACACTAATATAATATTATTAACACGTCACAGGGGAGCAAAATCTGAGCAGCTTGTTTTTCACATGCTTGCAGAAAAAGGCTTACTAAAACAAAGTTACTGGGTTGTCCTTTTTCACGTTTCTAGGTTGGTAGATGCACCGGGGACCTGATTATAGCACTCAAACACAGGAAAAGTCAGATTTTCATAATGTGTTCCCTTTAAAGTCTTTCCTAACCAATGTGAGATGAAACATTTTGAGATGTTGGGTTACAGATATATAGCAGTGCAGTGTTTCCCCTACCATTATATTGGGGGGCTCCGCCCCACCAACGGCACCCCCCTCCCCCCTTGAAGGTCAATTTATTTTATTTTCCATATAGCGCCAAATTACAGCAGAAGTCATTTAAGGTTGCCTTTCCTATAGAACAGGTCTATACAGGTCTATAATATTTTACTAAACAAACTAAATAACCTTATGGTATTATTTACACGGCGGCATGTCATTTCTGTCTCTACATGGACGCGCGTCTATAATTTCTCCTCCGCAAAAACACGGACGGGATCGCGAGTCCATTCATAAAAACAGAATTTACTCTATAGCGCGGAATGCCAAGGAATTCGTCCATTTTTTTGATAAATAAATCAAAAGTTGGTCTGTCACTTAATTCGGATTGCGATATGCACTAGTGTCTGTGAATACTGAAACGCAAAAAGACTGTTTAAATATGAATCCTGCATGTTCCGTTTGCCTCTGTATGTATGAATGGCAGAGACGTGGGTTTGTTTACTACATAAATACTGAAGCACACGTGACGCTCACGGTGATTTTCGACCTCTGCGTCTCACTATATGACGACATGAACACAAACTTCATCTTGCTGTGAGAGTCACTTGAATTTTACCGTTTCATTTGAGAAAACTAGCATCATATCATACTGTATACAAACAGAAACTAAACGGCAACCCGTCAAAATAAAAGTACAATTTAACATGTAACAGAAATATATAAGTCTTGTATTACTTTTGTACAGTAAAATGAGGTCTTTATATATTCCTATTTCTGCCAAATTTAAATAAAACAATTAAATGATAAAAATAAATATTACTACAAGATTACCCACTTAATTGTAGGAAAACAATACTACACTATTATTTAAACGTTTTAAACTAATTATTCACACAATTTTCCTTCCATGTATTAATTTTAACAGTAAACCTATGTTTGTTTGCCAATAAATAAATAAATAAATAAATAAAAGTGTTTAATTTGCATTTGATTAAAAAAAAAAAAAAAGTTTAATGCCTTCATTTGATTATCAGAAAAATTAAAACACACAAGAATTTCTGGGGAATAAAAAGAAAAAGATTGTAGGGGCCCTATTGTTTAAAATGTTGAAATTGAGAATTTTGGGACTTTTTTTTTTTTCACTGAAATAAATGTTTTCGTTATTACACAGAGAGTACAGTACAGAATAAAAAGTACCGTTGGGTACCGGGTAATCCGTCTGTTCTGTCCACTTTCAAAAACTTCCATCCTGATTTCTTTGAGAGTAGAGTCAATGGGCCAGTGTATGTGGGCTTTTTCTGATCTTTCAATGTAATATTGTGAAATAAGCTGCCGCAATTTACATATGAGGTGAACTGTATTAGTGTTGTCCACTTCTGATCAGATCGACGAAAGCGCATCTTAATACCAGGTGTAAATAGAGCCAAGTTCTTCCCCGCCAGGGTCAATAAAGCAGTTCCTGCTAGACTGTCATTGTAGTCTCTTTATCTGGCTGAAGGACGGGCTGTCCTGTTCACAGATCACACCTGCAGGAGTTTGTTTTGATTTCAGGAGCTCGCTCTGTTATCCTGCCTTGTGTTTGGTCTTAGTCAAGACACATTTTATTTGTGTTTGACAGCCCTGTGGTTTTTGGAACATTGATTTGATTGTTTTTTGACTTGACTGACCTCCAAACAACATATGCAAATGAAAATGTTTTCTGATTTATTTGCGAATCAGAAAAAGGTTTTTGATTCAATGCAATAGCATTGAGCCAATCGTGAAAGAACTACTGCAATAAATTTTGAAGGTTTGGCAGTATTGTAAAAACACTAAAACTTAAAACAGCAGAGAGCCTTTGAAGCCGTGGTTTACTATGATTTTAGAACAGAAAAGGGCAGTTGTTACACATGACACAGAACAGCTAAAACCCCTTACAGTTACAGACTGAATATTTAATAAAAAGCTTTTTTCATATATGTTCAAATATATCTTCAAGGCAAAAACATTATACACACAGCTAGTTTCTGTGACAAAATAAATGGAATGCAAATGTTAACTAATATCGAATTTGATCCATTCAAACAGTACTTTTGAAATCTACAAACGCACGGGATTCATTCTACTGGATGAAAATCAGTGCATGTAAACATGCCCAATGAAAATAATGAATTACTGCATTATCAACGTGAATTTGGGAGAAAATGTGCACATGAAAATCCTAATGATGCTAATAAAGAAATCAAACACTAAAAACTCATTTGATGGACATAACTTCCCTTAAAAATATCTAACCTCTCCTCTAGCTTGCTTAACCAAAGGATGTGTGTCTGGCACGAGGAGACATGCTCTGTCAGGAAAGAGCAAGTTTAAGATCCACACCCTCCGCTGAGACTTCCTGTCTAAGTAAATCTTCACTCATCGTGTCTACTGCACAGGGAGAGCAGCACTTAGCTTCATATCAGCCTTAAAACCTGCCTAATATCAGAGGAAAACAGCACTGACAGCAGCTGATCTCTGATCAGATCTAGAGCACGATGAATCTCTCACCTCCAGTCGGCCCTGCTGAGGCTTGTACACCACCTGCGGGCACTCTTGAAGAATATTGTTATATAACTTCCGGAAATGTGGCATGTTGTCTTTTACGATGTTGGAAACCTTGGATTTATCCTCACCAATCACCATCCTGAAATCTCCTACGCAAAGACGAGAAAGAATAAAATTCAGTTTCTGCACTGATTATATGGGGAGGTCTTAAAAAACTGCTTCCAGTTTGATGTTTAAGCAATTGGGAAAAAATGTTTAGAGACACTTAACATTGTTTAGTGTCATTTCCAAACACTGAAAGCAGATTTGGTTAAAAAACCAAGAATGAAAATTACCCCATAATTTACTCACCCTCAAGCCATCCTAGGTGTATATGACTTTCTTCTTTCAGATGAATACAGTTGGAGTAAAAATATCCTGGCTCTTCTGAGCTTTATAATGACATTGAATGGTGTTTAAGATTTAGAAGTAGGGCTGGGCGATAAATCGATAACGATAATTATCATGCGATATGAATTTCCATGATAAACGATAACAAGAGTTCGATAAGTGTTTAATATAATGTTTATGCGGCAAAGGTGGAACAAAAGAACGCTAGTCAGACCGTTTATCCGCTCGGATCAAAGTTCAACCGACTGCACAGCATGAACTTAAGCCCCGTTCACACTACAAGCGACAGGCAGGGTTAAGGCTAGAAGGAATACAGCTCTAGCTACTGGGCATGCGCACATCAATCTAACGTTATTTTTGTCACACTGTACAACAATAAAACTGTTTTTGTATTATAGTAAGGGCTACGTTTAGGGTTGGGGTAGGTGTAGACTAGGGGTGTAACGATACATGTATCCGTACCGAACCGTCACGGTACGGGCATCTCGGTTCAGTGCATGAGGCCTTACAACGAATACAGGCAATTCACCTTCAATCCAGAAGGGGGCGCCCGTAATAATGCAACACTGTTTGATAACCGCCAGCAGCGAATGCCAGGAGTTGCGCACTTAAAAACAAAGCCCACTAGACAGTGACCATGTGCTGATTCTGAACGCCCCTATTATGCAATTTTAAAGGTTGCTAATATTGTTTTAACAGATTCCCAAAACAGGTTTACATGTATGCAAGGTCAAAAAACACTTTAGTTTTCTCCAAAAATAGATTTAATTTTACCCCATTTCTAAATGATTCATAAACGACTCGTGCGAAGCAGTTCGAAGAATCCGTCTCTCTAAACCCCTCCTTTCCGTGAGCCCTCACTGCTGTGATTGGTCAGATGGCGCAGTCCTTTATGATTGGTCTACGGCGTACAGCGTGTCGGAGAACGAAACCCCCATTGCCATAACTGACTGACAGCCCTGGATACTTATCGATACATAGAAAAGATGGCATCGATTTTACCATACCAATTCGAGCCGGAGTCTGATGATGAAACGGCTGAAGTGGCTGATCGAGAAGTTAGCACGGTCTACTGTGGAATGTGCTCGCAATTTGCTTATGTAAGCGAATCGGGCACACCTCTATGTTGTAAACTTCAACATTGTATAATGCATTAAGGCGGCTTTCACACTGAACGCGGAAAAAGCACTGAACCCAGCGGCCAGCGCAGCGGCAAAAGTTCTTTGAACTTATTTGAACTTTGTCCGCGGTGTGCGCGCACCGCTGGGCGTGTGCTTTGGTTGAGGCAGAAACAAGCCGTCCTCGCAGGGCGGAAGAAATTGAAACGAATAGGTTTCATAGCACAGCGCCTTTTGCATTCGGTGTGAAAGCTGCTTCATGCGCCATCCTTTATTATTACTCCAACTAATGAGACAGACAGACAGTAAAGCTGCATCAATCACAAATTGTCAGACTACAGTGGGTCCACAGCTGAACAACAGAACTACAAAAGCGTGATTTAGCTGGTTAGCAAGACATGTGCAGGGTTGTTACACAACATAACATACACAACTACGTATTTTGAACGATCGCTAGAAAATACAATCTTTGTAGATTCATCATCTTTTGGAAGTGAATATAAAACAATTTTACTCACAGCGTAGGATACAGCGTCTTCTGTATAATGTTCGTGTAAATTTCCATGTGATGTAAACCACATGGAAATTTTACTGTTTGTGGGCGGGCAAGTTGTTTGCGACGTAGAACGTGGGCGGACATTATGCAAATGTCTTACTTCATGACGTGTGGCCGTAACAGAAAAAGATTTGAATTTCTGACGACTCCTTTAGGCAAATGTGAGCCGACTGTTTTTTTTTGATAGACAATAACTTTATTTATCGTGCAATGTCGGCTTCACAACTTTGCAGATTATGTTCACATACAGCAGCTACATGACATGCTACATGCAAGATCAAATTTGAAAAGGCATAATAGGAAAACTTTAATGTACAAATCATCATCCTTATTTCCCATAGATTTACTGTAGTAGCACTAACTACACAGTGGTATTGTGTCAGAAATGTGGGTATATTTGTGTCAATTTTTATTATATTATTAATGTAGACATGTATTAAATGTATTGAAGGAGGAGTAATGGAATATAATTACAGTATTTTTTGTGATTAAGCTATAGCATTTATACATTTATACTAAATGTATTTAGACTACTGTTTTTCATACAAATACCTAGAAACCATATTACATTTTTACCATAGTATTGAGGTGCTATATTTGTGGTTTAAACTGTTATTATCATGATCTATGGACGATACTATTGAAGAGCAATGGCTAATGAGGTTGCTACATTTTTTTACAGATATTACTGATTTTGATGATGAGCATAAATCTACATCTGCATCCTAACTCAAGCTACTATCAAATGTGTATTTCTAAGAGACAAAAAATGCTATATCATTACTACTATTAATATTATCGGGTAACACAAACCTGTTTCTTGAAACAATATTACTCAATAAAACATGCAGAACTAAGATTTTTATTATTATTATTTTTTTCTATTAAGATATTTATTTTGTTAAGAAAAAATGACTGAAAAAAAGTGTTCTGACTATGAAAAATATTTTAAAGCCACATGTAACCATCTGGTTTTTACAACTTTCACATTGTAGCAAAAATCTGCCTGTAAATTTAAAAGAAACACAAATTTGACATTTATCGTGATAATTATCCATATCAACAGATATGAGAAAAAAAATATTGTGATAATATTTTGCCCATATTGGCCAGCCCTATTTTGAAGCCCAAAAAATTGCATCCATCCATCATAAAAAGTGTTCCACGTGGCTCCAGGGGGTTAATGAAAGCCTTCTGAAGTGAATCGATGTGTTTATGTAAGTAAAATACCCATCTTTAAAACTTTATAAACCATAACCTCTAGCTTCCACTAACTGGCAGACACGTGTGAGAGAGATGACAGATGTCATTGTGGGATTACAAATTTAAGAATCTGTTTAAAATATGCTGATCTTATGTTCTGACATAGCACCACATAAAAAACTAAGGTGAAATATATTGTATTTAGCATTTAAGGTAAATATGATGTTATCAGACAAATGATTCTCTCAAGCAAATTTGTAGCAAGAGGTTCCTGCCAGTTCCTGTTCTCTTATTGTTAGTAAAATGAGCCAGATTACTGAGATTCTCACCTTTTGTTTGTAATGGCTGTTGTTGCCTCTGTCCCAGTTTTTGAGTAGTTACGCTGATTAGATTAGGACTGGTGAAATGTGGCAGTTTGCTATACCTGAATACTTCATTTGCATGCTTTGTTTAGGGTCGTCACCCAGGTGATTTGTCTCCATTTCTGGGGACTGCCCCCTAAATGTATATAAACTACAATGTATCACTGCCTTAGTTAGGCTTTTTGATGACTGCAGCGCCACACAGCGTGTTCTCAATAAAGAACTCTGCTGAAGATACCCAAGAGTCTCCTGGTCTTCGCTTCTGAGTTTTCAACATCATCAAAGCGTAAGCTCCGTGAGAATATGCTTGTCTCGCAAGAAACAAGTTTTGTTTACAGCAACCAGTGTTTTTCCTACACAAACGCATCACTTTACTTCAGAAGGCCTTTATTAACCCCCTGGAGCCATGTGGAGCACTTCTTACTATGTATGGACGCAGTTTTTTGGGCTTCGAAATCTTACAACTCATTCATCTGAATGAAGAAAGTCATATACACCTAGTATGGCTTGAGGGTGAGTAAATCATTTGGTAATTTTCATTTTTGGGTGAACATTCCTTTTAATGCAAGACATATTTACCAGAGTAGGACAAGCCTGCTATCTGGAGGAACAGGTCTTCTTCTGAGAAACTTTCTGGCAGCATGAGAAAAGAAGCGATCACGGCACTTTTCAAATTCCCTACGAGAGCAGCCCGCAGCTTTCCATTCTCATTCTGGAGCAGAATCCGAACCTAGAGAGACAAAATCATAACTAACATCTGCTTGCTTACAACTGAATATTGCGTTTGACAGCTGACTACATGGAGTATCTAACTCTGAAACAAATGTGTCCAAAAAGTGTCCAAAATTAATACTTTCACTGACTCTAACAGCCGAGAAAGCCTGGATTTGGGGGTGGGGTGGGGGGGTTAAGTATTGTACTTTTAGATGTCCTTTTGGTTGTATTTAATTATAAAACCCTTTATAATCTATAATAACATTAAACTTATTTCATATTTTCTCTAAACCTTCTTGGATATTAAGACAGGCACCTACAATTATGGCCAAATTGAAAATTCATTGTATGTTGTGTGCTCCTACTGAAAAAAAAAATAATAATAACAGAGAAGAACCTTTCCATTATAAAGCAGTATTTGACTCCTTGTAGTTCTTTTTTTTAAGTAATGCCATTTTTCTAACTTTATGTATGTCATCTTCTGAATAAATGTATATCTTAATAAATGTATGTCATCTTCTGTGACAATAAAAATTTAGAATTTTATATATATATATATATATATTTTTTTTTTTCCAAAAATTATAATTAAACAATAAATTAAATAAAATAATACGATACAATCAGAAAGAATAAGTTACCAGTCAAATGAAACAATTCAGCAACAATTCACCATTGTACGTGACTGTGACTTTTGCAAACTCCCTTTATAATCATTAAAAACTGTCACTTGTCTTAGTTCATCGCAATCTCACAAACATGTATTTTAATTAATGAAGCTCTCTACACTGCATACTGAATCTATAATTTACATTGTCTCTACACTTTGTTTGTTATAATTAATTACAAAAAAAAAAACTGCAGTCTGCTTTCACGATCTGTGCTGTGAGGAGCAGGACAAGCACCGATAGAGAAGCATTTCTATTAGCTGCAGTCTGCAGGTATTATTTGCATAATAGTATTTGCATAATAATATTATTAGACAAGTATTATGCTATGTTTTTAGTCTACATTGCTATATACGTTTATGTGCAGAACTGGGATCGCTTTCGTAGTCTTTTGAATGGATAAAGAGGAATCACTTTAATATCTAAGTAAACCTAACCAGTTGGAACTGAAACGCGTCCCCCCTTGTAATTCACTCCCCACACTCCGTCTGCCTGCGTCCCCCCCAATTTCCAGCCCTGATTATACTCACTTCTGCTGTAGGTGAAGCTGGATCACGAATAATTCACATGAACATAGACGCATTTATGTAGATCGGGAGGCGTTTTCCCTTCAAAAACAAACGTAATCCACTGCGTCTTCAGTGGCTCAGATGTCGGGAGTAAATAATGACTACTATGTTCATTATTACATCCAACAACAAAACACCTCAATCGCTTAGGAGACATTCTTGTCTACGTCCCTGCTCCGGCATCGAAACAATGGCGGTCAGACTGTTACAGCTCACTCAGGGCAGGTCTAAGGTAAGACGGCCATGCCAATAAACTATCGTGGAAGCGACCTTGGTCCATGTGATGTCACACAAACAAGAAGCTGAGAATGGCCTGATTTGAAAAAGGGGATTTCTTTTTAGGGATTAAATAAAAACCACTGGGTGGATGTGTACATACTGCCATGTAAAAGTGAATTTTACATCCGATGACCCCTTTATTTAAATTATTATTTAAATAATTTTCATTATTTAAAGGGGTTGGAGTTTAGCTCCAACTTGCCTCAACACGCCTTCCTGGAAATTTCAAGTATACCTATTAAGACCTTGATTAGCTGGTTCAGGTGTGTTTGATTAAAGGGGTCATCGGATGCTAAGTTCACTTTTACATGTTGTTTGAACATTAATGTGTGTTGGCAGTGTATGTACAAATCTACCCTATAATGATAAAAATCCATGCAGTGATTTTTAATTAATCTGTAAAAATAATATTCCCTTTTTTAAAATCGAGCCATTTTCAGATGCCTGTCGTTGTGGCGTCACACCCACAGAGGCCGCTCCCACGACAGTTGATTGACATGAGCGTTTTACCTCAGATCAGCTGTAACAGTCCGCCCTCTTTGTTTCGATGCCGGAGCAGGGATGTAAGTTAGACAAGAATATCTCAGATTGAGCGATTGAGGTGTTGTGTTGCTGGATGTAATAATGAACATAGTGGTCGTCATTTACTCCCGACATCTGAGCCGCTGAAGATGCAGTGGATTACATTTGTTTGTGAAAGGAAATGCGCCTCCCGATCTACATATATCCATCTATGTTCACGCGAATCATTCATGATCCAGCTTCACTTACAGCAGAAGTGAGTATAAGGGTTTTTGTGTGAATCTTTGCGAACGCCTTTCCTAATAATGTGCTAGTTAGCAAGTTTAGCGGCTAAACGCGGCTAAAGTAAACAGGCTCGTCTCTCTACAGAGAGAAGAGAGGGGTGAGGCGAGCAGAGCTTATTTGCATTTAAAGCAGCCTCAACCAGAATGAGATGATTTTTGCAGAGCTGATTTTGGCAAGGTTAAAAAGGTTGTTATTTTACACAACCACTGAGAATTTTTAACCAAAGTATACTGTAGACTTTTCACTAAGACCCTAAAGAATCACATCAACTTGTGGAAAATGGGCATCCGATGACCCCTTTAAGGTTGGAGCTAAACTCTGTAGGACACCGGCCCTCCAGGACTGAGTGTGGTGATCCCTGGTGTAGAGGATTGTGCGTTTCATTACTGCCATCAGTTGGTTTCTATGTGTAACTGAATTTCTTTATTCTTTCAGAAATGTCACTCAAAGCAGCTTCTTAAAGCATGAAGTGGCCTGATCTCATTTGCTGGCAGAGATACTCACAGGTTTGTGTAATCTGCCGGCTACGTACAGGGTTTTCCAGTGGAGTAAGTCATCGATCAGAGCATCCGTACTGATCACCCCGTACTTTATCACCTGCAAACACAAGTTATTCATTTATGAGATCAGTACATCAAACAGTAAACTACATTTTAATTTTGGAGACTATATACTGTTGTTTAAAAGTTTGAGGGTTGGTACGTTTCTTTAATTTTTCTTAAACAAATCTCTTCTGTTTACAAAGCTGCTTTTGAAATTTGAAAAATAAATAAATAAATAAATAAATAAATAATAATAATAAAATAAAAACAGTAATTTTGCGAAATATTGTTCCAATTCAAAAACATTTTCTGTTGGTGAACATACAGTGAAATGTAATTTATTCCTGTGTTCAAAGCTGATTTTTCAGCATTATTACTCCAGTCTTCAGTGTCACATGATCCTTCAGAAATCATTCTAATATGCTTATTTGCTGCTGAAGACATTTCCACATTTTGTGGAAACTGTGAATATTTTTTGTGGAAACTGGGATACATTTTATTTTTCAGGATTCTTTGATGAACAGAAAGATCAAAAGAACAAAATGTATTTGAACTTTTGCAACTTTAAAAAAACTCTTTGCTGTCACTTTTGATCAATTCAATGCATCCTTGCTAAATAAAATAATTAATTTCTTTCAGACCCCAAACCTTTAAGCAAAAGTGTATATACAAAGTGATAGGTGCATTATATATTGTAATTCATTCGATTTATCACATCAGTTTGGCACAAGTCAGAAAGACCACAATCACAAATCTGCTATTTTTATCCTACCCTATCTTCAGCAGAGACGAGGGTGTTAAAGTAAACTCCAGCTCCATAGTCATTTTGTATGCTGCTTATGTGTTTCGGCCCCAAATATTTAAGTAAAGAGTAATGCTTTCTGTTCTCTATGAGGTTCATGGTGTGCCATGTGACTGGATCATCCACAGCAAACACAAAGTCCAGCATGTTCTTCTGAAACAGACAAAACAACAGAGCTTTATGTTGAACACTGACAGAACAGGTGGTCACTTCTCACTTAAGGACCATTGACTGGACTTTTACCATGGCTGCTGTGCAACTGTTTGATCTATTTAAATGACAAGTCGCTTTTATGGTGAAAGTGACAGCTCATCTGATCAGTTTGCAGTCAATGTGAGGAGTTTCTTACCCCCATCTGACCTTGAGAGCTTCCAGTCTGTCTGAACACAGCGGATCCATAAGCAAACGCCAGACTGATGTCCTGAGGAAAGCGACTCAGGATCTTCCTGTAAAAAACACTGCTGTTCTGTAACGCTGGAAGAGTCATCGCGAAATATCAACACAGTAATGTCTTTAACATCTGATCAGCATGTCAACATGTTTACATCTCATTCAGAGCGATAAAACCTCCAGCGACACATCAGATTCAGCGCTGAAACACACATGCATAAAGCGAGTAACGATTATCATTAATGGTAATGTTGTTAACCAGTTATTTTTCGTCAGCTGAATATTTTAAAGATGTTAGAAGCAGCTACTTCTGAATGAAAATTTCATCATCAAGCTCTAGAGCGCCGGTTATTCCGTTAACAGCTCGCGGACGCCACCGTGCGGTCTGGAGGAAGACAGACACAGTTGTGTTTGTTGTGTATAAATGAATTTAATTTCCTTTAAATTTGAATTAACTGTTTTCTGTGTGAATATGTAGTGAAATGTAATTTATTCCTGTGATCAAACCTGGATTTTCAGCATCATTACTCCAGTCTTCAATGTCACATGGTGCTTCAGAAATCATTCTAATATGCTTATTTGCTGTTGTGCAGCCAAATATTTGTGTGGAAACCGTCATACATTTTATATGAATAGAAGGTTAGGAAGAACTGTGTTTGTTTGGAATAGAAATATTTTATAACATTATAAATGTTATATGTCACTTTTGATCAACTGAATGCAAAAAAAGGTATTATCTTTAAAATAAATAACCTTGACCCAAGATATTTGAATCGTAGTGTATGTTCTGCTCGATAGTTTATTTATTTATTTATTTATTTGTTATGTTTGTTTGTCTCTATGTTATTTTGTTGGGGTTAGGGAAAAAAACGTTTCTTCACTTCCAAAAAGAAAAAAAAAACTGTAATAACATTTGATACTATATATAAAATACATGCCAAAAAGCAACGGGAAAGTTCCATTGTGTGATAGAACTGTGTAATTTCATTATATATATATATATATAATTAACTTACCAAAAATCAGCAAAAACAAACAGTTATTATATATATATATATATATATATATATATATATATATATATATATATATATATATATATATATATATTTAACTTACCAAAAATCAGCAAAAACAAACAGTTATTCAAAAAAGTAAAATAATAATAATAATAATAATAGTAATAATAATAATAATTAAAATGTAACGAACCAGTATTTGGGGGCATTTTTAAGTTTTTTAATAGGTGAGGCGAAGGAAATTGTGTTGTGGCATTACGCCACATAAAGTTGCTAGCCACTAGAGGGCACTAAAGGATTGAGCATTTTTGGTAATAACATTCTTGATGACGGCATTCAGTAATGACAACAACAGCATCCATTCATGGGATGCTGTGTTGAATTGTCAGAATCTAGTCTAAATTCAGTCTTACTCGAGGTCAAGATTCCTCTTCATCAAAATGTATTACAAATCATGCTGAAGATGAATGTAGATACTAATGGAGTGACAGTGAATTTGAGGGCTACACAAACATAGCAATTCTGTGACGAGCAAATAATTTGAATAGCATACAGTACATAAGGTTCAAAACCATTGGCTTGTGCCAATTGTGTGTGAGTACTGTCACCTTGTATCATGTTTTATTATCGAGCGACTGCACGAGCGTCTTAGATCACTAATCTTATCTTCATCATCAAACTGGCCTAAGATATTTCAATGACAGATGATGTCTACATCACTGTGCCCAAAAATACATTCGATCCCACTGTAGAGGTTCTTCATGTGCGTGTCTCGTGATGATATAGTGTCATCTTCTCGCAGTGAGGTGAAGATGAAGTCTAATTCGAGGGGAATTGCTCGCTGCAGCTTGTGATAGTAGAGCTCAGGGACTGATGATTGTATGTGCTCAGAGAGGCATCGGGACCTGAGCTCTTTTCTCCAGCACCACAATACAACACATCTCACACTTTACTGCAGTTGCCATGGAGATACATTCACCGCTTATTCCAGTTTGCTATGTTTAAAGCAGCCTGTGAGACTGAAGCACTGTCACATCTCACTTCGCCTGCGGTTAAAAAGGACAAACCGCTTCGCTGATGTAATTTAGGATAAACACATTTGCACGAACAGAGCGCGTGCAAGCGACGTCAGAAATATGACATTAAGCTTAATAATTAATGCAGCACTTACCGTTAGAGAGGGAAACGGATCATATGTTGGCACATTGCCAGAATATACGCACTTAAGCAGAGAACGTGACATCTGCTCGTTTACAGACTGTAAGCAATAGTACAAGAAGAAGCATCTTCATATTTTAGCATCTACATGTTTACAGCCTAGGGCTAATTTTGTTATAGCAGATCAGTTTATGCCAGCTGATAAAGCAACATAAATTTATTTAATCTTGTCTTGTGTCATTACGACTTTCAAACTGAATGCATATTTGCTTGGAAAATGTATAAAATAATAGTTTAACAAATTCAGAGAGCTAAAATGTAGCTAAAGATATTTTTTTCACATGTTAAATGTGTGAATAATTTAGAGGTATATGATCCTATTAAATACAAATAAAAATAGAACCTTATTCTTCAACGCCAGAGTAAGCCTATGGACGAGAGTTCCAGTTTATTAGCCGCTATAGGAAATAAGGATGAATAACAACGTGCAGTAAATGGTAAAACTGTTTGCATGACGAACCAGTGTGTTCATAATTGAGATAATACATTAAAATTAGATAAGTAAAGTTCATAGTCTTGAGAAAGCCTTGTCTAAAAGTTTAAAATAACTTCGAAAGCTTAAAGTTTGAATTTGATTGTTGAAAATGAAGTTTGGGACAGAGTGGGAACACACACATTTCTAGCATGAATCAGCATGTTGCTACCATGATTTAGGATGATTTAACCATGCTGCTATCATGTTTTAGCATAGTTTAACCATGTTGCTAGCATGATTTAACATGAATTAGCATGTTGCTTGCATGATTCACCGTAAATTAGCATGCTGCTAGCATGATTAACATTTTCCTAGCATGTTTCTGCCATTATTAGCAAGTTACTGGCATGTTTCTAGCATGATTAGAATGTTACTAGCATGTTGTTAACATGTTTCTACCATGATTAAAATGTCACTAGCATGTTGCTAGCATAATTAACACATTACTAGCGTGTTTCCACCATTATTAACATTACTAACATGTTGCTAGCATGATTTTAGCACGATTAGTATATTGCATTATTTAACGTAAATTAGCATGTCGCTAGGATGATTTAGCATTTTCCTAGCATGTTCCTGTCATGATTAGCAAGTTACTAGCATGTTTCTAGCATGATCCTATCATGTTTACCATGCCGTTAGCATGTTTTTACCATGCTTAGCATGTTACTAACATGTTGCTAGCATAATTAACATGTTACTAGCATGTTGCTAACATGATTAGCATGCTTCTAGCATTATTCTAGCATGATTAGCATGTTGGTAGCATGATTCTAACATGATTAGCATGATGTTAACATGATTAACATGTTTCTAGTATGATTAGCATGTAACCAACATGTTTCTAACATGATTAGCATGTTGCTAGCATCATTATCAAGTTACTAACATGTTGCTAGCATGTCTTTAGCATGATTACAATGTTACTAGCGTGTTGTTAGCCTGTTTTTAGCATGATTAGCAAGTTACTAGCATGTTGCTGCATGATAAGCATGTTATCATGATTCTAGCATGATTAGCATGTTTCTAGAATCATTATTAAGTTGCTAGCATGTTGCTAGCCTGTTTTTAGCATGATTAGCAAGTTACTAGCATGTTGTTAACATGATTCTATCACAAATAGCGTGTTGCTACCATGTTTCTAGCATGATTATCAATTTACTAGCATGTTGTTAGCATGATTCTAGTATGCTTAGCAAGTTTCTAGCATGATTAGCATGTTACTAGCATGTTGTTAGCATGATCAGAATATTGCTTGCATGAATTATAATGTTGCTTGCACAATTTAACGTGAATTAGCATGTTGCTAGCATGATTTAGCATGTTCCTAGCATGTTCCTGTCATGATTAGCAATCAAATTACTAGCATGTTTTTAGCATGATTAGCATGTTGCTAGCATGATTCTAGCATGATTTACAAGTTACCAGCACGTTGTTAGTATGATTCTATCATGATTAGCGTGTTGCTAGCATGTTTTTAACGTGATTAAAATCAAACCCACTAGAAGGCAAGCCTGCAACCATTAGCTAAAAAAGCATAACGGCTAAAGCTAATGCTTCCGGTCTGGCAGTACGTGGGAAAGGAGACGAGACCGTTTTCTTTGAATGGATGTCAGTGGAGGAGAGGCTTCACTACCCTGAATAAACAGCTTTTTAGAGGAAACGGCTTATCATTACATGAATCGACAGCCTATCTGCTAACCTTCAGCATGTTTTACACTAAACAGTACTTTAGGATTAAACTATTTTTAGAGTTTGCCACGAAAAAAATGCTGTTTTTATAAGAGAAGTCGCTGACTTTTGCGGCAGGTGGGATTCAGCTCACGGCAATTCTCATTCATTCTTATGTTATCTGTAAACGGCGATCAAGTGTCGCACAACTCTGACTGAAATTCAATGACGTAAAGGCTGTGAGGTGATTGGTTATTAAGGAACATGTGATCCAAGTTAGCAATTACGCTTTCTCCAATAGCAAGTAATACAGACCCTCTTATCTCTGTAGCGTCTGCTTAGGATCATTGATGATCATTTAGCATTTACCTTGTAGCGAACCTTTTAGCCTTTTGACATTTGCATATAAATTACAGACCTGGCCTCACGTTCTACATTTATATGGGTGTTTAATGGTCTATGGTTCCCTCCTCACTCTCACGAAGATGCTAAGCAGATCAACTCTTGTCTCCCCATTGGACTTCAAAGGCATTCCATGAGGGAGGCAATCACCAGCACCAAGCACCTCAGATCCTTGGTGGCTGGCAGACTATTCCCAATACACATAACGCACACACATAGAAACCGTTTTCTTTATTTAGACTATATTTAACCAGTTATAAATGTACTTGGTATATGCATGTGTTGCTTGTATGATTCTATGCTATATTAGCCCAGTTACCCCTCGTTATTGGTACTAGTTAATCTCCAAATGTGTATTTTTCAATGTATGAATGTATCTCTGGTTTAATACCCTCTAGATGTTTCATTCTTGGTATCAAAACAATCTGCACTTTATTTTCTGAACAATGGTGTACACCATGGGTTTAGAAAATGCATCATACTGTTTGTACTATATTGTGGGTAAAACTGCATCAATTCCCCAGGCCAGCAATAAACATGCAAATGGGCCATAAATGGAGACAAAGAGAAGTTTTCCCGCTCAGCAATACAAACTTTGTATTGGCCAATTCACCCAAAGGTGGGTGTGGTAGGGAAACTATCAAAAGACCCTAACACCAACCCATCCAGGCTCAAACCCTTCGAGACACTCTCCAAGACTCATCCCTTGAGTCAATCTTCTGGTAGTTTATCTTCAAGTAACTTTGTCGACTCGCTGTGGATTTTCCTATCTTCGAACGAACTAGAGAAAACCTCCAGAACACCTAAAGGAATTCATCGAGAACTTCCATTGTCTACCGCATCAGGACTCTTGTTCAGCAACAAAGCCAATGCAAGTAACCTTTACAACTATTTAGATGCGCGTTTTAAGTTGAGCCCCTGTTTAAGGTGATTTTGCTTCTCTGATGATTCTCATGTGGTCGCTGGTTAACTGATGCTAAATACTGCCATTCTTGCCTTCTCTCTCTCTCTCTCTCTCTCTCTTTTTTCACTTTCTTTCTCTATGTATATGTACACGTGTTTTGCTTAGTTAGTTGTATGTTACCTGCAGTTCCATTTATTAAATTGCATATATTCACAATTGATGGTCTCCGTGTGCTGCTCACAATTTGAAGTCACTGAATATTTGATCTTGCTACATGCTACATTTTGAGTTTACTACAAGTTAAGTTACTGCTAGTACTAACTGAGGTAGGAAATTTATTCTTTCTTGGCCAGAAAGTAACCTTTCCTAGAATTGATGAATGATTATACTGTCTATTCGGTGGACGAACAGATCAAATAATTGTAACGTTAATTCTGCTACAGTTAATTCTAAGATCTGATTAAATATTCATAATTAATTATAACCAGTTATAATTAATCATAAATATTTCCCTTTTGAGCTAATTTGTTACAGTTTTATGGTGGAGAATGCGGGCAATCGTTTAAACATTATTTGCAAGCAGAATTCAATATCAAACTTGTGTGTTTGTCTCATAAATTTTATTAACGTCCTACACATGCAGCTTCTGATAACATCAGATAGACTACAGCTTGAATGTGCCCTACCATGAGCAGTAGGAACTTGTTCAGTGCTACAACACATCTTTAAATCGTACGATAAGAAACTATGCTGACATTAGCGAAGAAATCCCACACTAGCAGCCCATATAAATGGTACCAGAATGAATTTTTCTAAATTTGGGTGAAGAAATCCCCACTTTTAGCTTTACATGTGCGAGTCTTCTCTGACGAAGAAATTTCAGATTAACAGCCCACATAAATGAATAAATTCATCTAAATTTGGGCGAAGAAATCCCCACTTTTAGTTTTAAATGTGCAAGTCTTCTCTGACGAAGAAATCTCAGATTAGCAGCTCACATAAATGAATAAATTCATCTAAATTTGGGTGAACAAATCCCCACTTTTAGTTTTAAATGTGCAAGTCTTCTCTGACAAAGAAATCTCAGATTAGCAGCCCACATAAATGAATAAATTCATCTGATTTTGGGTGGAGAAATCCCCACTTTAAATGCATAAATCTGGTCTGACAAGGAAATTTCAGATTAGCGGTATTAAATAATCTGCATGGTGAAAAAAAAATTCCACTTGCATTGATATTAATACTGGGCGACAAGAAGTCTTGCTACGGCATAGTTATTTTTAAAGGTGATTTGAGCAATGTTCCTTGTTTCTCCGAATTAAGGCCTTCTTGTAACTATCGCATATCATTGTAATCGTGAAGATTATACAAATGAATAGCGAATTAATGGTGTAATTCTATCTTAGCTAACTAGGAATTTGCCATTGTCTGTGAAGTGAATGTGCTGTTTCGATTTGTGAATGAAGTTGTATGCGAAAAGTCATAACTGACTGCGTGTAAGTTTCCCATGCCTGTTTCACGGCGGCACAAGTTCTGCTCAGCTTGTTCGTTGCTGTGAACATGCATCGGTCTCTTAGCAACGTCTGACCCCGGAAGTTGAGAGCAGCCTCTTCCGGTTCAATCTGATAACAGCATTCATGTCACAGACCCTTGTGTAAACTGAGTAGAACTGGGTGTAGCCAAAGCTAACTCTTTAGCAGCCATACAGGCATGTAAGTTAAGCCCTTTACCTCAACTGTTAGCTGTTAGCATCCGACTAATGCTTAGACATGTGTGAGTGTAAAGTGTAATGTTCAAGCCACTCCTCTCCTCTCTCTCCCCCTTCCTCTTGGTTTCACCTCCCGTTGTGCTATCGCCTTCTGTTTAGACTCAGTTAGGTTGGCCCTCCTCACATACTTGGGTTTTAACTGTGTTAATTTATTCTGACTTTGGTCTACCTCGCTTGGATTTTATTTCATTTTTTTTAACCTTTGTTTAGCTTGAATGTACCCGTTCAGCTAAATTGATTTTAATTAAGTCACCAATTTAATTAAATCAAGTTACTTACTTTAGTTTCCTAAAGCCATTAGGATATTTTCATTTTCCTTTCCTTATTTTAGTTTATCTGACCATCACTGTCTTCCCTCTCGGTATAGGATTATAGCAGTTCTAGCAACTGATGTCCCTTAATGAACCGTACAGGTCATTAGTAGACTAATTCCTGTCTCTCCTTACTCCTTAGCAGTCAGGCCTGCTACATGAGCCATAGGCCCTGAGAAGACTAGAAACACTTCCTAGTGTTTCTGCTTATTTACCTTGAGATATTTGATGCGTCCCTGCTAGCTTAGCTAACAGCCTCCCTAGATTTATGACCCTACTGCAGCATGCCTTTGAACAAGGAACATCTGCGTAGTCATATCTCCTATCTTAAACTAAATAAGGAAAGCCCTTCCTTCTCCCTCTGTCTCTTTCTGATTTTATTTCAGTTTTGTTTATTTGGCACCTTCATAGTGACCAAACCTGTGAACCATCAGTGTTTTGAGTAATAATTGACTACTGGTAAAGCCTGGTCATTAGCTGACCCCCTGCATACAGCCCATCAAATTTACTCAAACCCTCTCTTTGTGCTGACCCGCACAAAATCTTAGCACCCCCACCTCACTAGCTGCCCTAACCAGCTATTCACACCTTACACGGCCTAGAGAGCCGTTCCCTATACAGATAGCTAACACCTCTGTACGTACTTGCATTTGCCCTCTGCATTTCTCTCTCGTGTTCCCACAAGTGAACCAGCATGCCTCAGACATCCAGCCCTGCCACCCACCAGGAACACCTGGAGACCCTGCAGAGCACTGTGGTGGACATCCTTCAGCCGAAAGCAGCCAACAACCTGCAATGGCAGAGAAAGGAACAGCGGCACTGCGACACCAGGGGACACCTCACACCCAGCCTGGACAACCAGGAGCTGACCAGCATCATTTTCTCCTTGGCCCACACCCTCAAGGACCTCAGACAGGAGGTAAATGAACTGAAACTGCAAGTCACAGAGTTCCAAAGGGAACCAACACCTGCTCAGCAAGAGAAGGAACAGGACAGGCGCGAGGAACCTGACAGAACGGCACAACAGAAGGAAATCACCAGTCTTCAGGAGGCTCTGACAGCTGCCAGACACAGAGAGCAGCTTGAAAAGTCCACCAGACAAGATTTGGAACGAGAACTGTTTCACACAAAGTCGCTGTTAAGAACAGCCTACATGGAACTTAATGAGAGAGACACTAGAGTTAAGGCCTTAGAAGGCCATTTGAATGCAGCCAGAGCTGAAGTCCAAACCCTGACTCAGCAATTCTGCAACATTAAAGAGGAGCTTGACATGGTTCAGAGAGAACTGAAACAGTCTTACAGACTGTGCATGGACTTGAGTAAAAGACCCCCTGCTGCACGTCACACAGCCAGCAGTGCAAACCCCCATGCCCCTGTACACAGATACAAAGGGGGGAGCCAAAACCTTCTGCTTGACACTTCACAAGTCAGTTTCCAGAAAACCTCTGCAGCCGCAGAAGGAACAGAATTCATTCAGACGAACTTTGAAGTGACATGTGAAGTGACACTCAAAGAACTCAATTGAATGGCCAGAAACATCCCTGCATTCACACCAGAACTTGCAGGTGACCATGACGTCCACACCTACATGAGAGACATTGAATTTTTCCTTCAGTCTTGGAAATGTGTGAACTACCAAGATAGACTTTATCTGCTCTGGATCACCTCTAGCCCAGAGGTACGACGCTTCCTGGCTCGACAGCCAGGACACATCCAATCGGACTACCAGCAGCTAAGACAAGCCATCATTAAGGAATTCTCAGACCCAGAGTCTGAACACGGACTGATCGCTGCACTAGACATCAAACAGGGCCGGTATGAAACTCCAAATGTTTACTACCACAGACTTCGACGAGCTTACTTCGGAGCTCGCAATGAACCCGGGATGGAGGAGGACACCAGCTTCAAGAGCCTCTTCCTCCAAAACCTGCATCCTATGGTGAGTCACCATTTAGGCATCCTAGCCTGCCCTCACTCAATGCCTATTCAACAACTGCGTGACCTGACACAGAAGGCCTTTAACAAGCACAAGGCCTCCACCAGAGGTGTTTGTAAGAACCCACTGATTCTGGACTGCACAACCCAGAATTCGAAGCAGGCACCAGAAGGCACCCAGCATTGTCACAATGCCAGGCCCTTCTACAGAAAGACACTAGCCAGCAGAGGACATAACCATCGCCATGGCAACAGACCCAGGTTCCAGACCAACCACTGGGAAGAGCCATGGAAAAGGGCATCCTCAGCCTGCGAACACCACTGTATGTCCAGCAGCAGTCAACCACATCCTCCTTCACACCCTTCACACAGGTGCTAAATGGAGGCTGCACAACAACAGCTGGACACACCCACTGTTGAGATACAGGAGCTGCTGATACTAGCAAAAGAGCTCCTCCAACAAACTCCACTGAGAAGTACTGGAAAGGACAAACTTTTGACTCTGTGTCAAACATAACATAGCATCAGACTCCTCAAGGGGAGGAGCATCCTGCGAAACCAGCCGACACTCCAGGAGCAGCCAGACAACGCTGGATAGAGCAACAGGCCCACATGCCCAACAGCGAAACCTCTACCAACGCAACTCAGGCAAGCTTCAGTCAGTGTTGCCACCAAAGCAAAGCGACACTGCCAACATCAGACTTTTAGTGACGTTCAAGCAGAACAGAGGGCTAACAACCACCTGCGGCCCTCCTGCCATCATCACTAGGTCAGACTGAAACTCTTTTCACGTTACCATCTCCATTACGATTCCCTGCGACCCTCGGACATCGCTCGCTGTTGTCTGTTGGACAGACAACAACGTTCGAAAGGGGGAAAGATATGTAGCGTCTGGACCAATCAGACATACATTAATTGTTACATTTAACAAATAGTCTTTAAACACAACAGGCCAGCTACATGCTGGAGCTCTGGAGACAAACCCCCCCAAAGCAACTGACACCCCAAAAGGGCTCAGTTGCCAGGACAACGATCTGATACCACAGGTTTTATTGCTTCAAGGAATGCACATCTGCCCATGCTACATTTGCCATAGGAAAGACACAATGCCTATAGACTCTTTCCTATTCATTCACAGACAAACCTTTCTTTGACCTTCCTATCACACATAGCCCAGGTCATTGTGTACAGTATTACTGCATTGTATTTTAATTTTGTCTGTTGTATTTGTATTCGTCTTTCTACTGTTTTATGCATGTATTATGATAGATGACTAGTAGTATAACCCACCTATGTCATGCTTGGACTCTTTGAGTTCGTATTTTAATGATCTAAAAGATGGTGTAAATTAGATGTTGATACCTTTGCAACATGTTAGTGTTTTAAGAACCTTAGTAGTTTTTGCATCAACACCCAATCGGATTACATATGCAAATTACCATGCTCACAGACAAAGAGTCGTAAACTTTCCCTCCAAAGGTGAAATTTACCATTGGTTCATGGACCTCCAGGAGGCACAGCCTCCAGAGAGTTTAAAGGCATCGACCCCTCTCTCTCTCTTCTCTCTTCACTTTTTCACTCGTCTGCAACATCTTCCGATTGCTGCCCGTGTGGAGGAACCCATGGGGAGCCGGAGCCGGCACAGGGCGTGCCTGGCGGGCCCGACAGGCCCAACACTGGCTCTCGACCACTAAGAGCCAGACACTTCCAATCAACTCCTGAATTCATTTTCATGACTCGCCTCAGTCAGTCAGTGGTTCTTTTAGAACCTAAGAAGATGAGCTAGAACTCTTGAGGACTTCCCTAAGCACGCGCCAGGCCTTGCGGCCTTGTCTTTCCATTCCTCAAAGATCACAGGACTTCAGCTGAGTCCCTCTCAGCTCTTGGTTCTTCTTCACTTTCACATGGGAAGAACCTCCCAGTCACCATTGAGTCAGAACATCTTTGGAATTCATCACTCTTCAGACCCAGAAGAACGCGATCACGATTCCAAAACCACCACTGCTCCAACCATCAAGACCTTCACCAGAGACTGCATTTGGACACTTGTTCAACGACCAAGGCAATGCAAGTATCGTACATTTAACTAAACAAACAGAGGTTTAGTATAAGCTGTAGACAGCACTGATGGTTTCACAGCAGGTGGTTAACTGACTCTTTTCATAGCTTCATGTTCCTTCTCTCTCTCTAACTGCTTCTCACTGACCCTTCTCCTATGTATGAGTGCTTTTATGTTTGTTTGTTTAGATTAGTTATGTGTTAGTCCTTCGTTAATAAAACTCTTGTGCACAAATTACATGAGTGTTGATTCTGATTCTGCTTTGCAAATTAATGTCCCTTTACGATTCCGATTCGAGCTACATGCTCTAATGCAATGGTATTTTAAGAAAGTTATTTTCTGTGGCTAAGAAAATATCACTTCTTATAGTTGATATAAAGATTATACTGAATGTTCGCTGAGCGAACAGATTAGTTGATGGAAAATTGATTCTGCTACAGTTACTACTGGCAGCTGATATAAGTAATTGTAATTAATCATAATTAATTGTAATTATTTATATACATTTCCCTTTGAGCTAAATTCGCTACATCTCCCTATAGTTAGAAAATCTGTATTTAAAAACATGCGTGGCCATATTAGCGATACTCAAATGTAAACAACAGCATGGATTGAACAGTTAATGTTCTACTGAATATGTTGTTGTCTAAACCACAGAGAAAAAAAAAGCTTGTGGAAGTTGCAAAATCATAGAGAAGGACTTAGTAAGCAGGAAAGGGCGCAATATTTTGTCAAACTAAAGTTAATAGGTGGTAAAGAAACGTGTGATCAGTACTAATTAACATATTAGCCTAATAGTTCACCTGCTTGACTGAAAATTATAAGAACAAACACAAATGTTGTCAAGATTTTTGCCCTGGAAATCCTGTTTCAGTTCAGCCAACAACAGACGCCTATTATTCCTCAGACATTTTTTTTGCACTCTTCTCCTTGATTTGTTATATATTTTGGCAGTCTGTAGTACTCCAAATGTTTTTCCTGGACCAACCGTTTAGTACAGCCCAAAACATGACAATAACTGACCATTTTTAGCAGAAATTCAGCTAAATATGCGAGTTTCATTTGGTTCAGTGACATTGTTTACATTCGGTGCTGCCAATATGGCCGATTTATGACGCATCGTGAAAACACTCTGTATCAAGCAGCAAAACAAGCTGTTTTGTACAGCTAAAGATAGCTGGACGCAGATGAGACTGGAAGCCAGACCCATGAAATTTACAAATGGCCACGCCCACTCTTACGTAATATGGATAATAGAAAAAAAATTGGGAAAAAAAGAATGCAGTGTATTGTGGCATGTTAGCTAGGCAAGATTATATATAAAAAATAAACATTGCTTATGTATAATGCATGTGTTACGGATCTGGTCGGTGAGCTGTGGACCGCTCACCACCAGATGTCGCTCTCACCTTGTTTACACACACTGACTGTTATACCACACCCCGGACTACATTCCCCATCAGCCACTGCTCCTATCACCTGCGCCCAATCAGAGACAGTATTTAAACCCTGGTCTTCCTGTTACGCACTGCCGAGTATTGGTTTGCACTTAGCACTAGTCGTGTTAGCAACTGTACGGAGCCCTAAGTCTGTTAGTTTCCTAGTCTAGTCTAGTTCTTGTTCCTAGTCATCCGAGTCCTGATTCCTTTGCACTGTTATATCATCTTGTCTGTCCCGCCGCCTGCCTCTGGAAACTCTCGCCTGTCTGACTACTCTACTGCCTCGCCCATTGGATATCGTTCGCTGTGGATTCGACCCTCGCCTGTATCACGGACTACTCTCGTCTTGCTGTCTATATACCTGTTTGTTATTGTTTGACCCTGCCTGCCTCGACCATGTTTTTGTCTCGTCGTTTGAATAAAAGTTTGCACATGGATCCGCTCGCCTCTCATCTCACTCCCTCCGTAACAGCGTGAGAGTTAAGGGTAAATAAATAAATACTTTGAAAATTTGAATTTACAAAATCACACATTTTAATGTACAGCAGGCCTAATTTGATTTTTCATAAAATATTACAATTTTGTAATACCACACATATGCATACCATATATATCCAATACCACAAATATGCATGTGTATGATAATGGACAGTTGACATGAGCAAGGTTTTAACTCTTTGTGGCATGAATTAATAGAATTGATCAAAAAACCTTGCAAGTTCTTAACCCTTTAATGCGTACGATCACACCAGTGTGATCATTCATAGCTGGTCCCTGAAGCTTGTGATCACACCGGTGTGATTCGAACGTTCAGCGCATCACGTGATCAACTGCTGAATTCAAATCTGCTTTAACATGCAGAGCCAGCTCGGATGCGCTGAGTGCTTGTCATATTATCGCAACTATTCAGCGTTTTCAACCATATAATGCTTATTTTAGGTTCCAGACATTTAAATACAAATAAGTACTAGTAAAAATGATGCATTTATAGTTTGCAAAATACACGTCGATGTCTATGGAAGCGGCAACAATGATCCTTACAAATGTAATCTGAGGACGTTTTATTGATATCATATACACATTAAGTAGGTAACTATAAAGTTTACTCTGCTCTTCTCCCAGCTCACCGGATACTTACTTTAATGTTTTTCGGGAGGAAAGGATGAAACTTGTAAATCCCACAGCTCGGATTCAGCACGAACTAACATGGCGGCGCCCATCACCAGGTGTAGATCAACTAACACGCTCATTATAAAAGTGTTTAAACTTCCAAATACATTTACTTGCACATATTTCAGAATCGGAATATCAGATATTTTATAATACAGTGAGCATGTGTGTGAATATTAATAATAAAAAAGGAAAAACGGTATAAAAGTGATACATGTGTCATACAGCACTATTGTGGCTGCATTGTGTCACGTGACAAACACGACGCATCGCCATGGAAACAATGTGATACGTTCACCCTGGGGGCTCAGCTAGAATATTTTAAACTCACGTGTGAAAACATCAAATATGAATTGCTGGTATCAAACATGGGAAAAACTACAAATTGCAAATGACCTCTTATGCAATAATTTGAGCTAAATATAGCTCCTCTGGTTTATCTTGCTAATGATTGTTATCAGTATACTGTAAGTGCTTCCAAACTTGTTCTAATACATGAGATCATGTTTTTGCTCATAGTCTATCCATGTGTGCATGAATGTTCGACATCTTCTCTACAGCACAATTTTGTACAATCATATAAGCTAATCAGAAGTCTATGTTTTTATAATGCTTAAGCTCCACATGATGTTGTGCTATTTTTTCCCTGCCATGAAAAATTGAGGTCAGAATGAGCTTAGCATGTCAGCAGGGCTGCAGCTGCGTCTCACGACGTGCTCAGCGCCTGACTCACACCTCCAGCACTACCGACACGTCGTGACTTCTTTCTCCTGATTCAAAAATCAGCCGTGAGCCTCACAACTCACACAATCATCATCAGTGCTCTCTTGATACCAAGCACGTCACTGTTTGCCTCTGTAATCGCTTGTTTTGCACAAATGAGCTGTTTTTCAACACCTACAGCACAAAACCCACAACATCTAATTCAGATTCATCTCACTAATTGGACAAGACACAATGTAATTATGCTCATATTTGTTATCGTTTTTCCTGTTTGCCGTCAGAGTTTAGTTGTCCCCGCTGGGCTTCACACATAAATGAACATTTTCATCTAATTTAGCCCGGGAACGCGTGACATTTGATGAGTCAACATCTATTTAACCCTTTCTCGCTCTCTTCATCCTTTAACAGTTTGCTGTTTTTAATAGCACACAATAAGCTGCTACAATGCCAGCATGTGTATTTGCTAAGTTGTTCTGAGTGCATTGTAGCACAGTAGTATCTAGCTGTCAAAAGCGATAGCACAGCTCTCCATTCAGGTCTGCTGCTGTGTCTGAAATATGTGCTGAAGTTTAAAACTCACACTAAGCATGAATAATCACCTTAGCACAAACCACAAATAAAACCTGTTCACAGAATATAGCACATAAGCATCCCATAATAATATTTATACAAAGATCACAGTAGATTTATGATCTTAATAAACACTCATAAGAAGGGGTGTTTTATCATCTGAAGCCTATAGCGATTTTTTTTTCTTCTTTTTCAGATTGTAGTATGAAAGAGAGTTTTTACCAACAGGGGAAACTCATACAAGTATATACAGCATTAATATATTATTTCAGTGTTGCTGAAAATGCTGGGTGTTTTATCATGTTGTTAGGGAGTTCTGGGTGTTTTTTAGCTTGTTGTTAGGTAGATGCTAAGGCGTTCATGGGGTGCGTCTCATTCAGGTCCCTTGTTCATTAGTCAGGGCACTGACCCGTGAGTCAGCCGTTTTAAGGGCTGTCTGAATTGCAAATTCCTTCCAGTGCACTGGAACGTTCGCTCCCTGAAAAAATCCCACAGTGCATCGCAAATTCCAGGGAACATCAGTGCTCACTATGCTCCCTTGCTAGAAATAATGTCACATTTCTGAAAAGCGAAATATAAACCACACGAGGCAGTGCGATAAATATGACACGCAATGGAAGATTTGAAAAGACAAACCGTTTTTTAAATTTCGACATAAACACACATCGCTAGACAGGTAATGAACACATCTAATTAACATTTATCATTTAATATTCAGCTGAAATGTTGCAAGAACATGTAACAGAACAATGTATTTAAAGAGAATAAAAAATAATATCAAAAAGAGATCGATCTTCATGTACACAATAAATTGATTCACAAGCTCGGGAGCTAGGGAGCTGATTGAGACGCACCTATGGTGTTTTACTATGTTATTAGGCCTTTGCTAGGTTCTGGAGGTGCGTCCCAAATCACATACTTATGCACTATTCTATAACGGTTTGTAGTATAAATGGGTCATTCTATAATTAGGGGTAAATTTAGAATTTGACAATGTGAAGATAACAGTTTTCCTGTTTCTCAAAAACCCAAACATGACCTTACATAGCGGCTTTGAAACAATCTATATTGTATAAAGTGCTATATAAATAAAGGTGATCTGTAGGAATATGTGCATAAAATACCATCTATGTTTGCTACTGTCCACCATGTTACCTTTACTGAGTAACACAGTTGACAGGTAACTTAGTTGACATTTTTTGGGCCTATACTCAACATGGAAGCCTAGAACTACCGAGCATATGGTATGTTTAGAAATATATTTTCATAAACAAAACATAAGTTTTAGTTAAACTGTCTTGTTAACATTTGCAGCAATAATACTTGTGTAACACTGTTGATGGTCAGTTAATCCACTCTTAACACAAGTTTACTATTTTAACCAATGTTAGGGGAAAGAGAGAGAACATAACTTCTAGTGTTTAATCCATGTGCTTCTAGAGGAAATATCATCATACTGTGCAAATTATGCGAGAATGGGACAAACCATTCCTTTTTGACGGGGAGGATTCTAATAGGTAATAGTTGACGACAGTTTTTTGGACACAAATAAAACAAGTTATATCACAATAAACACTTACTATTTTTGAAGAGCACACCCAAATGTCTTGATAACCTAATCTAACTGAAGACAAAACTATGAAATTAGTTTATATTTGAGGTAATTTTCATGCTTAAATGCAGAGTAGAATGAGCAACTTACAAAATCAGACCAGAGTTGCATGTGATATGAACATCATTTTTAAACAAAAGACATGGCTTTTTTTAACATATAGTTATGTGATTGGGAAAAATATAACTGTGTACTAGAAAATTTAGCACCTGGGCTTTATACTGATGAAAATATATATATAAAAAAAATACTTCATGGACATGAGATGTACCCACAATTATAGAATGACCCAGATGCCCCATTTGACCGCTCCAAGCACGCATGAATGGTCATGTGACATGTGTTTTTGATTGTGTTGTGTAGACAGAGACTGTTTCTGAAACACAGAAAATGCCAGTGTAGACAAGTTTTCATTTTAAAACATAGCAAAAGGGGGAGGGTCTATCAGACTCCGTTTACAGACGTTTTTCCTGAACGTGGAAGTCATGCATGACTCTTAACCGGAAGGAGCTTTGCTTTTCCGGTCTCCAGTGTTTCTAGTCAAATTAGCATATATTCCGAGCTGATAATCTAATGTTAAACCTATTAAAATGTTTTTAAAAAGCACATGGCTCCATAGCGCCATCACTTTGCAATGTTGCAATGACCGTTATTTGTTAGTGCCTCACTTCTTAAAGTTTAATGAATGTGTAGATGACACAAAGCTGCCGACGTTAGCTACATTAAAAACAGATGGGCGCTATCTGAATGGGTTCCTATGGAGACCGGAACAGAAGAGATTTGTAATAGTGGCGCTCAGCGTTTACTCAGGAAAAGGTCTATTAATGACAAAATAAACCTTATGTATTTCATACACTACATGGTTAAGTGCATAAGTACAAAGTTTATAAGTGCATAGTGTATAGTGTGTCATTTGGGATGCAGTTTGGGTGTTTTTAGCATGTTGTTGCTAGGGTGTTCTTTTAGCATTTTTAGCAATTGCTAAGGTGTTCTAGGTGTTTAATATGTTGTTAGGTAATTGCTAAGATGTTCTGGGTGTTTAACGTGGTTAGGCATTTGCTAGGGTGTTCTGGGCTGTTTCTTGGCACATAGTTAGGCAAGTGCAAAGGTGTTCTGGGTGTTTTCAGAGCCATTTAGAGAGAGAGTTGAAAAAGAAAGTTCGAAATGCTTGATTGTCACATGATTCAAGTAGAGACAGAACTGCCATTTTTGGTAATTAGTAGACAATATTTTAATTAATATTTGAGGATTAATGTGTTCAACTATCGCTTACCTTGTTAACATATTTTAGACTAAAGTATCCTTGGTTAAAGACTACATTTGCTGTTATTTTTAAATAGTACTGTCTTGTTGGTACGTTGTCTTAGAAAATTAATTCCAAATGTACGGTATTAAGAATCAAGTGTATGGAAACTTTTGAACGGGGTAATTTTTTAAAAGTGCAACTATTATATTCTCTCGTGGACTATATGTAAACATCTTTTATGTTAAATATCGTATTCAGGCCAGTACTAAATAAACAATAACATGCATTTATTTTGGTAAAATAATGAACATTTTGCACATGTAAACTTTTGACTTCACCTGTATACAGTAGTGGTATATAATACATTTCTGGTAATTTAGCCTAGTATGATTCTGAAATGAAAACTGCCCGCCTATTTTAAACTTTTTTTCATTTTCACTTAGGTCCATCAGCATCCTTTGTGATAAATTTAATTGTAATATTTAACTTTCCACCAGCCAAAATCATATTGTAAAGCCTTAATCACACAACAATGAAAAAATCTGCATGAAGAGAATGAATAATGTCCCCTAAATCTACTAATTTAATGAGGAATAATCTAATAATAATAATAATCTGTTTTAGTCCACAAGGTATTTTGATTAGCTGTGCTAGTAACATACAGTTTTGTTATAAATGTCTTACCTTTTAAAAGTTCATCACAGCAGGCTCTTCTGCTGCATCTCTATGGCGCTGATTAGCGCTGACTTCCAGGAACTATTGAGCGCCTCCATGATCCGCCATTGCTGTAAAAGGCTGTAAGAGGCTAGACTGTCTCTCAACGGCTCTGGGTGTTTTTAGCACCCATTCTAGGCAGTCACTTAGGTGTTCTGGGTGTTTAACATGTTGTTAGGCAGTTGATAGGGTGTTTTTAAGGCATTTTGGGTGTCTTTTAAAGTGTTGTTAGGTAGTTGAAAGATGTTCTGGGTGTTTAACATGTTGTTAGTGTAACCCCTCCTACTCGCACACCACTCCGAGCAGGTCTCCGGCCTGGGAGGCGGACGCACTAACAAGGAGGCTAAAGGCTGCAACCCCTAGTGTCAGTCGCTAGTGCATCTCTTGAGATCAGGGGAGTGAGGTTTATCTGCACAGCACTTACCTTTGGCCTCTGTTACATTAGGCACTTGTTCAGGTGTTCTGGATGTTTTTAATGTGTTGTTAGACAGTTGCTAGTGGGTTTCACTGTGTCTACACTAGATATGATTGTAGTCACTCACATTGCATTGCGCTAAAACAAGGCTGACTATACTCACCGCAACAAGGCACCCGCTGCATGATTTCTTCTTTGTGTCGATGCATCATGAATAGAACAAGGCATCAGTTTATCATCAGAGATTTTGTGACTTGTGCCACACTGCATCCAGTATATTCAGATTTACTGGGTTTTATTGCCTTTAGTCACACTCCTCACATCAGGTGTAGGTATTGTTTGGGCCATTCCACCGAATGGGTGCTATTTGCTTCCAAAACTCTTCCAAAAAACATTATCAGATGGAATCTAATAACACACATATTTTGCTATTCAAAATCCGTATTGGTCTATCTCAGGTAACTTTTTTAATTTTTTTACAGAATTTTTAAGTGGAAGATGGATTTTTCTCAGTCCTGTTGCCAAAACTCTTATGTCTTTAAAAAAAAACATGTTTAAAAATAAACATTTATAAATGAATATTTATCATAAAAACATTTATCTACACAAGGTGTATTTTTCCAAAGTACATAAACCCATTTTTTCATTTTAAAGGTGACTCAAACCTCAAGCTTATCATTTTTTGTGATGCAGTTTATTAAACAATGGGACAAATGATGGACCAAACTTAATTTAAATTTTTTTAACTTTATTTTTTTAAAGAAAAAACTGTTTAGTAACAGGAATGAAACTGGGTAACAGGAATGAATATCCATTATATTAGTATATAGGTGTGACTGCACATGTGAGGTATTAATGCTTGCACTGATATAGTGAAGAGTGTTAAACAATGACTAGTGAGCTGACCTCACTACTAAAATAGGGCAAATCATGTTTCTATTTAAATCTAGTGGTCTGCAGAGGTTTTTGTTAGGGTTATGTTTAGGGGCAGAGGATGGGTTTTGAGAGAAGATATAAATAACGAAAAATAATAAATATAAAATATTATATTAAAAATTGTATTAAAAATAATAAACTTAACAAAAAATGCAATATCTGTGGATATTGTTTTCTTACAGCGCAGGTCAGACTCAAACGCCATTCCATGTTTGGGTCTAATACATAATTGCCACAGGACGGAAATTGTAAGTGCATTTTCTGTCATAATATAAAACAACAATGCCGGAACAACCATAAGTTTTCTCTGGGCAAAAACATTATCTTAGTGTGGATGGCCAAAAGGCCAAAATGTTGAGAAAAAGATGCATTTTCAAATTTATCTAGATTTATATGGATGTAGCCTAATATTTACATTAATAAATCACTCATTCCTGTTACTATTACTCAGTTACTCTAGCTGAGTATAGGATATTTGAGAATATGAGTAACAGGTCTGAAAGTAACAGGATTGAGTTTTTAGTATAAAATTAGCAAATACATAAAATGTAGCCAGATGGAGTACATGCTAATATTATGAGGATACTCATCAAATTACAGTGATTCATCAAAGATTTGTATTTATTTTTTATTTTTTATTTATTTTATATTTGTATAAAATAAACAAGTAACATCCAAGAAATAATTTAGGTAACTGGACAGTATATTTATAATGACGCTTCCGTCACAGTTACAATATCAACAGATACACAGAAAAGAAAATAAGACTGCATACTTTCGGTCATTTTATTGCCTTCAGAAGATCCAGATGTTGCAATATTATGTTGAAAATGTGTCTTGTGGAAATTTCCCAGTTTATTTAGAGTGGGGAATGTGTTAGGGTAACATGACTGAGTGAAAACCCGAGGACACGACTAAAATGTATATTTTATCTAACTATTATACATTTATTTTGAAATAAATGTATTTAAATCACAGATGGGATATGGAGGTATACAAAAATGCTAAATAAAAATGATTTCTGAAGGATTTTAAACACTATATTTCATGTTGGGGACATGCATAAATGCTGTATTTTGAGTGTTTTAGGTCGTTTATAATATATTTTTAAAACAAATATTTCAAATTTACAGTTAGATTAATGTGCAGGACACTTTGCTTAATAATAAAAATTATTTATTTTTATGCATATTTGTATGTCCTGGGGACAGAAATTGCACCCATTCAGTGAAATGGCCTGTTTGGTAGTTACTATGGTGTTTTGGGTGTCTTTTAGTGTGCTGTTAGTTGGCTGCTAGGGTGTTTTGGGTATTTTAGGTGTGTTGTTACGTGGTAACTAGGGTGTATTTGGTGTTTTTAGCCTGTTAGTTACTAGAGTCTTTTAGGTGTTTTTAGCATGTTGTTAGGTCGTTGCTAGAATGTTCTGGGTTGTTCTGAAGATCCTTAACCCTAATAATAAACAATAATAATATTAATGCTAGCTGTAGTCATTATTATTTATTATTCTGAAACTGTAAAACATTGTCTTCTATAAACATATGGACACTATTACTGCTGTTCAGTGACCATCAATACTGCCCAGCTACAACTTTTTGACTACATACCAATACACATACATTTGCTGTCATGTTTCTGTATTTATAATTACACATTTAAAACATTGATTCCATAAAATCTTCAATTGTAATTTCTGTATAAATGCATTTATGTCAGCTCTGTACTGGAATAAAAATTCTGTGTTATTGTCACTATAGATGCAGCTTCTGTGTTGCCTTTGCAGTGTAAAAACAGCATAATTCAGTGTGTGCCAATTACTGTGGTGCATATTACTGAGGGCACTATTGTGCGTTGTGGTGTAAACCCATCACCACTGAGCCTTTGAGCAAATCTCATAACCTGTGACTCCAGCTGCATTCAATCAGTAATAACAACATTTCTTTTGTTGTTGCCAGGTTGTGTATAACGCATCTGTTGCTCGTGATTACCATTCCTCAGCCTCCATTTTGTTTGTATTTCCTCCAGTGATGGCCCAATGTGGGCTTGGCATATCGAGCTCCTGTATTCAGAAGAGCATCACTGACTAAACAATGGCACGGGATCAATGTTTAGAAGACGCTCACAGACCCCCAGAGAGTCGAGCTGACACGTGTCTCCACCATCTGCAGACCTATTACTTCATCCTTCTGCCTCCCTCCAGCCCCAGCTCTACCAGACCAGGGTCTGCGGGTCAATCTGAGGAGCAGAGGGAGGGAGCTAGAGGAGGAGAGACTCACGGGCAGAGGGGAATTGCTGTAGGAGCTCCCCTTCTTCCACGCATATTCATTGGAAACCCCGTTCAGCAGCTGCAGTACAACGTAGTACGTCCACGTAAGTGATGATGTAGGAGATCGTGAGGGACTAGGGGGAGGGGGAGCGCGTGAGAAGAGAGCTAGCGAGGGAAGAGAGGGAGGGAGCAGAGACACAGGCAGAGTGTGAGCATCTCTTCCTGGCATTCAAGCTGTCAGTGGAGGAAGACGGAGAAATTCAACAGCAATATCAACACTGCGCTCTTGCGAAGCAGCACAAGAGTTAGCAATCCTAGAACGCAAAGAGGCAACTGTCACCTTTACGCTTTTGACGTCCAACCCAGAGTTTAACCTTCACTAGCCATGAACTTCCTACGCCGTCGCCTCTCTGACAGCAGCTTCATCGCCAACCTGCCCAATGGCTACATGTCAGATCTCCAGAGGCCCGACCCACCTCCACCGCCTCCTCCGACCGCTGCCACCAAAGCCCCTGCCGGACCGACTCCTGCCCCAACGGCCCCTCCTGCGGCCAAGTCTCCTACCGCTTCTCCGGCCCCAGAGCGACGACCACAGCCTGCCCAATCCACCGGCTCAGGATTCTTCAGCTCCATCACCAACGTGGTGAAGCAGACCGCCGCTTCTGCAGGACTCGTGGAGCAAAGTCCTGCAGCGGTGTCACGGAAGTTCAAGATCCTCCTGGTCATCGACGAACCCCAACACGAGTGGTGAGTTTACTCGCATTGATCCAAACTTGTTGATTATGGATGATGATGCATTTGAATTGTGAAGTCAAAGCTTTGATACTTTAGGTTTGCACCTTGTTTTAGAGCTACACAGCACTCTTTGATCTCAGTGTCTTGTTTTCTTCACTTGGTGCCCCTCAAACAGAAGTTGATTGGTACCTTGGACAGCACTACCATTCTTTTTTATGCACCTCCTAAGCAGATGGCTGCATGCAATGAGGCTTGATTTACAACTTGATTTACGCAAATAAAGCAGACTGAGCACCAGAGCTGCTCTCTACATCACAGAGATCTTGTCTCTACATCACAGAAATGTCTTGATGTTTTCTGGTTGCAAATAGTGGGAACGAGCAGCACAGTCGATGGAAATTCTCCCAGCGTGAGTTGTGAGCTATAATTGAGATGCATCACTGCTAAGTGTTTGTTCATCCTAATGATGGCACTATCACTGATGATGAAAGATTAGACTGCTTCAAATATGAATTATCTGCAATTTTTTTTCATCTTTTGCAGTATTGACCACCAAGCCAATCCTAATTGGCGATTATGCTGGTCACGCTTGCTACGCTCCAAATCAGTGCTGCAATTGATTGGCTTGGAAAAACCCTGTCCAGATGCACCTGATGAATGCTCAGGGTGCATTACATTAATGAGCTTACGTCTTTAATTCACATGCTCCAGAAGACCAGTGGAGATATTTATTAACTGGCTTTGCATAATAAAAAACCCAGAGACGTGCTCAGAGTAGAGGAATCACACCTTAGTTACAAGCATGAATATTTCAGTGGCATTCCTCCAAGGGAGTCAGCATGCGATCTCACTAAGAAAGCAAAGCCAGCTGTGTTTTCTGTGGATGCTATTGATTTTTCCTGCACTGGAGGAGCCCATAAGGCTTGATAGGACTTCCTTAAGAGGCTATTACTTTTCCTGTTATAAAAGCAAGCCTAATTAGAACCATGCATACAGTGTACACTTTGCATTTCATAATAATTCCATTTATTTAGCTTGGTGCAAGGGTGCAATACATCACATATTCAGGCCACACGCCGAGCAGTAACCAGTAGGAGTGCAGCTTGAGACGTGTGCCAGGAGATGTGCAGCGAATCTTGAATGTGGCGTGCTGAATAATGACACAGGCATTATCCTTAGTCACTCTCTTCCCACTGGGCTTCTGCCAGCAATCTGTTTGCGTTGAACTTTTAGAATAATAACCTATCCCTGTGCGTTTAATAAGACTGTCCGTGTTTATGTATAAGGGTCAGTCCCAGCATTAAGTGAGAAAGCTTAATTATTTGTGGTCTGGGCATCTTCTGTAGCTCTCTGAGTGTGGATGACACAAACAGGAAGCTTACATAACCATTGGCTTCCATCTTCTGTGTGATCTGCCATGTCCACTCCTCAAAGAAAAAGACCTTAGCTTTGTTTCCCACAAGGCTGTGTGCTTTTTAAGGTGTCTCAATTCGCACTTATAAATTACATGTTCCCTATTTCCCTAGTTTTCCTAAATTGCTCATTTAAAAATTATTCATCCTAAATTATTCAGACTGTTAAAGAATCAGGAGAAACCTGTGCTTTTGCTAAATAGCAGTTTTCTGAAACCATCCAAGCTCACAAGAAAGGAAGAAATCCCGGTGGGATGTGGGAATACAGTATCTCTGTCCTACCCTTTAGTCTCCTCTGTGTAGATCCAGAGAGAGCAGTATAAGGGCAGTCATGTGTTGAAGTAATGAAAAGGGACATGGTGAATCAGCACAGTGAGCCTGAGGCTTGCATCTGTGCGCTGTGTGCGTTTGCAGCGTGTGTGAGGATGTTATTATAGCTGGGAAAGCAAAATGTCGACATGCAGGATAGATATTTTCATCTTGCAGTTATGCTTATGTATATGCATGGGTGTTAAAGGATTAGTACACTTCCAGAACAAAAATTCTGAGATAATTTACTCACCCCTGTCATCCAAGATGTTCATGTCTTTCTTCATTCAATCGTAAAGAAATTCTGTTTTTTGAGGAAAACATTTCAGGAATTTTCCCCATATAGTGGAATTCTATAGTGCCTGCGAGTTTAAATGCAGCTTCAAAGAGCTCTAAACGATCCCTGCCGAGGAAAAAGGTTCTTATCTAGCAAAACGATCAGTTATTTTCCAAAAAAATAAACACTGTGTTGGTACTTCTGCAGTGATGTAGGACGATTTTGAAGTTTTGACAATTTTGTTTTTCAACATACCTTAACTGTATTGAACCAGAGTATGCATGCACATCACAAAGCTAGATGAGAATTTGAGGTTAAAAAGTATACAAACTGTGCATTTTTTTTAGGAAATAACTGATTGTTTTGTTAGATAAACCCTTCTTACTCGGCTGGGATCGTTCAGAGCCCTTTGAAGCTGAATTTAAACTGCATTTTGGAAGTTCAAGCTTGCAGGCATCATAGAAGTCCACTATATGGAGATAATTCCTAAAATGTTTTCCTCAAAAAACACAATTGAAGAAAGAAAGACATGAAAGAAAGACATGATGAAATTATCTAAATTTTTGTTCTGGAAGTGAACTAATCCTATAATATGTCATTTGTGTGTTTTGTTTAAGGGCACAAACTGTGCTTTTGTTGATTTCACCTTTCCTTTAGCATATAAATGATTACAAATCAGTTACAAAGTCATTGCCAAAGGGAGTTCATTTCCTTAACAAAAAAAAACACATGCCTGAAACAGCTTGTAGTCCTGCCATTATTTCTGTAGATAGGTCACCATACACAATTGCATAATGCCAACCTACTGGCTGCTTTGTCCAGCCCTCAAACAACACTCAAGGAGATGCTGGTTTTATTAATTAATTAACTCATTCATTCATTCATTTCACTACGCGGGCGAAAAAACACTGTATGCACAGCTAATACTAACACAATAGTCAGTTACCATAGATACTGTTTACAGCCACTCATGAAGCAGTTTTTGGTAAGAGGTGTTGCATTTCTGATAGATGCACTAAGCAACCATCCAATCACAATAGACCAAGTTAACTGTCCAATCAGAGCAGACTTTTCAGAAAGGCTGTATTTAACCCTTAAATGCATACCTTGGGTCCTTAGCAACCCGAGACGTCATTTACTACCATCTCCCTCCTTCATTTTTTTTAAGTTTGACGTCAGCTTTCTTAGTATTTCTCAATCTATTCATTATAAACAATAAAACAATAAATAATAAATCATCAGCAAAAATTGAATTGGTTTGAATGGCTTTACTGCAGAGCAATTAGTGTATGCAATAAAATATAAATGTCACTGTTATTGATGAAGGATGTGGTGAATAAGCTGTCAGTGATCAAACTATTGATTTTGAAGTCAGTGAAAACGATAGCTTTGCGAATATGGTTGAGATCACGAATATGAGCCAGATGCTGAACGTACTGTGGAAGTGCGCTTTGACGATGACGGCGATGGTACAATCATCTGCTCAAATTGAACCCTTCTAAGTTTCAAAAGGGAATGAATTAGGCTTTATTTTATTCTTCTTTAATTGATCTTAAAATATCAAGAGAGCTTTTTGCTATTGCAGAAGTTAGAGATCCACCCATGCTGGATTTGTAGGTCCGGGTTGCTAAAGACCCGAATATGTAATAATGATTGGCGAAGTTTTATTCTAGCTTCATGCATTGTTTTATTTTTTTTATTTATTTGTTTTTATCAACACGTGAATGTAGTTAAGTTTCATAAAAAAACAATATTTTGAACAAAAAGCTGAGAAAATCATGTTTTTGTCAAAGACTACATCTGGATCAGATTCAGAACGACGATCAAAACATTGAGTCAATCGCTTCCATCAACAACCTCAAAGCTTCACAATCCTGAACCACTTCCTGGATCGACATTTCATTCGGTAACGTTAGGCCATTTTAATTCAGATATTTGATGATCGTGTTATTTTACTTATGTATCTGCTTACATATGCGATCATGTTTTGATCCAGAGATTCATTACTTTTTCAGAATATGTCTAACTGCACCCCCTACTGTATAACAGTGAAAACACAGAAAGCTGGAAAAATGCATCAATGGCAGGTAAAGAGTTAATATCGAGTTACTAGCCAGTTAGTTGACATATTGTATCTCAAGAGAATTTGTTGATCACACAGTCCAGCTCTGCTCCAGATTTCCATTTCCATAGTGTGTTCAAATTAGTGTAAAAGGGGTTCTGGCATACAGTGTTCTCGGATTTGCCTCTCTGCTGTGGCGTTCAGGCCAAGCACAGGTGTGCTTATGAACTCTCTGTCCCTCAACACATGGAATATTAACCATAGTGTAATTTAATCATGTCTTCTGACCTTATTTTACAGCATCCAGACTCAATCACCATATGCCTCATATCCAGCTCTGCTCTGCTGAACATCAACAGAAACCCAGCGCATGGTTTAGCTGCTAGAAACACTGCTCCAAACTCTACTTTAAGCTTATTTAATGGTGATCAGATTTTAGCAGTTTAGCTTACAGGTACAACATATGGGTAGTAGCTAATGCATTACTTAGAGCCAAATCATTTAATAAAGTGTTATACCGTATCAGGATGTAAAAGATGGCTATTAGGTATGACTTATGGGTTAGCAAATTACTTCTGTAGCTAGTGCTTTGAACAGAGACACTATTTCTTGTGAAAGCAGTGGCTTTCATTCTTTTGCATTTAGTACGACAAATTTTAAGTCAAATTTATTTCCATAGTACTCTTCACAATACAGTTTTTTTTTCAGAGCAGCGTTGCTGAAAATTATGATGTTAATGTTTATAATGTCTTATAACAAATCGATCATGGGACACTTGATTAAGAATTATCAATTGCCACACCAAGGCTTTCAAAATGAATGATGTTGAATTAGTTTTACACATAACACATAAGCCATAATTACATTGTAATTAATATATTAATGTAATAAAAAAAGTCAGAATTTCAAACTATATTACCATCTTTAACTGTAATAATGTTTTAATACAGATAAATATGAGATGGAATAATGTAGTTTTGTTATGTGGTAATATTTAGAGCCTAATCAAACAGAATTGCTCTCAGTGGCCTACTACTGAAACTTCGGGGGAAACTTCTGCAGCGTTTCTTAATAAAACAAACATATCCTCCGTAATTTGTCCTTTGCTCGTTTTGTTTAATGAGGCAGTTGATGCTCATTGATGTCGCACACATCTACTCAGATTACTAACTGAAGGCTCAAGAGCAGCACAAAATCTGGGCCTTCATTTAACACCCCAACGCTAATGAGGGATTGCTAAACATTTTCATTTTGCAGCTTTGTCAGATATCTGGTGAAAATTATTAGGGCAATTATTAGAAACTCTGGGGCCTGTCAGAACTTTTTAATTGTTTAGCGATTGAGTTTTCAGCATTTTACCTTGCACCAAAATGATTTTACATCAGTTTGCAAAAACATTATAAATAATAAAACATAGCACAGATTTTTTTTTTTTTTTTTTTTTTTTTTCTTTATTAGATTATTAGATACATTACAAAATGCCAGTAATGGATTCCATTTAAAGTGTTTTAATGATTCCTCATTATTATAGTACACTACTAAAAATAAAGGTTCCTTATTAACAATGGTTCCATGAAGAACCTTGAACATCCTTTCAAATGCAGAAAAAGGTCCTTTAGATTTTTAAAATGTCCTTTAAAATAGTTATTTTAAGAACTGTTCTCTGAAAGGTTCTTCAGGGATCCAAAAATTGTTCTTCTATGGCATCACCACAAAAAACACCCCTTTGGAGCCTTTATTTTTAAGAGTGTAGGCCTATATGAAATAATATGGATGGTACACATTGTGGATGGTACACATTGTCACTGAAACTGATCTAAAAACAGTATTTTGTCAAAATGTTGTCATAATTTGTTGTCAGTGCTGAATACATCATCCATTTGATGTGTTCATTTCTGTAATAACAGGTCAGAAACTGCAACAGATATTTGAGAGTACAATAGTGTGTCATCAAATTGTACCCTGCTGCCAGTGAAACCCTCCGCTGAATGATGTGCCGTTTAGCTCTCAGTGCCTAAATACAGTGTTTGGACGCTTAAGTCACAATTAAAAAATGTCTGAATGTTATTCATTAGATAAAAAAGCAAGTGATCTAACATTGGAAATGAGGATAGTATTGTATGAATTTGTATTTGTGGTTAGTGGAGGGTGTTGCTAGTTACAGGACACACAGATGTCTCAAATCAACTCAAAACACTAGTAAAGATTGTCAGCAAGCATATTTTGTCACTTATAAAGCAATGACCTCAACAACAGGTTGCATTATAAAAGGTATTCTTTTGTTTTCTTAAAAAAAAAGCAAGAATGACACACTCTACCATTTATAATTTACTACAGCATCAGATTACAGTACAATATGATTCCTGAAGTTTCCCTTTTGCAGATGCAAATGAAACTGAAAGACTAACATGTGTAGTTGTTCAGCTGAAACCCTCCACTCGTGCTGTTTACCTTTCAGTGCCTAAATACAGTGTTTGGACGACAATTAAAAAATTTCTGAATGTCATCAAATGAGATAAAATGCTAAATAATAAAATAATAGATCTAATGTTGGAAATAAGGATAGCATTGTGTGGATTTGTTTTTGTGGTAATTGGAGGCTGTTGCTAGTTACAGGACATATTTCTCATAATCAGCTTTCAACATGGCACAGCAGTTAATTTCACAATCAAATTGCACTAACCAAACCCTTCACAGATGTCTCAAAACAACTCATTGTTTCTTAACACTAGTAAAGATTGTCCACCAACAAGCATATTTTGTCATTCATAAAGCATTGAGCTCAACAACAGGTTGGAACAGGTTGCATTGAAGGGGTCATCGGATGCTAAGTTCACTTTTTCATGTTGTTTGAACATTAATGTGTGTTGGCAGTGTATGCACAAATCTACCCTATAATGATAAAAATCCATGCAGTGGTTTTTAATTAATCTGTAAAAATAATATCCCCTTTTTCAAATTGAGCCGTTCTCAGATGCCTGTCGGTATGCTGTCACACCGACAGAGGCCGCTCCCACAATAGTTGATTGACATGAGCTCTTACCTCAGACCAGCTGTCACAGTCCAGTAACTTTCCTTGTTTCGATGCCGAAGCAGGGATGTAAGTTAGACAAGAATATCTCCGATTGAGCGATTGAGGTGTTGTGCTGCTGGATGTAATAATGAATATAGTGGTCGTCATTTACTCCCGACATCTGAGCGGCTGAAGATGCAGTAGATTACATTTGTTTGTGAAGGGAATGTGCCTCCCAATCTACACATATCCATCTATGTTTGTGCGGATAATTCATGATCCAGCTTCACTTACAGCAAAAGTGTGTATAAGTGTTTTTTATGAATCTTTGCGATCGCCTTTCCTTATAACGTGGTAGTTAGGAAGTTTAGCGGCTAAATGCGGCTAATGCGGCTAAAGTAAACAAGGTCGTCATTCCGCAGCGAGAAGAGAGGGGCGGGGTGAGCAGAGCTCATTTGCATTTAAAGGAACAACCCCTTAGAATGAGATAATTTTTGCTGAGCTCATTTTAACAAGGTAAAAAGGGCGTTTTACAAAACCATTGAGTTAATCAAAGTATATTAGAGACTTTTCATTAAGACCCTAAAGAATCATATCAACTTGTGGAAAATGGGCATTCGATGACCCCTTTAAGGTCTTCTTTCGTTTTCTTAAAAAAACAAAACGAAAAAAAAAACAAGAATATCTCACTCTACCATTTATCATTTACTACAGCATCAAACTACAGTACAATATGATTACTAAGGTTTCCTTTTTGTAGATGAAAATAAAACTGAAAGAGTAATGTGTAGTTGTTCAGCTGAAACTCTCTACTGATGTGCTGTTTACCTTTCAGTGCCCAAATACAGTGTTTGGACGCTTAAGTCACAATTAAAAAATTTCTGAATGTCATCAAATGAGATAAAATGCTAAATAATAAAATAATAGATCTAATGTTGGAAATAAGGATAGTATTGTGTGAATTTGTTTTTGTGGTAAGTAGTTACAGGACATATTTCTCATAATCAGCTTTCAACATGTCACAGCAGTTAATTTCACAATCAAATTGCACTAAAACTAACCAAACCCTTCACAGATGTCTCAAAACAACTCATTGCTTCTGAACACTAGTAAAGATTGTCCACCAACAAGCATATTTTGTTATTATAAAGCAGTGAGCTCAACAACAGGTTGCATTAAGGTCTTCTTTCATTCTCTTAAAAAAACAAAAACAAAAACAAAACAAAACAAAACAAAAAACAAAAATAACAAGAATGTCTCACTGTACGATTTATAATTTACTACAGCATCAAATTACAGTACAGTATGATTACTAAGGTTTCCTTTTTGTAGATGCAAATGAAACTGAAAGTTAAACTGAGTAACATGTGTAGTTGTTCAGCTGAAACCCTCCACTAATGTGCTGTTTACCATTCAGTGCCTAAATACAGTGTTTGGACCCTTGAGTCACAATTAAAACATGTCTGAAAGTCATTAAATGAGATAAAATGCTAAGTAATAAAATAATAGATCTGGGTCATTCTGTAATTGTGGGTACCTCTTATGTCCGTGAAGTATATTTTTAATATATTTTCATCAATATAAAGCCTCAATGCTTAATTTTCTAGTACACAATTATATTTTTTTTTTTCACACTACTGTTGAAAAAGCCATATCTGTTGTTCACATAACGTCTAGGTTACGTAGGTAACCCTCGTTCCCTGAAGGAGGGAACGGAGACGTTACATATGGGAACTCGCTTGAGAGTCCAATCATCTCTGAGCCTTATTCAAAAGGCCAATGAACATTGGCGAGTGGTATTTGCATGCCGAGCCACTCCCTCGTACATACGGGTATGTAAGATGGCGGCGTGCAACCACTCATTCAGGTTTTCGCTGAGGAGCCGAGTCGCAACCCGGCGTCAGCGCGACGTAGGGTTGTGGCAGGGGATGTAACGTCTCCGTTCCCTCCTTCAGGGAACGAGGGTTACCTACGTAACCTAGACATTCCCCTTCAGTCGTTTCACTACGACGTTACATATGGAAACAGACCCATGGAACAGGCCACGACCCTGACGCTGCGTTACGCACAGACCCACGTGCTGACAGGCGGACGTGTCAGCAGATGGATATGAACGTAACCTCCCCAACGCCCTGAGGGCCAATAGGGGACCCCACAGGGTTGCCAGTTGTTACTGAAGCAGAAGTTGGGGGGGCGGAGCACATGAGATCTCTACATGTGGAATAAAAATAATTCAATATATCTATAACTTGTAGAGATATATGAGGGAAACAGCGGCCTTCTAGCTGACCTTGGAAAAATACTGAGACATGTTGCCACAACCTGCTGGGCGATGGAGACCCAGCTGGAGCACAGTCAGGCACTACTCCGCAGCTAGGCCTGACTGCGGGGCATGGAGGACCCAAGGTTCACCGGAGGGAACAGCTGAGGGATATAGCGCACGGATCCATTAGGAGTGGCGCAGCAAGCCGACACCAGCCGGTCTCCCGCTTACCTGATGTCTATGTTAAGACACGGGAGGACACGGCCTCAACGCGAAGGTTGTAGAACCTAGCGAAGGTATTAGGTGTCGCCCAGCCCACAGCTCTACAGATATCTGCTAGTGAGGCGCCATGAGCCAACGCATAGGATGAGGCAACACTCCTTGTGGAGTGGGCACGAACACCTAAGGGGCATGGCTCTCCCTGGTTTTGATATGACAGGGAGATGGCATCTACCACCCAATGGGCCAACCTCTGTTTGGAGACAGCATTCCCTTTCTGCTGACCTCCAAAGCAGACAAAGAGCTGCTCGGTGCGTCTGAAGTGCCGAGTGCGGTCCACATATATACGTAGGGCGCGGACTGGACACAGCAGCGCAGAGGCCGGGTCTGCCTCCTCCAGGGGCAGAGCTTGCAGGTTCACCACCTGATCGCGGAAAGGCGTGGTGGGAACCTTGGGCACATAACCGGGCCGGGGTCTCAGGATGACGTGAGAATCGCCGGGCCCGAATTCCAGGCACGCTTCGTCGACAGAGAAGGCTTGTAGGTCCCCTACCCTCTTGATGGAGGCCAGCGCGGTCAGGAGCGCTGTCTTAAGAGACAGATATTTCAGCTCTACTGACGCGAGTGGCTCAAATGGGGCCTCCCGTAGACCCTGGAGGGTGACGGCGAGATCCCAAGAGGGTACGAGGTGCGGTCTAGGGGGATTAACCCTTCTCGCACCTCTAAGGAACCTCACGACCAGTTGGTGCTTACCAAGGGATGCTCCATCCACTGCATCGTGATACACTGCGATGGCAGCAACGTACACTTTGAGAGTCGAAGGGGACAGCCTGCGCTCCAACTTCTCCTGCAGGAAGGAAAGCACTACTGCAATCGGACATCTCTGTGGGTCCTCTCCACGAGAGGAGCACCAGTCAACGAACAGACCCCATCTCAGTGCATAGGCCTGCCTTGTAGAGGGAGCTCTAGACTGAGTGATAGTATCTATCACGGCCTGTGAAAGGCCGGAGAGGTCTGACGCGTCCCGTCCAGGAGCCAGACGTGCAGGTTCCATAGGTCGGGACGCGGGTGCCAAATTGTGCCCATCCCCTGAGAAAGAAGGTCTCTCCTCAAGGGGATCTTCCAGGGAGTGGCTGCCGCAAGGGAAATGAGGTCTGGAAACCAGGTCCGGGTGGGCCAGTATGGCGCAACCAGCAGAACCTGCTCCTCGTCCTCCCTGATCTTGCACAGTGTCTGTGCAAGGAGGCTCACTGGGGGAAAGGCGTACTTGGGCCCCAGAGGCCAGCTGTGTGCCAGTGCATCCCTGCCGAGGGGAGCCTCGCTGAAGGAGTAAAACAGCTGGCAGTGGGAGGATTCGGGGGAAGCGAACAGATCTAACTGGGCTTCGCCGAAATGGCTCCAAATCAGCTGGACTACCTGGGGGTGGAGTCGCCATTCTCCAGGATGGGTGGACTGCCGTGAGAGCTGGTCGGCTGCACGGTTGAGTTCTCCTGAAATGTGAACGGCACGTAGCGATTTCAGCCACATCTGACTCCACAGGAGCAGATGGCGGGCGAGTTGTGACATGCGACGGGAGCAAAGACCACCTTGGTGGTTGATATAGGCTACGGTCGCAGTGCTGTCGGTGCGAACAAGCACGTGCTTGTGGCGCAGCATCGGTCGGAAGCGACGCAGCGCAAGAAGCACAGCCAACAACTCTAGGCAATTGATATGCCATTGCAGTCGAGGTCCTGTCCAGGAGCCCGAGGCTGCTTGCCCGTTGCATACAGCACCCCAACCCGTGGAAGAGGCATCCGTGTAAACCACAAGATGCCTGGAGACTTGTCCCAGAGGGACTCCAGCCTGAAGAAAGGCCGGGTCTGACCACGGGCTGAACAGACACTGCAGGGAAACGCCAATCCGAAGTGTGCCACGGTGCCATGCCCATCTTGGGACTCGATCGTGTAACCAGTGCTGAAGCGGTCTCATATGAAGCAAGCCCAGCGGCGTCACCGCGGCTGCAGCTGCCATATGCCCCAGGAGCCTCTAAAATGTTTTGAGAGGAACCGCTGTCTTGTTTCTGAATGAGTTCAGACAATTCAGCACTGACTGCGCGCGCTCGTTGGTGAGGCGGGCTGTCATGTTGACCGAGTCCAGCTCCACGCCGAGAAAAGAGATCCTCTGCACTGGGGAGAGTTTGCTCTTCTCCCGGTTGACCTGAAGGCCCAGATGGCTGAGGTGCCGGAGCACCAGGTCCCTGTGTTCGCACAACACATCTCGCGAGTGAGCTATGAGAAGCCAGTCGTCGAGATAGTTGAGACTTTCGTAAAGACACGGGGAGAGAGGGACCCAAATGGAAGCACTTTGTACTGATACGCTCGACCCTCGAAAGCAAACCGTAGGAAGGGTCTGTGTCGAGGTAGAATCGAGACGTGAAAGTACGCGTCCTTCAGGTCGATGGCTGCAAACCAATCCTGGTGACGAATGCATGTTAGCATGCGCTTTGTCGTGAGCATTTTGAACGGCAGCCTGAGAAGGGACCGATTCAGAGCTCGAAGATCCAGGATGGGTCTTAACCCACCGCTCTTTTTGGGCACGATGAAGTAGGGACTGTAGAACCCTGACTTCATCTCGGCTGGAGGGACAGGCTCGACTGCATCCTTCGCCAGTAGGACTGCAACCTCCGCACGCAGTACAGCGGCATGTGTGTCCGAGTGGACAGAAGTGGAAAGGACGCCTCTGTACCTGGGCGGACGCCTGGCGAACTGAATCGCATAGCCGAGACGTACCGTCCGAATCAACCACTGCGAGGGGCTGGGAAGCTGAAGCCAGGCTCCCAGCCTGGTCGCCAGGGGAATCAACGGAGCGTTGACCGACGTGCCCGCGGTGGGGCAGCCTGGGGGGGAAGGGGAAGGGGACTGATCCCAGAAGGAAAAACGTCCTGGAGAAAAGTCTGACTGCACTGGGCAGCGCTTACCTTCTTCCCTGGTTCCCGCGCTGGCGATATCGACCTCCGAGTCCGGATCCGAGGATGCAAGGCGTTGCTCGAAAAGGGAACTCAGGGTCGAAGCCCCAGAGGTGAGAAAATTGGCTCTTTTTGTGAAATTGTGGGTACTGTCGACCCGTGGGCCGACCGCAGCGTCTGAGCGCACAGTGGCTCCCGGCCCTCCACCAGGATAGGGGATGCAGGTGTTGTCATCCCCCAAAGAGCAATCTCCTCCACCTCTGGGGTGCCCGCGTCAGGGACGCTTCGCATCTCTCCTGCGGGTGTTCCTGGCCGGTCCCTGAGACGCGGGCGGCGCCGCTCTCCCGCGGGCGGCTTGTCGTCGGGCTGCCAGTCTGGCATCGTGTGCCTCGGCGGGGGACAAAGCCGGTGTTTTTGGAGCCGCAGAGGGGCGCCCTCGGCGACGGGCAGGCGGAGGTTGAGGCCTCGCGGACGTGGTGGTAGTGTCACGACGAGGGAGGATGTGTTTGATCGCCTAATAGGCTGCCCTGGGAGATGGGAGCGTCGAGAAAGCGAGCTTTGTCGGCGTCTGCCATCTGGGCCAGGGTCAGCCATAGGTGTCGCTCCTGTACCACTACTGTGGACATCACCTGGCCAAGGGAACGTGCCGTCACTTTCGTCGCCCGGAGGGCGAAGTCGGTGGCGGCACGGAGTTCCTGCATCGCCCCTTGGTCAGGGCCACCCTCGTGCAGATGTTTTAACGCCTTGGCTTGGTAGACCTGTAGGGTCGCCATGGCGTGCAGGGCAGTGGCAGCCTGTCCAGCGGCATGATAAGCCCTGCCCGCGAGAGCGGACGAAAGCTTACACGCCCTGGACGGGAGATGGGGCCGATCCCGCCAGGTGGCGGCGCCCCGCGGGCATAAATGCACCGCGACAGCGCGCTCAACCTGAGGGACCACCACATAACCCTTGGCTGCCACGCCGTCAAGGGTGGCGAGGGGAGAGGAGCTGGGGCGTGGGCGAGATGAATATGGAGCCCGCCACGTCCTCACCAGCTCCTCGTGCACCTCCGGGAAGAAAGGCACTGGGGGGGAGTGCGGCGGTGCCGCGGATGACCTCCCCAGATACCAATCATCCAGCCTCGAAGGATCGACTGGAGGTGTTTTGGGCACCTCCAGACCGATCTCCTTGGCGGCTCGGAGGAGCATAGCCGAAAGTTTGGCGTCCGCCTCAGACGGGGCAGCGACCGCAGAGGGGCGCTGACCCGCCGAGACGTCCGCCTCATCCTCCGACTCCCCCTCTGATGCTGAAGCAGACATCTCTACCTCCTGAGGAGCACCAAAGGAGACACTCGGCCCGGCGTGCGGGGAAGTGTACTGCTTTGGCCACTCAACGGGACCGCGCGGTGATGCAGAAGTCCGCGGGGCTTTACTGGCCGGCAGAACATTCTGCACAGTCACCTGTAGGTCCCCCAAGTGCCTCGCCGCGGTAGCCGAAAAACCTTGACGGCTTAACGACTTACCGCGGGAAGGCAACGAGGGGAGCCGGCTCGCGAACGAGCGGCGGTACCTTAACGCGGCCATGGTCATGCGCTCGCAATGAACGCATGAGCCAACCGTGAACGCTTCCTCAGCGTGCTCTCGGCCCAGGCACGTGAGGCAGCGATCATGTCCGTCCAGCGAGGCAAGGAAACTGCCACATGCAGAAGCGCACGGCCGGAGAGACATCCCGGGAAAAATGCCCTTGACAGCCGTGAGAAATATGCTCTTTTAGATCCCGGTTTGCCCAGGGAGAACCGCGGCACAGCTGTGCACTCAAACGGGGGAGGCTCGCTGGATTGCAAAGGCTTTTTTTCTGGCCGTAACATCGTAGTGAATATTTCTAAATATACCATATGCTCAGTAGTTCTAGGCTTCCATGTTGAGCATAGGCCCAAAACACTAAAAATGTTAACCTGTTAACCTGTGTTACCCAGTAAAGTTAACATGGTGGACAGTAGCAAACATAGATAAATTGTTGCAAAGCAATTGTTTCATAAAACTAGTAAAGACTGTTCACCAACAAGCATATTTTTTCACTCATAAAGCAATGACTTCAATGACAGGTTGAGGTAATTCACAGTATAAAATGATTCCTAAGGTTTCCCTTTTGTAGATGCAAATGAAACAGACTAACATGCTTAGTTGTTCAGCTACATCTCATTGTTTTGACTGTATTTACTTTTTTAGGTTAGAACTTAATTACAACAGTTTTGAAATATATATATATATATATATATATATATATATATATAAGTGTCTTATATTATATATATATATATATATATATATATAAATGTGCAAATTGGCCTGTGGGTACATTGTTTTTTTTTTTTTTGTTTTTTTGTTTTTTTTATAAATAGAAAACTATTCATGTCATTTGACAGATGTAGTCACTGAATGCATTTTGTGCCAAAGCAGTGATAAATGAAGCACGGTTTAGCCCAGATGCTATAGTGCTCACCATGTGAAGAGTGAACATTAGTGAAGAGAAAAGATCCTGCAGCATTTAAAACGCACTTGATCTGACAAATGACATTCAGACATCTTTAAATGTGTCCTTATAAGCTCTTTAACATTTGATTCTGATTGGCTGAATTAGCTGTTGATTATTTGTCTGCTATGATGTGAAGTAGTTTCAGGGTTTAACCACACTACAGTGCAGCTAGAAGTCATTTCATTATAACAGGACGTCTCACTTTAGACTGTCCTCCTCACATATACTCTAGGCCCTGTCCCAAATGACACATTTGATGTGCACTTGCAGACTCATGATGGCCACTGCAAGCCTGTAACATCCATGAGGTTGTAGGGTGTCTCATTTGTCATTTTCACTTTCATAAAGTTGCTTACGACTACCACCATAAAGGCCACTATACAGCCTTAATGTGTGTGATGAATAATACTATTTCTGTTGTTCTAAGCCTTTGAAATGCCATATCCTGAAGGAAAAATACTGTTATTAGAATAGGATGCACTTATACACACAGTAACACATATAATATGAGTATTCAACATGTGCATGTACGACTGTGCAAAATATAGATATTTTTTGTCGCCAAAATATATGTGAAATACATGCTAAATATATGTTGCAAACATTGCAAACAGTGAAGCTTAATGAAATATATTTTTGAAAATAGAAAATCTATCTATATTTGCTCTTTGAGGTGAATGCAAATGCAGTGTTTGTTTGTTTGTTTTTTTCTAAGTGCAAAATGTGAGTGTTTTAGTGTGTGTTACTGTGTACTGATGCACTGACTGTCCTCACAGGGACCTTTGATGAATGAGCTGCCATTAAAGCTTTGGGCTTAAACTCAATTGATCACTCCTTCTTTTTTATGAGACAGCCACTAAAACAACACACTGCTGCTAGGTTTGTCCTCTTTAAGGCTAAATGAACAGACATTAGTCTGAAACTTGCATTATCTGACTGTATTGACAAATGAAATCGACAAATGTAGGCCTATATTGCTGTATCTACTGATGGAATATTGTGCATTAGCCATAATATCATAATCCTCTTATAATATCAGTGATACAAAATCATGAATCAATCTGTACTAGTGCACAAACATCACAGAAATTAAAAAAGCCTTTGTCACACATCAATTTTAAATCAGTTGTATTCTTTAAAAATGTATGAACAATTATTGTTGTTTTTAAAAGTGTTTGTCTAAAGAACTATAGAAATATAAGTCTTTAGACAATACAGAAATGTCTATAGAAATGATGCATTAATTCTGCAAACCATTTAATTTAAACAGTAAATTCTGTTAAATTCAAAACATGAATTACTCTTTTCTAAATAATTAAAATGATAAATTATACTACTACACAAACATGTTTTAAATATCCACCTGACTAGTTTTTCCGGCACTTTGAATTTTTATAAAAACCTGCTTTTTTGAATACCTTCAAGATGGTTCATCTGATCTTCACTAAAATTGGTGCAGATCTTCAGGAGTCCATGATGGCAAAATGTTATGAAATTCATGATGATACACTGAAGCGTTCTTGTGTAACGCAGCAACACATTTTGATGGTGAGCATACCAAAGTGGACATAAAGTGGTCTTTATCTCTGCAACGCTTTTGGATATTGAGACTAAAGTAGGAAACTGTCTTAACAAGAATGATCTGAGAGTAGTTGCACAGTTTCAGCAGAGCGCCACCTACTGGTGACATATTTGGGAAAATGAAAAATGTCTGTTTTTGCCTATAAATTCTGAACAGTTTGGCCAAAAGCCATTTGACTGGTGACTGTGTGATACACCGTTTTTTCCATATATGCTTGTAAATAATGCTGCTGGCATATTTCCATGGTTCACCCTAAGGCTTGTACGCCATGTTGATTTATCACATAAACTACTTTAGTGAATTGAATAATGAAACCACTAAAATAACAACCTGCATGGCCATTTTTTTATATTTGAGGGGGAAATGTACAAACTGTGGTTCTGCATGGTGAACTAACAACACCAAATATAAAAGGGTCCAGTGTTAATTTCGTCAACGAAGACGACGACGAAAAATAGTCGTTAACGAACATTTTTTCTGTGACAAAGACGAGACGTTGACGAGCTAAAACTAATATCCGATGATAAAAAGTATGACGAAATTTATGTCGCGTCTCCATTAACAAGATGAGACGGGACGAGAATGTTATTTGAGGACTACTGGACATTCAAAAAATATTCTATAGGCTAACTGTCCTCTTTTAAAATGTGCCTCTCTGTCATTAGATTGCAATCGGATATGGCTTAGGCAGCCACTGTATGGCAGCCGCAATGGACAGATGGGCTACCAAAACGCGAACCTGCGATCTGAAAGAATGGCCTCAGCACCTAAAAGGTTAGGGATAAGGTCACCAGATGTCCTGTTTTTCCTGGTAGTTACAATACGCTGTCCATTAACTTAAAGTTAGTGAAGACGAGATAGGCGGAATTGCACTAATAGACACACAGCGGAAGCACTCTCTTTCGTCCACTTCTTCAGTTCTCAGACAGCGCGCGAACAGTTATCAGTGCCCAAATGCACACACAGTAGTTCAAATGTCTATTGTGTTGAGTATCTTACGTAAATAAAGTCGGTTATGGCTTAAGTGAACGTAAACAGGTGGGTGAAAACTGAGAATGTGTCAGTATTACATGCATGCCTTCCTTCTTAAAGGGACAGCATTCCTAATGAAATACCTATCTGTGTCATTAATGTTAACCAACAAAAGATGCCAAATAAATGTATAGCCTATATGTTAAACAAACCTCCTTTATCTGAAAAATTTGTTTAATTTGTATCGTATTTGTCTTATCGCTTATTGTGTATAGGCATATATATAAATAAACAACTATCATTTTATAAGGTGCTCCTTTTTCGCTATAAATTCACCCAAAAATGAAAATTGTCATAATTTATTCAAGTTTTCCCAAATTCAATCCTTGATTCAAATTTATCATAAGCTTAATCGATTTGGTCTAAATAGAGAAGAGTTAATGATTATTTTTGTTTGAAGACTAAAGTAGCTACCAAAATAAATGTTGTTAACTGCAGTTTGACTAAAAGTAATGACTAAAAGTTGACAAAAATGCAATGACTTTTTGTCGACTAAAACTAGACTAAAACTATGAAAGGCTCGAATGACTAAAATGTGACTAAGACTATTAAGCATTTTAGTCTCAAGATAAAGACTAAGACTAAATCAAAAATGCCTGTCAAAATTAACACTGAAAGGGTCACTTTACTAAGAGCTCATTCTGAGAAAACATAGCGTCCTTACACTTTGGTGTATGGCTCATGCTGCAGATGCTGGGCTTTGCCGCATAATTGCTGCTTGCAGGTACATTTATGCTAGTTTTTATTAGTTCTGCTAGCTTGTTTCCACATCAAACTATTCACACACTCTACTTTTAGTTTCATACACATTTATTGGGAAGTCATGGCCAACATGTGATGAGAATAATAAAACGCCTTGAGCCTGATTCTCAGAATGCAATTAGGGCATGTCCAGTCGTTTCACACGATGTGTTTGACTTCTGCATTCATTCATGTCTAGTTTTCAATAGGCTGGGGTTGTAGTTCAGTCGCTCTGTCAGATGGCAGCGTTCAGTGAATAGCATCAGACCTGCTGCAGGAATGTCTCCATTAGCCCCTGACATTTAATTCCAGCCACTGTAGATGAAACTGCATTCATACGCATTCAACCTCAACAGAGAAAATGTTATTAAGAAACCATCAGCACATAAGAGGACAGGCTAAACTGAAAATAAGGATATTGTGAAATAACTGTTAAATATGTGCTTATCACCATCACACACACATCTGACAATTTAAAAAGCCAAATAAACAAAAAAATGGTAGATGTGGAAAAATACAGTACTAGAAAACAAAATTAATAGACTTATCAACCTTTGTTGACATCAGAGATCATACATTCAGTCAAACCTTGTAGTTTGACACATATTTATCTGTCGCTTGGTTCATGGACAGATGCTTCACATCAGCTCATCCTCAAAAACCATAAAGTAAAGAAAAATATGACCCAGACTATATTACAGTCATGGCCAAAAATATCGGCACCCTTGCAATTCTGTCAGAAAATGCAACCCTTCTCTCAGAAAATTCTTGCAGTTGCAAATGTTTTGGTATATACGTGTATATCACGTTTTTTTTTTTTTTTTTTTAATTTGCATTGGAACAACACAAAAAAACAGAGAATAAAAGTCAAATCTGATACAATTCCACACAGAACCCAAAAAATGCACTGGACAAAATTATTGGCACCCTTAATTAATATTTGGTAGAACCCCCTTTTGGAAAAAATAACTAAAAATCAATCGCTTAATGTAACCATGAATGAGTTTCTCACACCTCTCTGCTGGAATTTTGGACCACTCTTCTTTAGCAAACTGCTCCAGGTCATTCAGATTTGAAGGATGCCTTCTCCCAACTGCTGTTTTGAGATCTCTCCACAGGTGTTCTATGGGATTCAGATCTGGACTCTTTGCTGGCCATTTCTGAGTGCTTTTTGAAGTGTATTTTGGATCAAAAATTCTTTGGTAATCATCAGATTTCATGATACCATTCACACAGTCAAGGCATCCAGTGCCAGAAGCAGCAAAGCAACCCCAAAACATCTTTGAACCTCCACCATGTTTGACTGTAGAGACTGTGTTCTTGTCTTTGAAGGCCTCATTTGTTTTTCTGTAAACAGTGCCGTGATGCCCTTTACCAAATATCTCTACTTTTGTCTCATCTGTCCACAGTACGTTCTCCCAGAAGGATTGTGGTTTTGTCACATCAGCAGATCAGCTTGAATTTGTTTGGAAGTTAATCGGGGTTCTTTATCCACCATTCGAACAATGCTTCGTTGTAATTTTTCATTAATTTTACTTTTCTGTCCACGTTCAGGGTGGTTAGGTACATTGTCATGAGCTGTAAACCTATGAACATTAAGATCTCTGGAGATGGATTTAGCTTTGAGATTGTCCATGTTTTTCCAGTTTTTTTTCTCTCAAATCCACAGACAACTCTTTACACTTCTTTCTTTTCTCCATGCTCAGTGTGACACAACACAAAGGTTGAGTCAACTTTTCTCCATTTTAACTGGTTGAAAGTGTCATTGGTATATTGCCCACACCTGTTACTTGCCACAGGTGTGTCTAAATACAAATTACAGGAGCATCACATGCTTGAAAAGCAATTATTTCTTACAATTTTGACAAGGTGCCAATAATTTTGTCCAGTCCATTTTTGAGTTCTTTGAGAAATTTTATCAAGTTTGACTTTTCTTCTCTGTTTTTTTTATGTTGTTGCAGTGAAAAAAAAAACAATAAGCACATGAATATGAAAACATCTGCAATTGGAACAATTTTCTGAGAGAAGTGCATTTTCTGACAGAATTGCAAGGGTGCTGGGGGACTCACTTGTTCAGCTTCTAAATCCTATTTATGAATACAAAACAGTCTAAGCAGTCAAAACATTTTTCTGTTTAGCTTAATTCATGTTAAAGTGCCCCTATTATGTATTTTTGAAAATTACCTTTCATGCAGTGTGTAACAGCTCTAAGTGAATAAAAACATCCTGCAAAGTTTTAAATCTGAAAGTGCTCCGTGCATAAAGTTATTGTCTTTCAAAAGAAAGAGTCGATTCCAAGTCATGTAAACGAGTCGTTTTTAAAACGAATATTAAGCTGTTTCAATTTGACGTCCACATTAAACATTAGCATATTACCCGCCCAATTGTTGCGCACGCAGACCCGGGAAAACTTGAACAAATGTTTTCCTTAAAAAAATATAGTTTTTGTGCAACTGAAGAAAGAAAGACGTGAATATCTTGGATGACATGGAGTTGAGTAAATTATCAAGACATTTTTATTCTGAAAGTGGAGTAATCCTTTAAAAATTGTTGCTCTCATGTACTCTGTAGCATGCAAAATACATATTTAGTTGTGTGTTGTGTTCTCTTGTAGTGTGTTGTGTGTGTTGTGTTCTCTTGTAGGTCTCTGGCTAACCAGCTAACAGCAATAACTGTTCGCTCGCAATTGTCTAGAAATGTGTATATGAAAAGTGGATGTTTGTCATTGTTACTACTTAGAGTTTGATAAAAAAATAGAGCAATATGTCGGTGTACAAACTGCAGTTCTTTATCAAAATGTTTCTGCGTTGGGATAACGCATATACCATGGCTGTTTGGGTGTTTAATGTAATGGTGATGGGCGTTCTGTTTCCAACATGCGCTACATGCAGTAGACCAATCACAACAGACTGGGTCATCAGACCAGTCACAATCGCAGATTAGCTTCACGCAAAGGAGGAAATTAATCGTTGAGCAAACAGTTTGGGTCATTGAGCAAATAAGGTAAAAATAAATGCATATTATTAGACAATGAAAGTGTTTTTTGACCTTGCATGCATGTCGATCTGTTGCTGGGGACTCCCAAAACCAAAACATGAACCTTTCATAATCCATAGGGGCACTTTAATATTTTTCTATATCATTTGTCTTGTGCAGTTCATGATAAAATACATTATTTTACTGGTAGATCAGGCCTGCATGAGTTTTCATCATCTCTGACTCAGGCTTGTTGGCAGGCTTGCTGTGCAGTTACCTCTCCCCTGAGCCATCGGCCCACTCTGACAAATAAAACCCATAATGCTTCAGTTACCTTTCATGGGCAGTCATACATCTGATTTAGAAGACATTCAGTTCAGGCTATAGCTTTTCCTATCTGAAGAAAGACAAGCTGCAATAACAAAAATTCTCATTGTGCACTTAAGTAAACAAACAACCTGAAGTCTTTTCTGTTTAGACACACACAAGCCTCAGTGTGTTTGTTGGCAGATACGCTTTAGTGGGATTCATATGTTTTCATGTGGTGAAAAACAGTGTGTAAGAAAGGCAGCAGCTGCACTGATGTGGAAAGTAAATGATTTGTCATTTATTATTCAGTCTACTATCCATCTTGTTACTGAAATAATAAAATTATTGTATCAAGTATCAAGATTCTGCATTGAAGTGATTCACACAGACAAGTTCATCTATGCCTCATCTAATTTTAGCACAGTTCTGTCTATCTTACAGCATGTCAATCATTTTGACATTGAGAGATGTTGACAAGAATTCCTACATTTACATAAATGTGAATAGTAACATGGTTGGAAAAATCAAGCATGACATGCATGACAAAATAATGCTTCAAATGACTACATAACATTAACATGAACTGTAATATGAATAATGTAATATGTTTTTGGTAATTGTTAGTGTGTTGCGATCAAACCTCTAGCACCAAGTATTGAAGTATTGATCTATAAATTATTTTTCAAATTTCTTCCCATCTGGTGGACAATAAATTGACATAAAAAAAAAAAAAAAATTAAAAGAAAATAAGTAGGAAAGAGTAATAGTACTCAGAAAACAACCACAGTTCAGAAAATGTAAAAATCTGTTTTTAATCCTTCATTACTGTCAGAATTGGACAGATGTTGTCTGATTAAAGTTTGATTTCCATTTCTTCTTCTCAGAAGATGTCAAATATGAAATTGGTTTCAAATAATCATGAGGTATAAATGTATCCTTGATGAATGTTCAGAGAATGAGGCTCAGAATCAATGGCTGGCCATGAATTGGCATTTGTGTAAATCAGGTTTGTCAGCGTGCCGTTGTCCTCCAGCGGCTTGACTGCCTGACAGCGGCGAATAACTGAATGTGACTGTGTTTTTGCAAGCGGACATTATGAGAAATAATGTGACTGAGTGCTGTGACAGTTACACGCACATTCATTCTGCTCTTCACACACATGATGTCCATAGACACACGATCACATTCAGACACCATACAGTTACAACTAGTTTCTATTGTATTATAATAATGTTTCACAATATTACTGTTTTAACTGTATTTTTGATCAAATAAAGACATGAGAGACTTCTTTTAAAAACATTAAAAAATCTTAATTATACCAAACCTTTGAAGTCTTTACTATCATTTTTTTTTATTTTTATCAATTATTAGGGCCCGAGCCCCTAAAGGTCGAAGGATTTATTTATTTTGTTTTCAGACTTTCAGGGGTTTTGGGGGGCCTTAACATGCTCAGAAACTCTTGTCACACATGCTGGAATCCGCGGCCATTGTGACGCCGCTGAGGCTGGGACCTGGGTGTGACACAGGCTCTATGGTGCCCCCTGGAAAATAGTCAGAAAACTTGATGTATAGCTCACACATACTTGCATGTATTCATACGGAATTCGGTAAACATACAGATCTCATTGAGCCAAACAACTTTCGCACTCATGTCATAGGCTCCACCCAACAGGAAGTGAGCTATTCAGGGCTGTACAAAAAGCACACGCTTTAAAATTTGCAATACTCCTATTAGGGTTTTCAGATTGCCACTAAACTCTGTCAGCATGACCTCAAGACATTGGGGATGCTAAATTGTGAAGGGATTTTTGATATCTCGAATCGTTTGGATGTGGCGAGGTTACGAAATGATGGCGAGAAATGTGCAACAGGATATATCTGATAACTGTTGCACAGATTGGTTGATTCTGATGAAACTTTAGCAGTTTGTTCATTGTATGATGCCGATCACATAGATGTGACTATTTGGAGTCAAAGTTATAGCTCCACCAACTGGCAGCAGGAAATGCTTTAATCAGAATATTTTGATTTGATTTGAATATGGATTTTTCGAAAAGTAGAGCTGTGAATTAATGTATTCTAGTCTTCCAAAAATCATGGAATTCACACCAAACTTTGTTAATATGATGCCAAGATACTAAAAATGCTAAATTGCAACCAGATTTGGGATATCTTGAACGGTTTTGACATGGTGATTTATTAAAGTAGCAATAAAAAAGATAACCGTAATTTTATTATATCTTCAAAGTGCAGCATCCAAACTCTTTAAAACTTTTTTCATACAGACAACTAGTCATTCTGAGGAAATATGCTGAGATTCATGAAAATCTAAAGCTCTATGAATAAAAGAAAATTAAAAAACAATTTTGACATCTGATCTCACTCTGCCTCTATGTGTGTGTGTGGTGGTGGGTGGATGTGTGTTTTGAGTGTTAGGGTGAGTGGGGGGGTGAAGGGGAGAAAGAGAGAGTCAGAGAGGGAGAGAGAGGTCCATGCATTTATATCTGTGTCCGCTGGACACTGTTTTCCTAATGCTACTGGTGTGGCGCTTGCGCTGACGGCCCGTCATCGCTGCTTGCAGCTATATTTAAGTATTATTTTCTTTCAAAAAAAGAAACAAAGAAAATTACTGACCAAATTTTTTTCAAAACTCAGTGAACCATGATTTTCAGAAGATTTCTCCTTTTCATCATCTACTACATCCTTATGTCTCAGTGTCTCATGTAGCATAGCACTGTGTGACTCATGATCCAGCAGAGATCAGCCTCAGCTGAACAGGAGTGCGAGTTGTAACCTTTCTCAAAGTGCGGTGTGTAAGTCATGTAATGAGCGGCTGTGTTGTGGGAAGCGTGAGTGTGTCGGTCAGTGATTTCACCTGCTTTGATCCACACTCTCTTTACAGCAGTGTTACTCTGATAACAAACACTGTGTGACTCACCAAGCTACCTGACAGATAAAGTGCTGAGGAGTGAAAAATCTCTCACAGGGGAGAATTATTATTTAAGATCTGAGATAATGTACAGAGCACTATCACGTCTCTCAAGGTGAGCAGCTGAAGCAATCATTTTACAGCGTGATAAAGACTACTATGTCCTTTAGAGGTTTAAATGAGCACTCATCAGAATAGAGAAAACACACAAAAACATACACAGACATAAAATAAATGTAAACAGCAGTTAAAACAAGTTAAGCAATTAATTGTATATTTAAATTACAAAAAATAAATCCTAAAAAAGACATAGTAAACCACTTAAGAAATAGTTCATCCTAAAATGAAAATTTTCTGAAAAATGTCCTTACCCTCAGGCCATACAAGATGTAGATGAGATTGTTTCTTCTTCAGATTTGGAGCATTATATCACTTGCTCAACAATGGATCCTCTGCAGTGAATGGGTGCTGCCGTTAGAGTCCAAACAGCAGATAAAAACATCACAATAATCAAAGTAATGCACACCACTCTAGTCCATCAATTAGCGTCTTGTGAAGACAAAAGCTGTGTTTTTGTAACAGAGTTAATTTCGTTAACAAACAATTTTTGTCATAATTTTCATCAACGAAAACAAGATGATAATGAAACAAGAAACGGTTTTAAATGACAAAAACTATGACAAAAATCTGTTGACATTTTCGTCAATGAATAAAAACGATACCAAAATCTTAGTGTGGGACAATTTAAGATTCATTCAGAATGAATCTGCTGCGTGGTTAGGAGGTTAAATGCGTTCATTTTAACTGTATCATAGCTTATTGATTGTTGCACGTCTCATAAAACATTCAAAAATGTCAATATCTGGGAGTAAGAGAAGAGCAGACATATGAATTTAACAAAACAGGCCGTTTGTTTTTAGCACAGACACCAAAGCAGCGCTTCTCACACAGTGCACGAGTACTCTTTTGCGTCGTGTGAACAGAGAAATCTAAAATGATGTTGAATTGTTCATTTTGAGGTGTATTCACATAAACGCTCGGTTACGTCTTATGTGAACGTAAACAGTTTGGAGAATATCAGACGTGGATCAGTACATTGAATCAATATATCCAGTTTTAAAGGGACAGCAGCCTAATTTAGTTGCTATTGTCTGTGGCATTAATGTTAATCAAGCAACAAAACAGAAGACAGGAAATCCCTCACTTCTCTTGACTGAATCACTTTAATAGCCCTAATATATATATATATATATATATTTTTTTTTATATATATAAATAAATATGTCTGCTTATAACCATGCTTATGTCTACTATATAACCTTGGCATTTTAATTGAAGACCATGTTCTTATTTCTATATGAGAAGTGGTTTAATTTAATTTTAATACAAAGGCAAGTTTTGTGTCACAGCAGTTAAATTTGGTCTATCATGATAAAATCTTAATATCAAAGCTATACAATGAGTTTGGTAATTTTGGAGATGCTTAATTAATGCATTACACTGTAACTAAAAGTGTTTTTTTTTTGACTACAACTAGACTAAAACTAAAACAATTCAGCTGACTAAAATATATATAAAGCTAAATGACATTTTAGTCAAAATACTATGACTAAGACTAAATCAAAATTAGCTGTCAAAATTGACACTGGCTTGTAAGAAACGAATCCATCATTAAAGGTTCATTAACTTCAAACCATTGCTTCTGGCTTAAATATGAGTCTATAATTCATAATAACACTTCCTCCAGTGAAAACGTCATCAGGTGTGAATCAGGGGGAAAATATGCACAGATCAAGCACTGTTTACAAGCCGAAACAGTCAAAAACAGCTCAAAACAAACATGTGGGTGCATTTTGATGTGAGAGGACAACAGTGGCTGGACTTTTTCACTGGGGAAAGCATTATTATGGATTATGGATTCATACCCAGATGCGGTGGTTTGAAGTTAAAACAAATGTCTTAATGATGGATTTGTTTCTTACAAACATGCAGCTTTTTGCTTTACAAGACATTAATTGATGTACTAGATTGGTGTGGATTCCTTGTGGATTATTGTGATGTTTTTATCAGCTGTTTGGACTCTAATTCTGCTAACACCCATTCACTGCAGAGAATCCTTTGGTGAGCAACTGATGGAATGCTACATTTCTCCAAACCTGATTTCTTTTTCTTTTTTTTTAACAATTCTGCTAATCACTTTTGATAATAAATATGTCTATAATTTAGACGTTATCACATGAAGAAAATGTTTAATTACCTGATTAAACCGTTTTTACAATGCAGAAAATCAAGATGAGTCTTTTTAAAGAAAACTCCCAGATTCTAGAAGTATGTTTCTGGTATATTTATATTATTTTCTTCAGGCATTTCACAGAATTTTTCAATAACAAGTTCTAAAGCAAGTCTTAATGAAAAGTCTATAATATACTTTGGTTAAAAATTCTCAATGGTAGTGTAAAACAACACCATTTTTACCTTGTCAAAATGAGCTCTGCAAAAATCAACCCATTCTGATGGATTGCTCCTTTAAATGCAAATGAGCTCTGCTCGCCCCTCTCTTCTCTCTGTGGAGTGATGAGCTGTGCTCGGAGAGATTGTTTACTTTATCCGCGAAAGTTGCTAACTAGCAGGTTATTAAGAAAGGTGATTAGAGAAATTCATTAAAAAAACCTTATACTCACTTTTGCTGTAGATGAAGCTGGATCACGAATGATTACGAACATAGATGCATTTATGTAAATCAGGAGACGCATTCCCTTCACAAACAAATGTAATCCACTGCATCTTCAGTGGCTCAGATGTCAGGAGTAAATGACGACCACTATGTTTATTATTACATCCAGCAACACAACACCTCAATCGCTCAATTGGAGATATTCTTGGCATCAAAACAATGGAGGTCGGACTGTTACAGCTGATTTAGGGCGGGTCTGAGGTAAGATGCTCATGTCAATCAACTATCATGGGAGCGGCCTCTGTCAGTGTGAGGTCACAAGGACAGGCATCTGAGAATGGCTCGATTTGAAAAAGGGAATATTATTTTTACAGATTAATTAAAAACCACTGCATGGATTTTTGTCATTATAGGGTAGATGTGTACATACACTGCCAACACACATTAATGTTCAAACAACATGTAAAAGTGAACTTTGCATCCAATGACCCCTTTAATATTGATTTACAATATTCCTGTGTACCTTATATTTTTTGTGCAAAGAATCACTGCAAATATAATGAAATACCGAAACCTGAAATAATGTGTGCAATGATTGATTTTTAATCAGTTATTATGATTATACAAATTCAAATTTAATGTTTTTTTGTTTCTCACTTCATAATATGGGTAGTGTAGTCCACTAGAATCACACAGACTTTCAGCTCATGGTAGGTCTGTTTAGAAAGATTTCCATGTTAATACTAAATCACAAAGAAAATATTTAAAATTTTACTTCTACAGCCCAAACGTTGAGCTCTGTTGGGTTTATGTTGGAGTGTGGTGTCATTGATCTCACACTGCTGCGCTCATGATATGGGATCAATGTTCACGGGAAAATGATTCATTCAGGGAGAGAGAGAGAGAGAGAGAGAGAGAGAGAGAGAGAGAAAGAGAGAGAAAGAGAGAAAATAAATGAAAGAGAAAAATATTCCAGACAGTGGTTTGGTATTGTAGAAGTGTATTGATCCTAACAAACAAAAGAAAGAAATATTTGACAAACTTAAATATTTCAATGTGGCAGGCCTAATAAGCTGTTCAGAAAGACTAGCAGAAAGAAATGTCAGAATCCAAAAACAGGAGACCAGGGTAGACTGTCACATTTTTTGCAGTGAATTTTTCGGTCTAGTGTTTTTTTTTTTGTTTGTTTGTTTGTTTGTTTTTTTAAATAAAAGTACAACTTAACAAAACTAGAACTTCAGAAGTTAATAAGCTGACAATGCAAGGATGCAGCCCATCAAAGAAATCTGAAAAAGACAAAAGACCGTATTATGGTTTCTAAACATCAAGCAGAACAACCAGTTTCAACATTGATAATAATCAGAAATATTTCTTGAGCAGCATATTAGACGTCTGAAGGATCATGTGACACTGAAGGCTGAAGTGATGATGCTGAAAATGGAAAATATAAGTTTAAAATATATTATAATATTAACTAATTATTTTAAATGGCAATTTTCACAATATTAATGTTTATTATATAAATGCAGATTTGGAGAACTTAATGATCTTCCCTTGAGTGGCATATGTATAATTATTAATTTTTATTAGTTTTATTAGTTTCATTACAGTGAATATATATATATATATATATATATATATATATATATATAATGGTAGATGTATACAGTAAAGTGTGCATTTCAGTAACTGTGTTATTGCTAATCAAACAGTTTAACTACCAGTTAAATAATTAAGGAAACCCAAAGTCCCAATAATGATTGTAACAGTGCTTTTATACAACAGTTTAACAGTTTAATAAGCAGAAGTTAATAATGAGTAATTTACATTTTAGACACAATGTTGCCAGCTGCTTTCTCTGTTTTGATCTGCCAATGAAAATAATGTTCAAACACAACAATTTCAGCACACAGAATTAGTGTTTAGTTCCTGTATGATTCAGTGTTTTAAACAAATCAGTTGAGTAATACAATAAAATACATGTGCATCAACAAGACAATAAGCAATGGTGATTCTTCATAACTTACTTTCTAAATTTATTCTTTCACTTGCAAATAGCAGTCTTATCAAGAAGCATTATGGGCTGGGTAGAAACATTATGGTTCTTGAGTAGCTATATGGCTCTTGGCTCTGGTTTTTGGTGGTTTACTCCATGTCATACTAGATGCTGTGGACTCCAAGATAGAAAGTGAGAGCTGCTTTAGGCAGAACAGATAATACAGCTGATAGCAGCAAACCCATAAGCACAGCAAAAGCTGCTATATCAAAAGTAATTACGATAGTAGAGCCAAAGATCTGCCCTCAGATCAGTGGTGAGTAGTCAGAGCAGATAGTGATGTTCAATACTTAAGACACGTTCTCACTATATCTGCTGCAGAGTTCTTAAATGCATCTCATTACTGCACATTCATCACACTATTAAAGCAGTGTTATTACATATCATCTTGGTTTTATAGTTACAACAGGAACAAGTCATGACTTAGAGAAAAGCTTCATAAATATTCTTTAATTCAATAAGTGGACATTACAAATTAATTTCTGATGTCAATCAGAGCTAATAATTTCCTTCAACTGCTTGTGAAGTGTAAAACCACTCTGCCATGCAGTTGAGTGCAGATGAGGGGTCTAATAGCAATGTTTTGCACTATATTCGATTAGAATTATGAAAAGCAGCTAATACCAGCTCATGCTGTCACGCTTTATAGCGGCTCCACAGGGCCAGTATTAAATAGACTGTGTCCTTGGCCTGCCAGCTGTCAAATATTCTTTGGGGACAATGTCTGTCTAACTCTTGCCCTTAAGAGGACTGCAAAGTCATTGGGCAGCACTGCCTGCATTCTGATGGCCTTTGGTGATATTCCAGTCAACATACGTCTGACTCATGGGAAACCCATTTATTCCATCACAAAGATGTGTTATCTGCCAAAACATGCATTCATACAGTCAAATAGAAAATAATAGACACTGACCGCTAAATTAGACTCACTGTTCTGCTAAAAAGCAATTAACTGTTCTTTTTTTACATGTATACAGTCTGAATGTTGTATTGTGGATCAAAAATCGGATTCCACTGGTTCTAAAAGAAATTTGCTGTTTTAAAGCTGCAGTGAATAATTTCTTTCACTAATGTAAGAAAATAAATGTTCTTTAAGACAAACTTGTTGTTGCATTGCCTTGCCTAGATTTGATTGATGTATTGATTAACTGATTTTAACAGTTTTAATGTTACTGTAAAGGCCATATAAATCTGAATGGGCATAAGCTTTGGTAGTTGCTAAGGTGCTTTGATTCTGCTGGTTTGTAGGATGTTGCTCGAGTGTTCTGTGTGGCTGATTGGCTGAAGGTCTTGCTAGGTAGCTGATGTGAACTGGTCGATAAACAGATAGATAAGTGATTTAATTTAATTGTGCACAGGAAATATCAGGAACCCCAAATATTGGACTAAACCAGTGGTTCGCAACTGCATTTCTCAGGGCCCACCGCTCTGCACATTTTGGATGTTTCTGAATTTGACACACTCAGTTCATGGATCTTTCTCCTAACAAGCTGATGATCTGAATCAGGTGCGTTAAATGAGGGAGACATACAAAATGTGCAGAGCAGTGGGCCCTGAGGACTGGAGTTGAGAACGAGTGGACTAAACCAAGCTGGAAAGCTCTAGAACTGAAGTCTGGAATATCTAAAACATGTTTGTGTAAGAATAAATATAATAAAAAACGTTAACATAATGACTGTTTTCAAAGAGGTATTCATAACACTCCCATTGTGCTCATGATACTGAGCCAGTGTTGTTACACCAGTGGTTCTTAATCCTGGTCCTGGGGTCCCCTGCTCTGCACATTTTGCATGTCTCTTTTATAAATAAAGGAGATGTGCAAAATGTGCTGAGCAGGGGGCCCCCCAGGACCAGGATTGAGAATCACTGTGTTACACTATTCAGGGAAGTCAACCTATAAATAGCTTACTTACAGTTGTCTGCACATTAAAGTCTTGGAATAGTAGAATGTCTGGCCTGCTTATTTATGCCATAAATCTAAAAAGATCCAGATCGATCCAGGTTGGAGCACCACTTGTGATCTACAGCTGCAGGTCGTCACATATCACTGCTGATAAATTAATTCAAAATGCTTGTCCATGTACTACCAGAGAGTTTAACTAGTAAAAAATAAAATGGATTATGGCCAAATACTGTATATCCCAAGAGGCAAACCTAATCAATGTTTATTGACTGTGACAAGATAATTGTCATGTCAAAGAGCACTTTGGCATCAGTGCTGCCAGTCAGAGCTGTCCAACAGTCAGGATCAGTGGAGTCTTAATGTAATTCACATTTCTGCTTCACAGTTACAGACATGGGATGGATATTCTTACTGACGCCACAATTGGATCTATAGGATTGCAATATGCTGTGATTTGATTAGAGTGCGCCTGAGCTTTCTTCCTGTCATGATAATTGTCCCTTTTTCTTAGACTTCGTAGCACATTTAAATTTTCCCAAAAACGCATGGGACTCATGCCAGCAATAAAAAAAGACAGAACACGTCCTCAAATAAAACTGAACAGACTGATTCAACTGTCACTTTTGCCAAATTTCCCTCCAAAATAAGCCTACTGCAGTGGTTCCCAACCACGTTCCTGGAGGCCCCCAACACCGTATGTTTTCCATGTCACCTTCATCAAACACACCTGATTCAGATCATCATCTCATTAGTAGAGACTCCAAGGCTTCAAATGGGTGTGTCAGACAAAGGAGAGATGCAAGATGTGCAGTATTGGGGGGCCTCCAGGAACCACTGGCCTACTGTATCACTAAGGCCTAATCCACACGTACACAGGTATTCTTATAAACTGAAAAAAACAGCATACGCTGGTAGGTATGTTTTGATGCTGGGATGCTGGGTAGGTATGTTTTGATGCTGGTTTAAGCTGGCCCTTAGCTGGTTTATGCTGGTCCTTAGCTGGTTTATGCTGGTCCTTTGCTGGGTTATGCTGGTCCTTGACCAGCAACATTACTGTTGTTGCTGTTTTTTTCACCAGGGTTAAATATGAAGCGTCTGAATAATATGTATCTTTTTAAATAGTAATAATTCATTTGCTTCATGGAGAGCTTGTCTAAACAGACAAGTAGGAGACCAATAACTTCCTCTCATTCTTTCCATTACACAAATGTCTCATTAAAAATGTCTACAAATTAGTAGTTTGCCACTGGGAGGCAATCTCAATGAACTCGCATGATTCACAGGTTTACAGTCATCACCCCCTAATGGCATACCATTGACCATTTACGTTATGACATAACGAACCCTCGTTTACTAAAATCAGTTGACTTTGGCAGTTGATACCAGTTTCGAAACTAATGATTCACAGAGGTTTCGAAGCTTCATGAAGCAGTGTTTTTAAAAAGCATCCATCACTAGCGCAGACTCTAGCTCCAACTGAATCACTACTTTGTAGATTCTGGTTGCAAATTACATCATTTTTGCAAATGACAGAGGCCATACTGAGCTGTTTTGGCTTTACTTTTCTGTAATGGGAGGAAGTGGAGATGTGTCAACCATGTCAGCTGAAAGATCATCTGAATTGCTTTAGGAAGGTTTCAGAAGGGGAATGAGGTGAGTGAGTTGGGATCGGGTCATCTGTGTTGTTTACTGAAATAACAAAATCACACAGCAGGAAGGTGGGCGGTGCACGCATACAAACTACTGAGCAAAACACTTGGATTTATGACTGCATTGACAAGGCCCATTAAGCATCATTTGCGCTGCCAGCAGTTTCCCATCGTCACGCCTCTCCTGTGATCACACCACGCTTGTCATGAGCCTGGTTTGCGTCTGGAGACAGGAAGGTCTGCGCGACAATGATTTAAGGGGCGTGCAAACTGACAGTCATTAAATAGCTGGAGGTTAACCAGTCGCTGTATTGCTGAACAAAGGCATCTGAGTTGCTGTAACTCAAATATGATGCAACTTAAAAGACTGCAGGTTTGAACCCCACTAGGGATGTTCTTGGCACATCTAGAAGCAATGTGTTTTAGCACTGAAATCCAGTGTTGGGGAAAAAGGTGTTAGAAAAGGTGTTTTTTTTTTTTTTTTTTGGAACTGAAAGTTAGTCTGAAAACTAGGACATAGAATATTAAAAAAACAAACAAACAAGCAAAAAATATGGCCTATTGCACCATTTTATCTTTTAAAAATACCTAAAGCAAACAAGTGAAGATATAAACTAGCATCATAATCCAATATACAGTGCAAAAAAGGAAGCCCACTTTTTTAGCAGCAACGTTTCTTCAATAAAAAGTCGAAGACTTGAACCAAAATATCTCTGCAAGGAATCTCACTACAAACTATGATTTGAAGGTAAAAAGTATTTAAACATCAGCTTTGGATTGTGATGATTCCAGAGTTAAAACAAGCATAAAATCAGCAACATGTGCATTTATCAAAATATTCTGCTTATATTATATATAAGCAAATGATGCCATTAAACAAATATTTGCAATACCCTTTGGGTTGGTCCTACATTGATTTTGGGATTCACTGTGAAAATATGTGACCCTGGACCACAAAACCAGTCATAAGGTTCAATTTGTACAACTGAATGAATAAGCTTTCCATTTGATGTATGGTTTGTTAGGATAGGACAATATTTGTCTGAGATACAACTATTTGAAAATCTGGAATCTGAGGGTGCAAAAAAATTAAAATATTGAGAAAATCGCCTTTAAAGTTGTCCAAATGAAGTTCTTAGCAATGCATTTTACTAATCAAAAATTAAGTTTTGATATTTATTAATGGAAGGGAATTTACAAAATATCTTCATGGAACATGATCTTTAATCAATATCCTAATGATTTTTGGCGTAAAAAGAAAAATCGATATTTTGACCCATGTATTTTTGACTATTGCCACATATACCCGTGCTACTTAAGACTAGTTTTGTGGTCCAGGGTCACATATGTTTATGATTACAAGTTTTAAATATACCTGCAAGCAGAAATTAAGGAGCCATGCGCAAAGAAGGCAAAATAAATCACGCCAGCATGGCTAGCAGCATCAGAACAACTGCATCAATGAGCAATTAAAGACATATTTTAGAGTTTAAGCAAAACGGCTGAAAAATCAAATACAGTCCTTATTAATGTGATTGAAAGATTGATCACTCTCGACCAGTAAGTGTTGCCGTTACGAAATTGATGTGGTGTGGTCAGTGTGAGGTGACAATGGCACAAATAAAGTTTGGAGTCATTTTGGCATTATGCCTCACATTTTTTGTGGCTCTGTACGAATACAGTTTTGGCTATTGACATAAAATCCATAACTTAGTGTCAACACTGTCTGAAGATGGTCTGACTCAATTTTGGTGAAAATCAGACCATCTGTCTAGGACAAGTTTGAAAAAGTATGTTTTCAACATAAATCAAAATGGCGGACAGGAAGTTCGGCCAACTATGGCATAATTGGTATGCATGTTGTTGGAATGACCCAAGGAATATTTTGAGATCAGTTTCATTACAATCAGCTAATCAAAAGTTAATAGCATTTTTGGAAATTTTATAGTTAATGGTTAATGAATGGTTTATCACTCTTGACCAGTTGGTGGTGCTGTTACCAAATTGATGTGGCGTGGTCAGTGTGAGGTGACAATGGCACATACAAAGTTAGGTGTCAATATGTCAAAGCTTTGCAGAGATACAGCTTCAGATGCAGTTTGGCATCTTTCCAGCAAATTCTTTGATGCGTTAAATGAAAACCATTTCGTTTTTTGACACAAAATCCATAACTTTTTGCCACACTGTTCTGAAGATGATCCGAGTCAAATTTGGTGAAAATCGGACCAACGGTGTAGAAGGCTAATTTTGGCATAATTGATATCCATTTTCTCAGCATTACCCAAGGAATCTATAGAGATCATTTTTATTACAACAGGCCAAATCAAATGATATTTGTATTTTTTTTTTTATTTCTTTATAACTTTTGGCCACAACATGGCGTTGCCCTCAGACTTTTTGAGTACTGACAGGGTAAGGTGCTGAAGACACATACCGAGTTTTGTAGCGATACACCAATGTGTTCGTAAAATCTAGCATTTTATGACAAAATCCAAAATGGCTGACATGGGAAACTTTGGTATGCTCCTCCAAATCTAAAGAGACCAGTTTTGTGATTTTTTTTTTGGCCAAAGCATTCAGAAGTTATAAACAAAGCTAGCCATTTTTCATATCTCCTGACCACTAGGTGGCACAGTGCCAAAACACTGCAGGTAGCCTCAGGTCATGCTTGTTATAACACACACCAAGTTTGGTCTCAATACGCTTAAATGTTGCAGAGATATAGCCTCAAATTGATTTTTGTGTGCTCTTCATTGTTTCCGTTTGCACATTATTCGAGAACGGTTTGACTAAACAACTTGAATTCCATAACTTTTTGCCAGTATGGTCTAAAGATGATCTGAGCTAATTCTGATGAAAATCAGACAAACTGTCTAGGACGAGTTCAAAAAGTATATTTTTTAGCCATTGATTCCAACTGTAAAACTGATGCAAAATTTTCATATATACAGACAACTATATACATACTTATATATTTGGTATTATTATTTCTGATATTTTAGGCAACCCAACCCAATAACATGAGCTCTATTTTTCCCAAAGTTCTACAAAGGTATACAAACTATACTGGTGATAAAAGTAGATCAGGATGCTTTCATATGAGATCATGGTTGTTCTTAGTTACAGTGTTTTCAATAACTACTTCCTGTGCTTTTAAATTATGTTTATCTCTCATTTAGCTAATGTCAAACCCATTACTACTTGGCTGTCTGGAACACACAATGGTAATTTTTGGGTTAAATGACCATGAACTGTTGTTGCTGGTAAATAGTCTTTTACACTGGGATAGATGTAGCTCTGTAATAAGCATAAAATCTCACACACAGTCAAAAAATAGAGTCAAAATGGTCTTCTACTATGCAATAGCAGGAAATGCACACTGTATTATTCATTTGGGGCTCATTTACTTGCAAGGACATTGCTGCTCTGTTTGTTTGTAATGAAAGCAGTTAAAAAGAAGAAATACACAGCAACCAAAATTGGTTTTTAATTCTACATCTGGAAATGTATTAGGTTTTAACATTTCTGTCAACACAGACTGCATACACTAATTATAAGTAGCAGGAAAATGCCATTTGTAGCACAGCAGATATAAAGAACACCATTTGAAAAGACTGCCTGTACCTGAGCTCACAGTAAGATGCACACATAGACACCACATTTGATGGGTGGCCATAGAGCAACTATTGAGAAATCACCATGGAAACAGTAGCCACGGGAACACCTAACTTCATCAGAGACTTAGAGACACCTGAAGCCATCCAGGATGGTTTGACTGATCTCTAGTATTCGACTAGGGCACCTTCAGGAAAGTAATGAATTTCAGTTCACTGAATTCCCACCTATGCCATGCAGCTCTCAGATCACATCAGATCAGATGCCCACGGGTGCAATATGTATTCTGAAGTTGTTTTATATTGCCAGTGTAGCATGCTGAGCACTACAGACACATCACAGGAGTAGAAAAAAAATCCTGCAGAATTGAGATTACATAAACAACTGAATGAAGATAAATCATCTGGAATCTTTCAAGAGGCTCTCTTTCAAGAAACAGTGCTGACAGTACAAAAATAAAACAAACAAACAAGAGTGACAAAAGGTAAGATGGGATAATGTGTAAACCACAAATTTTTCTCAAATAACACTGTATAACACGCTGGATGTGAGCAGCACGACAAGTGACATTAAACAGACACAGGGTGATTTGCTAAGACTGGCTGATCCATCTATCACATTCACAATTGGTATGTTACTATAAACAAGCCAAAATATTCTAGTACTGCTTGTTTGTTGCTTTATTTGTGTACATATCAAATAGAACCTGAATTTTCACTTGACTAAAGAAAAAAAAAAGTCAGAAGAGCACCTCACACTAATGGATTACAACATCAACTGAGCGCAGATAAATCATTGAATGACTTCATAAGGCATGAACTCACTAAAAACCATTTGAATGGGAAATAATGTGTCTAAAATGCAAATCCAGAGCTGTAAAAGCTTGTGTAGCAGCTTTGGCCCTGGTGATCCCATTTGCTTAATGGCCAATTGATCATCATCTGACTGGACAGAGTGTTTGTGCAGTGGCTTCTGGTGAGAAAGCACAGTGTCACTTATTATGACAAAAATGCACAACGCCAATAAGCAAGAAGCATGATTTTGAACATCAAACTAAATGCCTTTAGATTTTATTTAAATGTGTGTCTAACTCCAAGCACACGGTGTACAGGAACAGACACGTCGAATTTCAAGCACAGTCAGTCATGTGCATCACTGTTTCATTTATGCGCCATGTGTTTTAAAGTCCTCCCCATTTAAAAGACTGTCCAATTATCTTCTGGAGAACATCAGTAGTTCAACTAATTGCATTGCTATTTGTAGAGATCCTCCTGCCCAACACTGTCAAGAACCGCAGTAGACAGTTAATTACACACACTTTCTGGATCTGCAGCAACTGCATAGAGATGTCTCAAACATCGTTTACTAGATCTAAAATGATTTTCTGGAATTCATATGGACACTTGCTTAACTAGCAACAATGGCTTGGACTGTTATAAGCGAGAGCCTCTAAGCAATGAATCTGTAGTCAAAGTTTGTAATTTTTACAGAAAAATACTGAAAAATGTAACCTGTTTATTGGTAACTGGTTTATTGGTTGCCTTACCATATACATTGAAAAACTGTTCACTTTGTATCAGGGCTCTCAAGTTTTAGAAAACGTTTGGAGTCTGTTAGGAGAGAAGCCCCTCGGCCCCATGCAATTCTCTCCAGTTTTTGCTAGAAGTTAAATTGTATCTATTGTTCAAAATTGACCAGCACAAAATAGAAACTATAACAACTGGTAATTTTGATTAAAGTCAAATTCATAAAAATAAAATAAAATGTTGTGTATATTTCAAAAATACAAATGTATCAAAAATCAAAAGAAACATGGCCCCAAATGAGCCAAGGAGTGCTCAAAGTACATACTGTAGGTCTACACATACAGTATTGCAGAACCTGCCATGAGCATGTCAAGCTGTGTGTGTGTGAGAGAGAGAGAAAGTACATATTTCAGCTTATGAATGGCATTTTGTATTGCAAGTGTTTGTTGCACATATTGATGCCTTGATGACAGTGGTAGGGGCTCAAACTTAACTAGTAACTAGTTAATGGAATTACATAATTTAATTACAAAATAATTGTAACTAATCAGTTACAGTTGCTGAGAATGTATAGTTAAATTACAGTTACTTACGAAAATTACAAAGGGGTTACATCTGAATATTTTCATACAGATTTGATTCATTTCTTTCCCAAATTGCATTGACTGCTCTAAAATATGAGACAAAATGTTTCAGAAGTTTAGGACACATGTTTATTCAATAACTGATTTATTTCCATATTTGGGTTTATGTATATGGATTTTTTTTTAAGATTAACTTTGGCTTTGAATTTGGCTATAGGCCTATTCCCCAACATCAGCTCTCACTATATTTGATCACGGGCAAGTGATTTCGTTCAGGAATCGTAAAATGAAGAAAAAAAAACAGAAGAATGGGTTATCTACTGCATTTATTTTGTTAGTTTTTAGTAAATACAAATGGCAACGTCCCGTGTATGCGCGTCCATGTTGCCGAGTGACGAACGTGACTGAAGTGGGATCACGTGACTTACCCGAAAACAAAAAATTCAAATTTCTGATATTTGCTGGTAGGTGGCATTTAACTGTCAAGACAGCTATGAACTCCCCCTGCAAGCCTGCGCCTCGTCCATTAACATTATATAGCGGGACAAGTTATCCCTCACTTTTTAGCGTGAGAAATGCAAGGTGTGGCGTGAGAGCGTGTGAACTGGTTGAAATGCGTGTGTCTCACAGTGAATGCGTGAGACTTTAGAGCCCTGTTGTATACACATAAACTGCTTTCAAATGGTTTTTGGAGGCACATGCAATGAATTACATTACAATTTACAATGACAACAGCAAAAAGACATTCCCAGAAATCCTTGTGGGAGGCATAATGAATGATTAGATTCTAAATAAATAATTGTGGTTGTTCTAATGTTTGTTAAGGCACCTTAAGGTGTTTTGTGTTGCAGTTTCTGCTTTTCATTTCCATTTAAGCAATGGGCCTTTGTCAATTATTTATCACGTGACTTATGTTTCAGACAAAAAAGTGCCAGTTTGTTCATATATTGTTTTTCATCAAGGACAATTGTTCCAAAAGAAGCTAAAACATCAAGCTTTGAGTATCATTAAGCAACAGACAGACAGTCAGTCAAAACAATAATTTAAAACCTTAAAACTTATAAATTATATAGGGTACAACAGGGCTGTAAAGGTGCCCTCGGGTAAAATGCACCTTTGATATTATTTTCCTTGAAACCACTAGATGGCAGAAAAACACAGAGTAGCACTTTCCAAAAAATCCGCTTTTCAAGATACACATGCAAATTTGGCTGATGCTTGGTGCCGATTCTGTGCTTACTTGATGTAATATTTGATGTTTTTGTTGTAGGTTAAAGTAGCAAATGAGAAACGTTAAAATTCTGGAATATATCCTGACACAAAGGTCTTCTAAATGATTTTCATTTTTGTTTAAGATAATTAAAGCAACAGTTTTCAAATAACAAAAGAATATGTAAAAGGATGGTATTTGAGGTAAAAAGCATTCTGCTGTTGGGGCTAAAAGTCACAATAATTCACATGATAATTAATATAAGGCTGACTTATGTTCATTTGCACATTTTTTTCTTAGGGTGTGCCTTTAGCCCTGTTGTACCCTATGTATTATTATCTTATTGTGTTATATATATATAGATAATGACATGCTGGTGTGCGCTGGTGAGATGATGTGTAACATTCATTAGCACTCCCGTCATAGCCCCGGGCAGAATGGCAAACAGACGCTGAGCATGAATAAAACTCTTGCAGGTCTGATAATTGGAGTCTGTGCTGTAGAAACTCTAAATGTTTCACCTTTAAGAGCACTGTCCCAAAACTGTCATTATAAATTCTGCAGTGGTTAGAGACAGGAAGTGGATGTTGTGCCCTTGTTCTCCAATGTGAGCCCAGAATCTCTCAATGGAAGATATGGATGTTTGTGGCAGGTTGCACTGTAGACACAGTGGCTGTTAGCAACATTGATTGGCTTCCCATTACTGAATGTACTTTTTAAGGGCACTGATTAGACTGCTCTTCAGCTGCTCTGAGCAATTTTATACTCTACATTGATTGAAATGAATAAAACATAAAAATAGAACTAACAGAGTAGCTTTAACAGAATCCAAGGGCTGGCTTTGCATTGGTGTGTTGTTTCAGAACAATACATACTCATTAAAAAAAGAAAGCACTCTCAGTGGAGACATTATTTGCAAGCACCACTATTACTATTGCTTATGCATTTGCACAAACCAACTCTCATTATATTCCAGCATGTAATGTTGTTTTGGACATTAATGTTCTTAAATCCTCTGGCTTGTTAAGAAGAAGTGTGCTGTTATTTTACTAAGCAATTAAAATGCTGTGCGCCTGAAGCGCTAAAACAAACTAAAGTTCCTTATCTAAAAAATAAATCAATTGAATTGATCAAGGAGCCATCAAAACAACTAGTAAATAACCACCTAACAACTCACTGAGAATACCTACATACTAATGTCCAAACCACCCCCAAAATACTGTATCTACTGTATAGCAATTACCTGGCAACCACTCACAACACTCACTTTTACATGAGAAAACTTACTCCCAAAGCTGTGATGATTGACACTGTGGTAACCATTTTCTGTTTATGGAATCCGCTGTTTCTGACCAAATTAATATTACAGAAAGCAAAGAATTGTTATATTTGACACACTCAGACAGCACTCTGTTGAAGTGTTGCCATGCCCACTTATAGTTTGGGCTTGGAGTTATTAAAGTGGCAGCTGTGGGTTGTGATCATATTTCCCAAATAAATAAAAAAAAAAAAAAAGATTTTCAAGCAAGATCTGGCAACATTAATGAGTGTAGCTCTCTGATGTCATTAACTAGTTGTTCAGCTTGGTTCGGTTCTGTACACATTAAAGGCATAGTTCACCCAAAAGGGAAAACGTCTAGGTTACGTACGTAACCCTCGTTCCCTGAAGGAGGGAACGGAGACGTTACATATGGGAACTCGCTTGAGAGTCCAATCATCTCCAAGCCTTATTCAAAAGGCCAATGAACATTCATGAACATTGGCGAGTGGTATTTGCATTCCGAGCCACTCCCTCGTACATACGGGTATATAAGATGGCGGCGTGCAACCACTCATTCAGGCTTTTCCTGAGGAGCCGAGCTGCAGCCTGGCGTCAGCGCGACGTAAGGTCGTGGCAGGGGATGTAATGTCTCCGTTCCCTCCTTCAGGGAACGAGAGTTACGTACGTAACCTAGACGTTCCCCTTCAGTCGTTTCACTACGACGTTACATATGGGAACAGACCCATGGAACAGGCCACGAACCAGACGTCGAGTTACGCAACACACCGCGTGCCGACAGGCAGGCGTGTCAGCAGACGGATATGAGCGTAACCTTCCTAACGCCCTGGGGGCCAATAGGGGGGGCCCCACAGGGATGTCAGTTGTACTGAAGCAGGAGTTGGGGGGGCGGAGCACATGAAATCTCTACATGTGGAACAAAAGAAATTCAATATATCCATAGATTTTAGGGATATATGAGGGAAACATCGGCCTTCTGGCTGACCGTGGAAAAATACTGAAACATGTTGCCACAACCTGCTGGGCGAAGGAGACCCAACCGGAGCACAGACAAGCACTACTCCGCACTAGGCCTGACTGCGGGGCATGGAGGACCAGGTTCGCCGGAGGGAACAACTGAGGGAAATAGCGCACGGATCCATTAGGAATGGCGCAGCAAGCCGACACCAGCCGGACTCCCGCTCGCCTGTGATGTCTATGTTAAGACACGGGAGGATACGGCCTCTACGCGAAAGTTGTAGAACCTGGCGAAGGTATTAGGTGTCGCCCAACCCGCAGCTCTACAGATATCTGCTAGTGAGGCGCCATGAGCCAACGCATAGGATGAGGCAACACTCCGTGTGGAGTGGGCACGAACACCTAAGGGGCATGGCTCTCCCTGGTTTTGGTACGACAGGGAGATGGCATCTACCACCCAATGGGCCAACCTCTGTTTGGAGACAGCATTCCCTTTCTGCTGACCTCCAAAGCAGACGAAGAGCTGCTCGGTGCGTCTGAAGTGCCGAGTGCGGTCCACGTATATACGCAGAGCACGAACTGGACACAGCAGCGCAGAGGCTGGGTCTGCCTCCTCCAGGGGCAGAGCTTGCAGGTTCACCACCTGATCGCGGAAAGGCGTGGTGGGAACCTTGGGCACATAACCGGGCCGGGGTCTCAGGATGACGTGAGAATCGCCGGGCCCGAATTCTAGGCACGCTTCGTCGACAGAGAAAGCTTGTAGGTCCCCTACCCTCTTGATGGAGGCCAGTGCAGTCAGGAGCGCTGTCTTAAGTGACAGATATTTTAGCTCAACCGACGCAAGTGGCTCAAATGGGGCCTCCCGCAGGCCCTGGAGGGCGACGGAGAGGTCCCAAGAGGGTATGGGGTGCGGCCTGGGGGGATTAACCCTTCTCGCACCCCTCAGGAACCTCACGATGAGTTGGTGCTTACCTAGGGATGTTCCATCCACTGCATCGTGGTACGCTGCAATGGCAGCAACGTACACTTTGAGAGTTGAAGGGGACAGCCTGCGCTCCAACTTTTCCTGCAGGAAGGAAAGCACTACTGCAATCGTACATCTCTGTGGGTCCTCCCCGCGAGAGGAACACCAGTCGACGAACAGACCCCATCTCAGCGCATAAGCCTGCCTTGTGGAGGGGGCTCTGGACTGAGTGATAGTTTCTATCACGGCCTGTGGAAGGCCGGAGAGGTCTGACGCGTCCCGTCCAGGAACCAGACGTGCAGGTTCCACAGGTCGGGGCGCGGGTGCCAAATTGTGCCCATCCCCTGAGAAAGAAGGTCTCTCCTCAAGGGGATTTTCCAGGGAGGGGCTGCCGCGAGGGAAATGAGTTCTGGAAACCAGGTCCGGGTGGGCCAGTATGGCGCAACCAGCAGAACCTGCTCCTCGTCCTCCCTGACCTTGCACAGTGTCTGTGCAAGGAGGCTCACTGGGGGAAAGGCGTACTTGGGCCCCGGAGGCCAGCTGTGTGCCAGTGCGTCCCTGCCGAGGCTGTTGGGAGCCTCGTTGAGGGAGTAGAACCGCTGGCAGTGGGAGGATTCGGGGGAAGCAAACAGATCTATCTGGGCCTCCCCGAAATGGCTCCAAATCAGCTGGACTGTCTCGGGGTGGAGTCGCCATTCTCCAGGATGGGTGGACTGCCGTGAGAGCTGGTCGGCTGCACGGTTGAGTTCTCCTGGAATGTGAACGGCACGTAGCGATTTCAGCCACGTTTGACTCCATAGGAGCAGATGGCGGGCGAGTTGTGACATGCGACGGGAGCGTAGACCACCCTGACGGTTGATGTAGGCTACAGTCGCTGTGCTGTCGGTGCGAACAAGCACCTGCTTGTGACGCAACGTCGGTCGGAAGCGACGAAGGGCCAGAAGCACAGCCAACAACTCTAGGCAATTGATATGCCATTGCAGTCGAGGTCCTGTCCAGGAGCCCGATGCTGCTTGCCCGTTGCATACAGCACCCCAACCCGTGGAAGAGGCATCCGTGTATACCACAAGATGCCTGGAGACTTGTCCCAAGGGGACTCCGGCCTGAAGGAAGGCCGGGTCTGACCACGGGCTGAACAGGCGGCTCATGCCCATCTCGGGACTCGATCGTGTAACCAGCGCTGAAGTGGTCTCATATGAAGCAGGCCGAGCGGCGTCACTGCGGCTGCGGCTGCCATATGCCCCAGAAGCCTCTGAAATGTTTTGAGAGGGACCGCTGTTTTGTGTCTGAATGACTCCAAACACTTCAGCACTGACTGCGCGCGCTCGTTGGTGAGGCGGGCTGTCATACTGACCGAGTCCAGCTCCACACCGAGAAAAGAGATCCTCTGCACTGGGGAGAGTTTGCGCTTCTCTCGGTTGACCTGAAGGCCCAGATGGCTGAGGTGCCGGAGCACCAAGTCCCTCTGTTCGCACAACAGATCTCGCGAGTGAGCTATGAGAAGCCAGTCGTCGAGATAGTTGAGGATGTGAATGTCCGTCTGCCAAAGAGGGGACAGGGCAGCCTCCGCGACTTTCGTGAAGACGCGGGGAGAGAGGGAGAGGCCAAATGTAAGCACTTTGTACTGATACGCTCGACCCTCGAAAGCAAACCGTAGGAAGGGTCTGTGTCGAGGCAGAATCGAGACGTGAAAGTACGCGTCCTTCAGGTCGATGGCTGCGAACCAATCCTGGTGACGAATGCATGTTAGCATGCGCTTCGTCGTGAGCATCTTGAACGGCAGCCTGAGAAGGGACCGATTCAGGGCTCGAAGATCCAGGATGGGTCTTAACCCACCGCTCTTTTTGGGCACGATGAAGTAAGGACTGTAAAACCCTGACTTCATCTCGGCTGGAGGGACAGGCTCGATTGCATCCTTCGCCAGTAGGACTGCAACCTCCGCACGAAGCACAGCGGCATGTGTATCCGAATGGACAGAAGTGGAAAGGACGCCTCTGTACCTGGGCGGACGCCTGGCGAACTGAATCGCATAGCCGAGACGTACCGTCCGAATCAACCACCGCGAGGGGCTGGGAAGCTGAAGCCAGGCTCCCAGCCTGGTCGCCAGGGGTATCAAAGGGACGTTGACCGACGTAACCGCAGTGGGGCAGCCTGGGGGGGGAAGGGGAAGGGGACTGATCCCAGAAGGAAGAACGTCCTGGAGAAAAGTCAGACTGCACTGGGCAGCGCTTACCTTCTTCCCTGGTTCCCACGCTGGCGACATCAGGCTCCGAGTCCGAGTCCGAGGAGACACTTCTTGGGCGCTGCTCAGAGAGGGAACTCGGGGCCTGAACCCCGGAGGTGAGAAAATTGACTCTTTCTGGGACCTTGTGGGTACCGCCGACCCGTAGGCCGACGGCAGCGTCTGAGCACACAGCAGCTCCCGGCCCTCCACCGGGAGTGGGGACGTTGATGTTGTCGTCCCCCAAAGAGCAATTTCCTCCACCTCCGGGTTGCCCGCGTCAGGGACGCTGCGCAGATCTTTTGCGGGTGACCGGTCCCTGAGAGGCGGGCGGCGCCCCTCTCCCGCGGGCAGCTCGACGTCGGGCTGCCAATCTGGCGTCGTGCACCTCAGCAGGGGACGGAGCTGGTTGTTTCTTTGCGGCCGGGGGGGGGGCGCCCTCGGCGACGAGCAGGCGGAGGTGGGGGCCCCGCGGACGTGGTTGGAATGTCGCGGCGGGGCAGGATGTGTTTAATCGCCTCCATCTGCTTTTGTGTCGCCGAATAGGCCGCCCTGGGAGATAGGAGCGTCGAGAAACCGCGATTTGTCGACGTCTGCCATCTGGGCCAGGGTCAGCCATAGGTGTCGCTCCTGGACCACTATGGTGGACATCACCTGACCAAGGGAACGCGCCGTCACCTTCGTAGCTCGGAGGGCGAAGTCGGTGGCGGCGCGGAGTTCCTCCATTGCACCCTGGTCAGAACCTTTCTCGTGCAGGTGTTTTAACACCTTGGCCTGGTACACCTGTAAGGTGGCCATGGCGTGCAAGGCGGTGGCAGCCTGTCCAGCGGCGTGATAAGTCCGGCCCGCGAGAGCGGACGAGAACTTACACGCCCTGGAGGGGAGATGGGGCCGATCCCGCCAGGGGGCGGCGCCACGCGGGCATAGGTGCACCGCGATAGCGCGCTCAACCTGAGGGACCGCCTCATAACCCCGGGCTGCACCGCCATCGAGAAAGGCGAGGGGAGAGGAGCTGGGACGTGGACGAGATGAGTGCGGGGCTCGCCAAGTCCTCACCAGCTCCTCATGCACCTCCGGGAAGAAAGGCACTGGGGGAGAGCGCGGCGGTGCCGCGGGAGCCCTCCCCAGAAACCAATCATCCAGCCTAGAGGGATCGGCCGGAGGTGTTTTGGGCACCTCCAGACCGATCTCCTTGGCGGCTCGGAGGAGCATAGCCGACAGTTCAGCATCCGTCTCAGACGGGGCGGCAACCGCAGAGGGGTACCGACCCGCCAAGTCGTCAGCCTCACCGCCTGGCTCTCCCTCTGATGTTGCAGCAGACATCTCAACGTCGTGGGGAGCGCCAAAGGAGACACCCAGCCCGCTGTACGGGGAGGTGTACTGCTCTGGCAGCTCAACGGGACCGCGCCGTGACACAGAAGTCCGCGGGGCTTTAGGGGCCGACGGAACATTCTGTACGGTCACTTGAATGTCCCCCAAGTGCCTTGCCGCGGCAGCCGAAAAACCTTGACGGCTCAACGACTTACCGCGGGAAGACGACAAGGGGTGCCTACCCATGAATGAGCGGCGGGACTTTAACGCGGCCATGGACATACGCTCGCAATGAACGCATGTACCATCCGTGAACGCTGCCTCAGCGTGCTCTTGGCCCAGGCACGTGAGACAGTGATCATGTCCGTCCACAGAAGCGAGGAAACTACCGCACCCGGAAGCGCACGGCCGGAGAGACATACCGGGAAGATGCCCTCGACAGCCGTGAGAAATTCACTCTTTTTGAAATCCCGGTCCGCCCAGGGAGGAACCGCGGCACAACCGTGCACTCAGACGGGGCGCTCGCTGGAGTGCGGGAGGCGTTGATGCCGTGAAAACGGCAGCCCGCAGGATTATGCTGACGGCTGCCAAACGCTCTTTTAGAAGCAAGCTCTTTTAGTTGTTTGGCAGCACGTCAGCAGAGAGAGTGGAACTCTGGAACTCTTTTTTTTTTTTCTTTTCTTACGGCTCAGGAAACGAGGCTCCAAAAGCAAAAGTCTGAATGAGTGGTTGCACGCCGCCATCTTATATACCCGTATGTACGGGGGAGTGGCTCGGCATGCAAATACCACTCGCCAATGTTCATGAATGTTCATTGGCCTTTTGAATAAGGCTTGGAGATGATTGGACTCTCAAGCGAGTTCCCATATGTACCTGCCTTATGATTTACTCACCCTCAAGCCATGCTATGTGTATATGGCTTTCTTCTTTCAGACAAATACAATCGGAGTTGCATTTAAAAATGTCCTGGCTCTTCCAAGCTTTATAATGGCAGTGAATGGGTGTTGAGATTTTGAACCCCAAAAAACTCCATCTATACATCATAAAAAGTACTCCACATGGCTGCAGGGGGTTAAAAAGGCCTTTTGAAGTGAATCAATGCATTTGTGTAAAAAAATATCCTTATGTAAAACTTTATAAACTGTAATCTCTAGCCTCCGCTAACTGCTGAACATACGTTCATGAGAAAGTGGGATTCCAGCTGATGATGGTGTTTTGTTTTGCTCTCTTCTCTACGCTTCCACGTTCTTCACCGCGTACGTCCTACGTCATCCACTGTAACGCCACTCTCTCTATACATTTACACGACAGCTACTGGAAGCTAGAGACTGTATAGAGACTATATATATATAGTAGTCAACATTTGAAGTGGATCAAAACCTTTTGTTAAATTTGTCCTAAAACCAAAAAGAATACCTGTTCTTGTCTTAAGACAACTTTGATTAACTTTTTTTGATCCACTTCAAATGTTGACTACTGTATATATATATATATATATATAGATATTTACGTATTTTTTCGTGCGCAAAAATACGTAAATATCTGATGACTACTTACATGCAATTCACCTTTATTCCTCGAGGCGGCACTGTTTGATAGGTAATAATGACGTGATGTTTAACTCGAAAAAACTAAAGAATGCCATCAGCTAAAATTGAATTGGTTTGAATGGCTTTACTGCAGAACAATTACTGTATACAATAAAATATAAATGTCACTGTTATTTGATGGTGGATGTGGTGAATAAGCTGCCAGAGATCAAACTGTTGATTTTGAAGTCAGTAAAAACGATTGTTTTGCAAATATGGTTGAAATGGCGAATATGATATATATATATATATATATATACACACTACCGTTCAAAGGTTTGGGGTCAGTAAGACTTGTAATAGTTTTTAAAGAAGTCTCTTATGCTCATCAAGGCTGCATTTATTTGATTAAAAATATAGAAAAAAAACAGTAATATTGCAAAATGTTTTTACAATATAAAATAATGTTTTTTATTTTAACATACTTTAAAATAGAATTTATTCCTGTGATGAAAAGCTGAATTTTTATCAGCTGTTACTCCAGTCTTAAGTGTCACATGATCCTTCAGAAATCATTCTAATATGCGGATTTATTATTAGAATGATCAATGTTGGAATAATATCAACAGTTGTGCTGCCAAATATTTTTTGGAACCTGTGATTTTTTTTTTTCAGGATTCTTTCATGAATAACAAGTTTAAAAAGTACAGTGTTTATTCAAAATATAAATATTTTATAACAATGTAAATGATTTATTATTAACTTTTAATAAACTTTTAATTATTAACTTAATACATCCTTGGTGAATAAAAGTATTAATTTCTTGAAACAATAAAAATGTACTGACCCCAAACTTTTGAAAGGTATATATATGTCCGGGTCGATAAAGACCCGAATATGTAATAATGATTGGTGAAACAGTTATGCATTTAAGGGTTAATGAAAATGCTCATCCTCAAGTTCTTTCAATCCTGCATGAGTTTCTTTCTTCTGTTGTATACAGAAACCAACAGCTGATGGTATAGCCATTGACTTCCATAGTATTTTTATCCATACTATGGTCAGTGGGGACAACTAACTGCTTGCTTAACAACTTTCTTCAAAGTATCTTCTTTCGTGTTGAACAGAAGTAATAAAATCATACAGGTTCAAAACAACTTGATGCTGAGTAAATTTTGTTTTTGAGTGAACTATCCCTTTAATCCCTTGGTTGTAGAAAGCGGTTGTCACTCCTGTAACAGAACAGGGTTAAACACTAAATGTGAGTTGACAGCTGTATTTAGCTGCAATGTGTAAATACTGTATGTTACTGTAACGTCACTGTGATCGTGTTGATTTTTGAATCAACTCAGAATAGTTTCATGAGCAGCAATAACACTGCCACTTCACTTAAAGCACAGATGATGGCTCACTGGGACACTTCCTCTGCTCATTCGTTCACCGAAATGATGGCAGCTGCCTCTATCAAATGACAGGATCAAAGGAGTCGACGTTTATTAGTATCCCTCTTTTATCTGCTGTTGGTAAGCTGCAGTGACGCAGAGGAGGGCTTAAAATCGCTTTCCTTTTTCAGAGGGTGAAAACTGGGTGGGGAAATATGCCCTTTTTGCTCAGGGACATCCTGCAGCTTGAAACAAGCTTGACACTGTCTTTATTGCTGCAGGGTTTCAAAGTCACATCACTTTTTAATATTATTTACAATCACATGCGCAAATTTAATGATAAAATGGATTGTTCTGCTTCTGGTCAATACATTGCTCCATAGTAACAGCAAGCAATTGTTTTAATGAAATTTGTCACCCAGTTTATTTATTTATTTATTTATTTGACTCCGTTGTTTAATCACTGGCTCTCTGGAAAGAATTATCCAGAATATTCCAGTATGGCAATGAGCTCAGATCTTCAGTTTTAGCAAAGGGCTGTCAGCTTCTGCTGAATTGGCAGTGGACCAGAAAGAAAAACTGACAACCTTTTCTTTCCATTTTTTCTTGCGGTTTTCGTCCGCCAACCTGCAGGAAAAAAAATAATGACTTAATTACCAAATGTTCAGCAGGACTCCTTGAGCGCACCATCAAACAACCACGTCAGGAGCAATGGCAGGGTTAACCTGAAAGATTAATAACTGCTGTCAGAGCGTTTTACTGCTCACTGGCTCCTCTTCATTTTGTGATACTACAGTACAAGAACACTATTTCTACTGTGGAAACATTATGATCAGTTACAGATGTAGTTTCTAGTAGTTAATTTCAGAGGACTGAAAAATGTAGAGGATTTAGATATGAATGAATAGAAATGAAATAAAATAATAGTACACAGACTTTGATATTTTCTAAAGAAAATAAGTCTGGTGCATGATTTGAGGAATAGTTAAAGTTCCTAAGCAATAGTAACTAAGCAATAGTGTCATGGTGCATAAAATAAACTTGTGTTGGTATATTTTGCGCGTTCAATTTGAAAGCGGTCTAAAGTTAATAAAGCAGAGCAGTTTTTCTGATTGTAGCCAGACTCCCTGTAGTTTATGGCGACAGAGATCGCTGAAGCAGCGTCTGTGAAGGTTCACTGGTCATGAACACCATTACATGTATAAGTTCCTCCCCTGATGGCAGCCAACTGTTGCTTTGATTAGTGCAGGACTGTAGCGCGTGTGTCGTGACTTTATACTCGATATCATATATGGTAAGATTGTCCTTTGGCATTTCTACAGCATTTTCGAAACTCAACACAAAAACACTTCTTTACTGGCATTGATGGATCTATGAAGAACCTTTGACATCCATGGAACCTTCCTATTACACAATAAGTTCTTTATATTATTAAAATGTTCTTCAAACCAAAAAAAAGGTTTCTGTTCACTTAAAGGCTCTTTGTGGAACCAAAAATGATTATTCTATGGCATTGCCATAAAATTACATTTTTGGTAGTGTTATTTTTAATAGTGTATCCACCTTTTTCTTTTGTAAATCTTATGGGTCTGGCTTTTGGTCTCATGCACGTTCAGCTATTTTTAGCTGTACAAATCAGCTTGTTTTGCTGCTTGATATGAGGAGGCTAATTCCATATGACCTCACTAGTACAAATTCATACGATTTTAACGAAAACTTGTGTATTTTACAAGTTGCACAATGCGCAAGAATTTGTACGAATGCCCTACACCTAACCCCACACCTAAACCTACCCATCACTGAAATCGTACAAATTCGTACGATTGAGGGCATACGAATTAGCCACTTCATAAAATATGTACAAATTGCTTGTGAGATAGCAATATTTTTTTAATGTATTATCTTAACTATGAAGACACTGGTTTGTAGTGCAAACAGTTTTACCATTTAATGCACATTGTTATTGTTCTCTTATTTCCCTATAGCAGCTAATGAACCGGAAGTCTCACCTATAGGCTTACTTCTGCATTAAAAATATAAGGTGGATAGTTGCTTGTGTTCATATTCTCTGGCAGTGTAGCGCTCAGCCTATAGCAGGTTTACGCCTTTCTTCCTTGCAGGTCTGGGAATTCTCTTGCATTTCATGACAACATATATTAGTGTTTGCCTGCAGCCAGTCTGTTCTCTAACAGACAGCTGCTATCTTATTTATTTATTTACTCACAAATGCTACCGCTGACATAGAAAAAAGCCCATGCATAGTACTAGAGTGCTGATCCTCCTGTATGATGTTTATCAGAGCAGAACTTTCACAGTGACGATGGAGTGAAGTGGGTGCTGTTGCTATGTGGTTGCTATGCTGTTTTGTCCTTTCTTCTGCTTTTCGGTTACTAGATTGTTATGATTGGTTTCCTGGTAACACTTTGTGGTTGCTAAGGTGCTCTGAATGGTTTTAGTGCATTCAGATATTCTGGGTGGTTGTACCATTCAAAAGGTGAGAGAATAGAAATAATAATAGGCTACATGCCTTAGTGAGAAACTGGCATTACTCCTGTTCAGAGTGGGAAGGTAATGTAATAGTTTACAGATTACAAGTTACCCTATTTAAAATCTAACAAGTACTGTAAGTATTTTGATTACTTTATTAATGTAACTGATTACATTTGATTACTTTTAGATTCCATTTTTAAATTTCTAATGAGTGTTAATCATTTTCGAAACATTTAAAGCAGACAGGGTTACACTTACAGTAGTACTTACCTGATTACTGACAGACTTCTCAAAATCCTTCATCACTTAATCATTTAATATTAAAAGGCAGCCACCACAAAATCAGACTTTAGCACCTCTTTTTACTTTGAGATCATTCGGAGGTTAAATACAGATATACAATCAAATCAAATCTTTGCATGGCTATGACAAGAAACACTGGCATCTAACAATGCAAAACTGTTCACCTTAAAAAATAAAGCATATACATAAAAACAAATAGGATTTGAAACAGTTATCAAATAAGCATGTGTCCTACTCTGTGTCCTAAACTCCTGGTGTCTCTTATTTTAGTGCAGTCAGTGCAATTTGGGAAAGAAATCAATAAAATCTGTGTGTGTGAAAATATTCACACGTAACCCCCTTTGTAATCGTTAACATGTTTTTTTTTTTGTTTTTTTTTGTTTTTTTTTCTTTTCTCAGTAACTGTAACAGATTACGGTTATTTTTTTTAAAAATTAAATTACATAATTCGTTACATGTAACTAATTACTCCCCAGAACTGTTCCTGTTCATATTTGTTTTCTTTGTAATCGTTAACATTTTTATAACTGTAATTACATTAAATATTTTTTAAGCAACTGTAACAGATTATGGTTACTTTTATTTTGTAATTAAATTACATAATTCATTACATGTAACTAGTTAGTCCCCAGCACTGCTCCTGTTCATATTTGTTTTCATCGTGGTATCAACACTGAGTGTAAAGCAGCATCTCTTTAATCTAAACGGTTACCACTTTATTTCTGTTTTCCCATAAGCGCCACCTGCTGTCAGACTTACATTTTCATTCAGCCTCTCTTCTTCAGATAATAAGGTACCCTGTGTAAATAAAATGTATAATTTATTATTTTGACTCATCCTTTTCTAAAAATCTATTTAAGAGCTGTTATCATTTTATAAAACTTTTTAGTCAAAACTTTATTTTAACATTTAGTACGTTAGTAGATGAACATGTTATGTTTTAAGTCACCAATATTTTTGTATGTTTAATATTCTGCAGTTATTTTAATGTTAATATTTAATGTTTATAAATACAAAAAGTGCATAGTGCTGCTAATGTTGTTGTTTTCTGCTTTTGACATAAACATGGTGAAATGATTTCAGTGTGTGTATCAGTACTTTTTGAACATTTCCAGCACATTTTAGTCTGTATAATGGTGATTTGTGTTACGAAAGTTTCATTAGTTTCATCTCACTACACAATCTAAACACTGTGGAAAACTCATCATTGTTGGTTTTGCACTTTGGGATTGTTTCTAATCTGGTCCAAACAGCTTCTGTTTGATGAGACACAGGTGTTTTGCTTTCAGTGCTGCCAAAATTAAAATCCACCGAATGGTGCTATCAGCATGCTTCACTCGCACTGGACATTGAACAATTATATTGTGCCAAACATTCCTGAATTAGTATTAAATGAATTTGTCTATTGAGGATGCTGCAGTCTGTATGATATGACATGATGTTGTATTTCCTTTAGATGGCAGCATTGCATAATCAGTCATTGTTTCTGGTCTGCATCCAGAAATGCAATGGACGCAGCTGCAGTGCAAACATCTCTTCTGACCTGTATTACGGGAACATTTTATACTGAGATTGTGTCAGCGTGTTATTACTTCACTTTAACTGACAATATTGCATTATGTGCTTGAACGTTATGTAAAAGCAAAAAACGATATGTTGATTGTGAGCCAATGGATTCAGTGTTGCTTTTTTAGCACAGTAATAAAGAGGGTTAAAGACATGGATCACACCAGATATCCTTCTGTCCTTCCAGATACAGATAGCCTTCTTTCCTTCTTTTATATATTTTCTCTGGCCTGTGTTGTGCTTTCCCATATAACACCCAAACACAAGTTAAAGAGAGTGAAAGAAAACATGAACGAGATCCAGAAATGTACATACTTATCAAAAAGAAGTGCAAAATCCAATGATTGGAATGCTGCATCAAAACAGCAGCTGTTTGCATTGCTATCATTTCTCAGCCGCCAGCTCTGCAATTATGCAGTTTGTTTATTTGATTGTTTTTCTAGTCATTATAGCAGCAGGGTTGTAAATGATGTTGAACTGTTTTTGCATAAACTGATTAAACAACACTACAAACATGCATGAAATGATTCATGAATACTTTTTGTCTTCCAGGGCAAAGATTTTTCGTGGGAAGAAGGTCCAAGGAGATTATGATGTCAAAGTTGAGCAGGTAAAGTGTTTATTATAGCTTCAGACCAGCGGTGTCAAACTCAGTTCCTGGAGGGCCACAGCCCTGCAAAGGTTCATTCCAATTCTGCTCCAATACACAAACCATGTAATAGCTAAACTCTGCAGGGCTGTGGCCCTCCAGGAACTGAGTTGACACCCCTGCTTTAGACCTAGCTGTTATTCTCAGTTTGATCACACAAACCATGGCAACTTTCAACCAATTTGCTAACACCCACAAACAAGTCTCTATAAATTATTAATTTGTTGTGCATACTGCATCCTTTCCACGCATGATGTAATACATTTCTAGTAAGTAATTTGTTTGTCCTCACCAGAAGTAAAATACTGTGTGCCACACAAATTGAAGCAGTGAGAATGGATATGATGTGTGAAATACAGAAATATAGTGGAGTGGGATTTTGGAGCAATGAGATTTCACTTTGATGCTGCAGAAATATAAACCAAACAACTATCAAAACATCTTTTCCGTCATTGTGATTAAATGTTTAAACAGCTTGCCGACTTGATTGCATTACTGGAGGCCGTTGTAGTAAAAATAATGGCCCCATGAAGAACTTTTTAACAACCAGGGAATCTGTCAAGTTTCTTTATAGTGGTGAAAAGGTTCTTTACACCATTAAATTATTCTTCACACCAAGAAAATAATGAAGTGATAAGAAGTGATCACTGAAAGGTGCTTTGAGGAATCATAAATGGTTCTTCTATGGCAGGGGTGTCAAACTCCAACCCTAATTAAACACACCTGATCCACCTAATCAGGCTTATTTTTGGGGCAAAAAGCTTCATTTTCCATTGATGGTCATTCCAACATATTTTTGTATTCTAGATATTTTGCCAGTAGCAGTTTTTGCTAAGCTCTTAAAAGCGTGAATTTGACTTTTGGTCTGTTGTCTTTGACATCACGGCTCAAGATGTGATGGTGACTCAAATAGTTTGGTCCTTGAATCACATATTTGTGGGGGTCCTGTGCCTGAGCAACACTGTATTACACTAGAAACCTTTTTATGTTATATTTCAGTGATTGGCTGGTAGATTGTCTTTATAGCCTTTAGTTACAAAATAAACATACTCCCCGGTCATTGATATTCCAGACCGCATGTTGCTAATTGGAATTGATCTGAATTGTGCCAAATACTTGTAATTTGCCTTTACCCACAGAAAAAGCAAAGAGTAGTCCTACTGACATTTGGAGTACATTTGGAGTTCATTAACCTGTAGCCCTGGTCAATTCTGCTTGCGAACATAACTCTGACTTTTGAGTTACTGTCTGCTTTATTTGAGCAAACATATTTAGCACTGCCAGTATGTGACTGTAAGTGTCATCCTGTATCCCTGTGAACTTGCTAGGTCTTATGTGTCAAACATTCTAAAGTGTAACATTTATTTAGATGCCTTCGCAAAGTGAAAATCTGTTTACTGCCAAACCGTCAATAAAGTAAACTGTTGTGACTAAGAAAGCCTGCAACAATATAATTGGATATTTTATTGCCAATGAATGACCATTCTGCAATAATTAAGCATATAAAATATGAGACAGCTTCCCATAGCCAGTTTTATTGTGTCTGCATATAAACGTCTCGGTTACGTATGGTAACCCTCGTTCCCTGATGGAGGGAACGGAGACGTTGTGTCGAGTAGTGTACGACACTAGGGGTCGCTCTTGAGAGCCCAAACACCTCTGACAGTTTTGAGAAAGGCCAATGAAAATTGGGTGTGCAGATTTGCATAGCTGACCACGCCCCGGACGTCCGGGTATAAATAGGGCAGCGTGTGCATCTGCTCACTCGTTCTGATCTGAGGAGCCGAGGGTCTCAACTCACTCAGAGGCGGTCCAGGAAGGTGGCACGGAAGACACAACGTCTCCGTTCCCTCCATCAGGGAACGAGGGTTACCATACGTAACCGAGACGTTCCCTATCTGTCGTACACTCCGAGTTGTGTCGAGTAGTGTACGACACTAGGGGTCCCCGTAGAAAACCGCCACCTTACTGGCCGCGTCACGAGTGATAAGCGCAGAAGTAACAGGCAACGTGTTAACGAAGTGCAGCTCACCTCCTCCGTGACCATCCAACGTCCAAGACTGACCTGTACCAGGGTTCTGCAGCCGGGCCTTCCTCAGTAGAGCGGCCGAGTGTCTTGCGAGCGTTGGGAAAGCGCCTCCTCCCCGAAGGAAAAACGGCGCTACGGAGTTCACAACCTGCCCAACAGGGGGGGTACAAGTGACAACATTAAACATGGGGGCTGAGGTGGGACTCACACCGGGGGAGACCACCAGACTCAGACCCTAGAGACAAACCAGTCCTCAGGGGAAACACCGCACTACAGGAGTTATAGGTGGGGATACACACATGGGGCCACATAAGGAGCCACTACATATGGGGCACAATTCAATCAGAACAAAGGTGACCATACCTTGTGACCGAATTCGTAGCGAGTCCCTCCGCAAAACTCTGCCACGTCCAGAGGTGCCAATGATGGAGATGGTGTCCAGGGTTCACGCTAGGAAACCTACTGAAACTCAGAAGCGTAATCACCGTTAGGGGAAGCGCTTTAAAGCAAGCTCTACACCAACCAGAGAACTGAGTCAAGAGCTGGTATTCAAGACTCTAGCTGACACTGGCTCCATGCGTAAATTGTAAAATCTGGCAAATGTGTTAGGTGTAGCCCAACCTGCAGCTCTACAGATGTCTGTTAATGAGGCCCCATTTGCCAGGGCTGCCGAGGCAGCGACGCCCCTAGTCGAGTGGGCTCTTACCTCCAGAGGGCAGGGTAGGCCTCTGGCCTGGTAGGCCACCCGAATTGCGTCCACCAGCCAGTGGGAGATCCTCTGTTTGGAGACAGCCTTCCCCTTCTGCTGTCCCCCATAACAGACGAAGAGCTGTTCAGAACGTCTGAAGGGCTGAGTGCGTTCCAAGTAGATGCGCAGGGCATGGACTGGGCATAACAAGGTCAGGTTGGGGTCATCTTCCTGGGAAGAGATAGCTTGCAAAGTCACCACCTGGTCTCTGAAGGGAGTGGTGGGGACTTTGGGCACGTATCCAGGCCGGGGTCTCAGGACGACGTGAGAATCCGCTGGTCCGAATTCCAGGCACGAACTGTTGATGGAGAGGGCTTGGAGGTCTCCCACTCTCTTTACCGAGGCGAGCGCAGTCAGGAGAGCCGTCTTTAGGGAGAGAGCATCGAGTTTGACTGACTGAAGAGGCTCGAAGGGACCCTGCTGTAGGCCCCGGAGAACCACAGCAAGGTCCCAAGAGGGGATAAGATGTGGCCGAGGAGGGTTCAGTCTCCGGGCTCCTCTCAGAAACCTGATTACCAAATCGTGTTTTCCCACCGACCTGCCACCCACCAGGTCATGATTAGCCGATATAGCGGCCACATGAACCTTAAGTGTCGAGGCAGATAGGTGCCTGTCCAGGCCCTCCTGGAGGAAGGATAACACTGATTCGATGCCGCAACTCCGTGGGTCCCTTAGCCGAGCAGAACACCAGTTCACAAACACGCGCCATTTAGAGTCATACAGCCGCCTGGTAGAGGGAGCTCTTGCCTGAATGAGTGTGTTCACCACTGATGGTGGGAGATCTCTGAAGTCCTCCTGGTCGCGTCCAGGGGCCACAGGTGGAGGTTCCAGAGATCGGGGCGCGGGTGCCAAATTGTGCCCTTCCCCTGGGAAAGGAGGTCCTTCCTCAGGGGAATGCGCCAGGGAGGAGCTGACGCCAGGAGAACCAGGTCCGAGAACCAGGTTCTGTTGGGCCAGAAGGGGGCTACCAAGAGGACCTGCTCCTTGTCCTCCCTGACTTTGCACAAAGTTTGTGCGATCAGACTCACCGGGGGAAACGCATACTTGAGCCGGTCCTTCGGCCAACTGTGTGCCAGTGCATCTATACCGAGGGGAGCCTCGGTCAGCCCGTACCACAACTGGCAGTGGGTGGATTCCGGTGAGGCGAAGAGATCCACTTGCGCCTGGCCGAATCGATCCCAAATCAGTTGAACCGACTGAGGGTGGAGCCTCCACTCGCCTCCGAGCGAAACCTGTCGTGACAGAGAATCGGCCACTCGATTGGCATCGCCCGGAATGTGAGTGGCCCGTAAGGACCTGAGTCTGTGTTGGCTCCAGAGCAGGAGGTGGCGGGCTAGTTGTGACATGCGAAAGGAACGTACACCGCCCTGGTGGTTGATGTAGGCTACTGTCGCCATGTTGTCCGACCTGACCAACACGTGCTTGTTCTGAATCATAGGCCAGAACCTCCTCAGAGCTAGAAGCACTGCCAACAACTCCAGACAATTGATGTGCCAATGCAGCCGGGGGCCTGCCCAGACCCCGGAAGCTGCCTGCCCGTTGCAGGTGGCACCCCAGCCTGTCCTGGAAGCGTCCGTGGTGACAACGACGCGTCTGGACACCTGTTCCAAGGGCACTCCTGACCGAAGGAACACGATGTCCGTCCAAGGGCTGAGTGTCTGGCGGCACGATGGTGTGATGTTCACACGGAACGTGCCGTGGTGCCACGCCCTCCTGGGGACTCGGGTACGGAGCCAATGCTGCAGCGGTCTCATGTGCATCAAACCCAACGGCGTGACCGCGGCTGAGGATGCCATGTGCCCTAGGAGCCTCTGAACCTGTTTTAGGGGGACCGCTGAGCCGCACCTGAGCGTTGCCACGCATCTCAGAACTGACTGTGCACGCTCCGGGGAGAGACGTGCAGACATGCCGACCGAGTCCAGTTCTACACCGAGAAAAGAGATCCTCTGCGCCGGGGAGAGTTTGCTCTTTTCCCAGTTGACCCGAAGCCCCAAGCGAGCCAAATGGTTGAGAACCATGTCCCTGTGTACGCAAACCGTATCCAACGAGTGAGCCAGGATCAGCCAGTCGTCGAGATAGTTGAGAATGCGAATGCCCATTTCCCTGAGGGGGGAAAGGGCAGCCTCTGCTACCTTCGTAAAGACGCGGGGCGACAGGGAGAGGCCGAAGGGGAGAACCTTGTACTGATATGTCCGTCCTTCGAAGGCAAACCGTAGAAACGGCCTGTGTCTTGGAAGGATCGAGACATGAAAGTACGCGTCTTTCAGGTCTATCGCCACAAACCAATCCTGGAACCTGACGTACGTAAGAATGTGCTTGAGGGTCAGCATTTTGAACGGGAGCTTGAGTAGGGCCCGATTCAAAACCCTCAAATCCAGGATAGGTCTGAGCCCACCACCCCTCTTGGGTACAATGAAGTAGGGGCTGTAAAACCCTTTCTTCATTTCGGCTGAGGGGACAGTTTCTATCGCACCCTTCGCCAGAAGGACTGCGATCTCCGCCCGAAGAACCGCGGTGTTGGAGCCCTGGACCGAGGTAGTGAGAACACCGCAGAACTTGGGCGGACGACGTGCAAACTGGATAGCATAGCCGAGCCGAATGGTCTTGAGCAGCCAGCGGGAAGGATTGGGGAGATTCAGCCAATCCAGAAAGTTCTCCGCTAGGGGCCGCAGAGGAGTTACATTCGACGTACCAAGGGTGGGGGAACCTTAGCTGGGAAAACAGCGTGTGGTCGGAGGTAAGAAGCCCCGAAGGCCACTGGCTGCTTTGCCCAGGGAGACCGAGCCGTGCGAGCTTAGCAGAGGATCCACCCGACAGGGGAGATCGTCTGACCAAGCCCGTTGTTCCAGAGCATGAGGGAGCACAGAAGGTGTGTGACCGCATGCCCTGAACGGAGGAGACAGCATCCGACCATCGAGCGGAGGGTCGGGGGTGCTGTGTAATATGCCCAGAGAAGGAGAAAATTGCTCTTTGTTGACCAAGTGGTGGCCGTCTGCCGGGTGGCAGACAGCCGGGTGGAAGCCGAATCCAGCGCTCGTCCCCTCGTCGAGTGTGGATCCGGACAGGCCAAACGATCCCTCCTCCCTGGGCTGCCCGTCTCAGGAACGCTTCGAAACCTGCCGGGGGTTCTTAGTGGCCTGAGGACGAGCTGGCGGTGCCACCTTCCTACGAGTGCTGGACCGTTGGGCGGGTCTGGCTGCAGACCCGGCAGGCTGCGGGGTCTGAGCCACCCTCGTAGGGGGCCTTCCACGGCGGGGAGCAGGCGGAGGCTGCTGCGTCGGCTGAGCTGGGCCGGAACTTGCTGCACGCCGAGGCAGGATGTGCTTGATGGCCTCCGTCTGCTGTTTCACGGTGGAGAACTGCTGGGCAAACTCCTCCACGGTTTCGCCGAAGAGGCCAGCCTGGGAAATGGGAGCGTCGAGAAAGCGAACCTTCTCGGCGTCTCGCATCTCGGCCAGGTTTAACCACAGGTGGCGCTCCTGGACCACCATAGTGGACATCGCCCGCCCCAGAGCTTGCGCAGTAACCTTCGTAGCCCGTAAGGCATAGTCGGTCGCTGAGCGCAGCTCGTGTAACAGCTCTGGGTCGGGAGCACCCTCGTGCAGGTCTTTAAGAACCTTAGCCTGATAGACCTGCAAAATCGCCATAGCGTGGAGGGCGGACGCAGCTTGCCCAGAGGCCGCGTAAGCCTTCGCTACAAGCGCAGACGAAAACTTACAGGCCCTGGACGGGAGTCTCGGGCGGCCCCTCCAGGAGGCGGCGTTTTGCGGGCACAAGTGCATCGCAACCGCTCTCTCCACCTGGGGAACCTCCGAATACCCCCTCGCTGGACCGCCATCGAGGGTGGTGAGGGACGGGGAGTTAGCGTACCGTGAACGAGCCGACAGAGGGGCTTTCCACGATTTCGTCAACTCCTCGTGCACTTCCGGGAAAAACGGGACCGGGGAGGAGCGTGGCTTCGAGTCACGCCCCCTGCCCAGGAACCAGTCATCCCGCCTTGAAGGCTCAGGGCTGGGCGGGGGAACCCACGCAACCCCGATCTCCTTGGCTGCCCGTTGTAGTGCGGCGGCCATTTCGGCGTCTGCCACAGACTGAGATTCAACCGCCGGAGCGGCGAACTCGGTTGTGACGTCAGCCTCTGACGGCTCTCCCTCCGATGCTACGGACGCTGCCTTTTCCTCAGCAGGAGCCCCGAACAAAAGATCCAGCCCATACTGAGACGAGCTTTCAAAATCGTCCGGAGACTCAATCGGTAGACACACAGGGTGAGCGGTTTGCGAGGACGCAACTGGCAAAACTTCGCTCAACACCTGCCGCTCTTCCTCGACGCACATCGCAACGGCCTCGTACCCGGAAGTAGAAGTACCGGAGCGGGAAGCAGATGAGGAGCGCCGCGGCTTCTTCGAAAAGAACGCGGCTCTCGAGCGGAGTGTGCCCAAGGGCATGTCTTCGCAGTGCTGACAACCTCCCTCAGCGAACGCTGCGTCAGCATGCTCACGCCCCAAGCAGTGAACACAGCGTTCGTGCCGATCGTTCGGGGAAAGGTAGAATCCGCACCCAGTAGGACACAGACGGAAAGGCATCGTGAAACACACAATCCGTCTGTGGAGCTCTTTTAGAGAAAAATTGCTCTCTGCAGAAGAGAATCTTCTCTTGAAGATCGCCGTCGACGCACCCAGGGGACTCTCACAACCCGAGCAGTGTCAGAGAGGGAGAGACCGCTGTCTGTGCCGTAGATCCAACGACGAGAGAGGTGAATGTTGCCGCTTCTCACGCAGAGACGCTGCATTCGGCTCCGAAAAACAGAACGAGTGAGCAGATGCACACGCTGCCCTATTTATACCCGGACGTCCGTGGCGTGGTCAGCTATGCAAATCTGCACACCCAATTTTCATTGGCCTTTCTCAAAACTGTCAGAGGTGTTTGGGCTCTCAAGAGCGACCCCTAGTGTCGTACACTACTCGACACAACTCGGAGTGTACGACAGATAGGGAACTTCAAATTTTACTGCTCTCATTGCGTAACGGATGAGTGTTAACAAGCCCACAATGATGAGAAGGAAGGGAACAGTTACGGGACATGATTCACACCTACTGGTATGTATTGTGTTTAAAAATCATAAGCTTTAATTAAAATGACTAATGTGATTACAAGGGTATGACTCTGCCTCCTGAATTATGCAATACACATAATTAGCAAAACAAGGCGGTGTTACATTCATTTACTATAGAAAAAATGTCATTTTCCCCTCTGAAGTTGTTTGCAAAAACCATTCTCCTAAGAGTTAAAAAGAATAGTTCAGATTGAAAAATATTACAGGTTGTGCAAGTTCAGGTTGTGTCAGTGATGCCAGATTACACCATTAGTGTCATAACCAAATAGCAGTTTGATTATGCAATGGACAATGACATTGGAGATCTGCCTTAAACAGGATGATTTTTAGATAAATGCTGTTAACGCCTTAGCAGATGATGTTGTCAGATAAAATGCAGCTGTTAAATTTAAAGGAAACTGGAGGAACTCCTGTTATCCTTAATTGTTCAGGTGTTTGGTAATGGTATTAATCTTACTCTTTTATTAGTTAATTTCTTCTTTAAAAATATAATTAATAAAAATGTACATAACTTGATGTTTATTATTATTATTAAAAAAAAAAAAAAGGTTTTGTTGAGGAACATTTATGCACTATTTTGTGTTCGAAGAGACAACACACATGGGTAGACTATAAAAGTAGATGTTAATATAAAAAATAATAAATATATTGTAAAAATAATATAATGTATTGTGTTTTGTCATTGTCATGATTATAACAGGAGACATTACATATTTGGGCGACACTTTTTTTTAAAGTTTACTTTAGACATTTTGCTATCAGTATCTTTGCAACTACAGTACATGTCAACTACCAGTCATTAGATTATTAGTAGACTGTCTGCTTAATATTCTACTCTAACCTAACAGTCTATTAATGCTCTAATGCAGTGGTTCCCAACCACGTTCCTGGAGGCCCCACAGCACTGCACATTTTGCATCTCTGCTTTGTCTGGCACAGTTATTTCAGGTCTTGGAGTCTCTACTAATTGTCACGGTGTTGCTAGCTACTAGAGAACACATATACAGACGTAACACTGGGCAGAGAACCTAGGAACAAACAGGAACTAATATACAGGGGATAATTAAGGAACGCAGGTGCAGGTAATACTGAATTAACTTAACAAGACCAGGAAACAGACCATGTAAGGAAACACAGGAACTAAAACAGGGGGAAAAACACAGAACACAAATCCACAACATTGACATAACCTCAGGAAGGCGTGTCCTCGAGCCACATAACATCCAATGGGGAGGGGGGGGGTGGACGCTCCAGAACCCATGGGGGATCAGGCAGTTCACGGGGCCATGGCGGAAAAGGAAACTCAGGAAGTCATGACGGGACAGGCAGTCTCAGAAGCCATGGCGGAGCAGGGAACCCAGGAGGCCATGGTGGACCAGGGGGTTTTAGGAGGCTAAGGCTGAATAGCCTCCGTGGCCTTTGCCTTGGCCTCTGCCCTCGGCCCGACCACTACAGCCGAACCCCAATAGACCCCCCCACCCCCAAAAAATACTTGGGGGAATTTACGGGTTTAGAGGTCTTCCTGGCCGGGGACTCAGGCAAGGCTGGGCTGGGGATCTCATATGGGCTGGGGATCTCAAGCCCGCTGGCATTAATAAACCCGCTGCTCTCTCAGGCCTGCTGGCCGTTAGTCTACTGAGCCAGGAGATGGCCACCTCGCCAGAACTTGGGAACTCGGGAAAGGTTCTGGAGGCTGGGGCCTGTTTCTGGATTGGGGCCAGACACTTTCCAGACACCAGAGGATCCCTTCACTCTAGCTCAGTCCTGTGGTGTCCGGCAGGTCCATGGGACGATTGTAATTGGTCCCAATCCAGAAAACCTATAATGCCTGATAAGTTTAGAAAACATCCTTCATATAGAATCTCTCCAGATTCCAGGTCCATATTGGTGCTTCTTCTCTTCAGTTCGTTTTCATTTTTCCCACCTGTTTTCTATAGGGTTCAGGTCAGGGAACTGGGTTGACCATGACAGAAACTTGGTTTTGTTCTCAGTTACCCATTTTTATTTTGATGTGTTTGTGGATCATTGTCCTGTTGGAGGATCTAACCATGGCCCATTATAAAATTTCTAGCAGGCACAGCCAGTTTTTATTTTTTTTTTATTAATAAATGTTGGTATTTGTTAGAATCCATGATGCCATCTATCTGAACAACATATCCAGGATCTCTGGCAGAAGAATAGGCCCACAACATCAAAGATACAGCAGTATATTTCACTGTACACTTTTTTTTATCATTGTGTGCACCAAACCCATCATGTGCACACAAGGATAAAAAAGCGTTTGCTGCTAAAAAGCTAATTTTTAAATTCCATCTGACCATAGAACCCAGTCCCGTTTGAAGTTCCAGTAGTGTCTAGCAAATGAATATGAAATTTTTGAATAAAAGATCAAATGGATAAACAATGCAGACGCATTTTTACAGCCTTCTTTGGTCATATTTACCATATCATATTTAACATCATATTTACATACCATAGGGTATGACTAATTTTGAGCACAACTGTATATATATATATATAGAGAGAGAGAGAGATAGAGAGATTCTTAAACAACAAGGTCAGTCTTTTAGTCTGTGGTATTTTCAGCTGATGCAAAAATCTTCTCTAATCTTCTCTTCTTCTTTCCCATCCATAATCACAATAAGCTTTGTGCTTTTTTTTATTATTATTATTTTTACTTCTGATGAGAAACAAATGCTTAACTTTCAAATTCTGTTCATTTTAACACAAAATCTAATCATTAATTGCCATTTTGGCACTCTTTTGATGTGTAGTGGCGGATTGCTGTCTTTGCTTGTAAAGTTAAAGCAGTGACGCAGTGTGCACATGAACCAATGCTCTCTTCGGCTTTACTACAGGTTACAGCATCAGAACATTCAAAGGTGTGGATCAAAATAAAGTGTAACCAATATATTGTATGTTTCTTTTTTGTTTCAGGCCGAGTTCTCAGAGATCAACCTTGTGGCTCATGCTAATGGTACATGCAGCGTGGACATGCAAGTGGTCAGAAATGGAACAAAAGTGGTTCGGTGAGTTCAACATAATCATCAGAAAATCAGTTTGATGTTAGCACTTTTAAATGAACTAACAAACCGTTCTGACAGTAACTTATGTCAAGCTGATGTTTTGTGGTATAATCCATGTGTTAGCTTTGCATCTGTATTTGCTATTTGTAACGTACAAAACCAGCGTCAGATAGAATATACCATACGTTCATATGTTCTGGGGGAAAAAACCAAACACTCTTTTAGTGCCACTCAGTGGATATTTCTGTTGGAAACGTCTAGGTTACGTACGTAACCCTCGTTCCCTGAAGGAGGGAATGGAAACGTTACATATGGGAACTCGCTTGAGTGACCAATCACCTCTGAGCTTTATAGAAAAGGCCAATGAAATTGGCGAGTGGAGTTTGCACGCAACGCCACTCCCCCTGTACATACGGGTATATAAGATGGTGGCGTGCATCCACTCATTCAGGTTTTTGCTGAGGAGCCGAGCCGCAGCCCGGCGTCAGCGCAGCCTAGGGTTGTGGCAGGGGATGTAACGTCTCCGTTCCCTCCTTCAGGGAACGAGGGTTACGTACGTAACCTAGACGTTCCCCTTCAGTCGTTTCACTACGATGTTACATATGGGAACAGACCCATGGAAAAGGCCACAACCCTAAGGCCGTGTTACGCAAGACACCAAGTGCTGACAGGCGGACTTGTCAGAAAGTGGAGTCAATACGTAACCTTCCCAACACCCTAGAGGCCAATAGAGGGGGCCCCATAGGGGTGCCAGTTGTACTGAAGCATGGGTTGGGGGGGCGGAGCACATGTGGTTTAGGCATGTGGAATAAAGAAATTGAATACATCTATTCTGGTTATAGATATATGAGGGAAAACACAGCCTTCTGGGTGACTATGGAAAAATACTGAGACATGTTGCCACAACCTTCTGGGCGAAGGAGACCCAGTCGGAGCACAGTCATGGGCTACTCCGCATCTAGTCCTGACTGCGGGGCATGGAGGACCCAGGTTCGCTGGAGGGAACATACTGGGAGATAGCGTACGGATCCCGTGGGAATGGTGCAGCAAGCCGACACCTGCCGGCCTCCCGCAAATTACCTGATGTTTACCTTAACACACGGGAGGACACGGGCTCGACGCGGAGATTATAAAATTAGAAACAGACAAAGAGCTGCTCGGAGCGTCTAAAGCTCCGGGTGCGGTCCACGTATATTTGTAAGGCACGAACGGGACACAGCAACGCTAAGGCCGGGTCTGCCTCCTCTGGGGGCAGAGCTTGCAGGTTCACCACCTGATCCCGAAAGGGTGTGGTGGGAACCTTGGGCACATAGCCAGCCTCAGGATAACTGGGGGAAAGGCGTACTTGGGCCCCGGAGGCCAGCTGTGTGCCAGTGCGTCCCTGCCGAGGGGAGCCTCGCTGAGGGAGTAATAACGCTGGCAGTGGGAGGATTCTGGGGAGGCAAACAGATCTATCTGGGCCTCGCCGAATCGACTCCAAATCAGCTGGACTGTCTGGGGGTGGAGTCGCCATTCTCCAGGGTGGGTGGGCTGCCGTGAGAGCTGATCGGCTGCGCGGTTGAGTTGCTCTTGTATGTGAATGGCGCGCAGCGATTTCAGCCGCGTCTGACTCCACAGGAGCAGATGGCAGGCGAGTTGCGACATACGACGGGAGCGTAGACCACCTTGACGGTTGATATACGCTACGGTCGCAGTGTTGTTTGTACGGACAAGCACGTGCTTGTGGCGGAGCATCGGAAGAAAGCGACGCAGCGCGAGAAGCACGGCTAGCAACTCCAGGCAATTGATGTGCCAAAGCAGTCGAGGTCCCGTCCAGGAGCCCGAGGCTGCTTGCCCGTTGCATACAGCACCCCAACCCGTGGTGGAGGCATCCGTGTGGACCACAACATGCCTGGAGACCTGTCCTAAGGGGACTCCGGCCCGTAGGAAAGCAGGGTCTGACCACGGGCTGAATAGGCGGCGACACTGCGGGGAAACGCCAATCCGGAGTGCGCCACAGTGCCATGCCCATCTCGGGACTCGATCGTGTAGCCAGCGCTGAAGCGGTCTCATATGAAGCAAGCCGAGCGGCGTTACTGCGGCTGCGGCTGCCATATGCCCCAGGAGCCTCTGAAAAATTTTGAGAGGAACCGCTGTTTTGTGCCTGAATGATTTCAGACAGTTCAGCACTGACTGCGTGCGCTCGTTGGTGAGGCAGGCTGTCATATTGACCGAGTCCAGCTCCATGCCGAGAAAAGAAATCCTCTGCACTGGGGAGAGTTTGCTCTTCTCTCGGTTGACCTGAAGGCCCAGATGGCTGAGGTGCTGGAGCACCAGGTCCCTGTGTTCGCACAACAGATCTCGCGAGTGAGCCATGATGAGCCAGTCATCAAGATAGTTGAGGATGCGAATGCCCTTCCTCCATAGAGGGTTAAGGGCACTCTCCGCGACTTTCGTAAAGACGCGGGGGGACAGGGACAGGCCAAATGGGAGCACCTTGTACTGATCTGCTCGACCCTCGAAAGCAAACCGTAGAAAGGGTCTGTGTCGAGGCAGTATCGAGACGTGAAAGAAGGCGTCCTTCAGGTCTATGGCTGCAAACCAATCCTGGTGTCAAACGCACGAAAGGATGCGTTTCGAAGTAAGCATTTTGAACGGCAGCCTGAGAAGGGACCGATTCAACACTCGAAGATCCAGGATTGGTCGTAACCCACCGCTCTTCTTGGGCACGATGAAGTAGGGGCTGTAAAACCCCGACTTCATCTCGGCTGGAGGGACAGGCTCGATTGCATCCTTCGCCAGTAAGACAGCAATCTCCGCACGCAGGACAGAGGCATCCGTGTCCGAGCGGACAGAAGTGAAAAGGACGCCCCTGAACTTGGGCGGGCGCCTGGCGAACTGAATCGCATAGCCGAGACGTACCGTCCGGATCAACCACCGGGACGGGCTGGGAAGCTGTAGCCAGGCCCCCAGCCTGGCCGCAAGTGGGATCAACGGAGCGTTGACTGACGTGACCGCGGTGGGGCAGCCTGCAGGAAGGGGAAGGGGACTGATCCCAGAAGGATGAACGTCCTGGAGAAAAGTCTGGCCGCACTGGGCAGCACCTACCTTCTTCCCAGGTTCCTGCGCTGGCGAATGTGGGCTCCGAGTCCGAACGCGAGGAGACATCGCGTCGCTCAGGAACAGATCCCGGGGCACTTGACCCAGAGATGTGGAAAATTGCTCTTTCTGTGAGTGGGTGGGTACCGCCGACCCGTAGGTCGACGGCGGCTGAACACACAGAAGGTCCCGGCCCTCCTCCGGGAGTGGGGGCACAGATGTTATCGACCCCCGAAGAGCAGCTTCCACCATCTCCGGGCTGCCCGTGTCAGGGGCGCCGCGCAGATCTGCGGGTCTTGGTGGCTGACCCCTGAGCAGCGGGCGGCGCCGCTCCCCTGCGGCGGCCACAACGTCTGGTGGCGAGGGCCGCATCATGGGCCTCAGCCGGAGACGGAGCAGGTTGTTCTTGCTTCTTGGGGGCCGCAGGGGGGCGCCCTCGGCGACGAGCAGGCTGAGGCTGGGCACCCGGGGACCTCCTGGTGGTCTCACGACGGGGCAAGATGTGTTTAATTGCCTCAGTCTGCTTCTGGACTGCCGAGAACTGCTGGGCGAAGTCCTCGACAGTGTCGCCGAAGAGGCTGGCCTGGGATACAGGAGCGTTGAGAAAGCGTGCTTTGTCGACATCTGCCATCTGCGCCAGGTTCAGCCAGAGATGGCGTTCCTGGACCACAAGCGTGGACATCACCTGACCAAGGGACCGCGCCGTGACTTTGGTCGCCCGGAGGGCGAAGTCAGTCGCTGCACGCAGCTCCTGCATCACCTCTTGGTGAGGACTACCCTTGTGCAGCTGTTTTAGCGCCTTGGCCTGGTACACCTGCAGGGTGGCCATGGCGTGCAGGGCAGTGGCGGCCTGGCCCGCAGCACAGTAGGCTCTGCCGGTAAGAGCTGACGAGAGCCTACAGGCTTTGGACGGGAGGCGCGGAGAGCCCCGCCAGGTGGCGGCGTCTTGCGGGCAAAGATGCACCGCAACCGCACGCTCAACCTGAGGGACCCCCGCGTAACCCTTGGCCGCCCCGCCATCAAGGGTAGCGAGGGGTGAGGAGGCAAAGCGCGAATGAGCCGAATAAGGGCCCCGCCACGCCCTGACCAGCTCATCGTGCACCTCCGGGAAGAAAGGCACTGGGGGCGAGCGCGGCAGTGCCGCAGACCTCGTCCCCAGGAACCAATTGTCCAGCCTCGAAGGATCGGAAGGAGGCACCTTAGGGACCTCCAGCCCGATCCCCTTGGCGGCCCGGAGGAGCATAGCCGACAGTTCGGCGTCTGCCTCGGACGGGGCAGCGACCGCGGAGGGGCGCTGCTCCACCAAAACGTCCGCCTCATCAGCCGACCGTTCCCCCTCTGATGCTGAGATAGACATCCTCTCCTCGGGGGGAGCACCAAAAGAGACGCTGGGCCTGCTTTTAGGCGGGGGAGCGGTCTGTTTGGGCATCACCACGGGACCACGCGGTGGAGCGGAAGCCCGCGGGGTTTTGCCCCGCGGAACATTCTGCACCGTCACCTGGAGGTCCCCCAAGCGCCTCGCCGTAGCAGCCGTAAAGCGCTGCCTCACCGTGCGCTCGGCCCAGACACGTGAGACAGCGATCATGACCGTCAATGGAGGTGAGGAAACTACCGCACCCAGAAACGCACGGTCGGAAAGACATACCTTTTGTGAATTGTAGCTTGTAGCGGTGAGGCTCCGAAGCGAAAATCTGAATGAGTGGATGCACGCCGCCATCTTATATACCTGTATGTACGGGGGAGTGGCGTTGCGTGCAAACTCCACTCGCCAATTTCATTGGCCTTTTCTATAAAGCTCAGAGGTGATTGGTCACTCAAGCGAGTTCCCATATGTAATGTCGTAGTGAAACGACTGAAGGGGAACTGCAGTGATATGTACTTATTGGTACGTATTTCGCGTCTCTTGAAGAAGTTCTCACAGGTATATTTTCGTCATGAGATCAGGTTGGTATGTTTATATGACCAGACAAACATCTACAACAATTGTTGTAGATCTACAGCAATCTACAATTGTTCTATATGTGTTTTATGGCCTTATTTCAGTGACTTCACAATTTCTCAAAAACAAAAACATGTACATTCATGGTGCTCACATATTATTGTAGCCCAGTTAGTGCTGAATACAGTACAATGAGACTTTAGCTATTACAGTTTTTCACTTTTCTCCAATGTACTTGTTCTCAAAATAATTAACACAGCCATCCAAACACAAAATTATCTTAACCAAACAGTTCAACTTTACTGCAAAATGAAATGAAATTTTTTCTAATAATGCATTTATTAAAAGTAAATATTAACATCAAATCTATAGGTGTGTTCTCTATTGATTATAAAACATTCAGCTGTAGATGCACAAAAATATATGTTTATTGAAATTCTTCAACAGGGAGATTTGTTTTAAATATATGAAGAGTTCAAATGCACAACCAACTAAAAGCCATCTCGGTCAAAAATGAGATAATGATACTGAGTGAATGCTCCTGACACATAGCATATGTCCATCAAATACTTTTACTTCAAACTCGCTAAATTCCAGCCTGAACTCTTCATGTATTTCATAAATTCCAGCCTGAACTCTTTTTGGACACTTTTGTTTATTTTATGTTTAATAAAAGCCTCTCCGAGGCCAGACGTCATGCCCACTGTGTCTGTCGTTTGCTCCTCCCGCCACAGAAACTAAATTTAAATTTTAAAACGAACCCCAAATCAAATAAATAAATAAATAACACAAATAAAAGAAATCTCCTCATATAAACAAACTAAGGCTTTGCCTGTGCTCTTTCTGTCTAAAATTAAAAGCAACCTTTGTATTTTAATCCAAACAATAATGCTGCATACATGTAGCATGAGCAGTTTTTGATGTAAATTAAAGAATATAATTTCAAAAACTGAAACAAAAACGTTGATGATAAAAAATCGTTGATGTTTTAAAAAAGTTTAAGAAAAAAGTAAATAAACAACGTCAAGTGAATGGCAAGTGAAATTGTCCAACATGTTTTGTTCTCTGTTTTAAGATTCACTGCAATGTTTATTATTTTTCATGTAAATGTCTACTTTTTATACAAATTTGTGTTGTGTCTTCAAACAGAAAATAGTCCAAATGTTCTTCATGATTATCATTAAAAGAAGTCTTATAAAGGTATTATCTGTTGACAAATAAAGCTTGACATTAAAGTGTGTTTATTATTAATTATATTTTTAAAGAGGAAGTCAGTTATTTTTTAAATGTGGTTTTGCCCAATAGGGTTATCATAGTATAACACAGTACATACGTAAATAAACACAGCTCCTTTGAAATGTTAAACAGATAACAGACTGATACTTTTGCTCCTCTCTCAAAATATTATTGTTTACACAGGTCCTTCAAGCCAGACTTTGTCTTAGTGCGACAGCATGCTTATAGCATGGCACAGAATGAAGACTTCCGCAATATAATCATCGGTTTGCAGTATGCCGGGATCCCCAGCGTCAACTCCCTGGAGTCCATTTACAACCTCTGTGACAAGCCATGGGCTGTGAGTAGACGTTTCGTTTTGTACTGTGTGTTTTTCTTTGAAATAAATAAATAAATAAATCTATCAGTGTGAGGAGCATTAAAACATCCTAACAGTTTCTGAGGCTACTTTACATGAATGAACATGTGCTGTAGGGATGCCCTGATAAGTTTTTTTGTGTCCCGATCTCCACACACTGTATAAAGATATTGGTATATGTAAACATATCATAATGGTAGACATTGTAAGCACTGTGGTCACAATTATGACAACAAAAACCTAATGTATTTTATATGTACAATAAGCAGAATAATTGCAACATAAAATGGAAAAAAGTGGGTATGAGGTTAGAAAGCATAAAGCTTGTGGTGTCGAAATGAAGCAAGACGCAACCCATAACATTATGACAGCGACGTCTCAGTCTGATAGCAGATAAAAGTAAAAGGTAAATTAGAGCTGGCCGATATGGCCAAAACAATTATCACAATTTTTTTTTATATATATATCAGTCTATATCAATAATTATCATGATAAATTTCAAATATTTATTTCTTTCAACATTAAAGGCAGATTTTTGCTCCTAACTGATAGCTGTAGAAACTAGACCATTAATAGTGGTTTTAAAATACTCTTTATGCTGAGAACATGACAAACACTTCAAGTGTTTGAATTCTTTTCACCTTAAATACATTTAACGCATGACTACAATAATATAATACAGTTTTTCACATTTGCTAAAACTATAAAAACCCCATTCTCTAAACCAAATTTTCAGTAGCCTAAACCAATCTGTAAAATAAATCATTCTTTCTGCAAAACCTTAAACAAGTTCAGGCAGTTTAGACACTGTTTGCAGATCTCATGCACTCTTTTAGCAAAACTCTAAACACATTATCATTCAATAAGACATAATTTGCTCTGTGATGAACCTGTGATGCAAAAGCCTAAACACAAGAAAGCAAAAGTTAAGCACAACTGTAACATGGTTGTTATTGTTTACACACAATAATTCAAAATTCTTCACACTTGTTTCTAAATATTTAAATACAAAATATAAGCCAGTTCAAAGTGCACATATATATATATTTATATATGATATACTGTACAGTATATAGTAATTATTTTGCAATAAAAAAGATACTTGGTGAATATACCAACAAAAAAAGGAAAAAATACACACACACACACACACACATATATATATAGATAGATAGATAGATAGAGACATATAGACAGCTAGATAGATAGATAGATGGTGTGCTTAGGTGTGATTTCTTTTGAGTGTGTGTATATTTAAATATATTTTTTATTGCAAAATAATTACTATATACAGTAAACATTTATTTATTTATTTATTTATTTTTATTTTTTTTGTAACTACATGCACTGTGTACTAGAGGTCGACCGATATTGGATTTTACCAATACCGATAACTAGGTTGGACCACACTGGCTGATACTGATTAATTGACTGATAGTTTTTAAAATGGATACGGAAAATAAATAGTGCAATAGTGTAAAATAAATACAAATGGACTCATATTGTAAAGTGCTACCATTGCATCAACAATCAAGCTAAAGATGGCCATCTTTAAATATCTACGCACAGTATTGAAATTACATACATATGGATTTTGTATACTTTCACAATTTAACTGCTTCTATTCCAGAACATTTGTGGTGATTTACAGTTTTTTCTGATGGCTTAAACCCTAACTGTGATTCTTATAGCACAATTTCTAAAACTATTAATACTTATAGCAAAACCACTCACTGAGTTTGCAAAACTAAAAGCACAAACACTGCTTTGCACTCAGTTTGCAATTTTGTAACACACACTTTGCAAAACTGTAGGTACAATCCACTGCACAGCACTCTTTTTGCGGGACTGTAAACACAACTCACTGCTTTACTCTCAATTTCCAAATGATCAACACACTCCTAGCAAAACTATACACATTTATGGCTATTATTTACACTATTTTGCCAACTGTCTGGCACACTGTCACATGTGAAAACTGTTTTAGATAATTAGTTCACTTTGCAATCAGCCTAAGCACTATAAATAAGCTGTCCGTGTGGAGTACAATGGAGGGAGCAGGAAGAGTGAGAAGAGTGAGAATTAGAGGAGGCCGAGGAAGAGGACGTGGAGGTGAAGAAGTAGGAGGAAGAGGACGACAAGGACAAGGAGGTGAAGTTAGAGGAAGAGGACAAGGAGGAGCAAGAGGAGGACGAGGAGGGGGAAGAGGAAGGGTAAGAAGAGTAAGAAATAGAATTACTGATGACATCAGAGCTACAATAGTGGACCATGTAATCAACCATGGAATGACCCTGAGGGAAGCTGGCCAACGGGTTCAGCCTAACTTGAGCCGCTACACTGTAGCAAGCATCATAAGGACATTTCAAAATGAGAATCGGTTAGTACAGTCACTTTGCAGTAAGATTTGTAGCACTGCCATATTCTAATGAGAAACACAACAATACCATGGATGCAAAAATACTGAAATTGTTACTTTACAGAATTGCTAGACGACCAGATGCTGGGGGCAGAGGAAGAATGTTCACTGCAGAACAAGAAACCCATATAGTCAATATGGTGATTGCAAATAATTCCATAAGGCTACACGAAATTCAGCAGCGCATAATTGAGGATGACACCACCTTCCAAAACATACACAATGTGAGCATTTCTGTATTAGGTTGTGTACTTGCCCGCAACAGAATCCGAATGAAACAAATCTACAGAGTACCTTTTGAAAGAAACAGTGAACGTGTAAAACAGCTGCGATATGACTATGTGCAGGTAAGCTATAGTGTCATACTGAATCTGGAAGTGCATACTGTAGTGCTGTGCATGGGCCTGCTGTGCTGAATTTGTTTTGTCTTGTCTAGAGAATGATGGAGCTAGAGGCAGATGTCATGGGTCATGAGCAGGTTTTTGTGGATGAGGCTGGTTTTAACCTCACTAAGACAAGGAGACGTGGCAGGAACATTATTGGACACCGTGCCATAATCAATGTCCCAGGACAACGTGGTGGTAACATAACTATGTGTGCAGCTATAAGTCAAAATGGTGTTGTTCACCATCATGCAACCCTGGGCCCATATAACACTGCACACATTATTACATTCCTGGACACCTTACATGACATGCTCACTAATGTTCAGAGACCAGAGCAGACCAGATACGTCATCATATGGGACAATGTTAGTTTCCATAGGGCTGCTTTGGTCCGCAACTGGTTTACAGATCACCCACTCTTTACTGTACTCAACCTCCCCCCATACTCTCCATTCTTGAATCCAATTGAAGAGTTCTTCTCTGCCTGGCGCTGGAAGGTCTATGACCGTCATCCCCATCAACGCATAGCCCTTTTATAGGCAATGGAGGAGGCATGTGGGGATATTGACCAGGCATCATGTCAGGCCTGGATACGCCATTCCAGAAGATATTTTCCCCGGTGCCTTGGACTAGAGGACATTGCATGTGATGTAGACGAAATTTTGTGGACGGACCCAGAGAGACGACACGATGTAGACTGATTTCTTTTTTTTCCTCAGTGAAATTACTATTTTGTTTTGACTTGGAAAAAAACACTTGTGTTTGTTTTGATGTGTGTAAATAAACACCAGTACTTGAAGTTTGGATCCCTCTATGTTTACAGAACTATGACAAAAGTATGACCTCAAACTGACATAGCCTACCTTGTGCACAGAGAAAGCAAAAGCCAGATGTGTTTTTTATTCATACTATCAGTGTGTAGTTGGTGCATTGTGTGCTTATTAATGTGATGGCTTGTGTTAACTGTTTGATACGAAAATACCATTTTTACGAAAGTTTGAAGAGTTAAGCAAGGTGTATTAGCTTTTGCAAGAAAACGTCTCAGGTTACGTATGTAACCCTGGTTCCCTGAGAGGGGAACGAGACACTGCGTCCTCTAGAGGTCGCTAGGGGAACATCGTCTGCGTGACCCGTGTCTGAAGTTTATATACAAAAACTACAACCGTAATGACCGGCGACAGCCTATGACGTCACTGCCGGTGCGACTCGTCGCCGTTGGCACGTCATACCAGTGCGACCCCATAGTATGAAAGGGCGCCGGTCGAACACAACGTCCGCTTCTTCGTCTGAAGCTTGTGTCCGAAGCATGGCCACAAGTCTAGAGGACGCAGTGTTACGGGGAACCAGGGTTACATACGTAACCTGAGACGTTCCCTTTCGAGGAACTCGAACTGCGTCCTCTAGAGGTCGCTAGGGGAACAGTTATACCCACACTGCCATGCTGAGGGGAGTGCAAGCCAGACACCAAAGGCGAGCACTAAGTACCAGCTCCATCCAAGTAGGAGGAGCTGCCCCAAGACGTCCAGGCGTCTGTCAGTGACTTAATCCCTTCGGCCAAAGGCCTGAGCTGCGTACCCAAGAACTTATCTGTAAGGGCAGGGCTAAGGATGCCCGACTGTAGGGCAGATCTCAGGCTCGGAATCAGAAAGGGGATTCCTTAAGGGATATAGCCTATAATTCTAGGACCGTAGCCTAGACCTAGGCTCGTCAACAGGGGGTTTACCTGATGCTTCGCATGACCATGCTTGAGGAGCTGGTCGGGCAGGTCATCGGTACCCCATTCAGAGGTATCGGTAAGATACACAAGTCGAGTGTGGCCCAAGGTTCCGGGGCCGAACACCTCAAGACAGGGTCCGAAGCTAAACGCGTGATCCCCACCATATAGAATTTTAGAAAGAACACAAGCTAGTATGTGTTTTTACCACAGCGTGGATTTCAGAATGTGCCCAGCTATCCTCGGGACTGAAATACCGTTTTGCAAAAAGAGGCTCTGGGAAGCAGAGAACACAAGTCCCAGTTCGGACGGTTCTAAGCTCTCAGGGAGCAGAGTCGTGCTCAAAGCGACCCTACCGTAGAAGGGGAGCACTGCAAAGCCCAATACTGAGCGGCCTAAATAGGATGCCCCGGAACGAAATAAGTAAAATTTCTCTTAGGACAAGAGGAATCTTAACTGCTCAACAGGGTACAGCATGCTCACAAGAAACTCTCATACTTTGAGAGGAGCGACAGAAGGCTGGTTCAACATCATCCCACCAGGGGGTACCACCTGGAATAGCCAGAGCCATAGAGAGCAAAGGCCCTCCTCTCGATATAGACAAGTACCTATGAGCTCCCATTTAGGAGTGGCATGCTCACAGAACACCGTCAGTGAGGGGAGCGTTGCCATGCTCACGCAATGTCAGGAGAGACATTACCGGGACAGAGATGGAGGCCTAAGGACCTAGGCTGCTGTCTATGGGGCTTCCGAGACCAAAGCCTATAAAGCCCTTAATGGAACAGTACATCCTCCGACGAGACACATCGAGCGGCAGCAAGCGGCCGATCCATCTGATGAGACTGAAACAAAAGCTCAGTCCTAAAACCAAGGCGAGCATTTAGGAGCCACAGGGTACATACCCTGATGACAGTGGGGGGGACCTGTTTGTTCTGCCCAAAAACGGCTTGCTTTAATGACCCTGCATTAGCGAGGGGAGCGCGGCCCTGTTTATCTCATGACAGGAGAGACATCACAGGGGCAGAGAATAGGCATAATGACCTAGACTGCTGAACCTATGCAGCTCCAGGAGGCCAAGGCATCTTCCATACACACCCAATGTGATGGAAGGAGAAACACATCGGGCGGCAGCAAGCAGCCGACTTATCTGATGAGATTGTCTTGGAGCATCAGCAGCTGTAAGGTAGGTACCTAACCCCCCAGGAGGAGAACCTACTCTCTCCACTGAAGGGGGGCGTGCCCGTCTCCGCAAGGTGAGCATTACCATGTCCTGACATGAACATCCAGAAGGGGTATTAGAATGTGATCCAACATTGAGGGGAACCAAGTCGTTCTTAGAGAAATGAGTAAAACAACTCATGTGAAGTAAAACGCTGTAGTACCTTCAGCCTACAGCTGAGGCGAGCACCAAGGCCAACCCTCCATGGAGGTTTTTAATTGACCCTCAACGGTGAGGGGAGCATTGCTCAGGCTCAACCAACAGGAGACCAGTATAACAAGGAGGCCGAAGGAGGCCTAACAACCTACAACTGTTACCTAGAAGAGCTCATAAGTAAGAAGTGACCTTTAGCGCTTTAGTTGGAAGCGGACATGCTCAAAGGTGACCCTCAAAAATGAGGGGAGCATAGCTTAGGCCTAACCAACGGGAGACCAGTGTAGCAGGGAGGCCAGAGGAGACCTACAACCTGCAACTGCTACCTAGAAGAGCTCACTGGTAAAAGGAGATCTCTAACGCTTTAGTTGGGAGCAGTCATGCTCAAAGGTGACCCTCAAGAGTGAAGGGAGCATACTCAGGCTCGACCAACAGTATAGCAGGGAGGCCAGAGGAGGCCACAACCTGCAACTGCTACCTAGAAGAGCTCACTGGTGGGAGATCTCCAGCTTTAGTTGGGAGCAGTCATGCTCAAAGGTGACCCTTCAAGAGTGAAGGGAGCATGCTCAGGCTCGACCAACAGGAGACCAGTATAGCAGGGAGGCCAGAGGAGGCCTACAACCTGCACTGCTACCTAGAAGAGCTCACTGGTAAGAGGTGATCTCCAATGCTCTAGTTGGGAGCAGTCATGCTCAAAGGTGACCCTCAAGAGTGAAGGGAGCATGCTCAGGCTCGACCAACAGGAGACCAGTATAGCAGGAGGCCAGAGGAGGCCTACAACCTACAACTGCTACCTAGAAGAGGTGATCTCCAACGCTTTAGTTGGGAATTGTCATGCTCAAAGGAGACCCTCAAGAGTGAGGGGAGCATTGCTTAGGCTCAATCAACAGGAGACCAGTATAGCAGGGAGGCCGAGGGAGGCCTAACAACCTGCAACCGATACTAGGAAGTGTTTCACTAGTAAGGGGTAATTCCCAGCCCTTTAGTTGGGAGTGATCATGCTCAAAGGAAACCCTCAAGGTGAGGGGAGCATTACCTAGGCTCAACCAACAGGAGACCAGTCATACAAACATGGCTCCAAGGGGAAGGCAGTAAGGGCAGACCTCAGTTGCCCGATTGGGACAATGCTCGCCAAGCAGACAGTTAGCCGCAGCTAGCTGTCTGATAATACTGCCATGCGGCTGATACACATAATCATCATGAAAGGTTAGTGTATCGGGACAGGCTTCTAACTCCCGAGAGACAGGAGGAACACCTGATCCACCCAGGGGGGACGAGCTCTCAGAGACCCTTCAGCAAAGAGGGGAGCATCGTCATGCCCTGTTAAAGAGGCCTTGGATGTGATCTGATCACAGGAACCAGATATAACAGGAGAGACATCACCTCTATATGACTGCATAGAGAGCAGCAGCGTCTCCAGCCCTCAGGCTGTGCTGTGGGTATTCTCATAAAGAGGCATAGGGCAATCCCACCCCAAACAGACCTGTGCTTACTATGGATAGAAAGCATGGGCCCTGTTCTAGCAAGGCCCGCAGAACCTCGAGAACAAGGGCCTAGACCATAGCCAATGCTCCTCAGACCACTCAGAAGGGATTCCGCAGAAACGCCTTCTACTTATACGTGGGTGAAACATAGTGTGGTCAAGCCCACTCCTCGGAGGGGTGACTCACTAGATCACCAGGATGGTTTGGGGATAGGTCTGCATGACAATTTGGGTGGAAACCCTGAAATGGGAAGCCCCTCAGGGCGGGACGCAAATAGTGTGTCTCAGCAAGCGGCCTCTAGGCCCGTGTGTTCAGCCAAGGATGTCCAGGAGCATCCTGCGAAGAGAAAACTTCCAAAGAGCTTACCTGGAAGTAGGACCATTGCCCTAGATGTAGTGCTATAGTGGGGACCTGAAAGCCATGAGTGGCCACAACGTCTCTAGTTAGATATGACGAAGGCAGATCCAAAGACAAGCAGGCCACAACCATAGTCAAAGACCAGAGGGGTGGGGGTGCTCAAAGAGGACCTACCTAACAGAAAGACAAACACAAGAGACAGGTCCCAGAAATATAGCAGAGGAGGCTAGACACATAATAAAGGATCGTACTTACCCACCGTGGTTCCCACGCATGACTCCAGTTAGCCCAGCTAGACCTTTTGTGAAGCTGCCCAGACCACCATAGTGGGCCATCCACTTATAACCCTAGCAGGGGAGATAGCACCATCTAGGCAGGGGCACCAGGAGAACTTAATCAATAATTATAGCAGAACTATAACCATTCTCAGATGGCTATACTAGGAGGTCCCTTTGTATTTTCTGTCCATACACCCGAGTATGGCAGAAAATTAACACCATAACCGCAACGCGCAGTACATGTTCAACTCCCTCAGGAGCTGAACACGCTCCGCCCACGCATCAGACTCCCCCGGGAATCAGGCGGAACGGAGCTGAATGCGTTGTTAATGCCTGGGAGGCGAACGCACTTATGCAAACTCGGGTAAACAGAGAAGACTCACCTCCCTTCTTTGCGAATGCATCGTGATGAGCACATCCAGTTCCCTCGAGAGCTGGACGCGCTGCCCTTAACCACACATACATAGCCCGCGAGCTTCGTGCAAGCGGTCACGAGAGCGCACCAGTTCCTCGTAAGAAATAAGCACTGAATGCGACGAGCGCATCCAACTCCCTCGAGAGCTGGACGCGCAGCTCGCTACCACACACACAGCCCGCGAGCCCCGTGAGAGCGGATATGAGAACGTGTCTGCCTCTCGCAATAAGCAAGAAATGCGACGATCTCATTCAGCTCCCTCAAGAGCTGATTTTCGCTTAATCCTCACCATACATATGTAACGTAGCCCAAAAGCCGTATGAAAAGTGCGGGTATCAGAGCGTGCTTGCCTCTCGCAAGAGACAAGCAAGAATAAAAATAGCGCAATAAACTCCCATGGGAGCAAAGAGCGCTCGCTCCTTACCACACATTGTCACACGTGAGCCGTCCAACCTTTGGAGAGGAAAATGCACTCAAAATGAGCTTTTTGGTTACAGACAAAAGGTCATTGAAGACGAAGAAGAGGACGTTGTGTTCGACCGGCGCCCTTTCATACTATGCGGTCGCATTGGTATGACGTGCCAACGGCGACGAGTCGCACCGGCAGTGACGTCATAGGCTGTCGCCGGTCATTACGGTTGTAGTTTTTGTATATAAACTTCAGACACGGGTCACGCAGACGACGTTCCCCTAGCGACCTCTAGAGGACGCAGTTCGAGTTCCTCGAAAGGGAACTACAATGTTTTGCTGATTTGGTGAAGGGTTTTCTTATTTGTGTGTAGAGTTTTGCAAAAATAGCCAATAGTTACAAAAAATGTGCTTAAGCCATCAGAAAAAACTGTAATCAAAATATAAAAATATGTTAGTCACACAACAGGCAAAATCAACTATCCGGCATCACATACACTGGACACGTTGTGTTCAATTCAAGTGGTGGTCTACAAGACTTTATTTGATCATCAAACAGGCAAAAGTATACTGCTATCCTTTCTCCACTAATGCAGCATCTAGTCAACAAATTCATCGCTTAGTAATGACATGAAAACATGCACTACAGTATACTGTACACACCGTTTCGTTGTCAATGTTTTAAATTAGCCTTTGAAGTGTTCCGCCCTGTGCAGCACGCAGTGTCACGTGTCTAAACAAACGGCACATGCTGTCAGTGATTTCCGCCACTAGAGGCCACTCTCGTGCTGTAGTAACAATAACTATAGGGACTTTGCTGTGTAATGACGACCTTCTCAGCCGCTCCAGCAACGGACCCAACCCGGAAAAAACTATCGGCATGGATTTTGCTGATAACCGATAGTTCCGCCAATCAACTATCGGTGCCGATGAATCGGCAAAACCGATACATCGGTCGACCTCTACTGTGCATTGTGTTCTCTATTTTTTGGTGTCTAATGAATGATCTGTAGTGCGTATAGTACTGACGAATATGTGTATGATTTGAAAGCTTTGCTTGATTTTGAGTAAAGGTGAAATGGTTTTGAAGCGATTGTTTGATTTTGCCAGAAGAGTCTGTTAATTTAGTTTGAACATTTGCATTTGTGTTTAAGGTTTTGAGGAAATGAGTGATATTTTCAAAAAAATGTGTACAGAAAAATGTAAAATGCAATATGAATATCCCACATTTCTGCCACAAAACCATGGTGCAGTTAGTGTTACTACAGTAAATCCATGGTAAATGAGGCGATATGTAGATTGACAAGTCTTCTGGCTGTTTCGTTGCACACAGTGTTTCTCCTGGTTGTCAGCGGTGTTTCATCTGGCTTTAAACTAATTTAAATCACCAAGTCATTTGTGTTCTTTGCTGAATTCAAGCGCTTCACACTGGATCTCACAGCTCTGTTTAGTGCTCGCATCAGCGAGACTCATCAGCGAGTATATAAATCTGCTCTAGTGAGCTCGCGCTGCTCTACCGTTCAAACTTTAAGCCGAGCGGATAAATGCTCTGTGGTGCGGTTTAAATGAGTAACGCTGTTTCATTCCATTTTTGGTGCATAAACATTATATCAAACATTTGTCAAACTCTTGTTATTGTTTAATTGGTGAAATCATATTGCGATAATTATCATTTTATCTCCCAGCCCAACAGTTAATAAATTACTTTTGTAATTTATTGTAATTAATTTTAAATAGTGTTGTTTTTTTTTTTTAAATCTGGCCATCTGAATGTAATGTATAATCATGTATAATTGTGAGTTCAGATCAAACCACATTGTGGCATGGACACTGCTAAATGACACTTTCAGCACATTAAGTTCACTTGATTTTCTGTTTTCTCCCAGTTTGCTCAACTGATCAGCATCTACAAGAAACTGGGAGCAGATAAATTCCCTCTTGTTGATCAGTCATTCTACTCAAACTACAGGGACATGGTAAGTACAAAACAACCTTGTTCTGCATTCATTTCAAACCAGAGCAGTGAAAAGATGATTTTGATGAAGAACAAAATGTATTATGTATTTAGCTACAGCAACACATATGTCCAAAAAGTTCCAGTTTGGTCACATCACTCTATAAAACCCTCCTCCAGAAATCCACAGGTCTATCCGAACGAATTTTAGCACGTTCCATTCAGTTTTTTGTTCTTCTTGGTCAAAAGTGGTATTCGGCAAAATGCCCCAACATGAAAGCCATGCTTGTCTTGTGTTCATCTTATACTCTGCATTGAAATGTTTTCGCCGGGTCATCTTGCAAGTCAAGCTGTACATTTAGCTGTACACTGCAGGTTTTTCTCTGTTGCTTTGATCAAACATTTTATGATATTGTGCTTTTTTTTTTTTTTGTTTAACACCCTCAAAGGTTTTCTGGTACAATATACTTTAACCTAGGGAATAAGGCTGCCAGCTGTGTCACTACAAACTTTTAATGTCTTAGAAATCTTTGTGTAGCCTTAGACTTTCTAATATGAAAACTATTTCTTCTCTATAGCTTTTGTGAGAGCTCTGTTGACTTTGCCATATTTGCTACTCAACTTCAGCACATGCATGGGCTAAATGTATGTATGTGTAACACTCCAAGCTAATTGTGTTTTAAGACAATTTTGTTCCCTACCATAAAAATAGGCGACTTAAAATGGCAATGTTGAATAGGGGTTGAATAATTATGACAGCTGTGGTATTAAAAAATCCTGTAACTCAAAAACAGTACATTATATATTGATATTATCACTTTTAATATGCCAGTAAACTGTTGTAGATGCAATTTTTATGAAGTAATTTGTATTTGTAAAGTACTGCAGTCTCTGGGGGGCTGAATAATTTCGATTTCGATTTTGGTTATTGTTTATCCGCAATGTATTGTTTGCAGGTTTCCTGTAGACATAAACCAGTTGATCTTTGTACTAATGAAAATCCAAAGTTCTTTAAAACTAAAGTCAGACTGTGCTTTATGATAAACAAATCCATTAGTTTATTTGTTGTCAGGAAGTGCACACAATCTATCTCAGTAGTGCCCCATTTATGCAGAGCATAAACACTGCGTCATTATAACTCTATAATTCTATTTCAAAATCATTATCAGCTTTCTGCATTGTGCAAACAAGCTAATGTGTTGTTTCTGTGGTTTCTAGTGAAGTTGGTGGCTTGTTGATGTCGCTGTATATAACTGTCATTACAGTTTTTAAATTAAACTGTTTCTTTTTTAACCTCGATGCTCATCAGAAAAGTGAGAAAATCAATACCAGATGAATGCATTTGATATAAGCGATTGCTACTAAGAACATCCAAATTTATATAAACATACTTGCATACAATTCCCATTAAATACACACAGACACTTTCACATACAAAACAGTTTAATGATTACATAATTCCATATCCCCATGATAACAGTGTTTTGTATGTAATTGTTGACTGCATTGCAAAGCTTCAATACAATGTTTAAATTAATTTAAACCTGTTCTAAGCATTCTAAGCATTTTGAAAAACAAAAGGGCAAACTTCCACACTGGCGAATGGCTGATGCACTTGGTCTTCAGGGCATTTTGATCAAACAGGACACTCCAGTACAGGGCTAGATCTGTAGAGATCACAGTTTGAGAGATGGTTGAACTCTTATCTATGCTTATAACATGACAACAACTGTTTTACTACTTTAAAAATGACAATAAATCAATAATGACAGTTTGTGGCTGGTACAAGGGCTGCAAGTAGAAATTAGTTTGCAAATGAAACTTCCTTCTCTACCTAGAAAGTTTAATCATAAGAAGTGTTGAGAACTTCCTGTATGGCATCTGGAATGTGCTTTTCAAACTAATTTATGCTTTAAACATGGAACTCTTTTGACAAGCATAGTCTGATCATGATCTGAACCCAGGATTTACAACAATGCACTGTATGTGTTTGGCAACATCCAAAATGGCAGAATATTTTGTTGGGCAAAAATTAAAGCCAGTGGGTTTCGACATCACTGAACTCTGTATAATTCAGACTTTGGTAAATTATTATTGTAAGAATACGATTTAGATTATTACCTTAATACAGTCACAGCCTGTCGGACACATGCGGAGGTACTGCTTTTCATCTGAGGAGACACTGTCCCAGTGCTTCGCAAGGTCACATGAATTAACAAAGATCATTCCATCCCTGACACTTCCTTAGGTGGAAAAAACAAACAACATTTTTTTCTTATGTATCTTCATTAATTTTACATATGAAGCTCATTTTACAATATATACAAAAAGAAACATGCATTATTATGCTTAATTGATCTGACTGGAATACTCTACATGACTTTTAAAATCTGAACAGATACACAGATACACAATCTAAACACTACACCGACTTAAATGTAAATGGTACAGAAGAAAACTAATACACAACTGTGGTTTACAAACTAACAGACTCTGAACTCATTCCAAACACCACAAACTCCCACAGAAACATGTGCCTTGTTGCTAGGAGATGCATGATACGTGAAAATATGTAGTTTATAATCAACTCAAAATATCAAATGTGTGATATTCTCTAATATGATGGAATCAGAGTCTGAAGCTAAAAAATTTAAGTTGAATAACTGAATACACTATGTGATTTTCTGTGAAATCTGTCAACTCAAACTGCCCAAAATTTGCCATCTGGTTCTGACTTTCAGCAACCATTGTCAACTCATCCAGGGGCTAAAAATCTGTATAATGTATTCCAGCCTTAAAAGATGTTCACAATCAGCATTAAGAACTAGGGTGTTCAGTTTCAACTCAAAATTTGACTTCAGAAAATTAGGAATTTTACCTGACAGCAGATACTCCTTATTTTCTAGATAGATTTCACATGAATCTTGATGTGAGTAGATGACCCGAACTGGCTTTTTGTTGACATGCTTAAATCACTGGGGGGAGGGGGGAGGGGGTTACAAGAAAATATTTCTTGTTAAGAGACTTTATTGGCAAATTTTGAATTTGAAAATGATGTGGCAAATACATTTTCTCACCTTGATCATATTGATACTGTATGCAATTAGTTGATTGTTTTTCACCTGTCCAGTGATCTTAGCTCGAAACACTAATTGGTAAAATAGTCAGATGTGACAAAAATGTGTTAATTTTTTTATTTATTTATTTATTTTTTTAATGTTCCTGGATCACATTACACTTTTACATTTTGTCCAAAGCAAAAACACATGTTCATATTTTGCTTTTCAAGATAAAACACAAAAGAAGATACTTTGGAAATAAGATTTGGTAAGGATACCAAACAACATTGGAGCCCATTAAAAAGCTCTCAAAATAGCTTCCTTTGTGTTCAAGAAAGTCATATAGGTTTATATAGGTTTATACAGGTTTAAGTCACTAAGATTACTTGCACTATAATTAAGGAAATCTACTAACTTTCAATAAAGTTTATGGCTTACGGTTTATTTTTAAGCGGTTTATTTTTAGCGGTTTGATCACAGTACTCTCTATAAACCTTATGTGTAGCTCAATAATTCAAGTAATTGAACTACTATAAATGAGCTGAAATGCAAGAAACATCTTGTAACATCTGATTTCAAAGCAGCATACAACCTACAAATTTGTATAAGGCAGTTATAGCTGTTCAATTTTAATTAGCTATGCATGTGTTTGACATACCTGTGTCAGAATGGCACAACGCCTGCTGCAGTTCTTTTGGAACACATCTGCAGCCCTCGGCCACCTGCTTGTTCAGTCCCACAGAGAGGAAGAACAGCAGCCCTAGAGTCACAGCAGCTGACAGCGGCAGGCCCATCCTCACACTCACACTCTTACAGCACAAGATTAAACAATAAACTCACGTTCTTGGCCAACTAGAGTTTCTCTCTCTCTCTCTCTCTCTCTCTCTCTCTCTCTCTCTCTCTCTCTCTCTCCAAAGATATCTAAATCGTAGTGGCATCTTATATAGCTCTTATGTCTCCCACCCATCTAACCTCAAAAATCCCACCTCTTGTACAAACACGCACATCAACACTGAAGTGTGTTAATGAAGAACAGGCTTGTCAAAATCAATTCCTGGATGGCTACAGCCCTGCAGAGTTTCGTTCCAACCCGTCTCCAACACACCTCCCCATGAGTTGACCTGATTAGCTAGATTAGGTGTGTTTAATTAGGGTTGGAGCTGAACTGTGGCCCTCCAGGAACTTGGAGGAGTTTGACACCCCTGATGAAGAGTCTAGTTCTGCATAATGCATTAAAGATTGAGCAACAACCACGATGGCCGAGAGAGCTCCACGTGCTGCAAATGAAAAAAACACAAATACAGATGTGCTGTAAACAAACAAACAAACAAAAAACAGAAACAGCCTATATACAGGTGTTTCTCAAAAATGTAGAATATCATGAAAAAGGTTTTTTTTTGTATTGTAATTTATTTCAAAAAATGAAATTTTCATATATTCTAGATTCATTATATTTGAAGTAAAACATTTCAAAAGTTTTTTGTTTGTTTGTTTGTTTTCATTTTGATGATTAGAGTGTACAGCTAATGAAAGTCAAAAATCCAGTATCTCAAAATATTAGAATATTTACGTTTGAGTTTCATTAAATGTCCATCCCTACAATATAAATTCTGGGTATCTCTTGTTCTTTGAAACCACAATAATGGGGAAGACTGCTGACTTTGCAACGGTCCAGAAGACAATTATTGACAAGTTACAGATGGTCATTACTGAAAGGGGTGGCTGTTTATATAGTGCTTTATCAAAGCATATTAATTGCATGGTTGACTGGAAGGAAGAAACTGTCAAGCAAAGCTGATTCAAGCACTTGGGAGAGCTTCACAAGGAGTGGAATGAAGCCGGAGTCAGCGCATCAAGAGTCACTACGCTTAGACGTCTTCAGGAAAAGGGCTACCAAGCCACTTCTGAAACAGAAACAACGTCAGAAGCATCTTACCTGAGCTAAGGAGAAAAAGAACTGGACTGTTGGTCAGTGGTCCAAAGTCCTCTTTTCAGATAAAAGTACATTTTGCATTTCATATTGAAATCATAGTCCCGGAGTCCGGAGGAAGACTGGAGAGGCACAGAATCCAAGCTCCAAGTCCAGTGTGAAGTTCCTGAAGTCAATGATGATTTGGGGTGCCGTGACATCTGCTGGTATTGGTCCATGGTGTTTTATCAAGTCAATGCAGCCATCTACCAGGAGATTTTGGAGCACTTTATGCTTCCATCTGCTGACAAGCTTTATGGAGATGCTGATTTCCTTTTCCAGCCGGACTTTAGTACCTGCCCACAGTGCCAAAATAATTTCCAAGTGGTTTGATGACTATGATCTTACTGTGCTTGATTGGCCAGCCAACATGCCTGGCCTGAATCCCATATGGAATGTCTGGGATATTTTCAAGAGAAAGATGAGAAACCAAATAAACCAACAATACAGATGAGCTGAAGGCTCAATAGTGCCTCAGCAGTGCCACAGGCTGATCGCTTCCATGCCACATCCCACTGATGTTGACCAAGTATTGAGTCGATAAATGAACATACTGAATGAAATAAAAAGAATTTGAACTTTTCTGTTTTGCAAATACTTTTTTTGATTGATCTTAGGAAACATTCTAATATCTTGAGATACTGGATTCTTGACTTTTTTTTATAAGCTATGCTCTAATCATATATATTATTACTATGGTCACTACACTTGTACTATTATAAAACCATGGTTAATTTGCATAAGCATGGTTGGTTATGTATATTAAAATGATGATGTGGGTGCTCCTGGATACAGGTCAATCTGTATGGTTAGAATGAAATGCAGTTAGAAAGCTTGGGTTAAGGACATCCTATCATGGTACCCATGATCTTTCTTCACCCATCCAAGTGCACACATATTCACAGCATTGAGTAGCCATTTGCTGTGGTGCTCAGGGAGCAGTTGGGGGTTTGGTACCTTGCTCAACGGTCTCATCCATGGCTGTGGTAAGAGTTTGCTGGTCATTCACTCCCACCTACAATCTCCATCAGTTCTGATAGGTAATCGTATTCCTATAGGTAGCCATAGATCAGCTGAGAGTCAACTGATGCAAGCTTGACATGACCTGTCAGAAGTAATGCTATGCTTGATTTATAGATTCATCTTCTGTAAAAGCTGGCGAACCCTGAAAATCTTTGTAGTTCCTGGATGGTTGAGGGAGAGGGCCAATTGCTGACTGCTTGTACCTTCTCCTACTCCATCTTAATACCATCAGCACTGATAATGTAACCCAGTAATTAAATAGATGGCTTATAGAACTCACATTTCTCGAGCTTGAAGTAAGGGCTGTTCACATTGCATAACTCGATATTCATAGTTTCTTGTTGGTGTGATGAAGGCGGTCTCCCATTCATCTCCCTTCTGTTTTAGGATGATATTGTATGGCCATGCAGGTCCAACTTGGTAAAATTAAAGGTTCTTCAAAGCTTCTCCAGAACTGCTGGAACCATGGACAGTGGTATTTGATGTACTGAGTACATCCTCCGTGGCCTGCTGTTCTAATAAATAATAAATAAGTAATAGATAAACTCTCCCTTTGGGCAAAGGTGCACTGAGTTGAAGGTTGCACCCACTTGAAGGCACAGCTTAGCTTAGATGTAAGTTGTTTTTCTGAACACATCCTGGAACACCTAATATTCCACTAGAATGACATTCTTCTGTGTTGGAGTGGTTAAGGATTAGTGTGCCGAATGGCCTTGGAGCCATAGGCATCCCAAAATGATGTCAGTGGTTGAGCCTTCCAGCACCAGCCGAGAAATTGCTTCAACATATACGTCCTAGATGGAGGTTGACAGTACGTGTGCTATGTGTTATAATGCCTTTTGTCCAGGTGGCCTACCCAGGATGGAATGGACATTTAGAGCTTCCTTGCAGAGGATTTTCGTGATGTTTAGTCAAAGGAGGAGTCTTCCAGAGAGGAAATTCTCATTCTCAGAGTCACTGAGGGCCTTGGCTGTAACAGATAGGTAGGCTGTAATTGTGGTTGTAATCACAGGATTAGAGTAGATCGCACTTTTTGATAAATGGGGTGGTTGTACAGTACAGCCAGGCAGAAGGTGGAATTCTTTTGTAGAATTATGCTCTGACGCTAATTTGCCTATGAGGAAGCACTGAAGTAGGAAACCTGTGCCATGCAGTCTTCCACTGTAACCAAGTATGTAACTGGATGAACCATGGGACTGGCATGATGATCAGAGAAAGAAGTGGAGAGTGGTGGTTGAAGTGTTTGGAGCTGATTAACTGAGTTGGCAATGTTATCATTGTCAGCTGAAGAAGCAGCCCCAGCAGCCTCCATATTCTTGCAGTCTGGCCTGCTGTCATGTGAAATGGAGGACAGGCACAAGGATGAATCAACTTAGTGCTGTAATCGGCAAATCTTCAAATGACAGTAAGTTCAGTAGAGTAAGTGCTATTGTTAAATATTTACGTTAACTTAGTGTCACACCTCAGGGAGTTGTAGTTGTTCTTTTGTTCCCTGATGTAATTTGGTTCAGGTGTGTCTTGTTAATTATCCTCATTTGCTTTACTATTTAAGTTCCAGTCTGTTTAGTGTATGTTTTTCGTATTACCTGCCAGCCTTCTGTGGATTATCTCTGTGTGGATTAATAAAAGTCTGTTTTCTGTTATTCATCTTCTTCATGCGTTTATTAAACACAGCACTCGTGACACTTAGATTAAATTAAAAGATATTATCCATTTCTGGCAACAGCACCTTTTTTGTGCTGGAAAGAAGTACACATATTTATATGTGTTGACTAACACACTAAAGTACTTGATTAGAATTTGAACTAATATTAAATATTACATTTAAAGTGAATGTGTTTTAAATGTTATTACCAATGTGTAATTGCAAATGTATTTAAATACATGCCATACTTAAAATAGAAATGGAATTAATATGTATTTTAGTTTATCATATTTGCTTGTCAGTGCATTCAGCAGTTCACTTTAACCCTATTTCTAAGACAATTATGTAGTAATAAAGTAATGAAGTAATCATATCATATATATATATATATATATATATATATATAAATATGTATTTAAATGCTGCTTGCAGTAGATGGGTCAAAAAAGAACTCTAAAGTTCATCTAATTGCATTTGACATAATTTAAAATATAATACATTGAGATTAACATGCATAAGCATAACATTCAAAAACATTACATGAAGTCTATTCAAAAGTGTATTAATTGTGTGATAAGTACTTTAAAGTGATGCTTATGATGTTTGGTATTTTTAGGTCCCTTTGGTTGAAACCGTTGGTATACTCAAATAAACAAAATTCATAGACTACATGGTTGAGTATATAGTGCATAAGTACTTAGTGTATAGTGCGTAATTTGGGATGCAACTACAGATATGTGGGTAACTAAATGCCCACAGGCATATGTTGGAGACCACTGGTTTATTTGGATATTATGGTTATTATTATTTAAATGCAAAGTACAGTTTGCAGTTTTCCTTTAGACATAAAGCCATCCAATGTTCACCATAACTAGTCTTCTTAGGCCCTATGCAAAGATGGTGTGTGGGGGCCCTTTTCTCATCATCTCATGAGTCATGCCATTTATCACTCTTTTAAAATAGTAATATCGAAAACGTACTCGGTTACTATCGTAACCTCGGTTCCCTGAGATACGGGAACTCGTACTGCGTCGTTAGACGCTATGGGAAAAAGTCCTTTTTTCTCCTTGACTGAAGCCTTTTTCATAAACGCAGTGCAACTGCACAGCCATTGGATCGTGCAGAGAAACGAAACGAGCCAATGACTCGGCAGCGGTGCTGCACGAGCCTATGGCGAAGATGCCCGCCGAAGCCCGCCAGAAGGGGCGGGGTCAATGGCTATATAAGTGGCCGCTTCGCCATAGGGAATCAGGTTACTTCGACTGAAGCGACTATTATGTCGTGCAGCGACATGGTATGGCCCGTAACGCAGTACTCGTTCCCGTATCTCAGGGAACCGAGGTTACGATAGTAACCGAGTACGTTCCCTTTCGATACTACACTCGTACTGCGTCGTTAGACGCTATGGGAACCGGTCCATAAACGCCATGCCATGGAGAGAACGACCGAACCCGTACTTAGACCCAACGGCCCTAGTGACGAGTAGAACAAGGTCTGGTCGAGAATCGCTGTCCTGTGATTACTCATGCAGAAAGGATTCCCGCCTGTAGGGCGGGGATGTCTAGGCTGTAGAACCTAGTAAATGTGGACGGCGAGGCCCAGCCGGCCGCCGCACAGATTTCTGCCATGGATACACCACTAGACCACGCCCAGGAAGAGGCCACGCCTCTTGTTGAGTGGGCACGCACTCCGACGGGGCATTCTAGACCCAAGGAGGAATAGGCTAGGGAGATAGCATCAACTATCCATCTAGAAAGTCTCTGCTTTGTGACCGGTTGTCCCTTATTGCGGCCACCAAAGCATACAAAGAGCTGATCCGACTTCCTAAAGGGGGCGGATCGCTCGACATACATTCTCAATGCCCTAACAGGACAGAGCAGACTCAACTCTTGATCACCTTCCGAAGAGGGAAGAGCAGAGAGCGTTACCACTTGTGCCCTAAACGGGGTGGAGGGCACCTTAGGCACGTAACCATGCCTTGGTTTCAGGATGACCTTAGAGTCGCCTGGTCCAAACTCAAGGCAGGAGGGGCTTATAGAGAGCGCTTGCAGATCTCCTATACGTTTGACTGACACTAAGGCTAGCAGCAAGGCGGACTTAAGTGTCAGGGTCTTCAGGTCTGCATCCGACAACGGTTCGAAGGGGGAACTCTTTAGCGCCCTCAGAACCGTGGATAGGTCCCAAGTAGGGATAGTGTGGGGGCGGGAAGGATTCATCCTTCTAGACCCCTTCAGAAAACGAACAACCAAGTTGTTCCTGCCAATCGACTGGCCTGCTATTGGGGCATGAGAGGCCGCTATAGCAGCCACATAGACCTTGAGTGTGGAAGGGGAACGACCCTTATCCAACAGCTCTTGGAGAAAAGACAGTATCACAGATATGTCACAAGAAACCGGATTTTTTCCACGGGTGGAACACCAGGTGGAAAAAACGGACCATTTAAAAGCGTAGAGGCGCCTAGTAGACGGAGCTCTAGCTTGAGAGATTGTGTTCAAAACTCCTTCCGAGAGGTTCTCAGGTTCCCGTTCAAACACCACAGGTGTAAGGCCCATAGATTGGGCTGGGGATGCCAAATGGCCCCGTTCGCCTGAGAGAGAAGGTCTCGTCTCAAGGGGATCGGCCAAGGGGCTGCGCAAAGCAGCTGACATAGCTCCGGGAACCATGGCTGAGTCCTCCAAAGCGGGGCCACCAGGAGGAGCTTGTGACGTTGTTCCCTGACTCGTTTGAGTATTTGAGGAATCAAAGACGTCGGGGGAAAAGCATACAGGAGGAGGTTGGGCCAATCGTGGGCCAACGCATCTCTCTCTTTCGAAAAATATATTGGGCAATGAGAGTTGTCTTTTGAGGCAAAGAGGTCGACCTCTGCCTTGCCAAAGACCTCCCAAATTTTCTGAACCGTCTGCGGGTGAAGCATCCACTCTCCCGAGGGGACATTGCGTCGTGATAGCATATCCGCGCCCTGGTTCAGTTTGCCCAGCACGTGAACCGCTCTCAATGAAGCCAGGTTGCACTGAGCCCATTCCAGAAGATCCTTCACCAGAGTGAAGAGGAGTCTGGAGGAGAGACCCCCCTGGCGATTTATGTAAGACACCACAGTCATGCTGTCCGAGCGGACCAGTACGTGGTGTCCCTTCAGATCTGGCAGGAAGGCGCAGAGGGCGTGACATACTGCCAGCATTTCCAAGCAGTTGATGTGAAATCCCTCCTCTGCCTTTGACCATAGGCCGAAGGCTGGGCTGCCATCGCACAACGCCCCCCAACCCCTGTTGGAGGCATCCGTTGTGACTACCTTCCTTCTGCAGACCAAACCCAAGGGCACGCCCCTTTTGTACCATTGCAGGTCCTTCCAGGGGGCCAGGGCTTTCACACAAGCTCGGTCCACATTGACATGCAGACGGCCGTGACGCCATGCATGAGGCGGAACTCGTGGTTTCAACCAACGCTGAAGGGGTCGCATACGTAGTAAGCCCAATTCCAGCACTGGGGATGCCGAGGCCATAAGACCTAGCATTCTCTGAAAACGCTTGAGGGGGAAGCGGGCTCCGGCCCTGAATGAACCCGCTAATTGCTGTATTAACAGAGCTCGCTCTGGCACAACCATAGCCCTCAGCTGAGTTGAATCGAAAATTGCTCCCAGAAACGATATTTTCCGGCTGGGGTGCAACATGCTCTTGGGCAAATTGACCTTGAGTCCCAGGCACTCTAAGTGGCTGAGGAGAAGGGTCCTGTGAGACAACAGTTCTTCCTCCGACTGGGCCAGAACAAGCCAGTCGTCGAGGTAGTTGAGGATGCGGATTCCCCTCTGTCTCAGGGGGGCGAGAGCCGCGTCCATGCACTTTGTAAACGTGCGGGGAGCCAGGGACAAGCCGAAGGGCAGGACCGTGTATTGATAAGCCACTCCCTCGAAGGCGAATCTCAAGAATCGCCTGTGATGGGGGGCTATCTGGATGTGAAAGTATGCGTCTTTCAGATCCAGCGAGAGAAACCAGTCCCCTGAGCGAACGTGCGAGAGGATCTGCTTCAGAGTTAACATCTTGAACGGCCGTCTCATGAGGGCCTGATTCAAGCGTCTTAAATCGAGAATGGGTCGAAGAGTCCCATCCTTCTTGGGGACGAGGAAGTAGCGGCTGTAAAACCCCGAGTCGCTCTGGGCTGGATGGACCACTTCTATGGCGCCCTTTTCCAGCAATATCATCACCTCTGAGCGCAGGACGTGAGCGTCCCTGCTCATCACCACGGTGGGGACCACGCCGCTGAAACGCGGGGGCCTTCGAGCGAACTGGAGTGAGTAGCCTCTTTTTACTATCCCCAATACCCAGTCTGACACTCCGGGGATGGCCTGCCAGGCCTCTGCCCGAGTGGCCAAGGGTATAATCGGTTCGGGCGGTTGGCCATCGCAATGGCACGAGACACCCTTTATGATTGGAAGAGGAAATTTGCTCTCTTTTTGAGGATGTTTGTGTTTTATTTTGTTCGCTGTCACAGCGACTGTTTGTATGGGCGCAAGACACATGGACCCAGTATTTACAACAGCTTTTACACAAAACACACCGCCCTCGGCACCCGGCATTGAGCGAGGTGCTTGGAGGTTCAGCAGAGGCCTCTTGGGGGGTGGTCCGGCCAGCGCGAGACTTTGCCCCCTCCTCTTCCTTTCGCCTGGATTAGGACGACGACGGAGGCGCCGGATCCAACGCCAGCTTAGGACGCGGTCCCTGACGCTTGGGGAAGGGGTAACGTCTAGCAGAGCGAGAGCGCAGTCTTGGCTCGGCCTTGGCTGGCTGGGCTGCGGCAGCAGCGGCAGAAGGGGTCGTAGACGCGGGTTTCACCGGCTGCTGGGGCGGTGCAGACTTGGGGCGCCCGGAAGCAGCTGTGGAACTCGAGCGTTTTGGCAGAAAGTGTCGCATAGCCTGGGACGACTTTTGTGCCGCAGAGAAACGCTCAGCGAATCCCTCCACGGACGGCCCAAACAGACCTGTGGGGGAGATCGGGGCATCCAGAAAGGGGACCTTATCCGCATCCTTGATCTCCGTTAACGTGAGCCAAAGGTGGCGCTCGAGCACGACCAAGCTGGCCATGGATCTGCCAATCGCCTGGGCTGTGGCTTTTGTAGCGTGCAGAGCCAGGTCCGTGGCGCTTCGCAACTCTGTCAAAGTGGCAGGGTCCAAGGCAGACTTGTCTGATTGGGCGAGAAGCTTGGCCTGGAACACCTGGAGAATTGCCATCGAGTGCAGAGCTGAAGCAGCTTGTCCGGCCGACGTGTAGGCGCGTCCGGCGAGAGCCGAGGTCGTCCTACACGGCTTAGACGGGTGGGAAGCCTTGGTTTTCCATCCGATGGCAGTGGGCGGGCAAAGGTGGGCGGCCACTGACTCATCCAGGGGAGGCAGCTTCTCGTAACCCTTGTCTTCGGCGCCGTCGACAGACGTGAGGGCGGAGGAAGACAAGGCACGCAGGCGCGCTGAGTAGGGGGCGCGCCAGGATCTGGTGAGTTCCTCGTGGACCTCAGGGAGGAACGGACAGGCCCGCTGGCGAGGGGCCTGACGGCGCCCGGGCAGGAACCACTCGTCGAGGCGGCTGCGTGGGGGCTCCTCCGGAGGAGACCACTCCAATCCCAGCTCGTCCACAGCTCTGGTCAGAACGCGGAAGAGCTCGGCGTCCATGCCAGTTTTGGACCTGGGATCGCTGGTGTCGGCGGATGGCAGGGGGGCGGGGTCATTGATCGAGCCCGACAGCTCCTCAGCATCCGAAGCAGCCAGTGACATGCTGTCCAGCATGTCATCTTCACTCCCGCCGAAGGAGCCCATGTCGCTCGCAGCCGCAGAGGGACACAGATCCGGGCGGGTGAAGAGCACAGGGGAACCCTCTCTTTGTGGAGAAGGCGAGGCACGCGGGGGCTGAGCCGACGTGAGCTCACCTAACTCCGAGCGCTGAGATCCTCTACCCCGCTGTTTCTTCTTCACAGGCTCCTGTGAAGAAGGAAACGGGAGGGCACGAGGGGCGGAGTCGCGTTCTGAAAAGAACGCTATCCGTGAGCGCAGAGAGGAGAGACTCATATCCCCGCAATGGGGACAATCCGTCTCTTTGAGTGCTGCCTCCGCATGGGGAAGCCCCAAGCAGGAGACGCACTCACCGTGATTGTCGGCAGCATGCAAGGGGGCCCTGCATGCACGACAAAAACGGCGCGGCATTTGAAACAACGCCTTATTTGCTCTTTTAGCGCGAGAAAATCGCCAGATGGCGGCAGGGGAGGATGCGTTGCAGCCGGCGTCAGCGGGCGGCGAGTCAGCTGCAGAATCACTCTGCTTGCAGGTGCTTGTCACGGCGAGTAGGTTTCTTTCTTGTAAGCGAAGAATCGTCGCTGAAGGAGAAGAAATCTGATTCCCTATGGCGAAGCGGCCGCTTATATAGCCATTGACCCCGCCCCTTCTGGCGGGCTTCGGCGGGCAGCTTCGCCATAGGCTCGTGCAGCACCGCTGCCGAGTCATTGGCTCGTTTCGTTTCTCTGCACGATCCAATGGCTGTGCAGTTGCACTGCGTTTATGAAAAAGGCTTCAGTCAAGGAGAAAAAAGGACTTTTTCCCATAGCGTCTAACGACGCAGTACGAGTGTAGTATCGAAAGGGAACACATTTCAATATTGTAAATAAATGAATTGTTACATAAATATATTGCATAATTTAGTTTTTCATCTTTTAAAAATTGTCTTATGTCAGCACACTTTACATGTGTTTAGAGTAGGATAAGAATTTTAATCACTGGCTTTGTAACATATTGTTACTCTTATCAGTCGTATGTAGGCAAATGCAGACTATCCACACCAGTTCTCACCTACTCTCTTAGGGGAAAAAAGTTGTTTTCCTTCATTTTGTTTTCTTTTCCTCTCTTCCCTCATTTTTGTTTGGACATTGTGTATGTTGTGTCTGTCTCAACTTGAAAAACCACATGCTGTTCCTACGGAGACACCTCTGGGTGTGATGTGGCTCATGAGGAACACAATATTGTGTGCATTTCACAACAACAACAATAATAATAATAATCAAAGGCAGAGCAACCAGGGCCCCTCACATGACAGAGCCCTATGCACTCAGTCACCCTTTTCCCCCCACTTACAATGCCCCTGTATACAGGCCACAAAAATTGAATTGAAGTGAAATATAAGCAATATTTTGGTTGAAAGTTTAAATACAAAAATGCTAATTTTATATACATATATATTCTGTGGATTCTAGTGAAGTAGACATCTTGATGTAACATAATTTCCTGTTGTCTGATGTGGCTGAAAGGAACCTTAAATGTTTTTGTTTGTGTTCCTTTTTAACCCAATGCTCATCAGAAGATAAACATAAAAAAACAATACCAGATTTGCCACTAAAAACATCCAAATTTATGCTAACATACATATACATGTTAACCTACATATAACCTACATATAATTCCCATTAAATACACACAGACATTTTCACATATGAAACAGTTTAATGGTTAATTGTGTAATTCCATGATAACAGTGTTTTGTATGTATTTTTTGGCTGCATTGCAAAGCTTCAGTAAAATGTTTAAATTCATTTAAACATGTTCAAAGCATTCTAAGCATTATAAAAAACAAAAGGGCAAACTTCTGCACTGATGAATGGCTGAACTAATGACTAAAGCTCATTTTACAATATATACAACTTTTTTGTTCCTAGAGATGTCGTCACTTATTGAACCCTCATGTTCTGTGATATTCTTTAGTGTTTTTGGGTTTGAGGTCCTGGATAATATTAATCTTTACCTTGAGCAGTGTAACATCACTGAGGACATTTACTGTTTATTAATGAAGTGTGTTATCAAGTTCTTAAATGTGTGTGTGTGTGTGTGTGTGTGTGTGTACTTGTTTTGGCTACATTGTGGGGACCAAATGTCCCCACAAGGATAGTAAAACCTGAAATTTTTGACATTGTGGGGACTGGCCTGCGGTCTCCACAATGTTAAAAAAAAATATTAAGAATAGTAAATGATGTTTATCTAAAAGTGTAATGACGCAAACATGTTTTCTGTAAGGGTTAGGTTTAGGGTTAGGGTTGGGTTAGGGGATAGACAATATCGTTTTGTCAGTATAAAAAATATAGAAGTCTATGGAAAGTCCCCACAATTCACAAAAACAAACATGTGTGTGTGTGTGTTGTGTTGTTTTGTTTTTGAGGTACTAAAAGGGAACATGCGGCTTTATTGATTTTATTGATCTGACTGGAATACTCTACATGACTTGAAATCTGAACAGATTCTAAACACTACACTCACTTTGTAAATGTTACAGACGAAAAATGGATATAATACACAACTGAGGTTTGCAAACGAACAGACTCTACTATTTCCAAACACAACAAATCCACACAGAAACATGTGCCTTGTTGCTAGGAGATGTTACGTCCACACCAGGCTCCACCCTCACAGACACGCAGCGAGCACCCTCTCCTGAGTATTAACCAGCCACACCTGCTCAGCACACCTGACACCCATCACCACACCACATAAAAGCACACTCACCAGTTCACTCACTGTCCGATCTCGTTGTTCGTAAGTGGACTCTCTCATAGCTCTCTCCCTGTGGATATACTTACCTTGTACTTTCCTGTGATTCCTCCAGAGCTCTCCTTCGCCTCCAGTGTGAACTCCTCGTGGTCCCTCTCCATTCCTCCTCCGTCTCTGTGGTGTGGGTGTGTCTCCTTCGGTGTTGTGTGCTCCAACGATTCCTCCTAAGTTCAAGAAAGACTTTAAGTTTGTTTACCTTCTTATTTCTGAATTGGATTTCTATTCTTTTGAGTTACCTTTTTGCCGCATCCTGCGAAGAACCTTTGTTGAATAAATTACAGTTTGGTTTACGTTATTACGTTCTCTGTCCGCTTCCATAACAGAAGATCGGACCTGATATAAAATAAAGAAGGCGACATGAGCACCGCCGATCCCTTCCAGGAGCTCGTTGAGGCTCTCAGGCGATCGATCCTTTCCACACTACCACCCACGGCGCCCACGCTATCACAAACCCCACGCCAAAACCAGGAAGTAAACAACCCTCCTTCGCCAGCGGCGGTTGTATGCCCCATGGTGCGACCGACGCCCTACTCTGGCGAGGCGGGGGATTGCAAGGGGTTTTTACTTCAATGTGCCATCACATTCGCTACCTACCCTCACGTATATAATTCGGATGATACAAAAATAGGATATGTTATCTCTTGTTTATCAGGGAATGCTCTTCGCTGGGCTGAGTCGATATGGAACCAAGCGGGACCCGCTGTCAGCTCCTACAAGGCTTTTGCTTCTCATTTCCAAGAAGTCTTCGGAAGAACCGATTCCGATTCTTCCGCTGGTGAGGAATTATACCATTTCCGTCAACATAACCTCACTGTACAAGACTATTCTATCAGATTCCGCACACTAGCAGCTGCCAGCGGATGGAACGAGAGAGCTCTGGTGACCACGTATCGACAAGGTCTGGAACCGAATCTCCGTATGATGCTGGCTCCTTATGATGATTCTATTGGACTAGAAAAGTTCATACAACTCAGTCTCCGATGCTCTGCCCGAGTCACTGCCTACACCCAACCAACCTCTCACGTAAAAGCTGAAAATCCCTGTGCACCAAAGTTCACCGGCCAGACCGAGCCTCCTTCTGAGCCTATGGATGTCAGTCGACGTCGGCTCACACCTCTGGAACGTCAACGACGATTGTCCTCCGGACTTTGTTTATACTGTGGACAACCCAATCACGTGATAAAGAACTGTCCCCTTCGACTTCCTCGTACTATGGTGAGTCAAGTTATCACTATCACTGAGAATATGCACCCATGCACTTACCCAGTAACTCTTACTGCTAAGGGAGTTTCCCTTTCTGTGGCTGCTCTTATAGACTCTGGATCAGCTGGCAACTTCATTGCGGGACACTTGGCACGACAACTACGTCTACGGACTGAACCCACGGAGAGGAGGTATCAGGTCCAGTCAATAGATGGGAAACCCCTCTCCCATCGGGAGGTGCACCGTCGCGCGGGTCCTATTCGTCTCGATATTGGGGTGTGTCATCAAGAGGAGATATCGCTCTTGGTTCTGGAGGGTTCTATGGTCGACATAGTGCTTGGACATCCGTGGCTGGCGAGACATGAGCCAATCCTCTCCTGGGGAACGGGTGAGATTATGAAATGGGGTTCCCAATGTTGGCCTACCTGTTTCCCCAAACTTCCACTACGGGCTCCAACGTCTCTTGCGGTTTGTACTACATCCATTGAGAGTCCTATAGAGAAACAATCTACTGACATTCCCCCTGAATATCATTCCTTTCAGGATGTTTTCTGCCCCAGGAGAGCCGCTCGACTACCACCCCATCGCCCATGGGACTGCGCGATAGACCTGCTCCCAGATGCCCAGTTGCCCAAGGGTAGGATATATCCTCTATCCATCCCGGAGACAAAGGCTATGGAGGAATACATTCGAGAAGCTCTTGCACACGGCTACATTCGACCATCCACTTCCCCTGCTGCCTCAAGCTTTTTCTTCGTGGCTAAAAAAGATGGAGGACTCAGACCATGTATTGATTACCGAGCTCTCAACAAGGTAACCATCCCTTTTAAATATCCACTACCCCTCGTTCCTGCTGCTCTGGAGAAGTTACGAGGGGCCAAGGTATTCACAAAGTTAGACCTACGTAGTGCCTATAATTTGATCAGAATAAGACACGGGGATGAGTGGAAGACTACTTTTAGCACCCCTACTGGCCACTACGAGTATCTTGTGATGCCTTATGGTCTCGTTAACGCCCCTTCTATATTCCAGGACTGTATGCACAATATTTTCCGAGAGTATCTGGACAAGTTTGTACTCATCTACATAGATGACATCTTAATCTTTTCCTCCACAATCCAAGACCATCACCAACATGTCAAACAGGTACTCACCAAACTTCGTGAACACCAATTATACCTTAAAGCCGAGAAGTGCTCTTTCCACCAGAAATCCACCCAGTACCTCGGATACAACATCGACCCGGCTGGAGTGAGCATGGACCATGGAAAGGTGGAGGCAATCACCAACTGGCCCAAACCCAGGACAATTAAGGAACTGCAAAGGTTCTTAGGATTCGCCAACTTTTACAGGCGGTTCATAGAGGGGTATAGTATGCTTGCCTGTCCGCTCACGTCCATGCTGAAGGGAAAACCCAAAACCCTTACCTGGTCGTCCGACGCCGCCAAAGCGTTTCACCAATTAAAGGCGGTTTTCACTTCTGCCCCAATTCTCTGTCATCCAGATCCATCCAAACAGTTCATCGTTGAAGTTGATGCTTCAACTACGGGAATCGGAGCCATCCTGTCGCAGCAGCAGGGGAACCCACCTCAACTTAAGCCGTGTGCATACTTCTCTAGGAAACTTACCCCGGCGGAGAGGAATTACGACATCGGAAACAGAGAACTTCTGGCCATCAAGCTAGCGTTGGAAGAGTGGAGACATTGGCTGGAGGGGTCTGCTCTACCATTTCAGGTATTAACTGACCACAAGAACCTGCTATATCTAAGGGATGCAAAGAGACTTAACCCGAGACAGGCCAGATGGGCCTTGTTCTTTAACAGATTCCAGTTTTCAATTTCATACAGACCTGGCTCAAAGAATGCCCGTGCAGATGCTCTCTCTCGTCTCCATGCGCCAGAAGAGGAACCAGAACCAGCCGAACCCATTCTGCCTGAGAAATTGTTTTCCTGTCCCATCCAATGGGTGACCCCTCCAGCTGCATCAGATCCTGCTCCGACGCCTCCGCCGGGGTGCCCTCCGAACCTCCGATTCGTCCCAGACGAAGAACGCATTCCCCTCATACATACCACGCACACTTCACTGGGCACTGGGCATCCAGGGACCAACAGAACCCTCTCGCTCCTAAAACAACAGTTCTGGTGGCCCAGGATGGAATCAGATGTGCAGAGGTATGTGAGAGGGTGTCGGGAATGTGCCATGGCCAAGACACCAAGACATCTACCTGCAGGAAAGCTGGTACCTCTTCCCACACCTAACCGCCCCTGGTCACACCTAGGGGTCGACTTCATTACGGATTTGCCCGCCTCAGAAGGTAATACGTGCATCCTCGTAATAGTTGATCGTTTCTCCAAGTTTTGTCGTCTCATTCCTTTAAAGGGACTACCAGCTGCCTGGGAGACGGCACAGAACCTGTTTCATCACGTGTTTCGACCCTATGGCCTACCTGAGAACATTGTATCTGACAGAGGACCACAATTCATATCCAGGGTTTGGCGGGCATTTTTCCGACTCCTAGGTGTGGCCGTAAGTCTCTCCTCTGGCTACCATCCGCAAACTAATGGACAAACCGAACGAAAGATCCAGGAGGTGGGGCGGTTCCTCCGTACCTTCTGCCATGACCACCAGGACACCTGGAACCAGTTCCTGGGCTGGGCCGAGTACGCCCAAAATTCCCTACGCCAAGACACTACCGGCCTCACCCCTTTTCAATGCGTACTCGGCTTCCAGCCCCCACTCTTTCCCTGGTCAGGAGAACCATCTGATGTACCTGCCGTCGACCACTGGTTCCGGGAGAGCGAGAGGGTCTGGGACATGGCTCACCAACATCTTCAGAGGGCAGTGCGTAGGCAAAAGACCACAGCAGATCGTCGTCGCTCTGATGCCCCTACTTACCAGGTGGGCCAAAAGGTTTGGCTCTCTACCAGGGACGTTCGCCTACGCCTGCCCTGCAAGAAACTAAGTCCCAGATATGTTGGTCCCTTCACCATCACGGAGCAGGTCAACCAGGTTACCTATAAGTTACACTTACCACCTCACTACAAAATTCACCCCACTTTTCACGTGTCCCTCCTCAAACCTTGTCACGACCCTCTCCTTCCTCCCACAGAGCCTGGTGTCGAAGAAACCCCTCCTCCCATGGTTGTCGAGGAAGGAACCATTTATCAAGTAAAGGAGATATTGGATTCCCGACGTCATGGTGGGCGCTTGGAGTACCTTATTGACTGGGAAGGATACGGACCTGAGGAAAGATCGTGGGTTCCAAGAGAGGACATCCTAGATGAAACTTTACTCAGTGAATTCCATGAAACTCACCCAAATCGTCCAGCACCCCGAGGCAGAGGTCGACCACCACGACGTCGGAGAGGCCCGGCCTCGGGAGGGGGGCCTGGAGGGGGGGGTAGTGTTACGTCCACACCAGGCTCCACCCTCACAGACACGCAGCGAGCACCCTCTCCTGAGTATTAACCAGCCACACCTGCTCAGCACACCTGACACCCATCACCACACCACATAAAAGCACACTCACCAGTTCACTCACTGTCCGATCTCGTTGTTCGTAAGTGGACTCTCTCATAGCTCTCTCCCTGTGGATATACTTACCTTGTACTTTCCTGTGATTCCTCCAGAGCTCTCCTTCGCCTCCAGTGTGAACTCCTCGTGGTCCCTCTCCATTCCTCCTCCGTCTCTGTGGTGTGGGTGTGTCTCCTTCGGTGTTGTGTGCTCCAACGATTCCTCCTAAGTTCAAGAAAGACTTTAAGTTTGTTTACCTTCTTATTTCTGAATTGGATTTCTATTCTTTTGAGTTACCTTTTTGCCGCATCCTGCGAAGAACCTTTGTTGAATAAATTACAGTTTGGTTTACGTTATTACGTTGTCTGTCCGCTTCCATAACAGGAGATGCATGATAAGTGAAAATAATGTGTGCTTTAAAATCATCTCAGGATGGAATCAGAGTCTGAAGCTAAAAAACTGAAGTTGAATAACTGAACACACTATGTGATTTTCTGTGAAATCTGTCAGCTCAAACTACCCAAAATTTGCACTGGCTCTGACTTTTAGCAACTTTTCCAGACTGAAAAGGTGTTCTCAACCAGCATCAGGAATCAGGGTGTTCAGTTTCAACTCAAAATCTGACTTCAGATGATCAATGATTTTACCTCCCAGCAGATACTTCTTGTTTTGCAGATTGATACCACATGTACCTGGAGATGAGACGATGAACTGAACTGGATTTGTGTCAACATACTTCAATGTCTGGAAAGAATAAAAAATACAAGAAAACATTTCTTTTTAAGATTTTTTTGGCAAATTTTGAATTTGTATACATGATATGGCAAGTACATTTTCTCACCTTGATAATTTCAAAACTGTATGACTTTAATTTAGTCTCTTTCACTCGTCCAGTGATTTTAGCTTGAATCACTAATTGGTAGAACAGACAGATATAACAAAAAAAATATATATATATATTTTTTGACGTTCCTGCATTATATTACATTTTGTCCAAAGCAAAAACATATGTTCATATGTTACATTTAAAGTTGGCCAAGATTAAACACAAAAGAACACACTTGAAAGAATTGCAAATTAACTGAAATGCAAGAAATATCTCATAACATCTGATTTTAAAGCAGCATACAACCTACAGATTTGTTTACAGCACCTATAGCTGTTCATGATTAATTAGATATGCATGTGTTTGACATACCTGTGTCAGAATCGCAGTACAGCTGTTGCGGTCGTCTTTGAACACATCTGCAGCCTTTGACCACCTGCTTATTCAGTCCCACAGACAGGAAGAACAGCAGCCCTAGAGTCACAGCAGCAGACAGCGGGACGCCCATTCTCACACTCACACTCTTACAGCGCAAGATTAAACAATATACTCACGTTCTTGGCCAGCTAGAGTTTCTTTGTCTCCCTCTCTCTCCAAAGATCTCTAAATTGTTGTGGTATCTTACAAAGCTCTTATGTCTCCCACCCTTCTAACCTCAAAAACCCAACCTCTTGTAAAGACACGCGCATCAACACTCCAGTGTATTCATGAAGAGCAGGTGTGTGAAGTTCACCCAAATTCTTGAATTGATTTTGCTTGACAAGCCTCTCAAGGCTGGTTCTCTCAGTTGGTTGTGCATCTTTTTCTCCCACACTTTTTCCTTCCACTCAATTTTCTGTTAACATGCTTGGATACAGCACTCTGTGAACAGCCAGCTTCTTTGGCAATGAATGTTTGTGGCTTACCCTCCTTGTGAAGGGTGTCAATGATTGTCTTCTGGACAACTGTCAGATCAGCAGTCTTCCCCATGATTGTGTAGCCTAGTGAACCAAACTGAGAGACCGTTTTGAAGGCTCAGGAAACCTTTGCAGGTGTTTTGAGATGATTAGCTGATTGGCATGCCACCATGTTCTAGTTTGTTAAGATTGAATTGGTGGGTTTTTGTTAAACGTGAGCCAAAATCATCAAAATTAAAAAAAAAAACAAAGACTTAAACTACTTCTGTCTGTGTGCATTGAATTTATTTAATACACGAGTTTTACAATTTTAGTTGAATTACTGAAATAAATGAACTTTTCCACAACATACTAATTTATTGAGAAAATTCATGGACTACATGGTTAAGTACATAGTGCGCAAGTACATAGTTTATAGTGTGTCATTTAGGATGCAACTACAGACATGAGTGACCAAAAGCCCACGGGCATATGTTGGAGACCACTTCTTTATTCTTGTCACGAATCTGGTCGGTGTCCCGCTGTCCGCTCACCACCAGATGTCACTCTCACCCCATTATCACACTCTGACTGTTGTACTACACCCCGGACTACATTCCCCATCAGCCATTGCACCTCATCCACGACCAATCAGCGGTGCTATAAAAGCCCCGGTCTTTCCCCTTGCAAACCACGGAGTATTGTGAGTTGTTATTGTTGTATTTCCATTGTTAGCGTTTCCTAATTTCTAGTTCCAAGTTCCTAGTTCTTTGTTCTCTCGCCTGGCTCCCCCGTTTTTCGACTGTTCGCCGCCTGCCTTTTCGGACTATCTATCGTTATTGGATTATTCTCTACGTCTTGCCTGTGATATACCTGTCTGCTCCTGTTTTGACCCTGCCTGTTCGACCATGTCTTTGTCTCGTCCTAATAAAAGCTGGCAAGTGGATCCGCTCGCCTCTCGTCTTTCACTCCGCGTTACAATTCTGTTTGGATGTTTTGGTCATTATTTATTTATTATATATTTGGACCACTATCATCATTATCTATATGCAAAGTACAGTTTGCAGTTTTCCTGTAGACATAAAGCAATCCAATGTTTTTTGGATATGCTGATTCTTGGGCCCTATGCAAATATGGTGTGTGGGGGCCTCTTTCTCATCATCTAATGATCCATGTCATTTATCACTCTTTTTCTAAGTAATACTATTGGGAGGGTGGGGGTTGGGCGGAACACATTTCACTCACTGATTCAGTAACTGCTGGTTTTCCCCCGCTTACGTTCCCTGTATACAGGCCACAAAAATTAGTGAAATACAAGCATAATTTGGAATAAGTTGACATTTTAAATGCAAGAAATGCTCATTTTAGTTTGTCATATTTTTTCTCCAAAAGAATCCATTTATTTGTCCACTGAATGACAAGTTGTTTCTAGTGAAGCAGGCATCTTGATGTACGTAACATCATTTCCTGTTGTCTGATTTGGCTGTGGTTCTGTTGAAAGGAACATTGACTGTTTCTTTTGTCATTACAATTTATTGAAATTTCCTTTTTGATATAAGCCATTGCCACTGGGAACATCAAATTTATGTATGCTTACATTTCCCATTAAATACACATAGGCACTTTTACATTCAAAACAGTTTAATGGTTAATTGCATATCCCCATGAAAATAATGTTTTGTATGTATTTGTTGACTGCATTTTTTTTGCAGTTTAAGTAAAATGTTTAAATTAATTTAAAACATGTTCTAAGAGTTCTAAGCATTCTGAAAAACAAAAGGGCAAGCTTCCACATTGACGAAGGCCTGGTGCACTTGGTCTTCAGGGCATTTTGATCAAACAGGATGCTCCAGTACAGGCTGAGATCTGTAGAGATCACAGTTTGAGAGATGACTGAACTCTTATCTTTGCTTATAGCATGACAACAACTGTTTTACCACTTTGAAAACTACAATAAATCAATAATGACAGTTTGTGGCTGGTACAAGGGCTGCAAGTAGAAATTACAAACCCAAGTATGCAAATGAAACTTCCATCTCTACCTAGAAAGTTTAATCATAAGAAGTGTTGAGAACTTCCTGTATGGCATCTGGAATGTCCCTTTCAAATTAATTTATGCTTTAAACATGGAAATCTTTAAAAACGTTTTGACAAGCATACATGATCTGAACCCAGGATTTGCAACAATGCAGAGTATGTATTTACAACATCCAAAATTACAGAAAATTTGGATTCCAACATCGCTATATAATAAGTGAATTATTAGTGTAAGAAAATGATTTAGTTTATTACCTCAAAGTCACAGCCATTTTGATACAGGAACTGAGGATAGACTGTTCCAACCCTTCACAAGGCTACATAAATTAACTTCCATCACTCCATCCTTGGCAGATCCTTAGTTGGAAAAAACAAATATAGCATTTTCTTATGTATCTCTATTAATTTTACATTTAAAGCTCATTTTACAATATATACAACTCTTTTGTACCTATACTACCTAGAAATGTAGAGGATGAAATCAATCTGAAGCTAAAAAATTGAAGTTGAATAAATGAATACACCATGCAATTGTCTGTGAAGTCTGTCAACTCAAACTGCCCAAAATCAGCAGACTGGCTCTGACTTTCAGCAACTACTGTCAACTCATTCAGACTGCAAATCGGGGTAATGTATTTCAGCCTTAATAGATGTTCACAACCAGCACCAGTAATCAGGGTATTCAATTTCAACTCAAAATCTGACCTCAGATAATTAATGATTTTACCTCCCAGCAGATACTCCCCGTTTTTCAGAGTGACGCCACATGAATCTTGAAATGAGTAGATGAACTGAACTGGCTTTTTGTCATTTTGCTTAAACGTCTGGAGAAAAAAAAAAGAAAAAAAAAAGGAAACATTTCTTGTTAAGAAAGATTGGCATAGTGGCAAATATTGGCAAATTTTTAATTAGAAAATTATGTGATAAGTACATTTTCTCACCTTGATGAGTTTGATACCATATGTAGTTCCCCTTTTAATGCTTTTCACTTCTCCAGTGATGTTAGCGCGAATCACTAATTGGTAAAATAGTGTGGCAATAAAAATTATTAATATTAATTTTATTATTATATATATATTTTTTTTTTTAGGTTCCTAGATTACATTAGATTTTGTCAGAAGCAAAAACATATGTTCATATTTTGCATTTCAAGTTTGCCAAGATTTATCACAAAAGAAGACACTTGAAAGAATTGGAAAGGGAACCAAACAACGTTGGAGCCTGTTAAAAAATTCTCAAAATACATTTCTTTTGTTCAAGAAAGTCATATAAGTGTATGTTGGTTAAAGTCTGTAAATGCAAGAAACATTTCGTAACATCTGATTTTAAAGCAGCATATATCCTAAAGATTTGTATATGGCACCAACAGTATAATTCATGTTTAATTAACTATAAAAGTGTTTAACATACCTGTGTCAGAATTGCAGTATTGCTGTTGCGGACTTGTTTGAATACATCTGCAGCCCTCGGCCACCTGCTCGTTCAGTCCCACAGACAGGAAGAACAGCAGCCCTAGAGTCACAGCAGCAGACAGCGGGACACGCATCCTCACACTCACACTCTTACAGCACAAACAATAAATTCACGTTCTTGGCCAACTAGACTTTCTTTGTCTCTCTCTCTCTCTCTCTCTCTCTCTCTCTCTCTCTCTCCAAAGATATCTAAATTGTAGTGGCATCTTATATAGCTCTTATATCTCCCACCCATCTAACCTCACAAATCCCACCTCTTGTACAGACACGCACATCATCACTCAAGTGTGTTCATGAAGAACAGGGCTGTCAAACTCAGTTCCTGGAGGGCCACAGCCCTACAGAGTTTCGTTCCAACCAGACAAATCAGGTAGTTTCCAAATAAGCCTGAATGACCTGATTAGCTGGATCAGGTGTGTTTAATTAGGGTTGGGATACATTATTAACGAGAAGGAATAACTGACTATTGTTACCAATCAAATAAAATCAGTGTAAACTAAATCCGTCTTAGTACTGCACAGAAGCTCAGAAGCTGCATGAAGTGATATTTAAAGGTGGTAAAAATGCATTTACAATTGCTATGAGTTTAATGTTATGAGATTAATATTCTAAGTATAAAATTCTGAATCTATAAATATGAAATAGGGGGGACTACTTTTAAATGGGAAACTAAAATAGCCAGTAGGTGGCAGAAAGTCTTAAAGATTGAGTCACTGAATCATTTAGTCAAGTGATTAATAAAGGAACCAGAAAAGGATGGTGAGGTCTGTAGAAGGAGACATGAAGGGAAGGGGCTATACAGTACTGAGATGGTAAGTATAAATGGTATGTGACTGCATTTAATTGTTTTTGTATGGTGAAGGTGACAGTGTATCTGGGACAGAGCAGCCGAAAGTGGATGTCCTTGGTTTTGGCTCTTCTGAGATCAGCCTGGCTCGTATGCCTCTAAACTGACCATTATAGATAGATGTGAGCTGTGGCCTAGACCTTCTTGTTCTCCCTGGTCCACAACAGGAACCTCCAATGTCTCTCCTGATCAGGGAAATAGCTGAACATGCACTGAGAGGAAGTGAGTCCCGTGGTGGGTTGTTTGAGGGAATTTTGTGTGTACCCAGCCCAGGTAAGGTATTGTAAAAACTTCAAAGTGGTGTTTAGCTTCCACCAGCTAATGAGCTAATTTGACAGTTAGCAATTCCCAGTTACCAATGTGGTAGTTCTGCTCCACCGGGGAACAGTTTCATAGAAGGAAGGCACATGGATGGAGTCTTGGTGGTTTGCCCTGCAAAACTTCTCTGAAGGCTTCTTTGAGTTGTTGGAATGGTTGTTGCTGTGGCGGTTGCTGGTGTCCAAGACAGAGGCTTGGTCTTGTTACAGACCATGAAAGTTAATGGAGAGGCTAAACTAATGGAAATTCATCAAAGATGACTGACAATTAGCACACAGTTTGGATTGACAGTATGGTTGTGTTCTGGGCAAAGAACCCTATGCAAAGAAATTCTGTGAAGGCCACAGTTACCCGAAAGAGCTTAGGCAACATGTTATCAATACCTGAAGCTTAAGCAACAAGGAAAGCCTAAAGCAGTAAGCATGTTGAATCCATCCAGATGATACTGTTATCATATGAATAACCTCTATTAGCAAAATGTACATACTTTAAGTAACAAGCATGTTACTGATACACTAGATAGCTAGTTGTTGATTTAAATTAACAACATTTAAAAGAACAAGCATCCCAATGTGGTAACCAGGTACTAGAATGTACCAGTAAGTCTAAAGTAACAAGGATGTTACTCAACAAGCCTTAAGCAATGAATAATATTTGCCAATACCCTGAGCTTTGACGTGACCTGCCAGAACTAACGCTATGCATGATTTATAAATAAATCTTCTGTAAAAGCTGGCCAACCCTGAAAATCTTTGTAGTTTCTGGATGGTTGAGGGAGAGAGCCAATTGCTAACTGCTTGTGCCTTGCCCTGCTCCATCTTAACAGCATCAGAATTGATAATGTAACCCAGAAATTGAATAGATGGCTTATGGAACTTTTCTCAAGCTTGAAGTATAGGCTGCTCACATTGCATAATGCAATATTCATAATGTCGGGTGGGATGAAGGCGGTCTTCCATTCATCTCCCCCTGATTTAGGATGAAGTTGTATGGGCCATGCTGGTCCAGTTTTGTAAAAATAAAGGTTCTTTAAAGCTTCTCCAGAGCTGCTGGAACCATGGGCAGCGGCACTTGATGGTATACTGGTTAAGGGCATGATAATCAAAACAGGACCGCAGGCCTGCATCCTTCTTGGCCACAAAGAAGAAACTGGAAATGGCAGGGGATGTAGAAGTGTGGAAGTATACTTGGCACAGAGCCACTTCTATGTATTCCTCCATGGCCTTCTAGGATAAATAATGAATAAACTCTCCCTTTGGGTAAAGGTGCACCGAGTTGAATGTTGCACCCGGTTGAAAGTTGAAGGCACAGTCCCAGTTCCTTTATTTGAAGGTGTTATAATACAGAGTAATTACCTAATTAAGTACTTAGTATTTGCCATTGTGCTTACATGAAAAAAAAATGTACTGGCCATGTAATTACGTTATGGAACAGCCTGTCCTTACAGTTTGTAATTGTGTAGATGTAATAGGCAGCCACTGTTACACATATGTAACAGACAGCTACATATGTACTCAAAAGACTGTTGAATATGTGTTGCACACTTTATACAACGTAATTAAAAATGTAAGTACACAGACATAAGCTACTTAAAATAAAGTGTATCAAGATTGTACTTAAGTGTACAAGTAGCTGTCTAACAGACTCAGCCTGTTACATATGTGTAACAGAAGCTGCCTATTACATCTACATAATTACAAACTGTAATTACAGGCTGTTCCATAACTTAGTTACATGGTAAGTACATTTTGTTTCATGTAAGTACAATGGTTACTACTAAGTACTTAATTAGGTAATTACTCTGTATTACGGACACCTTAAAATAAAGTGTTACTTTGTACATACAGACAAGTGTGGGTAATAACAGTTACTTACAGGTAGTGCCCATACATGGTAACTAATTAGATACTTTACTGTATTTACTAATGTATATATATGGTAAATATGTAGTACTTGCAGACAAATGGGTACAAACAGGCACGTCCTTACAGTGTCCATATATGGTAACTAACAAGACATGTCACTGTACATACTAATGGTATGTACATGGTAAATGAATAGCACCTACGGAAAAATGTGGTATGATGTGGTAACAAACAAGACACATGCTGTACTTGGTATACACATGGTAAACATGTAGTATTTACAAACAAGTGTGTGCATTAACAGTCACTTACAGATAGTGTCAGTATATAGTACATAGTATATAGTACATTACTGTACGTGTACATACCAATGGTATGTACATGGTAAATATGTAGCAACTACGGAAAAACATGTGGTATTATGTGGTAACAAACAAGACAGGAAAACTACAAACTGTAGTTTGCATACAGATAATAATGACCAAAATATCCAAATAGTATAAACCGGTGGTCTCCAACATACGCCCGTGGGCATTTGGACGCTCATATGTCTGTAGCTGCATCCCAAATTATGCACTATACACTATGTACTCAACCATGTAGTGTATGAATTTTATATATACATTTATTTGAGTATACCAAAGGTTTCAACCAAAGAGACCTAAAAATACCAAACATCACAAGCATCACTTTAAAGTACTAATCACGGAAGTAATACGCTTATGAATAGACTTCAGTGCAACCTTTATGTAATGTTTCTGAATGTTGTGTATCTATGTTAATTGTTTATATATATAATTACTTGTCTTTGAATTAAGGTTAAAGCTAACTGCTGAATGAACTGACCAGCACTAAACTAAAATACGTATTAATGTCATTTCTACTATAAGTATTGCATGTATTTAAATACATGCTTATGGAGAGTCGACCTGTGGGTGTGACGAAGCTAATGAGGATCAGGATATTGCATGCAGGCGCAGACATGATATACACTAAATTTCACAACAATAATAACAATAATTATGATAATAATATTAATAACAACAACAACAACATTTTAGGGTAGTCGAGGGCAGAACAACCAGGGCCCCTCACATGCCAGAACCCTATGCACAAAGTCACCCTTTCCCCCCCACTTATGATGCCCCTGTATACAGGCCACAAAAATTAAGTGAAATACAAGCAATATTTTAGTTAGTTTAAATGCAAAAATACTGTTTATATTTATTTTTTGTCATTCAGTGGACACATTCTGCCTGTATACACACACTGCATTTCAACATAACGCCTCTATAACGCAATTTCAAAATCATTATCTGCTTTCTGCATTGTACAGACAAGGCAAAATGTTGTTTCTATGGTTTCTAGTGAAGTAGACATCTTGATGTAACATAATTTCCTGTTGTCTGATATGACTATGGTTCTGTTGAAAGTTTTTTTTTTTTTTTTTAACTTCCTTTTTTAACCCAATGTTCATCAGAAGATAAAAGCAAAAAACAATACCAGATGAATGCATTTGATGTAAGGCATTCCCTAAAAGAACATCCAAATTTATACAGTATAAACATGCTTACATTTCCCATTAAATACACATGCTTTTACTTTCAAAACAGTTTAATGGTTAATTGCATATCTCCATGATAACAGTGTTTTGTATGCTGACTGCACTGCAAAGCTTTAGTAAAATGTTTGAATTAATTTAACCAATGCTCTAAGCGTTGTAAGCATTTTGAAAAAAAAAAAAAAAGGGCAAACTTTCACACTGACGAATGGTTGATGCACTTGGTCTTCAGGGCATTTTGATCAAACAGGATGCTCCAGCACAGGGCTAGATCCATTGATGATCACAGTTTGAGAGATGACTGAACTCTTACCTATACTTTTAAAATGACAATAACTGTTTTACTACTATAAAAACTACAAAAAATCAGTAATGACAGTTAGTACAAGGGCTGCAAGTAGTTTTCAAATTAGTATGCAAATGAAACTTCCATCTCTACCTAGAAAGTTTAATCATAAGAAGCGTTGAGAACTTCTTGGATAGCATCTGGACTGTCCTTTTTAAATTATTTTATGCTTTAAACATGGAAATCTTTATAAGAGTTTTGACAAGCACACATGATCTAAACCCAGGATTTGCAACAATGCAGACAGAGTATGTGTTTGACAACATCCAAAAGGACAGATAATTTGGATTTTAACATCGCTGAACTCTGTATAATTCAGACTATGGTGAATTATTATTGTAAGACAATTATTTAGATTATTACAGCCATTCTGATACAGGAACTGAGGACAGACTGTCCCAACGCCGCACAAGGCTGCATAAATTGACATTAATCACTCCATCCTTGACATATCCTTAGATGGAAAAAAAAAACAAACATAACATTTTTCTTATGTATCTCTATTATTTTACATCTAAAGCTCATTTTACAATTTATACAACTTTTTTGTACCTAGAGATGTCATCACTTATTGAACCCTCATGTCCTGTTGAGATTCTTTAGTGTTTTTAGGTTTAAGGTCCTGGGTAATATTAATCTTTTCTTTGAGGACATTTAGTGTTTGCTAATGCAGTGTTATCAAGTTCTAAATGTGTTTGTGAGGTATTAAAAAGGAACATGTGGCTTAATTAATCTGACTGAAATACTCTACGACTTCTGAACATGTTCACTATGCTGACTTTGTAAATGTTACAGAGAAAAACACATATGTTATAAAAACACATGTTATAATACACAACTGAGGTTCACAAATTAACAGACTCTACTATTTCCAAACACAACAAACTCACAAAGAAACATGTGCCTTGTTGCTAGGAGATGCATGATATGTGAAAAAGAAAGTGCTTTAAAATCAAATCAAAATATCAAATGTGTGATATATCTCCCAGCAGATACTCCTCATTTTCCAGATTGATGTGACATGAATTGTGATATGAGCGGATGAACTGAACTGCCTTTTTGTCGACTTGTTTAAAAATCTGGGAAAGAAAAAAAAAAAAAAAATAGAAAACTAAAATAGTAAGATGTGACAAAAAGGGTTAATTTTATTTGTTTATTTTTTTTTTAAATGTTCCTAGATTACTTTACTAGATTAATTTTGTCTGAAGCATAAACATATGTTCATATTTTGCATTTTAAGTTTACCAAGATTAAACACAAAAGACAGCTGTAAATAATTGGAAAGGAAACCAAACAATATTGGAGCCCATTAAAATTTGCTCAAAATATCTTTCTTTTTGTTCAAGAAAGTCATATAGTTTTATGTAGGTTAAAGTCATTAAGATTTATTTGAATAATGTCTTTCACTATAATTTAGAAAACCTACTAACTTCAAATAAAGCTTAAGGCTATTTTTGTAGTGATTCGATCACAGTGCTCTCCATAAACCTTATATGTGGCTAAATAATTCAAGTAATTGAACTACTGTAAATGAACAGAAATGCAAGAAACATCTCATAATGTATAATAATAAATAATCTCAATGATAATAAATGTAATAAATAATCTCATCTGATTTCAAAACAGCATACAACCTAAAAATTTGTATATGGCCCTTTAGCTGTTCGTGTTTAATTAGCTATGAATGTGTTTAACATACCAGATTTGAGCACATATGCAGCCTTCGACCACCTGATCGTTCAGTCCCACAGACAGGAAGCCTTGGCAACCCTAGAGTCACAGCAGCAGACAGCGGGACATGCATCCTCACACTCACACTCTTACAGCGCATGATTAAACAACACTCACGTTTCTTGGCCAACTCTCTCTCTCTTTCAAAGATCTCTGAATCATAGTGGGCATCTTATGTCTCCCACCCATCTAACCTCACAAACCCCACCTTTTGTACAGACACGCTGTAACGAGGTGAAGAATCACACAACAAGGTTTTGACATGAAAGACCCCCGGAGGGTGGATTTAATGATATTTGAGTGAAAAATTAGAAATGAAGTGGCGGTGATGGGTGACCAGTGGTGGTGGCTTCCGGGTGCTCGTCCTCGCTAGTGCTCTCCTCAGGTGCAGTGGTAAGGTGCAAAAAGGTCTGGAACGGCGTGTCCAGGGCTCAGCTGCTATCTGCGGCAGGAGAGAGAGAGAGAGAGATTAGGCGTCTTGCTGCGTTGGGAGTTGAAGCTCGTCTGAGGCGTCCTCTCCTCTCTCTCTTATGCGGCTCCGGCGATTGGCAACAGCTGAGCCGAGTTGGGCGCTGATGAGGTGCGCCAGGTGTGTGTGATTCCGGCCAGGGCAGCGGTGAATGGAATGGACACCCGTCACAACGCACATCAACACTCAAGTGTGTTCATGAAGAGCAGGGCTGTCAAACTCAGTTCCTGGAGGGCCACAGCCCTTCAGAGTTTCGTACTCCAACAGACAAACCATGTAGTTTTCAAATAAGCCTTAATGACCTGATTAGCTGGAACAGGTGTGTTTAATTAGGGTTGGAGCTAAACTCTACAGGGCTGTGGCCCTGTTTAACTCCCCTGATGAAGAGTCTAGTTTCACACAGTGTAGGGGTGAACGGGGCACAACCTAACGCGGGGTTAGTTGTAACACGGGAGGTTGAAATATTTCCACACACGCTAGCGTTACCAAATTTACAGCGTTTACTAGTTGCCATAGCAACACTATACAGAGAAAAAAAATACCAAAATTCAAAAAGCCTTTTGAAGATATCGCTGAATATTTATTTTACCATAGTAAAAGTAAAGTAAGTTTTTCATCTCAGTTTTTAGTATTCATTCAAAATTAGACAAATCTGCTATCATTTTAATCTCCAGTCTGTTATTTATCAGTTTAGATAGTTTATGAATGCTTGGCAAACCATCAGAAGACGCTAACCACTTTTATATTACAGTCGCGCTGATAGGGAACGTTGTAACACTGCGTTACAATCTGCCACGCTATTATTTAACTATGCTTTTCTATGACATTAGCAATGTAATTTTCAATATTTACTTTTATGGCTTTTAAAAAGAAACCACAAGAAACAGGTGAATAAAGATCTTGGCTCGTTTATGTGTCTCGTATTCTATGAGAGCACTACTTTGGAGGGAGTAGTGTTGTTTTTGGCAGCCTGTTTTAATTTTAGTTTTAGTCTAGTCTTTATATGAAGCTGTCGTTTTAGTTTTTATTAGTTTTAGTCACGTTCATTCTCTTTTTAGTCTAGTCAAGTTTTAGTCAACTAAAAGTCTGAGCATTTTAGTCTTATTTTAGTCATAATTATCCATGACTATTTTCGTCTAGTTTTAGTCGACGAAAACTGATGACATTTTAGTCTAGTTTTAGTCAATGAAAATTGTATTTTAGTCTCTTTTTAGTAATGCAATTCTATTTAACCCAGTCAATATTGTATAAGTACCTAGTAGTATAGTCAAGATACAAATATGCGCACGTGATTGGTGAAACGGTGAACACAAAACCCTGGAGTCTGCCATTGGACCGGCAAAGCAATTTCCCTGAAGCATTGGCTCTGATCTATCATATAGCCTATGAGGGCTTAAACAGATCGCAGTCGATCCGTGATACGTACGGACCAGGTCAAAACCCCACCGTTCCGCATGTGATTTCGCAGGTTAATTTGCCAATTTACACGTTCAAGCTATTTAAAACCACAAGAAGAAGAAACGAAACAGAACTCGATTCGTTACTTGCGAGCTGTTCTCGCATACACCCGAATCGCGCACAAACACAAAGATAGTCTTAATAATAGTCTTAATAATTGTAATTTCAGGCCTATAATCACCCCAGTCCACGAGTGGGGCTTGAGGAAGTGATGTTGCCTGCGTCTGCACAGTGCGACCTGATGCAGCCCACTTCAGAAATACTGCAAAATAATAATAATAACGCGACTAAACAAAACAAAATAACGTTATAACATTTCGTTTCGTTTTGTTTTGGTCAACGAAAATGAAGAGACATTTTAGTATAGTTTTTATTTTGTAAACCACATTTTGTCTCATTTTTATTCGTCAACAATATTGCATTATACATTTAATTATAGTCATCGTCACACGACCAGCATTTACGTTGCGTCTCGTCTCGTTTTCGTCACGTGATAAAGGTTGCAATCAGACAACATTTTAAGCTGTCATATGGTCATGTTACAACGTGCCCCTCACATGTTACAATGTACACCACCTACGGGGCATGTTGTCACTTTTCACTTCCTTTCTTTTGAGGTAAATAACAAAAAACGTTCACACTGTAATTATGAAACAAAGCTACATATTTGTACTAGACAAGTGTGAAAATAACATGGATAAAAAATTATACTCTGAACCCCACATGGATTTACACAAACTGAGAGATTCAAAAAGTGTTAGGCTGTGCCCCGCGCTCCCCTATTAAAGACTGAGCAATAACTATGATGGCAGAACATGTGCTTAATCCTGCTTAAAAAAAAAAAAAAACACACTGCTACAGCCACATATACCCTTGTAAAAAATAATGAAACATAATGTGCACTTGTAATTAGGGTTGTCACAATGCCATAAAAATGAAATATCACAATACCAACACCTGAAATATCACAATACCAAGTAGTATCACAATACATGTACTATGCAGTATTGTGTTAATTCATAATTCAAATCTACAAAATAAACCAAATGTTCATAAATACATATGTAAATGAAAACAGATGAGATTTTTCTCTGGCTATAGTTACCAATCAAATTAAATCAGTGTAAACAAAATCTGTCTTAGTGCTGCACAGTAACTGCATGAAGTGATATTTAGAGGTGGTAATAATGCATTTACACTGCAATTATAATTGAATAAATGTTATGAAATTAATGTTCTAAATATATAATTCTGAATCTAGAAATATGAAATGTCAAGGAAAAATGTAATAATAGGCCTACTTTTTAAAAGAAAACTAAAACAGCCAGTAGGTGGAAGCAAGTCTTAAAGATTGAGTCACTGAATCATTTATATAAGCGATTCGTTCAAGAACATTTCTCCCCTAATATCATGAAATTTTTAAATCTGACTTTAGGGTATGTATATTAAAATTATGATGTGGGTGCTTCTGGATACAGATCAATCTGGATGGTTGGAATTAAACTCAGTTAGCAAGCTTACATTTACATTTACATTTATTAATTCAGCAGACGCTTTTATCCAAAGCGACTTACAGGTGGGGAATACATCAAGCGATTTGTCCTAAAGAAGCAAAACGACCTACGAAGTGCTCAAAATACCATATAACAGGCATTGTTCAAATAAGTACAAGCTAGAAAGGGAAAAGAGTAGAAAAGGAATTTGTTTTTTTTTTTGTTTTTTTTTTGTTTTTTTTATTAAGTCAAGTAGTGTCGAAAGAGATGGGTTTTCAGCAGTTGCTTGAAAGTTGTTAGGGAGTTGGCATTCCGGATAGCAGTGGGAAGATCGTTCCACCAGCCAGGAACGGTGTAAGAGAATGTTCTGGAAAGTGATTTTGTGCCTCTTTGTGATGGTACAATGAGGCGTCGCTCACTGGCGGATCTCAGAGTTCTGGAGGGAGTGTAGATTGGTAGCAGTGAGTGGAGGTAGGCGGGCGCCGAGCCTGTGGTTGTTCTATAAGCAAGCATCAGTGTCTTGAATTTGATGCAAGCTGCAATTGGGAGCCAGTGCAGGGTGATAAAGAGAGGTGTGACATGGGCCCTTTTGGGCTCGTTGAAGACCAGTCGTGCTGCTGCATTCTGAATCATTTGTAAAGGTTTGATTGTGCATGAAGGAAGACCAGCTAGAAGAGCATTGCAGTAGTCCAGCCTGGAGATGACCAGGGCCTGCCAGTTGTGTGGCCTGCTCAGTTAGAAAGGGCCTGATCTTTCTAATGTTGTGTAGGGCAAACCTGCAAGATCGAGCAGTTTTAGCAATGTGGTCTTTGAAAGTCAGCTGGTCATCAAAGATAACACCAAGCTTGGGTCAAGGACTTTGTAGTATCCAAGATCTTTCTTCAGGCCTGTATACCTCCCAGACAATGAGATATTCAAGTCTACTGTTTTGCGACTGAAGAAAGAAAGACATGGATATTTTGGATGACATGGGGGTGAGTAGATCATCAGGAAATTTTAATTCTGAAAGTGGAGTAATCCTTTAGAAATAGTTGCTCTCATGTACACTGTAGCACAAAAAAAACAAAAAAAACAAATTGGTTGTGTGTGTTGTGTTCGCTCTGTGCACTTTGTAGGTCTCTGGCTAACGGCTAACAGCAATATCTGTTCGCTTGCAATTGTCTAGAAATGGGTCGATGAATAGTTAATGTTTGTTGTTGTTATTACTTGGAGTTATGATAAAGAATAGAGCAATATATTGGTGTACAAACTGCAGTGCTGTATCAATACATTTCTGTGTTGGGCTAACGCATATGCCATGGCTGTTTGGGTGATTAATGTAATGGTGATGGGTGTTCCGTTTCCAACATGCGCTGCACGCAGTAGACCAATCACAACTGGATCATCGAACCAATCACTGCAGATTAACATCATGCAAACGAGGAAATGCATTGTTAAGCAAATCGTTTGAGAGTCGTTGAGCAAATAAGGTAAAAATAAATGCATATTATAAGACAATGAAAGTGTTTTTTGACCGTGCATCCATGTCAATGTGGTAACCAGGTACTAGAATGTTACAATAATAACCAGAAGCTTAAAGCAACAAGCATGTTACTCAACGAGCCTTAAGCAACGAGCAATATTTGCCAATACCCTGATAGCTTTTAAGTAATGAGAATAAAAGAGGAAAACTATAAGCTTAGTTTTCCTCTTTATTAGAGGAATCAAAGGTAAAAATTTAGCCAGCTGTGATATGGATTCTTGATTCTCTTCTTGATATGGGGAAGGAAGGTCTCTTTTAAATCTATTAGCTTATATCGATCAATGGAGCAAATTCGCCTTCAAGTTGACAAACTTGAATCTAGTGAGAAATTCATGTGGGGGATGAATCCCTCTTATAATATTCCTGATTGCACGCTTCTTACAGAGATGACACAGTTAGCCTTAACAAATTTGCTGTCTAATTAGCTTCTGAGTAAAGCCATGAAGCTGCTAAATAATACTGAATTTCTTCTCCCTGGACAATAACTCACGAATGGTCCATGATAAGTGTAGTGAATGGACTTGGAGCCATGGGCATCCCAGAATGATGTCAGTGGTTGAGCCTTGCAGAACCAGCTGAGAAATTACTTCCACATGTAGACATCCTAGATGGAGTGTCACAGTACTAGCGCATCTGTGATAATGTTTCATGTTTAAGTGGCCTACCCAGGATGGAATGGAAATTTAGAGCTTCCTTACAGGGGATGTTTGTGATATTGAGTTAGCTGTAACAGGTAAGTGAATGAATTTCACTGTATCTGTGGCATGGAGAGGAGTAGTAAATATAGGATGAGACTAGATGACACTCATTGATGGACAAGGTGGTCGTACAGTACAGCCACGTATAAGGTGACTCTCTGATCAGCAGTAAAGGCAGATTTTGTATACAATGATGCCATTCAGTTGAAATATGTGAAATGAATCTACTTGCATAGATTCAACTGCTGGTGCTAAAGGATATTGTGCTGAGGTTGCTGGCAGGGATTGCAAGGCTGGTAATTTCTCATAACAGGCGATCATGTATTGAGAAATGTGAATGTAGCGTTGATTGAGATTCACTGTGACTTGTAGGTGGCTACAGGAATGGTGTGAGACCCTGACAATGTCTGGTGATCAGGGTAACATCTTCAGATGACAGCACATTCAGTAGAGTAATTTAATGTAAATATTCAATAATAGCACAATGAACTTAAGATGAAATGGGTAAGAATAATACACATCAGTATACAACCAGAGACCAGACAACTGAATGTGGGTAAATACAATATTTAAAGTGTCTGTGATTGCTTGATAACAGGTGGAGTTTTACTTTAAATTACATATAAATATTGTTTTTTTGTGCTTTAATAAAGTACACATATTTTGATGTGTTGAACATACTGAAGTACTTGATTAGAATTTTAACCATTATTAGATATCACAATTAAAGTGAATATATTTTAAATGGTATTACCAATGTGCAATTTCAAATGTATTTGAATACGTGCAGTGATTACAATAGAAATTACATTTATGTGTATTTTAGTTTATAATAAATTCTTGTTAGTTCATTCAGCAGTTTACTTTAACCTTAATTCAAATACAATTATGTAGTAATGAAGTAATCATTGTACTTAAATGCTACTTGAAGTAGGTGGGTCAAAAAAGAACTCATCTAACTGCATTTGTTAACATTTTTAAACATGCTTTTTTTTTAAAAAGACATAAAAGTTTTGTAACAGGACTGAGAAAAATGCATCCATCTTCCACTTAAAAACTGTGTCAAAAATTAAATAAAGTTACCTAAGATTGACCAGTACATATTTTGAATAGTTAAATGACGCTGTTTATTTCGTTGCGAAAGTACTTTGTTTGGTGTTCCAGATGAGTACACAACTAGAAATCAGTGCTTAAGTTATATTTACAACACTGTTCCAGAACAGTACAACGCAAATATTCGAGTGTGTGCAGTGCATTTTATGGAGCACTGTTTCCTGAACCTAGGAAAGTAGCCTACAATGCCGGTTGTGCACACTATAAAGTGGGGCAATTCAACTTTGCAAGGACAGTCTGGCAGTCTCACAGCCTGTAAGTACGTTTTCATATTTAAAGAATTTGCTACTGGCTACTCCAATGCAAGTTTTGAGCAGTGTAGAGTAAGGCTTGTTGTTTGTTGACGACCACAAATACAAACATGGTGTTATGTTTACGTGGCACAAAGTGACACAACGAGACGAGATCATTATCAACTTTCTGCATTTGACAGACAAGCTAATATGTTGTTTCTGTGTTTTTTTTTTATGAAGTAGACATCTTGATGTAACATCATTTCCTGTTGTCTGATGTGGCTGTGGTTCTGTTTTTTTTTTTTTGTAATTATTTTTTTTATTAAACTGTTTCCTTTTTATCTCAATGCTCAAAAGAAGAGAAAAGTGAAAAACAATACCAGATGAATGCATTTGATATAAAGCATGCCACTAAACATCTAAATATATACAAACATGCTTACATTTCCCATTAAATATACACAGACACTTTTACTTACAAAACAGTTTAATGGTTAATTGCATCGCCCCATGAACACAGTGTTTTGTATGTATTTGCATTGCAAAGCTTCAGTAAAATGTTTGAATTCATTTAAACATGTTCTTCTAAGCATTTTGAAAAACAAAAGGGCAAACATCCACACTGACGAATGGCTGATGCACTTGGTCTTCAGGGTGTCATTTTTACGAGCTGTTGTAGTTACTTATCAACAATGACTTGTTGCCAACTGCAGAAGCCGTTGTTGCTTTGCAGGCAAATAGACTGAAGAGCCTCTTTATCATCAATAACGAATGGATTCTGGACTCTCATCAGACACTTTTTTTGACGCATTTTGATCAAACAGGACTCTCCAGTACAGGACGAAATCTGTAGAAAGCACATTTTAAGAGATGACTGAACTTTTATCTGTCCTAACATGACAACAGCGGTTTTACTACTTCAAAAATTACAGTAAATCAATAATGACAGTTTGTGGCTAATACAATGGATGCAAATAGGGTTTAATCATAAGAAGTGTTTTGAACTTCCTGTATGGCATCTGGGATGTTCTTTTTTTAATTCATTTATGCATTAAACATGGAAATCTTTTAAAACATTTTGACAAGCATAGTCTGAACATGATCTGAAGCCAGGATTTGCAACAATGCAAAGTATGTGTTTGACAACATCCAACATGGCAGAAAATTTTGTTGGGCAAAAAAATGAAAGCCACTGGGTTTCAATGGCTCTGAACTCTGTATAATTCAGACTATGGTGAATTATTATTGTAAGAATATGATTTAGAGTATTACCTTACAGTCACAGTTTGCCTGATACATGCTGAGGTACACCTTTTCAGCTGGGGAGACACGGTCCCAAAGCTTCACAAGGTTGCATAAAGTAACAAAGATCCTTCCATCCTGGCCATGTCCTTAGGTGGGAAAAAAAAATAATAAAAAATATATGTATATATATATATATATATATATATATATAATCTTTTTCTTATGTATCTCGATTTATTTTACATTACAGCTCATTTTACTGTATATACAACTTTTTTTGCACCTGCAGAGAACCTAGTGATGTCTTTACTTATTGAACCATCATGCTTTGTTTAGATTCTTTAGTGTTTTTAGGTTTGAGAACCTGGATTATGTTAATCTTTGATTTGACTTTGGAGTGTAACATCACTGAGGACATTTTCTGTTTACTAATTAAGTATGTTATCAATTTCTTAAATATGTTTTCTGAGGTATTAAAAAGGAACATGTGGCTTAATTGATCTGACTGGAATACTCCACAAGACTTTTAAAAGGGTCATGAACTGCCTTTTTTTAATTATTATTTTGTACTATTCTCTGAATTCTCCTTATAATGTTCTAATTTTTACATCAAAAAACATCATAATTTAGAAAAAGTAATAGGCTAATTTCTGTCCTGTTTTAACCCCCCTCATCGAAACATTTTTTTCAAATAGGTGTGGCGGAATGTAGACTCAAAAGTAAACACCTGCTGGTATGATTGGTATCACACTTGTGTGTTGCGAGGTTACTGTCAGATCCAATATAATCAGCACAGCATCATCTTTTAGTTTCAATCTTTCTGAAAATCCCACCTTGAATTGTACTTTGTTTGTAAACAAATCTGCTAGTGAACAATGGACCAAGTTCTTACTCACACGGTCTGGAACTTCATTAAAAATAAAGTTCACAGAATACATGATAAGTGAAAACAATATGTGCTTTAAAATCATCTTAAAATATTAAACATGATATTCTCTGACAGAATGGCGCAGCAAAAAAAAAAAAAAATAGGTTGAATAACTTGCACTATTACACTATTTCTGTGAAATATACACTATTTCTGTGAAATTTTTCAACTCATACTGCCCAAAATCTGCAGAAAGGCTCTGTCTGTAACTTTTATTGACTAGTCCAGACTGCAAATCGGAGCTAAAATCTGGGCATAATTTGTGTAGTGTATTCCAACCTTAATAGATGTTCACAACCAGCATCAAGATTCAGGGTCTCAAAATCTGACTTTAGATAATTAATGATTTTACCTGACAGCAGATACTCCTTGTTGTCCAGATCGACATTACATGAAGATTTCTGTGAGATGACCTGAAATGGCTTTTTGTGGGCATACCTAAAGGTCTGGAATGAAACAACATAAAGTATTTCTTGTCAAGAAAGATTTAATTGGCAGATTTTAAATTTGAAAATGATGTGGCAAGTACGTTTTCTCACCTCGATAATTTTGATACCGTATGTAGTATATCCAGGTTTGCTGGGCACCTTTCCAGTGATCTTAGCTCGAATCACTAATTGGTAAAATAGTCAGATGTGACAAAAATATGTTAATTTTATCTTTTAAAAAATTAGATTACATTACATTTTGACTGTAAATGAACTTGTACCATCTGATTTAAAATCAGCATATAACCTACAAATTTATATATTGTACTGCACCTATAGCTTTGGAAAACTGTTCATGTTTAATTAGCAATGCATGTGTTTGACATACCTGTGTCAGAGTCGCAGAACATCTGTTGAGGGTGTCTTGCAGTACAGCTGCAGCCCTCGGCCACCTGCTCGTTCAGTCCCTCAGACAGGAAGAACAGCAGCCCTAGAGTCACAGCGGCAGACAGCGGGACGCCCATCCTCACACTCACACTCTTACAGCGCAAGATTAAATGATATACTCTGGCTCTTGACCAGCTAGAGCTTTTTTGGTCTCTCTCTCTCTCCAAAGATCTCAAAATCATAGTGGGCATCTTATATAGCTCTTATGTGCTCCACCCATCTAATCTCACGAACCCCACTTCTTCTACAGACACTCACATCAACACTTAAGTTTGTTAATGAAGAGTCTAGTTCCGGATAATGTATTAAACACTTCAGTAAATCATCATTAAGAATTACATTTTCTTTTTTTAAGTAAGAGTTCATTATACTGTGGAAACTCACTGTGACATTCAGGACTTAATCATCCTTCAAAAAAGAACATCTTTTGAAAATGGCCTGCAAAATACTCCCAGTGTAACACACCTTTGGGCTGCTGAGGCTAAAAAATCCACTCGTCGTACACACAGAGTCAAAGCTGCAGGATACACAACTTTAGTGAAACATACAGTACGGTACATCCCATCACAAAATAGTTGTAAGAGAACACGGAAAAAGGCCATGTAGAAAGAGATAAAATCAGCCCTGAAATTGTGAAATGGTTATAAGGCAGCATGTTACAAAGCATTGCATAAGATATTTCCATCACACATCACTATAATGTGGCTTAAAAATAAAAAGTGTTTGCCAAATATTTGCATTCTTATTTAAAACATACCTATTACTAAGAAAGCCTGTTTTTTAATGAAAATACATGAAGAGATTTCTTAAGCTCAGTTCAAAGCATTTGACCTTATATTACATGGAATCTGTCAACAGAAGCTATTTGTTTTCATAAAACTGATATCAAACTAAACACCTAAAAAATTAACCAGTAAACTGTTGATATCACTATTCTATACACTATTTAGTCCAAACAATACATTAGTTATTGTTTTGGCCGATATCAGGCATCCTATACTGAGTTGAGACATGCTAGCATTGGAAACTTTATAATATCAAAATAATCTTCAGTTCTAAAGCGAACCACTAAATCTTATAGTTTGAAAGCCTGCTGTTAATTTATTCACCCTCAGGCCATCCAAGGTTTAGATGACATTCTTCAGTACAACAGTAAAGAAGATTTTTAGCTGAAACCATGGTCCTTGGTGATTCATAAAATGCAAATCCTTTGAGAGTCAAAAAAGCAACACAAAATTAATACCTGTGGCTCCTGATGATATATTGAGGTCTTATGAAGCGAAACGATCTGCCTGTGCAAGAAACTGAACATTATTTGCAACATTATTAACTGTAATCTAAAGCCTCAGAGAAATGAAGTTATGTAAACAAACAAACAATTTTGTATTGGTTCTTTTTGGTGCACTGGATGAACCAGTTCATCAAATCATACTAAACCATCTGGCTCGAGCAGCACAGATTGGCAAGTTACTCAAAACTCATTTTCTGATGTGCCTGACAATCACTCTGACTCGAAATGAACCAAATTACCAATGTTTATGATCATATGATCACAGTTTTTACCAACTCAGTCAGTGCTCTAGTTACTTCAACAGTCACTGAACTGAGGAAACAGTTCAGACTCAGACCAAAGAACTGATGAGCTACTGATACAAGCATACATGAACCAATCACTTGAATGAAGGGCCAAAATGACAGTTTCTTGTGGTTTAAAAGGTGAGTTGATTAAGACTAATTTATACTTCAGACATGTGAAACATAAATGTTCTCTTTTGATACAGTTTACTTGTATGGTCTCACTTGCTAACGCTTTGTTGAGCGTTTTGAGAGTTCGTTGAGCAAATAAGGTAAAAATAAATGCATATTATAAGACAATGAAAGTGTTTTTTGACCTTGCATCCGTGTCAGTCTGTTGTTGGGGACTCCCAAAACCAAAATATGAACATTTCATAATTCATAATATGGGCACTTTAAACAACAGTTAAAAACAGTTACTAGAATGTCACAATAATAACAATAAGCCTAAAGCAACAAGCATGTTACTCAATGAGCCTTAAGCAATGAGCAATATTTGCCAATACCCTGATAGCTTTTAAGTAATGAGAATAAAAGAAGAAAACTAAGCTTAACTTTATTACAATAACTCACGAATGGTTCATGATAAGTGTGGTGAATGGACTTGGAGCCATGGGCATCCCAGAATGATGTCAGTGGTTGAGCCTTCCAGCACCAACTGAGAAATTACTTCCACATGTAGACATCCTAGATGGAGTGTCACAGTACTAGTGCATGTGTGATAATATTTCATGTCCAAGAGGCCTACCCAGGATAGAATAGAAATTTAGAGCTTCCTTACAGGTACAGGGGATGTTTGTGATATTGAGTTAGCTGTAACAGGTAGGTGAACACATTTCATTGTAACTGTGGCATGGAGAGGAGTAGTAAATATAGGATGAGACTAGATGACACTCATTGATGGACGAGGTGGTCGTACAGTACAGCCACGTATAAGGTGTCTCTCTGCTCAGCAGTAAAGGCAGATTTTGTATACAATGATGCCATTCAGATGAAATATGTAAAATGAATCTACTGTTTAACTGCTGGCGCTAAAGGATATTGTGATGAGTTTGCTGGCAGGGATTGCAAGGTTGGTAATTTCTCATAACAGGTGATCATGCATTGAGAAGTGCGAATGGAGCATTGATTGAGATTCTCACGTCCAATGGTCTGCCATACACTATGAGTTGTAGGTGGCTACAGGAATGATGTGAGACCCTGACAATGTCTGGTGATCAGGGTAACATCTACAAAATCTTCAGATGACAGCAAATTCAGTAGAGTAATTAAATGTAAATATTCAACAATAGCACTTAGCTTAAACTAAAAGACTTTATACATTGCTAGGAACAGCACTAAAGACAATGATGATGAACTTAAGATGAAATGGGAACTCAGAGTAAGAACAAAACACGTCAGTACGCAACCAGAGACCAGACAACTAAATGTGGGTAAGTGCAATATTTATAGTGTCCATGATTGCTTGATAATAGGTGGAGTTTTACTTTATATACTTTAGTTTACTTTAACTTTAATTCAAATACAATTATGTAGTAATGAAGTAATCATTGTACTTAAATGCTACTTGAAGTAGGTGGGTCAAAAAAGAACTCTGAAGTTCATCTAGCTGCATTTGTTAACATATTTTTAAACATGTTTTTTTTTTTTTAAAAAGACATACAATTTTGGCAACAGGACTGAGAAAAATGCATCCATCTTTCACTTAAAAACTGTGTAAAAAATTAAATAAATTTACCTGAGACTGACCATTACATATTTTGAATAGTTAAATATGTGTATTACTAGATTCAGTCTTAAAGGGGTCATGTGATGCGGTTTCATATTTTATTTGTCTTTGTTACACGCTGTTTGTGCATATATAAGATCTGTAAAGTTGCAAAGATTAAAGTCTCAAATCCATAGAGATATTTTTTTATAAAAGTTAAGGCCATGCCTTCACTTTTGGCTCATTCAAACACGCCCCCACATAGCTACATCACAGTGTGGAAAGATTTGCATAATACCACCCAAATGTAAACGCAAAGAAAGAAGGTGTAACTATAATTCTCAATTGCTGCAGCCGCCACCATGTTGTGGGGACGCTGTGTGTTTCATTGCGAAAGCGAAAGTACTTTGTTTGGTGTTCCAAATGAGTACACAACTAGAAATCAGTGCTTAAGTTATATTTACAACACTGTTCCAGAACAGCCTGTAAGTACATTTTCATATATGAAGAATTTGCTGCTGGCTACTCAAACGCTACTGAGCAGTGTAGAGTAAGGCTTGTTGTTTGTTGATGACCAGAAATGCGGACATTGTGTTATGTTTACATGGCACGAAGTGACACAATGAGATGCAATGTGATGCAACAATGTAAAAAGACAGTATGAGTCATTATAATCAGTAATTATGTCCTCACTGGATGCAACAAATGCCTCATTTATGATAAGTTTTATTGTTTTTGTCTCGTCACGCCGGGACATGGCATCACAACATGGTAAGGGGCATAACGTTAATGCTCAGTATTCATATATAATATTCAATGTTCATGCTGATAACTGGTCTGTTTGGTTTGTACATGAAGTTAGTGCTAAAAGGCATAATTCAAATAATCAATAAATAACCTGATTCTAGGTTTTCTTTAACCATTGTACCTCTCCCCCATCCCCCCAAACTATGCTCCTGGTTTAAAGTGAGATAAAAATGGTAATTATTGGCTTTGAAACATGTTGAAACAATGCAAACTGCTATGTACACCAGTTCTCACCTACTCCCTGAGGGAAAAAAAAAAAGTTGTAAGAAATCATTTCCCTTCATTTTGTTTTCTTTTTCTCTTTCCTCTTTTCTTTCATGCATATAATAATAGTAAAAATAATAATAATAATAATAATAATAATAATAATAATTCAGGGTTGTCGAGGGTAGAGCAACCAGGGCCCCTCACATGCCAGAGCCCCATGCACTCAGTCACTCACCCCCCACTTACAGTGCCCCTGAATACAGGCCACAAAATTAAGTGAAATACAAGCATAAATTGGTTGAAATTTTAAATGCAAACATTTTCATTTTTGATCATATTTTTCCCAAAAATGTTAATATAATTTTAATATAATTTCAAAATCATTGACACACAAGCTAATATGTTGTTTCTGTGGTTTTTTAGTGAAGTAGACATCTTGATGTAACATAATTTCTTGTTGAAGGGAAAGGTTTGTCATTACATTTTCTTTTCTTTTTTTTTTTTTTTTTAAACTGTTTCCTTTTTATCTCAATGCTCATCAGAAGAGGAAAGTGAAAAACAATACCAGATAAATGCATTTGATATAAAGCATGGCACTAAAAATTTATATAAATATGCTTACATTTCCCATGAAATACACAGAGACACTTTTACTTGCAAAACAGTTTAATGGTTAATTGCATATATCCCCATTAAAACAGTGTTTTGTATGTATTTGTTGACTGCATTGCAAAGCTTCAGTAAAATGTTTAAATTCATTTAAATTTGTAATTTGTTCTACCTATTCTAAGCATTCTGAAAAACAAAAGAGCAAACTTCCACACTGGTGAAAGGCTGATACACTTGATCTTCAGGGCATCATTTTTATGAGCTTTTGTTACTTAAAACAGTTTTTTCCATCTGCAGTAGCCGTCGCTGCCTTGCAGGCAAATAGACTTAAGAGCCTCTTCATCATTAGTAAAGAATACATTTTTGACTTTCATCAGACACTTTTTTCGAAGGATTTTGATCAAACAGGACGCTCCAGTACAGGGCGAAATCTGTGGAGAGCACAGTGTAAGAGATGACTGAACTCTGTGTGAGAACTCTGTGTTCATAACATGACAACAACTGTTTTACTACTTAATTTATACTAACTCATTTATACATTAAACATGGAAATCTTTTAAAACATTTTGAGTATAGTATATTCTGTATATTCTGAACATAATCTTAACCCAGGTTTTGTGACGATGCAGAGTATGTGTTTGACAACATCCAAAATGGCAGAACATTTAATTGAGCAAGAAATGAAAGCCACTGGGTTTCAACAGATCTGAGCTCTGTATAATTTAGACTATAATGAATTATTATTGTAAGAATATGACTAAGATACCTCACAGGCACAGCCTTTTTGATATATGTCAAGGTACCGCTTTTCAGCTGAGGAGACCTGGTCCCAACGCTTCACAAGGCCACAAAAAGTAACAACGACCACTCCATCGCGGACATGTCCTTAGGTGGGAAAAAATAAATAAATAAATAATAACTGTCTTATGTATCTCTATTTATTTTACATTACAGCACATTTTACTGTATATACAACTTTTTTTCACCTACTGTAGAGTACCTAGTGATTTCTTCACTTATTGAACCATCATGTTTTGTTGAGATTCTTTAGTGTTTTTAGGTTTGAGGACCTGGATTTTATTACTCTTTGCTTTGACTTTGGAGTGAGGACATTTACAGAGGACACTGTTTACTAATTAAGTGTGTTATCAAGTTATTCAATATTTTTTTCTGAGGTATTAAAAAGGAACATGTGGCTTAAATGATCTGACTGGAATACTCTATGTGATTTTTTAAAGGGTCATGAACTGCCTTTTTTTAATTATTATTATTTTGTACTGTTCTCTGAATTCCCCTTATAATGTTTTCAAGATTTTTAATAATTTAAAAGTAATAGGTTATTTTCTGTCCTGTTTTAACCCCCCTCATCGAAAGTTAGTTTCAATCTTTCTGAAAATCCCACCTTGAAATGTGCTTTGTTTGTAAACAAATCTGCTATAAAGTGAAGTGAACAAAGGACCAAGTTCTTATTCACGTGGCCTGGAACTTAATTAAAAATAAAGTTCATCCACTCTTTCCTAACTTTGGGATCAGAAGGAAGGCAATGCAAAGACCTGCATTTGCCTCTTGTTATTTACACTACATGTGCAAATCAGTGGGCAGGGCTAAACAGACAGTGATGTAGAAGCAGGCATTGATCTTCTTCTGGGAAGGCAGTGTTTAGCCACACTATTGCATCATAAAGTGGCACAATTCCACAACCTGTCATTTTGGCAGACTAGCTTTAATATAAGCTGCTTTTAGACTAACGAGAAAAAGTTCTGAAACTTACAGGATGTTTTTATAGTACGATGACCTCTTATATATCAAAATATCAAAGGAATTTTGGTTTCTCAATTCATGACCCCTTTAAAATCTAAACACAGAATGCATGATAAGTGAAAACAATATGTGCTTTAAAATCATCTTAAATATCAAACATCTCTGACGGAATGGAGCAAAAAAAAAAATGGTTGAATAACTTGCACTATTACACTATTTCTGAAATCTTTCAACTCAGACTGCTCAACATCTGCAGAATGGCTCTGACTCTCAATAACTTCTGTTGTCTTGTCCAGACTGCAAATCGGAGATAAAAATCTGGCCATGATTTGTGTAGTGCATTCCAGCCTAATAGATGTTCACATCCAGCATCAGGAATGATAGTGTTCAACTCAAAATCTGACTTTAGATTAATGATTTTACCTGACAGCAGATACTCATCTTTTCCCGGACTGATGCCACATGAATTATGTGAGTAGATGACCTGAAATGGCTTTTTGTTGACATTCTTAAAGGTCTGGAAAGAAAGAAAAAGAAAATACAAGAAAATATTTCTTGTTAAGAAAGATTTTATTGGCAATTTTTGAATTTGAAAATTATGTGGCAAGTACATTTTCTCACCTTGATAATTTTGACACCGTATGCAGTTAAGTCAGGCAGAGTGTTGGTCACCTGTCCAGTGATCTTAGCTCGAATCACTAATTAGTAAAATAGTCAGATGTGACAAAAATGTGTTAATTTTATCTTTTAAAAAATTCGATTACATTATATTTTGACTGTAAATGAAGATGTACCATCTGATTTCAAATCTGCATATAACGTATAGATTTATATATTGTACTGCACCTATAGCTTTGGAAAACTGCTCATGTTTAATTAGCAATGCATGTGTTTGACATACCTATGTCAGAGTTGCAGAACAGCTGTTGAGGGTGTCCTGCAGCACAGCTGCAGCCCTCGGCCACCTGCTCGTTCAGTCCCACAGACAGGAAGAACATCAGCCCTAGAGTCACAGCAGCAGACAGCGGGACGCCCATCCTCACACTCACACTCTTACAGCACAAGATTAAATGATATACTTTGGCTCTTGACTAGCTAGAGCTTTTTTTGACTGTCTCTCTCTCCAAAGATCTCTAACGTAGTGGGCATCTTATATATAGCTCTTATGTGATCCACCCATCTAATCTCATGAACCCCACCTCTTGTACAGACACTCGCAGAACCTGATTTTACCAAGTACGACATGTTCCTGGATCAACATCTTTGTTGACCCTGGAACAACATGGTGATCAGGACGGCGAAAGAGGTCTCTTGAGCAGACTCGTGGTCGGACGAGACCTCTGTAACAGACTTGTGAGCAGACGGGCCCTCAGGGGCGGACTTGTGAACGGACTTGACCTCAGAAGCAGACTTGTGAACAGACGTGATCTCAGGGACAGACTTGTGAACGGACTTGACCACAGGAGCAGACTTGTGAACGGACTTGACCACAGGAGCAGACTTGTGAACAGACGTGACCTCAGGAGTAGAATTGTGAACAGATGTGACACATCCTTGTTGACCCTGGAACAACATGGTGATCAGGACGTGCACAAACACTCACATCAACACATGGTGATCAGGACGTGCACAGACACTCACATCAACACAAGTTTGTTAATGAAGAGTCTAGTTCCGGATAATGTATTGAACACTTCAGTAAATCATCATAAATAATTACATTTTCTTTTTTTAAGTAAGAGTTCATTATACTGTGGAAACTCACTGTGACATCCAGGACTTAATCATCCTTCAAAAAATAACATCTTTTGAAAATGGTTCTTTTTGGTGGACTGGATGAATCAGTTCATCAAATCATACTAAACCATCCGAAAAAGTTTGTGGCTCGAGCAGCACAGATTGGCAAGTTACTCAAAACTCATTTTCTGATGTGCCTGACAGTCACTCTGATTGCAAATGAACCAAATTACCAATGTATAGGATCATATGATGACAGTTTTTACAAACTCAGTGCTCTAGTTACTCCAATAGTTCAGACTCCAACCAAAGAACTGATGAGTTTACATGAACCAATCACTTGAATAAAGGGTCAAAATTACAGTTTATTGTGGTTTATATGAAAAGGTGAGTTGATTAAGACTAATTTATACTTCAGACATGTGAAACATAAATGTTCTCTTTTGATACGGTTTACTCGTATGGTGTCACTTGCTAATGCTTTGGGGGAAACTCAGAAATACTGATACGTGATTTAATCACATTCGTGCACCTGAATGAATAAATGGCTTTTCAGCTCAGCAAAATGGGCAAAGCCATTCACCTATATAAGTTGCCGATTAATACCATTTCATCAATGAGTCAGACTTTTACAGACACTACTTCCTTGTTTCAAAGAATCCTCGCTTTGACACGTCTAAACCATGCCTTACTGAAACAGCTGTTTAGAATGTTAACATCAAACCAAATCCTCTAGCAAGTGTGCCCAGGTGATTGTTTTACTTGGTGGATCTATAAGATGCTTATTTTCATATCCACATAGCCTCACATCATAGACCATTCTTAATATTTACAATCAAGGTGGTGGTTACCCAGAATACAATCGTTCTGTACAGATTGCCTCTGGCATCTCAGACATTTACAAAGTGTGTGGAAGCAGCCCTCTCCCCACTAAGAGAGAGGGGAGTGCACATCCTTGTTGACCCTGGAACAACATGGTGATCAGGACGTGCACAGACACTCACATCAACACAAGTTTGTTAATGAAGAGTAGTTCCGGATAATGTATTGAACACTTCAGTAAATCATCATAAATAATTACATTTTCTTTTTTTAAGTAAGAGTTCATTATACTGTGGAAACTCACTGTGACATCCAGGACTTAATCATCCTTCAAAAAAATAACATCTTTTGAAAATGGCCTGCAAAATACAAAATAATTATAAAAGTGTAACACACCTTTGGGCTGCTGAGGCTAAAAAATCCACTCATCATACACACAGTCAAAGCTGCAGGATACATAATTGTAATGAAACATACAGTACGGTACATCCCATCACAAAATAGTTGTAAGAGAACAAGGAAAAAGACCATGTAGAAAGAGAGAAAATCAGCCCTGAAATTGTGAAATGGTTATAAGGCAGCATGTTACAAAGAACTGCATAAGATATTTCCATCACACGTCACTATAATGTGGCTTAAAAATAAAATGTTTTTGCCAAATATTTGCATTCTTACTTAAAGCATATCCATTACTAAGAAAGTCTGTTTTTTAATGAAAAAAAAACATGAAAAGATTTCTTAAGATCAGTTTAGAGCATTTTACCTTATATTACATGCAATCTGTCAACAGAAGCTATTTGTTTTCATAAAACTGATATCAAACTAAACACTTAACATTAACCAGTAAACTGTTGATATCTCTATTCTTTTCATTAGTTAGTCCAAATAATACAGTAGTTACGGCTGATATCAGTCAACCTATACTGAGTTGAGACATGCTAGCAATGGAAACTTCTTAATATTAAAATAATCTCTAGTTCTAAAGCGAACCACTAAATCCAATAGTTTTGTAACGTGGAGAGGGAGACGAGAGGCGAGGGGATCCAAATGCACGCTTTTATTAGTGGGACGAGGCAAAGACGTGGTCAGACAGGCAGGGTCAGAACAATAACAAACAGGTATAACGGAGGGATACACAAGAGAAGTCCGTGAGGCAGGCGTGGGTCGATCAACGGCGAACATAGTCCATGACGTGCGACAGAAGAATAATCCTTATAACGAGCAATAATCCAGAAAGGCAGGCAGCAAGACAGACGAAACGAGATAGCCAGGCGAGAATACTAACACACAGGAAACCAGGAACTCAGGATACCAGGAAACACAAGAAACTAGGAACTCGGAAACTTAGAAAACTAGGAAACTGTGCTAGCACTAGGAGAGTACTAAATGCGACTGATTAATCTCCACAATTACACTCCACAATACACGGCGCTTGCCGAGTGAAAGTCCGGGGCTTTTATAGGGTTGCTGATTGGCCACAGGTGTATGGCGCAATCAGCGTGGTGGATAGTGGGAGATGCAGTCCGGGGTGTAGTGCAACAGTCTGTGTGTAATAATGGAACAAAAGCGACATCTGGTGGTGAGCGGACCGCAGGTCACCGACCAGATGTGTGACATAAGCCCCCCCCAAAGAGCGGCTTCCAGACGCTCCAACAGAACAACAGTCCAGGGGAGCGGGGGGGGCGGGAGCGAGACAGGACGAGGGTTGGAGGACCAGGTCCATGCGGAGGACCCGGTAACTGAGGCAGGACCAGCAGAGCAGGAACCCTCCAGGGCGGAGCTGGAGGCAGAGCAGGAGGTGCGGGAGTCCTCCAGGGTGGGGCCGGAGGCACGGGAGTCCTCCAGGGCGGAGCCGGAGGCAGAGCAGGAGGCGCAGGAGCCCTCCAGGGCGGAGCCGGAGGCAGAGCAGGAGGCGCTGGAACCCTCCAGGGCGGAGCAGGAGGCGCCGGGGCCCTCCAGGGCGGAGCAGGAGGCGCCGGGGCCCTCCAGGGCGGATCAGGAGGCAGAGAAGGAGGCGCCGGGGCCCTCCAGGGCAGAGGAGGAGGCGCCGGGACCCTCCAGGGCAGAGGAGGAGGCGCCGGGACCCTCCAGGGCGGAGCAGGAACCCACGTCATATACTGGGACCTGGGGAGAACAGGGATAGAGGAGACAAACAGAATAAGGGGAGAAGCATAGAATGCTCACGTTAACGCCGCCTCCCTGGGAGGTTCTACGGCGAGTGCCGACACCTCAGGAGGCATGGGCGCAGCTTCTCCGGAGAAAGAGGTCTCTTGAGCAGACTCGTGGTCGGACGAGACCTCTGTAACAGACTTGTGAGCAGACGGGCCCTCAGGGGCGGACTTGTGAACGGACTTGACCTCAGGAGCAGACTTGTGAACAGACGTGATCTCAGGGACAGACTTGTGAATGGACTTGACCACAGGAGCAGACTTGTGAACAAACGGACCTCAGGGACAGACTTGTGAACGGACTTGACCACAGGAGTAGAGTGAACAGACGTGACCTCAGGGACAGACTTGTGAACGGACTTGACCACAGGAGCAGACTTGTGAACAGACGTGACCTCAGGAGCGTAGTGTGCAACCCATATACTGAGAATGGTGATCGCCATCACACTGGCAGACATAACGTGACAAGACTCTGGGAGGTCGGACGAGACTTGACAGAACTCTTGATGATCAGACATGCCGTGACGAAACTCTGGACAGACAGTGGAGCTGTGACGGGGCTCTGGGAGGTCAGACGAGATGTGACTTGACTCTGGACAGACAGACGAGACGTGACTTGACTCTGGACGAACAGACGAGACGTGACTTGACTCTGGACGAACAGACGAGACATGACTTGACTCTGGACGGACAGACGAGACGTGACTTGACTCCGGGACAACGGCAATAACTTGACTTGGCTCATGAAGATCAGCTGTGACTTTACTTGACTCTGGAACGACAGCTCTGACTTGGCTTGACTCAGGAACAACAGCAGTAGCTTTACTTGACCTTGGGAACATGGCTTCAACTTGACTTGACACTGGAGGTACAATTGTGATTCGACTTGACAGAGGAAATACAGCTGTAGCTTGACTTGACTTAGGAAGAACAGCTTTGACTTGCCTTGACACAGGAAATACAGCTTGAACTTGACTTGACCCTGGAAACACAGTTGTAGCTTGACTTGACACTGGAAATACAATGGTGACTCGACTTGACAGAGGAGATACAGCTGTAGCTTGACTTGGGGAAAGCAACTCTGACTTGACACAGGAAACACAGCTCTAACTTGACTTGACACAGGAACGAGTGCTGTAATCTTGCTTGACTCTGGAGTGGCAGCCATATCTTGACTAGACTCAGAAACAGCAGCTGTAGCTTGACTTGACAGCTTCACTTGACCCAGGAAACACAGCTGCAACTTGACTGGACTCTGGCATGGCAGCTGTGACGTCACAGAGCTCCGTTATCGCCGCCATTTTGTAGACGGGCTCCGCCGTCGCCGCCATTTTGTGAGCGCGCCCGCCATCATGTGCATGGACGCCGCTGTCGCCGCCATTATGTGAGCGCGCACCTGCGCACCTGGCCGCCATTTGACAAGCGGGTTGAGCAACCGGCATCACCGCGATGTCGCGTTCCTCCTCCGCGACACCCACAGTAAACGGCGAGCCCACACACAACAGAGCAAAGTCCATAAAGACCGCAAGTGATGAGCGCGGACCCTCGCGTCTCAGCCTCCCCCTTAATGGCTGATTGACTCCGTCACAAAAAATCTCAATGATAATACAGTACTGGAGGGTAGAATGATTTGCAATTGCCAGGAATTCACAGATGTATTGCTCAAGTGATCGCGGTCCTTGTCTGAGACGGAATAGAAACCTGTTTGTGTCCATACCTGAATGTCCGTGGTAAAAGCTGCTGGATCCTTGTTTGGCGGTGTATTCTGTAACGTGGAGAGGGAGACGAGAGGCGAGGGGATCCAAATGCACGCTTTTATTAGTGGGACGAGGCAAAGACATGGTCAGACAGGCAGGGTCAGAACAATAACAAACAGGTATAACGGAGGGATACACAAGAGAAGTCCGTGAGGCAGGCGTGGGTCGATCAACGGCGAACATAGCCCATGACGTGCGACAGAAGAATAATCCTTATAACGAGCAATAATCCTGAAAGGCAGGCAGCGAGACCGACGAAACGAGATAGCCAGGCGAGAATACTAACACACAGGAAACCAGGAACTCAGGATACCAGGAAACACAAGAAACTAGGAACTCGGAAACTTAGAAAACTAGGAAACTAAGGAAACAGTGCTAGCACTAGGAGAGTACTAAATGCCACTGATTAATCTCCACAATTACACTCCACAATACACGGCGCTTGCCGAGTGAAAGTCCGGGGCTTTTATAGGGTTGCTGATTGGCCACAGGTGTATGGCGCAATCAGCGTGGTGGATAGTGGGAGATGCAGTCCGGGGTGTAGTGTAACAGTCTGTGTGTAATAATGGAACAAAAGCGACATCTGGTGGTGAGCGGACCGCAGGTCACCGACCAGATTTGTGACAAGTTTCACCCAAAAATGAAAGCCTGCTGTTAATTTATTCACCCTCAGGCCATCCAAGGTTTAGATGACATTCTTCAGTACAACAGTAAAGAAGATTTTTAGCTGAAACCATAGACCTTGATGATTCATAAAATGCAAATCCTTTGAGAGTCCAAAAAGCAACTCAAAATTAATATGAAGCGAAAATAAAAAAATGAAGCGAAACGATCTGCCTGTGCAAGAAACTGAACATTATTTACAACATTATTACCTGTAATCTAGAGCCTCAGATAAACTGAGTTATGTAAACAAACAAACAATTTTGTATTGGTTCTTTTTGGTGGACTGGATGAATCAGTTCATCAAATCATACTAAACCATCCGAAACAGTTTGTGGCTCGAGCAGCACAGATTGGCAAGTTACTCAAAACTCATTTTCTGATGTGCCTGACAGTCACTCTGATTGCAAATGAACCAAATTACCAATGTATAGGATCATATGATGATTTTTACAAACTCAGTGCTCTAGTTACTCCAACAGTTCAGACTCCAACCAAAGAACTGATGAGTTTACATGAACCAATCACTTGAATAAAGGGCCAAAATGACAGTTTCTTGTGGTTTATATGAAAAGGTGAGTTGATTAAGACTAATTTATACTTCAGACATGTGAAACATAAATGTTCTCTTTTGATACGGTTTACTCGTATGGTGTCACTTGCTAATGCTTTGGGGGAAACTCAGAAATACTGATACGTGATTTAATCACATTCGTGCACCTGAATGAATAAATGGCTTTTCAGCTCACCAAAATGGGCAAAGCCATTCACCTATATAAGTTGCCGATTAATACCATTTCATCAATGAGTCAGACTTTTACAGACACTACTTCCTTGTTTCAAAGAATCCTCGCTTTGACACGTCTAAACCATGCCTTACTGAAACAGTTGTTTAGAATGTTAACATCAAACCAAATCCTCTAGCAAGTGTGCCCAGGTGATTGTTTTACTTGGTGGATCTATAAGATGCTTATTTTCATATCCACATAGCCTCACATCACAGACCATTCTTGATATTTACAATCAAGGTGGTGGTTACCCAGAATACAATCGTTCTGTACAGATTGCCTCTGGCATCTCAGACGTTTACAAAGTGTGTGGAAACAGCCCTCTCCCCACTAAGACAGAGGGGAGTGCACATCCTGAAATATCTTAGGGACTTTCGCACCAGAGGAACCTTTGCACAGGTAATTTTGGTCAGTGTATATTTATTATTATGATTACTACTTTTGGGTCCCTCAACATGCATGAACCAGTTCACTATATCGGACTGAACTGTCTAAAAACAGTTGTGGCCCAAGTCAGTAATCCTGCTTTAAAAAAAAAATGCTACAGCCACATATATGCTTGTAAAAAAAAATAGTGAAAAATAATGTGCACTTGTAATTAGGGTTGTCACAATACCATAAAAATGTCTTACAGTACTATACCTACTATACTGTAATAAAACAGATGAGATTTTTCTCTGGCTATAGTTACCAGTCAAGTGAAATCAGTGTAATAAAAATCCGTCTTAATCAAAATCCGAAGTAATATTTAGAGGTGGTAATAATGCATTTACACTGCAATTATAATTGCATAAATGTTATGAAATGAATGTTCTAAATATATAATTCTGAATCTAGAAATATTAAAAGTCACGGAAAAATTGAAATAATAGGGCTACTTTTAAATAGGAAACTAAAACAGCCAGTAGGTGACAGCAAGTCTTAAAGATTGAGTCACTGAATCATTTATATAAGCGATTCGTTCAAGAATATTTTTTCCTCTAATATCTTGAAAATTTTAAATCTGACTTTAGGGTATGTATATTAAAATGATGATGTGAGTGCTTCTGGATATAGATCAATCTGGATGGTTAGAATGAAATTCAGTTAGCAAGCTTGGGTCGAGGACTTTGTAGTATCCAAGATCTTTCTTCAGGCCTGTATACCTCCCAGACAATGAGATTATTAAGTCTACTGCTTTGTGACCGAAGAAAGAAAGACATGCATATCTTGGATGACATGGGGGGTGAGTAGATTATCAGGAAATTTTTATTCTGAAAGTGGAGTAATCCACTAGTTGCTCTCATGTACTCTGTAGCATACAGAATACGTATTTAGTTGTGTGTGTTGTGTTCGCTCTGTGCACTTTGTAGGTCTCTGGCTAACGGCTAACAGCAATATCTGTTCACTCGCAATTGTCTAGAAATGTGTTGATAAATAGTGAATGTTTGTCATTGTTATTACTTGGAGTTATGATAAAGAACAGAGCAATATATTGGTGTACAAACTGCAGTGCTGTATCAATACATTTCTGCGTTGGGCTAATGCATATGCTATGGCTGTTTGGGTGATTAATGTAATGGTGATGGGTGTTCCGTTTCCGACATGTGCTGCACGCAGTAGACCAATCACAACAGACTGGATCATCGAACCAATCACCGCAGATTAACATCATGCAGAGGAGGAAATGCATTGTTGAGCAGATCGTTTGAGAGTTCGTTGAGCAAATAAGGTAAAAATAAATGCATATTATAAGACAATGAAAGTGTTTTTTGACCTTGCATCCATGTCAGTCTGTTGTTGGGGACTCCCAAAACCAAAATATGAACCTTTCATAATTCATAATAGGGGCACTTTAAACAACAGTTAAAAACAGTTACTAGAATGTCACAATAATAACAATAAGCCTAAAGCAACAAGCATGTTACTCAACGAGCTTTAAGCAATGAGCAATATTTGCCAATACCCTGATAGCTTTTAAGTAATGAGAATTAAAGGAGAAAACTAAGCTTACCTTTATTACAATAACTCACAAATGGTTCATGATAAGTGTGGTGAATGGACTTGGAGCCATGGGCATCCTAGAATGATGTCAGTGGTTGAGCCTTCCAGCACCAACTGTGAAATTACTTCCACATGTAGACATCCTAGATGGAGTGTCACAGTACTAGTGCATGTGTGATAATATTTCATGTCCAAGAGGCCTACCCAGGATAGAATAGAAATTTAGAGCTTCCTTACAGGTACAGGGGATGTTTGTGATATTGAGTTAGCTGTAACAGGTAGGTGAACACATTTCATTGTAACTGTGGCATGGAGAGGAGTAGTAAATATAGGATGAGACTAGATGACACTCATTGATGGACGAGGTGGTCGTACAGTACAGCCACGTATAAGGTGTCTCTCTGCTCAGCAGTAAAGGCAGATTTTGTATACAATGATGCCATTCAGATGAAATATGTAAAATGAATCTACTGTTCAACTGCTGGCGGTAAAGGATATTGTGATGAGTTTGCTGGCAGGGATTGCAAGGTTGGTAATTTCTCATAACAGGTGATCATGCATTGAGAAGTGCGAATGGAGCATTGATTGAGATTCTCACGTCCAATGGTCTGCCATACACTATGAGTTGTAGGTGGCTACAGGAATGATGTGAGACCCTGACAATGTCTGGTGATCAGGGTAACATCTACAAAATCTTCAGATGACAGCAAATTCAGTAGAGTAATTAAATGTAAATATTCAACAATAGCACTTAGCTTAAACTAAAAGACTTTATACATTGCTAGGAACAGCACTAAAGACAATGATGATGAACTTAAGATGAAATGGGAACTCAGAGTAAGAACAAAACACGTCAGTACGCAACCAGAGACCAGACAACTAAATGTGGGTAAGTGCAATATTTATAGTGTCCATGATTGCTTGAAAATAGGTGGAGTTTTACTTTATATACTTTAGTTTACTTTAACTTTAATTCAAATACAATTATGTAGTAATGAAGTAATCATTGTACTTAAATGCTACTTGAAGTAGGTGGGTCAAAAAAGAACTCTAAAGTTCATCTAGCTGCATTTGTTAACATATTTTTAAACATGCTTTTTTTTTAAAAAAGACATACAATTTTGGCAACAGGACTGAGAAAAATGCATCCATCTTTCACTTAAAAACTGTGTAAAAAATTAAATAAATTTACCTGAGACTGACCATTACATATTTTGAATAGTTAAATATGTGTATTACTAGATTCAGTCTTAAAGGGGTCATGTGATGCGGTTTCATATTTTATTTGTCTTTGTTACACGCTGTTTGTGCATATATAAGATCTGTAAAGTTGCAAAGATTAAAGTCTCAAATCCACAGAGATATTTTTTTATAAAAGTTAAGGCCATGCCTTCACTTTTGGCTCATTCAAACACGCCCCCACATAGCTACATCACAGTGTGGAAAGATTTGCATAATACCACCCAAATGTAAACGCAAAGAAAGAAGGTGTAACTATAATTCTCAATTGCTGCAGCCGCCACCATGTTGTGGGGACGCTGTGTGTTTCATTGCGAAAGCGAAAGTACTTTGTTTGGTGTTCCAAATGAGTACACAACTAGAAATCAGTGCTTAAGTTATATTTACAACACTGTTCCAGAACAGCCTGTAAGTACATTTTCATATATGAAGAATTTGCTGCTGGCTACTCAAACGCTACTGAGCAGTGTAGAGTAAGGCTTGTTGTTTGTTGATGACCAGAAATGCGGACATTGTGTTATGTTTACATGGCACGAAGTGACACAATGAGATGCAATGTGATGCAACAATGTAAAAAGACAGTATGAGTCATTATAATCAGTAATTATGTCCTCACTGGATGCAACAAATGCCTCATTTATGATAAGTTTTATTGTTTTTGTCTCGTCACGCCGGGACATGGCATCACAACATGGTAAGGGGCATAACGTTAATGCTCAGTATTCATATATAATATTCAATGTTCATGCTGATAACTGGTCTGTTTGGTTTGTACATGAAGTTAGTGCTAAAAGGCATAATTCAAATAATCAATAAATAACCTGATTCTAGGTTTTCTTTAACCATTGTACCTCTCCCCCATCCCCCCAAACTATGCTCCTGGTTTAAAGTGAGATAAAAATGGTAATTATTGGCTTTGAAACATGTTGAAACAATGCAAACTGCTATGTACACCAGTTCTCACCTACTCCCTGAGGGAAAAAAAAAAAGTTGTAAGAAATCATTTCCCTTCATTTTGTTTTCTTTTTCTCTTTCCTCTTTTCTTTCATGCATATAATAATAGTAAAAATAATAATAATAATAATAATAATAATAATAATAATTCAGGGTTGTCGAGGGTAGAGCAACCAGGGCCCCTCACATGCCAGAGCCCCATGCACTCAGTCACTCACCCCCCACTTACAGTGCCCCTGAATACAGGCCACAAAATTAAGTGAAATACAAGCATAAATTGGTTGAAATTTTAAATGCAAACATTTTCATTTTTGATCATATTTTTCCCAAAAATGTTAATATAATTTTAATATAATTTCAAAATCATTGACACACAAGCTAATATGTTGTTTCTGTGGTTTTTTAGTGAAGTAGACATCTTGATGTAACATAATTTCTTGTTGAAGGGAAAGGTTTGTCATTACATTTTCTTTTCTTTTTCTTTTTTTTTTTTAAACTGTTTCCTTTTTATCTCAATGCTCATCAGAAGAGGAAAGTGAAAAACAATACCAGATAAATGCATTTGATATAAAGCATGGAACTAAAAATTTATATAAATATGCTTACATTTCCCATGAAATACACAGAGACACTTTTACTTGCAAAACAGTTTAATGGTTAATTGCATATATCCCCATTAAAACAGTGTTTTGTATGTATTTGTTGACTGCATTGCAAAGCTTCAGTAAAATGTTTAAATTCATTTAAATTTGTAATTTGTTCTACCTATTCTAAGCATTCTGAAAAACAAAAGAGCAAACTTCCACACTGGTGAAAGGCTGATACACTTGATCTTCAGGGCATCATTTTTATGAGCTTTTGTTACTTAAAACAGTTTTTTCCATCTGCAGTAGCCGTCGCTGCCTTGCAGGCAAATAGACTTAAGAGCCTCTTCATCATTAGTAAAGAATACATTTTTGACTTTCATCAGACACTTTTTTCGAAGGATTTTGATCAAACAGGACGCTCCAGTACAGGGCGAAATCTGTGGAGAGCACAGTGTAAGAGATGACTGAACTCTGTGTGAGAACTCTGTGTTCATAACATGACAACAACTGTTTTACTACTTAATTTATACTAACTCATTTATACATTAAACATGGAAATCTTTTAAAACATTTTGAGTATAGTATATTCTGTATATTCTGAACATAATCTTAACCCAGGTTTTGTGACGATGCAGAGTATGTGTTTGACAACATCCAAAATGGCAGAACATTTAATTGAGCAAGAAATGAAAGCCACTGGGTTTCAACAGATCTGAGCTCTGTATAATTTAGACTATAATGAATTATTATTGTAAGAATATGACTAAGATACCTCACAGGCACAGCCTTTTTGATATATGTCAAGGTACCGCTTTTCAGCTGAGGAGACCTGGTCCCAACGCTTCACAAGGTCACAAAAAGTAACAACGACCACTCCATCGCCGACATGTCCTTAGGTGGGAAAAAATAAATAAATAAATAATAACTGTCTTATGTATCTCTATTTATTTTACATTACAGCACATTTTACTGTATATACAACTTTTTTTCACCTACTGTAGAGTACCTAGTGATTTCTTCACTTATTGAACCATCATGTTTTGTTGAGATTCTTTAGTGTTTTTAGGTTTGAGGACCTGGATTTTATTACTCTTTGCTTTGACTTTGGAGTGAGGACATTTACAGAGGACACTGTTTACTAATTAAGTGTGTTATCAAGTTATTCAATATTTTTTTCTGAGGTATTAAAAAGGAACATGTGGCTTAAATGATCTGACTGGAATACTCTATGTGATTTTTTAAAGGGTCATGAACTGCCTTTTTTTAATTATTATTATTTTGTACTGTTCTCTGAATTCCCCTTATAATGTTTTCAAGATTTTTAATAATTTAAAAGTAATAGGTTATTTTCTGTCCTGTTTTAACCCCCCTCATCGAAAGTTAGTTTCAATCTTTCTGAAAATCCCACCTTGAAATGTGCTTTGTTTGTAAACAAATCTGCTATAAAGTGAAGTGAACAAAGGACCAAGTTCTTATTCACGTGGCCTGGAACTTAATTAAAAATAAAGTTCATCCACTCTTTCCTAACTTTGGGATCAGAAGGAAGGCAATGCAAAGACCTGCATTTGCCTCTTGTTATTTACACTACATGTGCAAATCAGTGGGCAGGGCTAAACAGACAGTGATGTAGAAGCAGGCATTGATCTTCTTCTGGGAAGGCAGTGTTTAGCCACACTATTGCATCATAAAGTGGCACAATTCCACAACCTGTCATTTTGGCAGACTAGCTTTAATATAAGCTGCTTTTAGACTAACGAGAAAAAGTTCTGAAACTTACAGGATGTTTTTATAGTACGATGACCTCTTATATATCAAAATATCAAAGGAATTTTGGTTTCTCAATTCATGACCCCTTTAAAATCTAAACACAGAATGCATGATAAGTGAAAACAATATGTGCTTTAAAATCATCTTAAATATCAAACATCTCTGACGGAATGGAGCAAAAAAAAAAATGGTTGAATAACTTGCACTATTACACTATTTCTGAAATCTTTCAACTCAGACTGCTCAACATCTGCAGAATGGCTCTGACTCTCAATAACTTCTGTTGTCTTGTCCAGACTGCAAATCGGAGATAAAAATCTGGCCATGATTTGTGTAGTGCATTCCAGCCTAATAGATGTTCACATCCAGCATCAGGAATGATAGTGTTCAACTCAAAATCTGACTTTAGATTAATGATTTTACCTGACAGCAGATACTCATCTTTTCCCGGACTGATGCCACATGAATTATGTGAGTAGATGACCTGAAATGGCTTTTTGTTGACATTCTTAAAGGTCTGGAAAGAAAGAAAAAGAAAATACAAGAAAATATTTCTTGTTAAGAAAGATTTTATTGGCAATTTTTGAATTTGAAAATTATGTGGCAAGTACATTTTCTCACCTTGATAATTTTGACACCGTATGCAGTTAAGTCAGGCAGAGTGTTGGTCACCTGTCCAGTGATCTTAGCTCAAATCACTAATTAGTAAAATAGTCAGATGTGACAAAAATGTGTTAATTTTATCTTTTAAAAAATTCGATTACATTATATTTTGACTGTAAATGAAGATGTACCATCTGATTTCAAATCTGCATATAACGTATAGATTTATATATTGTACTGCACCTATAGCTTTGGAAAACTGCTCATGTTTAATTAGCAATGCATGTGTTTGACATACCTATGTCAGAGTTGCAGAACAGCTGTTGAGGGTGTCCTGCAGCACAGCTGCAGCCCTCGGCCACCTGCTCGTTCAGTCCCACAGACAGGAAGAACATCAGCCCTAGAGTCACAGCAGCAGACAGCGGGACGCCCATCCTCACACTCACACTCTTACAGCACAAGATTAAATGATATACTCTGGCTCTTGACTAGCTAGAGCTTTTTTTGTCTGTCTCGCTCTCCAAAGATCTCTAACATAGTGGGCATCTTATATAGCTCTTATGTGCCCCACCCATCTAACCTCATGAATCATCAACACTTAAGTTTGTTAAGGAAGAGTCTAGTTCCAGATAATGTACTGAACACTTCAGTAAATCATCATAAATAATTACATTTTCTTTTTTTAAGTAAGAGTTCATTATACTGTGGAAACTCACTGTGACATCCAGGACTTAATCATCCTTCAAAAAATAACATCTTTTGAAAATGGCCTGCAAAATACAAAATAAATATAAAAGTGTAACACACCTTTGGGCTGCTGAGGCTAAAAAATCCACTCGTCATACACACAGTCAAAGCTGCAGGATACGTAACTGTAATGAAACATACAGTACGGTACATCCCATCACAAAATAGTTGTAAGAGAACAAGGAAAAAGACCATGTAGAAAGAGATAAAATCAGCCATGAAGTTGTGAAATGGTTATGAGGCAGCATGTTACAAAGCATTGCATAAAATTTTTCCATCACATGTCACTATGATGTGGCTTAAAAATAAAAAGTTTTTGCCAAATATTTGCATTCTTTTTTAAAGCATATCTATTACTAAGAAAGCCTGTTTTTAAATAAAAAGACATGAAAAGATTTCTTAAGCTCAGTTCAGAGCATTTTACCTTATATTACATGCAATCTGTCAACAGAAGCTATTTGTTCTCATAAAACTGATATCAAACTAAACACTTAACATTAACCAGTAAACTGTTGATATCACTATTCTTTTCACTAGTTAGTCCAAATAATACAGTAGTTACGGCCGATATCAGTCAACCTATACTGAGTTGAGACATGCTAGCAATGGAAACTTCTTAATATTAAAATAATCTCTAGTTCTAAAGCGAACCACTAAATCCAATAGTTTCACCCAAAAATGAAAGCCTGCTGTTAATTTATTCACCCTCAGGCCATCCAAGGTTTAGATGATATTCTTCAGTACAACAGTAAAGAAGATTTTTAGCTGAAACCATAGACCTTGATGATTCATAAACTGCAAATCCTTTGAGAGTCCAAAAAGCAACTCAAAAATAATATGAAGTGAAAATAAAAAAATGAAGCAAAACGATCTGCCTGTGCAAGAAACTGAACATTATTTACAACATTATTACCTGTAATCTAAAGCCTCAGATAAACTGAGTTATGTAAACAAACAAACAATTTTGTATTGGTTCTTTTTGGTGGACTGGATGAATCAGTTCATCAAATCATACTAAACCATCCGAAACAGTTTGTGGCTCGAGCAGCACAGATTGGCAAGTTACTCAAAACTCATTTTCTGATGTGCCTGACAGTCACTCTGATTGCAAATGAACCAAATTACCAGTGTATAGGATCATATGATGACAGTTTTTACAAACTCAGTGCTCTAGTTACTCCAATAGTTCAGACTCCAACCAAAGAACTGATGAGCTTACATGAACCAATCACTTGAATAAAGGGCCAAAATGACAGTTTCTTGTGGTTTATATGAAAAGGTGAGTTGATTAAGACTAATTTATACTTCAGACATGTGAAACATAAATGTTCTCTTTTGATACGGTTTACTCGTATGGTGTCACTTGCTAATGCTTTGGGGGAAACTCAGAAATACTGATACGTGATTTAATCACATTCGTGCACCTGAATGAATAAATGGCTTTTCAGCTCACCAAAATGGGCAAAGCCATTCACCTATATAAGTTGCCGATTAATACCATTTCATCAATGAGTCAGACTTTTACAGACACTACTTCCTTGTTTCAAAGAATCCTCACTTTGACACGTCTAAACCATGCCTTACTGAAACAGTTGTTTAGAATGTTAACATCAAACCAAATCCTCTAGCAAGTGTGCCCAGGTGATTGTTTTACTTGGTGGATCTATAAGATGCTTATTTTCATATCCACATAGCCTCACATCACAGACCATTCTTAATATTTACAATCAAGGTGGTGGTTACCCAGAATACAATCGTTCTGTACAGATTGCCTCTGGCATCTCAGACGTTTACAAAGTGTGTGGAAGCAGCCCTCTCCTCACTGAGACAGAGAGGAGTGCGCATCCTGAAATATCTTAGGGACTTTTGCACCTGAGAAACCTTTGTATAAGTCCTAGAGCCATTGGCGGAAATGCCAGCTTTTGGCGTGTTCACACCTCAGGAACTAGGGACGATTTTTAGTTCTAGCAACTTTTGAGGGAACTAAATTAGTGTGCTCGTCACTCAGATTTGATCATAAGTAGAAATGGTTGGTCATAAGAACAATGGTTTCTGGTTGTAGATTTTGTCTCTTATGCCATCCTCCATCCTTCTTTTGTTTACATTGTTGAATGCTGTGCTGTCAGTCGGCTTACGTCACTTCAGAGTTCAAATACAAACAGGAAAACAACTCTGGAAGAAAATGTAGTCCTCAGGAACCATTATTTGTAGTTAACTTATTGTAGTTCATAAAACTATGTAGTGCAAAGCCCCTTTTGATGAAAGTCTGGCTGGTTTTGGCCCAGTCGGAGCTTGAGTTCTGCAAGCACAGGTCACTGCTTCTCAGCCATTTGGAATGCCTGGGGTTCAGGATCAGTTTGCCCAAGAGTTCAATGTCTGCCAGTCAGCAAATCTCATTGCTGGGATGGTTATCGATTCGGCCCAGATGTGGACCTCACAAAGCGGAGGTGATGCTGTGCCCATAGTAGGAGGTGCTTGCTAACAGCAAGTGAGACCAGTGGCATCGCTCTGAAAATTCACTAGCTGCCAAAGTCACTGGGGCGTTGATTCTCCTCAAGGCTTTCCAGAGGCTGCTAGGCCAAATGGCACCAACCTCCTCAGTAGTGCCTCTAGCCCTACTTCACATATGACCTTTCCAATATTGACTTAAGATCCACATTTCTTTCCGGAACTTGGCACCTGGGAAGGCTCAACCTCAGAGTGAACCATGGCTGTGTCAAGGCCTACTCACATCAGCTGCCTGGAAATAATGGCAGTTTTTTTGTCACTAAGAGCCTTCCTGCCAGATGTGAAGGGGCAATAGTGATAGCCTATATAAATCATCAGGGAGGGTCTCAGGTAGGGTGAGGGGCAACGGGTGACTGCATAGGGACCAGAGTTTGACAGGGGCCCACTACGATAACTGAATGATGACTGAATGTGACTTTGTGGTCGCAAACCTCAAATACTGAATGTTATTTTGCAATTGTGACACCCACCACCTCCCACACTCACTCACAAACACACAATGTGATTTTGAGGAGGTCCCGTACCAAATTTAGAGCACAGAGCCCAAAATTCCGAGGGATGCCACCGGTCTCACTTGCTGTACAAGTTAGCAAGTGCCTCTTACTATGGGAAGAGCACTATTTTGCAGTGCATGTGTCGGGCAGACTGAACCACGGAGCACACATGCTGTCCTGGAGCAGAGTTTCTACAAGAGAATGGAGACTCCAACCCAGATGTTCAGATCTTTGGGCAAGAGGAAGTCAACCTCTTTGCCTCAGAGGAGAACTCTTACTGCCCAGTGTTCTTTTCCAAGAAGAAGGACACGTTAACACATGAGTAGCCGAAGTCGTGCCTGCATGCATTTCCCCCTGGCAGTGGCAGCGTTTCACAAAACCATAGGGTATGGCATCTGCAAGTGCATTGCATTATACACCTTCCTTTAAAATACAAGTTATATTGTAGCTATATGGGTACTTACTTTTTCTTGTCATCTAATACACTTTGCCAAAATCTCATGACATAAATGATGAAGCACTATATGCACATGATATTTAAAACATCTACAAAAAGTATGTTGGCTACAACTAGATGGCAAAAGTTAAGACTTTACTCCGCTCTTCAAACACACAAAAACATTAGCCTTTACCGACATAGTGTTTAAACACTGTACTTATTCAAACATCACTTATTTATTTACCCTTACATTGCGAACAAGCAGAGATCTTCTCCAGGCTGTCCGCGACGCTTCATTCTGAATGGTGTTACAAGGTTTTGCTGACAGTTTGAGGATCCAATAGCATTACGAAATTTAATAGTGACAAGCTCTTTTGAATGCTTTTCATTGGTTAAATATATGTAAAACCCTCAAAAAGACATAAGGAAGACCAATAGCTCTGATAAAATAATAATAACGAAATATAAGTTTTGGATAATTTTCCATGGCACATTTGACTGGGCTAGGGTATGGCAACTGCCATACTCTGCCATATGGAAATGGCGCCACACTGTGCGCCTCTCAAAAAGTATCATGAATACTATTGCAGAGGCTTCAGTCAGCTGAACTGAAGCCCCTTTCACTTTGGCAATGGTCAAGCGAGTAGGAGACCTCTAAGTGGTCTTGATGAATGCCTCATGCCATGAGTTTGGGCCCACACTAAAGGGCTGCCAGTTATGAAGCAAAGACAGTCTCTTTGGATATTTGATGCAGTAGCGCTGGCCTGTGCCTCCTTGAGACTGCAGTGCCTTATGACTGACATGATCTGCATGTCAGCTAGCTGGTCCTTGCCATCCACCTTTGATAGGTTCTATAATGTAGACATCCCTGCTGTTCAAGCAGTGAAATTTGTCTGCTAAGCTGTTTTTGATCCGAGGTCTACACTCTTAATAAAGGTGCTTTAAAAGGTTCTTCACAGTGATGCCACAGAAAAAAACATGTTTGGTTCCACAAAAAACATTCAGTCAAAGGTTCTTTAAAGAACCATCTCTTTCTTACCTTTTTATAATTTGAAAAAAAACAAAAAATTGCCACAAAGAACCTTTTGTGAATGAGAAAGTTTCTTCATGTATTAAAGGTTCTTTATGGAACCATTTAAACAAAAAAGTTCTTCTATGGCATCGTGAAGCACCTTTATTTTTAAGAGTGTATACGGCATGATTGTTAGGTAACTTTATCTCATTTCTGAGGATGCCTAAGGATCCCTGGGTGGTTTTTCTTTCTGCACTTGCAGCACGGCACAACTTGATTGTGTTTCCCAAAGCATCAGCAAGTGATGCAAAGTGAATGAACAGTATTGAAAGGAAACATCTCAGTTATTAGAGGTAAGGGGAATCAGCATTGCGTTGCTGACCATGCTGTTGCACTTGCACTTGAGTCAATGCTTGCTGCTCCACAGTCAGATTCTGATAAAATGACATTCAGCATTTTCTTGCATAAAAAAACCAATTTGTTCATGCAAGTATGCAAACATAATTCAATCAGGCTTCAGTATTTTGGTGAAATGAAATTTTTAATTCCCGTTGTCTCAGGGAACCATGGTTATGTTAGTAACTGAATCATTTCACATCATTTTGGGTGCTTTAATAATATATTATTAATATATGAAATATATATTAATAATATATAATAACATATATGTTACGTCATTGTGTGAACAACCTGGTAAATAGGTTATTTGAACCAGTTAATTGAAATAAACTGTTAAATTTAAAAAAAAAAACAATCAGAAAATCAGACTTTGACATCTGCTGAGGCTATTGGTTACAAATAATAATGTTTAGTTTCTTGCACAAACTTATCATTTCGCTTTATTAGACCTATTGTCAGGTGCCATGGGTACTTTTTTTTTTGACTTTCAAAATGATGGTAGTTAAAAATTGGCTAAAAATCTCAGCTTTAAATATTCACTGTTTTAATGAAAGAAAGGAGTCACCTATATCACTGCTGTTTATCACCTGGGTCACATCCCTGGCCTTGAAATCAAAAGTGTTTAAACCAAAACATTCAAAACAATCACCAGATGCCAAAGAACTACACATGTAAATTATAAATATGCGACTATTGAAAGAGATTAAAATAGCTTTATTTTTCCTTTGTTTGGCTTTGTTACGACCCGGGGTAGCACCTGTTCCCTAATCGGGATCTGTTCGCCTTTAGGTGGCGTGGGTTCTGTTGTTGTGTTATGTATTCGTTTAATTTTGCGCCTTCGTATTGTTTCAGTTGTGTTTTTGTTGTATTGTTTTGTCGCTAGATGGCGCTTGTGTTGTCTTCTGTTCTTTTGTACGTTTTGCAGGGTGGAGACGAGCCGCAGGTGTAATGGTTTACCTGTGATGAATCAACTAACAAAAGGATCTGTGTCCTCCAGCGTGTGTGCCCCGTTCTGAGCTTGACTTCTCTCCAGCTCCAGTTTTTGTTTTCTTTTGATACTTTATCTTTTTTTTTTCTTGTTTTTGTTTAATTTGACTATTAATTACTTTAAATAAATGTTTATTTTGATTTAACTTACTTTGTGCATGGCCTCTCCATTTAATGTTACACTGCCGTGAGCCAGGTAGTTTGTAACATTTGGGGGCTCGTCTTTGAGGAACTGGGAGAAATGACCAGTACTTTGGACTGTTATTAATTTGGATAGATTCCAAAATTGTGGGGAGAGCCGTGCAAATTTGTATTATTTTTGGAAGTATAATTTTTGTTAATTTGTAAGTTATTTTTTTTCTGGTGTTGGGGAGGAGTGCTCAATTTCGTTGTGATTGTTTGATTCGGGGTAAGTTGGCATTGTGTTGCATTTGTTTGATTTGTAAGAAATGAGGATGGCGGTTTAGACCGCTAGAGCTTTGTGTTAACCCTGTGTAGGTATAGAGCGATTAACGTTGTTTTTTATTTTAGTTTTTTGTTTTAGTTTTTATGTTTGGTGTGTCGGACGCGGGTAGACTGCTTGTGGTGGCAGTTGAGCTGCATGTGGGCGCACCGAAGAGGTTAGGGTTGAGTTAGTTTAATTTTACGGGGTAGCTCTGAAAACTCATTTTGAAAACTAGCCTGTACTTTTTTGCAACCTCTGCCAATGTCCCGTTAATCAAACATAAAGATCAGGAAGATATGGTGACTCGTTTTTATATAATTCGTTCGTAGTTTTTTGGGTCAAATTTGTAAACCATTTATAATGGATAATTTGGAGGATTTTTTTAGCTGCTCCTAACTTGATGGTCTTACAAACCCAGCGAGCAAAAAGTGGTCTAGAACACGTCTATAAGACGTAATTTATAGACATCCAGAAGACGTCTTCACAGGAGCCAGAATGAAAGGTGTTTTGTTTTTTTTGTTTTTTTTTGTTTTTTTTAATACGTCTTTTCTGGACATTGCATAGACGTAAATAAAAGACGTGCTACAGACGTAATTGTTATACATCCAGAAGACGTCCTCACAGGAGCCAGAATGAAAGTTGTTTTTTTTTTTTTTTTTTAATACGTCTTTTCAGGAGAATATTTAGACGTCAATTAAAGACGTGCTAAATACGTAATTGTTGGACAGCTAAAGGCAGCCAGAATAAAAGTTGGATTAAATGCTTCTTCTGTAGAAATGTCTAAGACGACTGTACTAACATGGAAATCCCATCTGTGCATATTTGCAAGGATCAAACTTTAAAAAAATGTTTACTTCAAACAGTGGAAGTGAGTTAGTTCTCACTAAGAAAAACCCAGTTACTCTTGTTAATGGTTGTCGCGTCATGAAACTTCAGACAGACCATAGACCTAAATTAGATTTGAAAGAATACTGATAATACTGAATATTCAATTGAATAACTGTGTAGTGTATACTAGTCTTGCATTTTTGAATCTTATCAATATAATTGTAATAAACTGCTTACCATTTTCCTGTAAACCAAACTGATCACTCCCAGAAATAAACTATTTAAATCTCAAAATATATTTTTATTACTAATACTTAGCAAAACTTAAAACTAGAACAGTAGTATAAATTAACACAACACAATAAAACTTAAAACGAGAACAGTAAATATAAATTAACACAATAACGTAATAAAACTTAAAAGCCATAACAGTAAAGTTATAAATAAAAGTGCTATAAAATGTTGTTATAAAAACAGTAAACGATTAACAAAATGTGGCTGCTATAAGGTCCACAGTATATTTATTTATAGCCACCACCCCCAACTCTCCCAGGGGCATGCTTTAGATGATCAGCTGCATCAGACTTTATTTGGGCCTCTGTTGCAGCTGGGTCCCATTTCATGACAGCATCTACAATCAAAGCAAAAACATCCACATGTAAAATAAATAAATACAAACGCCATGTTGTGGTTTAGCTTGCAGCAGAGATACATAGTATACATAGATGAAAATTTGAGTAACCGAATCAATTAAATGAAATAGTTATTAAATCACAAAGCAAGTAAAATTACATCAAGCCTGATATTAAGCATTCCACACACACACTTTTTTTACAATTATCATAATATGAAGCTTACCTTTTATTGCTGAAAACAATTTCTTGTCTTCAATTCCAATTTTTTCTTTTTTGCCCTTCCCCTTCAGATTAAATAGGGTCATCAGCTGATTGGTGAAGAGCCTAATCCAATCCAAGACAAAAATAATATGCAATCATTCCCCCCACACACATATTGAATTGTCTTCAAATTAAATGAAAAAAAACAAACATTGATTTTGATAGAGCATTGGCATTATGCACAGCCACACTATTTTTACCTTCATCAAATCGCCTGAAAGTGACACTATACAATATAACCATACAGATCTCTACATACATTAGACCTCTTGCTTGGCTGAGAAGGACATAGGTCTTCATAAATTAGCCAGCGTCTTGCGTCAGCGTCAGCGCATGAGCTTGGTGTTTCTGTTGCGTGGCGACTGCGTTGCGTTTTCTACAGTATGTCTTTGCACATCAGAATGTGTCTGAATATCATGCTGCTGCTGATAGCCTTTTCTGTACACGCGCATGTTTCCAATTGATTTACTGCAGTAGTACACTTCCATGTTAAACATAAATATACACTGATTTGATTTGAAGACAACTTTGGAAGTATTGACAGGAAAACAGGCTACAGAATATTTCGTTCTGTATTGACAGGTGCAATATGAATTTTTTTATTGGCACTTCTATAAACCAATCACAATCGTCTTGGGCAGCACTAAGCACTAGGCAAAGCCACGGTGCCGCTGCAAAATAGCCTCGGGTTAGAAATTTCTTTTGGTGGAACGTGCACGGTCAAAAGTTGTTTTAGTCGTGCAACAGAAAACTCAGATTGGACAGATAGTCTAGCTAGCTGTCTGGATTTACCCTGCAGAGATCTGAGGAACAATTTAAATAAATCGACCGGAGCTTAAATTCATTTTAAAGAAAGGTAACAGACATCTGTCCGAAAAGAGTGAAATCTGGTGGAATTTCCTCTCATGCTCTCTCTTGTCATTGAGCCCCTGTCTGTCTCTCCTTCTCCCTCTTAAGCCTCCTGTTATTGTTTTTGAAAACAAAAAAATAGGACTTTTTTTATACAACGTAGGGAATAAAACACAGGGAGGTAAACGTCTGCATTTCATTTTGATGACAGTCTGTTTAAATTAAAGTGCATATGACATCTCACAGGTGGCTTTGACTTACAAATTTAGTCATTTTCATAAAAAATATGATATACAGTTTATCTTTTAGCACCATTTAACCAAAAAACACCAAAATATAATTGTTTTTATCCATATTGCCAAGCCCTAGCGCACAGTCCTGCTAAACTAAACCAAACTACCAAATGAACCATCAAATGAAAACAAATTGGGGATCTGTGTCTGTTAAGTTAATGTGTAAATAAATACCTGTCCAGCACTTTGTGGGTGCAGTCCTTTACATCTTTCCCCCCCACTCTTGCCAGCTGAAAAACCTATAATTAAAAAAAACACATGCAAATATATTAAGGGTAAAAAGTTGAGAACATTGTACGGATAGAAAAAACTAAGTTCAACCAGTGTGGTCCAATTGTTTTCTGCCCTGAAAAACAATGTCAATTTTGACAATTATATGTATAGTCTTGAAATAATTGAAAGATTTGTTTATCTCAAATATCACATATTTTGCAACACATTGTAACAGCAGGTAAAATACAAAATGCAGATATAATTTGCTGGATCGATATTGAAATGCATCAATACATAAGATATCTGCTGTAAGATATCTGCTGTATTACTGTGTTGCATATATCTTCTGGCATAAAATGCGAATGCAGAGTGTGTCTCCTTATAACAAAATTAACACAACTAATCTTTCTGAACCATATCACCCTGACTGACTTGTAGCTTGGCACAACAAAAACTCCTGCTGTTCGGATGTTGCCATTTCTGATATTTTAACATTCCAACATTTTAATTAAAAGAAATACACTACAATTTGATCAGAAATAAGATCTTGATTATAATAAGCAAAACTTAGGTTACCTAAGACATGACCTACCGCTGGAGATGTGTACTGAAGTGAAAAGTGCAAATGATTAGACCTGTTTTCCGGTTAGAGCACTTGGCGTTCCGCATTACCCCCTATTGGCATTAGAGGTTGAAAACTTCTTACCAAGGTTTCAAATTTGTTTTTATCCTGAAGAGAAGCCTCCTCCCTCTCGAACTCTTCCAAGGTGTCAATCTTGTTAATCTGAATCGTAGAGTTAGGTACGCTCCTCTGCAGTTTTTTGACCTCATCAGTGAGAGTCACCAGTTTTGTAAGCACTGTTTTCTGGAACTCTGGCAATAATCATAAATTAAGAAAAAAATAATTACTCACTATAATCATGGTTCTCTGGTTACAGCAAGGCATTTCAGCCTTTCAGTAAAAGAGTGCTCTCTAGCAATCCCAGAAAAATGAATGACTATTCAATTAGTTACATAACACTTTATTTAACAGAGAAACTTTAACCCTGTATTTGACATCAGTTTTTATTAAAGAACAATTTTATTAAGAGATGGATCTAGACTAAATGTCATAAATGCCAAAGCAAAAAGATGAAAACCTGAAGTCTGATTTACCAAACAGTTACAAAGAGAATGCAATGTTAAGTAATTAGTCTGGGTGTCACATGAAAATATTATTGTACTTACTCTCTTCTGACAGGGGGAATGTGGTTGGCGCATCCCTATTATAATTGGACTTTGCACGTGAAAGACCTAAGCAGGAAAGAAAAAAGTGTGTGAAGCGATCAATATATTTAGAACATTTGTACAATGTGCCTCATAAAACCAATGACATTCACCATCTGTGGACCTGCTTTCCACAGCCTGGGACCTGGGTACACCTGAGAAACCCAAACACCAACATTAGTCAGTCCAGTAGCAATAGTATTCTTCATGCTAATTTGATATTCAATAAGACAAGCCAAATGTAACTGGCAATACTCACAACTACTTGAACTGTCCCGGCCCACAGACCTAGACCTAGACCTAGACCTAGACCTGGACCTGGACCTGGAAGAATCTGTGCAACCCAAAACTGAAACATCAGTTTGTCATGATCAATTAGTTACCTGCATGCTGATTTGAAGATCTAAAAGTGAAAAGTTAAACTCACCACTAGTTGACCTGTCGCGGCCCGCAGACCTGGCTGTACCTAAGCAATGCAGAGCAGAAACATCAGTCACTCATTATCAATGGTGTTAGTTACCTGCATGCTGATTTGATAATCTAAAAATGAAAAGTTAAACTCACCACTAGTTGACCTGTCGCGGCCCGCAGACCTGGCTGTACCTAAGCAATGCAGAGCAGAAACATCAGTCATTCACTATCATTAGTCCTAGTGACCTGCCTGCAATATTCAGCAATGAAAGACTACTCACGACTAGTTGGCATGTCAGCGTCCGCAGACCTGTGAACCTAAGCAATGCAGAGCAGAAACATCAGTCACCATTATCAATAATGGTGTTAGTTACCTTTACGCTGATTTTGATAATCTAAAATGAAAAGTTAAACTCACCACTAGTTGACCTGTCGCGGCCCGCAGACCTGGCTGTACCTAAGCAATGCAGAGCAGAAACATCAGTCATTCATTATCAATAGTCCTAGTTACCTGCCTGCAATATTCAGCAATGAAAGACTACTCACCACTAGTTGACCTGTCGCGGCCCGCAGACCTGGCTGTACCTAAGCAATGCAGAGCAGAAACATCAGTCAGTAATATCAATACTCCAGGTGACCTGCCTGCAATATTCAGCAATGAAAGGCTATACTCACGACTAGTTGACCTGTCGCGTCATTATCAATATTGTTAGTTACCTGCATGCTGATTTGATAATCTAAAAATGAAAAGTTATATACTCACCACTAGTAGGCCTGTAGCAGCCCGCAGACCCGGGTGAACCTAAACAAACCAAATCGAAAATGTCAGTTAGTCATGATCAGTAGTAGGGCTGCACAATTAATCACATTTTCATCGAAATGGCAATATTTGTTAAAGACAAAATATGAGTCATACCATTCTAAAATAAAAGTATTGTGGTGCTGCAGAGACATCCTGGCCTACAATAAGTATCCTACAGTCTAAAGAAAAAATCTTTGTTTGGTACAGATCCTTGCAAAAGAATTAAATAAAATATTTTTTAATATTTCAAAAAAAATTTAAATATATATTTTACAATGAGAATAATAATACAAAAAATGATCATTCCCTCCAATATCGTGAATCATATCACAATTGCAAAATTAGTCAAAATAATTGCAATTCAATATTTTACTAATATCGTGTGATCACAGTAGTGATTACCTGCATGCTGATTTGGTATTCTAACAATAAAAAGTAAACTCACCACCAGGGCAGTTGGAACGAATTCTTAAAGTCAAATATAATTTGAATAGTAAAGGAAAATACTATTTGAATCCTAAAATTACAAAATGCTTTTCTCATGTCACGTTTTATGAACAATTCAAGTCAATTCAAGTTAGCGAGAGTGAGAAACACAAGGCAATGTGAGGTCTTTAGATTACTGAGCTAACGTTATGTACCGAGTAATGTTAGTACAGGCTGCGGCTGGGAATGGGAAATAGCTTTAACAATAACTTTAAAATCGTCATCCACTGAGCCAAAATGTTTGTTATCATTAGTCAGCTAATTATTTTTTCCTCACTATATTGCGAGTTAAAGAAGTTTAACTGGGAGCTTCACGGAGACAGCTAAAGTTAGCTGCCCTACAACTGTCAGAGTTGGCTTCGACTTCATATATTACCTTCTAATAGCTGATTCTCATTAACATCACAATCAGCAAGAAACAGGTTGCGTATAACCTCACTAAAATGGTAGTGACAGCACTGCTCGGCTTAATTAGCAATGGCATTAGCATCGTGGCTAACACTATTGTTAGTTTATGACAAATCTTTTCAGCTGTCCTTTCGAACATGCTGTAATTGTGCTAACCGAGCACCATTAGCCCTTAAGAAGAGAGCCGCTTCAATACACTTTTTAGATTTTTCATTACAGGGTTGACAATGCATAATAATGAAGTACAGGCTGCATTTGAGCATTAAATATTCAAATATTAAAAGAAAAATTAAATTTGAATGGTATTAAATGGGAAAATTGACAGCTCTACTCACCACTATTTGATCTGTCGCGGCCCACTGACAACAAAGATAGACATAGTTTAATACAAATACTTAAAATATGAATCTGGTTAAAATGCGCATGGTCATCTTAGCAACAACTCACCATTCTTTGACTTTTTGATTGGTGGGGTGGGAAAGACTGGAATCATAGGACTGGCATCTTATCAGTAAATAAGGGGTATAAAAAAATTAACATACAGTTTACTTAATTGTGTACTGAGCACAGGCAACGTTTCAATACCGTTTAAATTAATGCCACAATAAACATTTCTGTACCTCCTTTCCTCTCTTCTTTATCCTCCCCCTCAGCAGTCGCCTCAGACAGGTCAGATCCTTTGAATATTAAAAAACACGTTACAATTGTAACATGAGTTTCCAAGTTTTCACTATTCAACCAATGATGGGGACATACCTTCAACAAAATCTTCAAATTGTTTTGTTTTTTTCATCCTCTTTTTCACTACAACGTCTTCGTCTTCATCTTCACATTGTTCAGCATGGCTGGTTTGATCATATTCCTCACAGTCATGGAGACTTTCTGCAAAGACAGCATGCATGTCAAAGCTTATATCAATGTATAGTCCACAAAACTTCTCACATTTGTTTTACCGTTGTATAAAAATATAAGGTTACCTGAGGTAAATTTCACTTTCAACAATGGGAAAGTTTCCCAGTCCTCCTTAGGAGCCACATGATTGTCAAAACAATATTTTGCCCTCGTCTTTGGCCATCGAAGGGTTTTCTCGGCTACATTAACCCAGGCATCAGGGATAGTCCCCTCCATTTCCTTCCCATTTTCATTCCAAACGGCTCTGACGAAAAGCATGACCTGCAACAAAAATGAATATATATACATTAGTGCTGCACAATCAAACGATCAATCTATGATCGATCAATTATTTTAATTTGAAAACACAGTGCATTTAGTTGTTGCTTGTTTCTAGATTGAGTTGAGAAATGCACTTGATTGCATTTCAGCATTATCACTAATCTGTGTGTATTTTACTTGAGAACCAAGCAAGCTGACTCATAAAACCATCACATATCGCAATATTGACAATATGACATTTTTCCCAAATCGTGCAGCCCTATAGATACATACCCAGTATATACCCAACGTACCTTATGTCTTGCCAATCTTCAACATGAATGTTCAATGCCATGCAGCAGAGGAATCATGACAGAGCCATTGTTGAAAGGTAGACAGGCTACTTTTCGATTAAGGTCTTTTTCCTTGACTTCTTTTCTTCTAAAACTACGGCCATTCCCTATGTAAGCAATGTTCAAGAGCTTTGATAGACATGGTTTGTCAAACAGGTCGACAGTGTGTCTATGTTTTACCACATCACAAACAGCTGTCCCATCTCCCCTCCTCTCTTGAACAAAAGCAAAGCTCTCATCTTCCAGAAGGAAGCAGCTGTCTCTCCTTTTTGATGAAATGTACATTTGGGGCTTCGCTTTAGGCTGTGCACTGGAATTCCCCTGGGCATGTTCGATTTCGACCAGGCGTTTGGACACCTGCGCTAATGGATTTTGGCCAGTCCTGACCAATCTTTTGATCTGCTGCAAATGGTTCTCATATGGAAAGCAACATATGTCATTTAAAGAGCACCTGAAACGAGAGACATCTTCATGGATGTGTAACAGAGCATGCACATTGTACACCGTAAATGTTTTTCCATAGAGTGCAGGGCAGCTAAACACAAAGTGCCTCATCAGTTCAGCAGAAAAATCCAAATAGGCAGCTCTTGTCCTGTCATCTGAGTCCAGCATGATGGATGCTGCCACGGTCAATGTCACAAAATGAGCATACAGCTGTGAGGAGACAGTATTTTTGAGTACTATGGGTCCCGTGTAAAGAAGAAACTGACGGAACTCTGTGGCTTTCCACCTGTCCAACTCCTGAAGGCCACAGGGCTGTCGCGCAAACTCACTGGGCATGTGGCCTCGTAGCATGTTCAGTTTTTGTGAGATTTCCGTTTTCTGTCTCACAGAAATCCTACACAGTTTTGGGCCTCTAGTCAGATACACCAACAGCCGCCTAACAACACCCAAGCAAATCGTATGCATATAATCTAACACAAAGGCACTGACACAGGGAATCCCAGCAGCTATTAAAGGGCTAGATCCATTTTGATGGCGGGAATACTCTAACTGACTAAATGCTTCATCTGTGCGCAAGGTGGATGTCAGCTGATTGAAGACAACTCTTCTTTCAACATACTGTCCTTTCACTTGGCACCTCTCACAACTGTCATATGCAGTATGACCTTTAATGCATTTTAAATATGCTCTTGCTGGTGCATCACAGACAAAGGTACGAATATTTACGGCATACTTTTTCTCTCGAAACACCAGGCCATTCTGTTGGAGATTATTTAACTCCTCCAAAAAGTCATGGAGATATTCATCAAGGGGCTCAGGCTTGCTTTCCCCGCAGTATAATGCCACAATAAATGGACTGAAATTGCTAAATGTCACCAGTATTGGCCAGAACTGGACTTTACTACTTTTAAAGATTTGTAGTCCATCAATGTTGACATCCAAACTGACCGTACTGTGTTGTTGTCTGAAAGCATCATTTTGACACAGTACACGGGAAATTCCCCCCTCCAAGCCATAGTATATATACTGGCCATTGCATTTTGAATGGCTGTCAATGACTTGAGGAGTGGCTAGTAATGTGCGTGCATCTTTGGGGAGTACATGTCCATGATCCCTTAGAATCTGCAATAATTCATTTAGGGACCTATTAGTAATTTGGTGTTTTGTACTCCACTCTCGCAAGTCATCGCCTATGTTTCTAACTAGGACCTCTGGTTCGGGATTCAAAATCTCCACATCTGAGTCACACATTCCGATGTCAGTGTCAAAGTCTGAACCATCAGTGGTCACACTGGTGCTGTGGTTATCAGAATTGCTTCCACCATCATCGGTTGTTTCCTCTCTGTCATTTGTCATCACTGCGTTGTCGATTGTCACCGCATTGTCATCATCAGATTGGAGAAGTTCATTGATGTCTGCTTTACGTTTTCTCCACATTCTTAAATAAGCCATGTGTAACCCTTAAGTTGAAAGTGTCAAAACAAAATCCAATAATATTAAATATTTTGCATGCGCACACACACACACTATAGAGATGTCTCGTCCGTTTTTTAACGTTACGTCGGTTTTGTTTCGACATTAAGAATAACATTGCTGCCCTCAAATGTTAATCTGAACTACAATAAACCTTTGTTTATAAGTTCAAAATATTACATTTCATTTTTTCCAAGGAGCTGTTTTGTTTAGTATGCTCCTAAGAAGAGTCTATTATAGCTCCATCATTGCTCAAAGTAAAAAATATCATACCTTATGATGTTAGTTTTATTTTATTTTTTTTTAAATCAAGGAAATTTCTCTGGCATTTCTTTCTTTTTGCTGTATCGAAAACGTACGGAATCGTGACACAAGTGTAACGTATTGAACCGAACCGTGAATTTTGTTAACCGTTACACCACTTATTATTAGATATTAGTACTTATTCATTAGATAGTAGTACTTATTTTGATAGTGACTAGTAACTATTATTTTGTTACTATTGAACTCTACAGTGCCTGTTCTGACTAGTCATGCTAAAGAATAAGCACTAGTAGCTAATTAATAAGTAACGTTACTAGTAATTAATGGAATAGATCAGGGGTGGCGAACATCGGTCCTGAAGAGCCGCAGCCCTGCATAGTTTTGCTTCAACCCTAATCAAACGCACCTGAACAAGCTAATCAAGGTCTGAAGGGTTACTAGAAAGCAACAGGCAGGTGAGTTTTAATTAGGGTTGGAGCTGAACTCTGCAGGGCTGCGGCTCTCCAGGACCGGAGTTCGCCACCCCTGGAATAGATACTAGTATAGAAAAAATATGTAATGTTATAGCATGAAAATAGATACTAGTCGGTTTAAATGATTAAAATGTTAAAACGGCTTGCCATAGAAAGTCCGGTTTGAGGCTGATTGGTGTCAACTAAACTAGCTTAAGTAGCTAGCACGTCCATTTAGAGGAAAAAAAACACATTTAGCTGGACGAACTGGCACTAACGAAAAAAAAACTTTATGATAAAATGTCGGGAATCACTCACTATTAGTATTACAACATACTTACAAAGTCCTTGATGGGGACGTCGACTCAAGTGCAACACGAGACGAAGACAGCCTTCCTTGGCCGCTAAGCTAGCACGTTAGCACGTCCATTTAGAGGAAAAAAAACATTTGAATTACTTAGCTGGACCAACTGGGACTAACGATAAAAACTTTATGATAACATTTCGGGAATCACTCACTATTAGTATTACCAATATTATAACATACTTACAAAGTTTTTGATGGGGACGTCAAGTGCAACAAGAGACAGCGACAAGAGACGATCGACCTTAATTGGTGCGGAATGCAGAGCATGTTGCGCGGACTGCAGTCACATATCCGTCCGCCACAGAACCGGAGAAACTTGTATTACGAGCATGTTTGATCATTATAAAAAAATCTCAGTATCATGTTATAAAAGTTAAAACATTTGCTCAAAATAATGCATACTTGACACACTACCTATTATTTATTATCACTATAAAGGAAGAACTGTTTTTCACAGGGGATCGAGGGATATCACGATCTTCTTGAAACCGGTGTACTTATAGTACACTATATAGGTGTACTTATAGAACCGCCTTTTCCACCACACTTAAACGAACGAAAAAAAAAACACTCTAATCCGAAAAACATCTATGCTTATCACTTTTTTAATATAATTTTACTAAGCAGCATACACATAATAAAAAAAATAAATAAATAAAAAAACACCAAAACAATATAAGCTATTATACATTGACAAATTTAACTAAAATCACAAGGCTGACATTTGGAGGAGTATGGGTGAAATTGATTTTATATTTGGGCTTGGTCCCATGTTGCTGAAGGGGTCAAGGTGGTCAGAACAGCTCTTTTGGAACCCCAGGCCTTCAAAGAGCACTTAAGGCCCAAGTGGACATTTACCCATCACCCTCAAACAAAGACAATGACGAAAAAAAAAATACAATAAACAAATCACTATTTCTAGAATATAAATATAATTTTATATAAAACTTTAGAATAAATAGTCCATATGGACTGGAAGAAACGTGTGTCTGCCCAAGCCAAATTCCCAGTTCCCAAAAATCATGTGGCTATAACGTTATCAGTTATTGACAGTTTGGTTTATTCCTTGCCTTGAGTTTGAGGGACTAGATCTGTCAATTTGTGCCAACCTGCCTGTATCCTATAGGCCTATACTTCTCAGAGATGATCAGATCATAAAAAATCAGTAAAGTCATCCTGACACTGCTTTCCCCATGCTGACTGACCTGCCTAAAGTGAAAGTTTAAAAGAGCAAGGTGACCAAAATAATTAAATTATGTAGAGAAGGTTGAATGCAATACACAACCGTGATATTGACAGGGATACAAAAACCAATAGCCAAGATGCATACACTTATAGCGCCAACACACAGCTACGGCGTAGCTCCTTCGGAGTGATAACGCTATGGGTGATAAGTCTGAGGTTATTTGCAGCCAGCCGTTAGCAAGGAAACCTGCCCTAAAAAATACTGCTTGCTGGCTAATTTCAAAATGTTACTGCATATTTAAACGAATAACCATGTTATTGTAACCAAAATATTTATTTGCAAAGTCAGTGACTGCTACCACAGCTGCTTAACACCGACTATCAACATACAGGACGAGTTGACCAAGTCCTTGTGGCCTGCGTCGCCTTGACGCAAATTAGGGTTACACATTTTTGGAGGTGCGCACATCGAGCTACGGCCAGGCTCGGAGGGGGGTTCGCAGAGGGTTCTACGGGAGTACGTCGACGCAGAACCATAAATGCAGCCTTTAGCCATTTTGTCAGAAAACCTGTAACACCATTGAGAAGGGGGGTTAAACTTTCTTGATTTTACCACTTTAAACAACACCTTAAAGAACATTATTAATAAGCCTCTATCTGGAATCTGATTTTTTTTTTTTCCAAACTAAAGTGGGTTTAAAATTCTAGCAATTATAACATAATGAAAATCCCCGTCAAATTCTCCCTTTTTCATAGGCAAATGTCGTCCCTAATCTTTACACACAATTTTACACCCCACTCTTATATAATTTTAAATAATAATGAACTACAGTATTCTTTGATAATTGGGTTAGTAATGGAATTATTTTTGTATCTCAAATTTTCAATCAAATTTCAATTTGTTATTATTCTGAGTTATTGGTAAAGCATGAAATTCATGTTACTCCAAAAGAGATGCACTCGTGGCTGATGCAGTGCCACGAGTTATCATGCTTTATAAAGGATTTTCTTTTTCATCTCTTTGCTCAGTGGATCTGTGTAAGACATTTGTAGGTAAAAAAATCCATTCTTCAACTAAAAAAAACAAAACAAAACAAAAAAAAAAAAAACAATAACAAAATCTTGTCTTAATTGCTTCTATGCCATATAGCCTTGGAATGATTTTGTAAGTAACATTCCGTAGAAAAAAGTTTGGACAACTTACAAAATGAGAGAAATTAAGTTAATTCATAGGTTTTACCCAAAAAAGTGCTCTCTCAAAAGACTTAAGAATGACATACCCTTTCTGTTCAGAGAAACCTTTACATTTATTTTGGAACTGCTCACAGTATATTTTGGTGGTACATTTGTGATTTTATCAAATTTTATGTGAATCCTAACTTTGAATTTACATGTAATATTTGGTTTTCATGAAAAGTGCTATTTTATAAATTGTTTTTTTCTGAAATTTTTCTGTTAGCTAAATTTCACATAAATGTACATTTTCCTTTTTAAGATTTAAACATGAACTGAAAATCTATTTTGAGTCTATTGAGTTCTCTAAAAACTTGGCTAACTTCTCCAAACTTCTCTAAAAAGCTATAAGAACAGGCTGTGTTTAAGGGCTTGGCACTTAATCTGGAATGAAAGATTTTAGGAAATTAGTCTGGACTGAGGGACTCTGCAATTATGACAATGGTTGTTAATTTTTTTTAACAGTCATTTCTGATGTCTTTTTTGATTGGTTGACGTTTCGATTGTGGCCTTAACATATTTTCTGTCATTTATTGACTAAATCTGGATGTTTACGGACGTTTAGATTGTGGCCAAATTGGACATCTTTATTCACGTAATTTGTCGAATAATTCTGGATGTCAAAGGACGTACAGATTATAGCCAGGATGAACGTATTTTCTCAACTAAATCTGGTAGTCAGTGGACGTTTAGATTGTGGCCAGATTGGACATCTTTTTTCACGTCATAATTCGACTAAATCTAGATGTCAATGGACGTTTAGATTATAGTCAATATGAACGTCTTTTCTCAACTAGTACTGGCTGTCAGTGGACGTTTAGATTGTGGCCTGATGAGACATCGTTTCTCAGTGTCATTAATCGACTTATTCTAGCTGTCAATGGACGTTCAGATCATGGCCTGGACGGGCGGACGCGATATCAACATGTTTTGTATGTCCACAGACGTCACTTGCTCAGTGGGAAAAGATCAGTTACGTAAAGCGAGCGAGCATTTCAATATTGAAGTGGCTTTGCCTAAGACAGCTAAATTAAAACAATTTCGTAGAGCTGTTAAAGAAAAATTAGTGGAAAGAATGGTTTTAACTTTGGATACGCAATCTGATGTGGAGGAAGTGTCACCAAAAGGAGCTTCAACTCCGCTTTTGGCAGAGGTAAGACGTGATTTGGGGAATTGTACCTTAACGTTTGAGCAGCAAAAAGAATTGTTAGAAATTAAAAGTAAGGAACGTGCATTAGATCGTCAATTGGAATGGGAAAAGGAAAAAAAGTAAAGAGCGAGAGCGTGAACGAGAGTTTGAAAAATTTAAGGCTCAACACAAATTAGAAGAGTTGAAACTAGCGCAAGAAACGGGACGTCTTAGATTGATTGCTGAGGGGAAAATGCCAGGTGTTGGTTCTGAAAATTTACCAAATGACCAGTCAGGTTTTCAGTTCTCCAATATTGCAAATATGGTCAAATTTATACCGAAATTTAACGAAAAAGACCCAGATGTCTTTTTTCATTATTTGAAAGTGTTGCTGAAGATAGAGCGTGGGATGATGTAGACCGCACCTTTTTATTGCAGACCGTTTTCGTTGACAAGGCACAAGAGGCTTATATTGCCCTATCAAAATCTCAACGAAAAATATATAATGTTGTAAAAGAGGCTGTGCTCAAAGCATATACGAGCTTGTCCCAGAAGCCTATAGACGACGTTTTAGAAGTTGGAGAAAGGGGGAAAAACAAACCCATGTCGAAATTGCAAGGGAATTAACGGGTCATTTTAATCGCTGGTGTGCTTCTGCCGAAGTGGACACTTTCGAGAGTTTGAGTGATCTAATGGTGCTGGAACAATTTAAAAACATAGTTCCTGATCGTGTAGCCACTTATATAAATGAACATAAAGTAAAATCTGCAGCAGAAGCAGCCGTTCTTGCGGATGAGTTCGTTTTAACTCATAAACGCAATAGTGTTGGTAATCGTCAAGAGTTTAGAACTGATGGAATTCGATCTGTTACTTCTGGGGTCGATCAAAACCGAAAAATAGATCCGAATTCTGTGTGTAATTATTGCCTTGAAAAGGGACATTGGAAGAAGGAGTGTCCGGTGTTACGAGGCAAGTATAGCAAATCTATTCCTAAACCAGTAGCTTTAGCCTCTGGGAAGTTGTGTCATTCTAATGCATCTGCCGACGGTCCTATTAGTAAATCTGCGACAATGGCGAGAGACGAACAATATGAAGCTCAGGGTTTTGAATTAACGACGTCTGACTATGCCCCTTTTATTACGAGCGGTTTCGTTTCTTTGGTGAATTATTCTGTTAAAGTGCCCCTTAAGATATTGCGGGACACAGGTTCATTAGAATCCTTTATATTAGAATCTACGTTACCTTTTTCGTCTGAATCAAGTACAGGTAGCAACGTCTTAATTCGAGGAATTGGCTTGCAAACGTTTTCTGCGCCCTTGCACAAAATTCAGTTATATTCAGGTCTTGTACAAGGTGAGGTTGTGATGGCCTTGCGTCCTTCTTTGCCAGTAGAAGGAGTGGATGTCATCTTGGGTAATAATTTGGCTGGGGGACAAGTTTGGCATGACGTTCCACCATGTCCTGTTGTCACGATGGCGCCCTCACTTCAAGTTGAGGATGAGAAAATGTTTATGATTTCCCAAGTGTGTTTTCAGCCTGTGCCGTGACACGTGCAAAGGTTCGTGCCTTGAAAGTTTCTGATGTTGCACATGAAAAACCTTTGTCCATCCAAAGTGTCCAAAGTGTTGCTAATGGTTATTTCACACAGGATGGCATGTTGGTTCGTAAATGGACCTCGTGTAGTGATAAAGCCGTGGGCGAACCGTTGTTTCAAATTGTAGTACCTGCTGGTTTCCGTGACGTGGTACTGCAGACTGCTCATGGTGATATTGCGGGACATTTTGGAGTCAGAAAGACATACGACAGAGTGTTGCATCAATTTTTTTTGGCCACGTCTTAAGAAAGATATAGCCAAGTTTATTAAGACCTGTCATATCTGTCAAGTAGCAGGCAAACCTAATCAGGGTATTCCGCCTGCTCCTTTATGTCCCATTCCGCCGGTAAGCAATCCTTTTGAACATATTGTTATTGATTGTGTGGGGCCGTTGAATCCTTCCAAATCTGGTTCAAAATATATGCTGACGGTGATGTGTCAGACTACGCGATATCCAGCTGCGTATCCGTTGCGGTCTATTAGTACGAAGTCTATTGTGAAGGCTTTGACGCAGTTTATTTCGATTTTTGGCATCCCAAAAATAATCCAGACTGATAGAGGGACTAATTTTTCGTCCCGTATGTTTGCAGAAATTTTGCAACAGTTGCACCTTAAACCTCACAAAAGCACTGCCTACCATCCACAGAGCCAGGGAAGTTTGGAAAGGTTCCATCAGACCCTAAAACAATTGTTGCGCTCTTATTGTATTGAACTTAATAAAGACTGGGAAGAGGGTCTCCCTTGGCTCATGTTGGCTGCTAGAGAGGTAACGCAAGAAAGTTTGGGCTTTAGTCCTAATGATTTAGTGTTTGGACACGCAGTGAGGGGACCCTTAGCAACACTTTTTGATGAACCAGCGAAACCTATGTCGCCCATAAATTTGTTGGATTATGTTAATGGTTTCGCCGCCGACTTTTGCTGGCTTGTAAATTAGCCCGTGAAAATTTGATCAGAGCACAGAATAAAATGAAAGTCCGGTTTGATACTAAGGCGCTGAGCAGAGAATTCAGTCCTGGAGATCAGGTATTGGCTTTACTTTCTGTTCCTGCTTCGCCTTTTTTGGCTAAATTTAATGGTCCTTATGTAGTTGTGCGGAAGGTCTCTGACCTGAACTATATAATATCTACTCCTGATCGCAAGAAAGCAACTCAACAGTGTCATGTAAATCTACTCAAACCGTATTATAGTCGTGTGCCGGTAGCAAAGGCCGACACGGGTTCTGGAGTGCAAGCTGTAGCGTTGTCTGTCACTGAAAGTTCATTTTTAGTTTCACCTGTGGAGGCCATTATTGTTGATGAAGAGGATGTGCCTGAGAGTCGTGTAATTCAACCTAGGTTATGTAATTCTGAGGCTCTTACTAAGTTGGAAACTTTGTTTGGTCATTTAACGCATGACCAAAGCGCAGAGTTGGGGACGCTCTTACGAGAATTTCTGTCACTTTTTTCTGATGTTCCATCACGTACTGATTTAATTCAGCATGATATAGATGTGGGAAATTCTCCACCAATTCGTCAGTCTTTTTATCGTGTGTCCCCAGAAAAACAGCGTCTTTTGGAACAAGAAGTTAAGTATTTGTTAGATAATGGTTTAGCTGAACCATCTAATTCGAGTTGGTCATCACCTTGTTTATTGGTTAACAAACCTGATAATACACTACGTTTTTGTACTGATTATAGGAAGGTTAATGATATTTCCAAATCGGACTCTTTTCCTTTACCTCGAATAGAAGATTGCGTGGACAGTGTTGGCTCTGCCAAATTCGTTACAAAAATCGATCTTCTTAAAGGCTATTACCAGGTTCCACTGACACCCCGTGCACGGGAAGTTTCAGCATTTATTACACCTTCCGGGTTATATTCCTATACAGTTATGAGCTTCGGATTACGGAATGCTCTGGCGACCTTCCAGCGCCTGATGAATCGGGTGGTAGCGGGCCTGGAAGGGTCTGCTGTCTATCTCGATGACGTGGTTGTTTATAGTGACACTTGGAAGGAACATTTGTGCCGTCTGCGTGCTTTACTGTTACGCTTGGTAGAGGCCAAGCTTACAGTAAATCTGTCTAAATGCGAATTTGCCAGGGCCACTGTAACATATTTGGGGAAGGTGATTGGGCAGGGTCAAGTGCGCCCAGTACGCGCTAAGGTTGAAGCCATTGACAAATTTCCACCTCCGACTACGAAAAGGGAATTAATGCGGTTTTTGGGCATGGTCGGTTATTACCGCAATTTTTGTTCTAATTTTTCAACGGTGGTGGCTGAAGGCCAAAGTAAAATTTCAGTGGTCTTTTAATCGTCAATGTGCATTTGAAAATGCTAAGTTGCTGTTAAGTACATCACCTGTGTTAAGTGCACCTCGGTGGGATCGGCCTTTCCAATTGGAAGTCGATGCCAGTCAAGTAGGTGCAGGAGCAGTACTTTTGCAAAAAGATGACGGTGGGGTTGATAGACCTGTAAGTTTCTTTTCGAAGAAGTTTAATTGTCACCAAGTAAATTATTCCACCATTGAGAAAGAAACGCTTTCATTGATATGGGCCTTACAGCACTTCGATGTGTATGTGGGTGGGGGTTCAGTGCCCATCGTGGTGTTCTCCGATCATAATCCACTCACATTTTTGCGTTCTTTACGTTCTCTAAATCAACGACTCATTCGCTGGGCATTGTTTTTGCAGCCGTATTGTTTGGAGATTCGACATATTCGGGGAGTTCACAATGTTTTGGCGGATGCGTTGTCTCGTTCATTTTAATTTTATATGTAAATGAGTCACCTATCTGATAGTTTCTCCTCTTTTCTCTCATTCAAATATTCCTTTTCTCGTTTTTTTTTCAAGGCGCCTGAAATATTCGAGGAGAGGGATGTTGTGGTTTGGGGGATTATTGAGTTTCTTAGTGGGTGGTTTTATATATGTGATTATGTGATTGAACGGATTTGGATTGTGGATTTTGGAATTTGGAATTTGGAAATTGGATTTATTTGGAAAAGTTTTGGTTTATTTTGGATGTTTGGGTTTGGGCCAGAGTCTTTGAGTAGCCTCTGTCTTGAGGGGGGAGGTGTTACGACCCGGGGTAGCACCTGTTCCCTAATCGGGATCTGTTCGCCTTTAGGTGGCGTGGGTTCTGTTGTTGTGTTATGTATTCGTTTAATTTTGCGCCTTCGTATTGTTTCAGTTGTGTTTTTGTTGTATTGTTTTGTCGCTAGATGGCGCTTGTGTTGTCTTCTGTTCTTTTGTACGTTTTGCAGGGTGGAGACGAGCCGCAGGTGTAATGGTTTACCTGTGATGAATCAACTAACAAAAGGATCTGTGTCCTCCAGCGTGTGTGCCCCGTTCTGAGCTTGACTTCTCTCCAGCTCCAGTTTTTGTTTTCTTTTGATACTTTATCTTTTGTTTTCTTGTTTTTGTTTAATTTGACTATTAATTACTTTAAATAAATGTTTATTTTGATTTAACTTACTTTGTGCATGGCCTCTCCATTTAATGTTACACTGCCGTGAGCCAGGTAGTTTGTAACAGCTTTTATTCAAAGAACTCATTTAGCAATCATCCACTCAAACAATGTGTCTGTGATGGTTTCTAGAGACAGAGGCAAAGATGAGCAGCTACATCCCAAGCTGTCTTGCAATCAACATGATTCATCGCAAACGTCCGTACAACCAACCTTTTGCAATACATGAACGTTGCTTTGCTGTGGCGCGAGATAAAAACACACTGTTGGCAGCTTTCTTAATTCCTGTCATTTTTTTTCGTGTTGCTTTTTTTAAATTTTATTATTATTATTATTATTATTATTATTATTATTTAGTTATTACATCTATAATTTTGCTTTATAAGACTTCAATATATTGTCAGGTGCCATGGGTACTAATTTTGTAAAAATCTCAGCTATAAATCTTCACTGTTTTAATGAAAGGAAAGAGTCACATATATCACATCTGTTTATCATCTGGGTCACATAGCCCTAGTCTTGAAATCAAAAGTGTTTAAACCAAAACATTCACATTTGCAATCACTAGATGCCCAAGAACTACACATGTGAATGATGAATTGGCAACTGTTGTAAGATATTAAATGCAACTTTATTTTTCCTTTTTTGGGATTTCAGTTGAAGAACTCATTTTGCAATCATCATAACGTGTCTGTGATGGTGTCTAGATGCAGGCAAAGATGAGAAGCTACATCTCAACCTGTGTTACACTGTCTTGCAATCAACATGATTCATCACAAATGGCTGTACAATCAACCTTTCGCAATACATGAATACACAAACGTATTCATGTATAAAAACACACCATTGGCAGCTTTCTTAATTCCTGTGAAAAAACATCCATTGTATAAAGGTAAATCAGTAGCATAACTTGAGAGGTTGTTGATTTGAATGTGAACTTGTATTAATTTGAGATGTTCCCATACCCTTTTTCCCTTCCCGATACAGATTCCGATACCTGGGCTCAGTGTATCGGCCGATACAGAGAACTGATCCAGTACCTGGGTGTGTATCTGTATATACAGCTGTAGATACTACTAGCCCTGTCTGAACTGATAAAATGATTTTATGGTGTGCTTCAGACTTATCCCTTAATAAAACATGAACAAATACATACTGTGAACTAGAGTAGTTTTATTATCTGACATTTTACAGTAATATTATTTTTGAAAAAGAAACTGAACTTCCAAATGCAGCCACAAATAACACTGTAAACTGAAAAGTGTATTTTAGTTTTACAATATAACTGCATAAAAACTGTGCAACAAATAAATCTAAGAATATATATATATATACATACAATGTATATACAATGTAGTGAAATAAGAGACTTGAGTAATAGAGTACAACATAAACCTCAATTGAACAAGTTTAGATTCAACAAGATAAGTATTAAACCCAGACTAGGTTTTACTAGGTTATACACTGATATGGGAATCTAGTATTGCTTACAATTTCAATAACAATAACAAGTTCTTCTTCAGGAAAATGAGCATTTCTACTCTCTCTCCTCCTAGCCTGTTTCTCCTTGCATCCACAATGTTAGATGTTGTGCTGAACAGAGAAACTTTATAGTAGTGGCAGCCAGAGTGGGAAACCGAACTTGGTTGACTGCCCAGTACTGGAATGGGGTGTCTGAGCGTGAGATAGTTTGCTCCATCATATATGTCTGAAGCTGAACATGTGTGCTTGTAGTACCTGCACCATGTTCCTCAACATGCTCCTGCAGGATTTCCTCAGACTGGCCCTTCCTCAAACAGTGCTCCCTCTGCTGCTGCTGCCGTCTACCTGCTCTTCCATTTGTGGAGATTTCTTGAAAAGTATCTGCAAGAAACAATAATAAAAACAATAAATAAATGTAACAAATAAATAACCTCCTCCAAAGTAGCCTTTGGTGTGGTCACGGACTTAATGCATCAGTAATTATTTGGTGCAAATTTATACAATGTCTTATTCCAAAAAGTATTATTCCACCTCATCGCCACGTCTTGGTGAAAATGTTTGGTAGGCATTTCCCTCTGAATATCCTCTAGAAATATTGTGGCCAATGGCGAGTCTTTGAAATGGCCTATCATCTTCCTAGTTCGCCAGCGCATTACTCACACTTATTTGTAATAAAAGACCTTTGTGTACCACCAGTTGGAGAGAGTGTGTGAAGAACCCCAAACTCATCTATCCTGTCCATGGCTTTTTTCATGCTGATTGTGTTGTCGCGCAATATAACATGAACACAGGATTTAGAGATATTATACTTTACAGGCATCCCCTCAATTATTCAGCTATGGACTTGCCAGTGTGTGAGCCGCAGAACTTATCAGCCTGCAGCACTGCACTTTCATGAGTAAAAGATGATGGCATCACTGTGTCCATCCAGTGTGCTGTCAAACTTAGTAAAGACAGCGGGGTCGCGTTGCAACTCCAGATGTCATTAGTAAAGCTGATTGTTTGCACATCTTTTAGTTTACATGAGATGTGTACACGCACATCTCACGTCTCATATAGCTTAGAGAGCGCTGTTTCAGAGATGCACTGTAAAAAGTAATTTGTTAAGTTTACTTAATTAAATTCATATATATATTTTTTTTTTAATTTGTTGCCCTAATTCAATTAAGTAATCTTAACGTAATTGTATTAAGTGTAATTTAATTAAATCTACTAACAAGTATTCCTTAACTTTTTGAGTTTAATTTACTTTAGCCATTTAAGATTTGTTAACTTAATTGAATCTGTGATCTGAGCATTGAGAGTAACTATGCCACTCAAAATTACTGATTCCCAGAATGCATTGCAGCATAAATAAATCTTGTTTTTTTGTTGTTGCTGTTGTTTTTTTTTATTTGCCTATTTTATATGCTGTCTTGTGTTGTGTAGTGGCACAACAAGAAGAGCAAATAAAATGGTTATTGTTACAATTAATAAAAACCATTGTTGTGTTTAGTGTGCTGAATGTTGAAGTCTGTGAGAGACTCAAGTTTGACTGATTGCAAGATACTGCCACCATTAAAGGATTATATCAACCCAGTTAAAAGCTTTATAAAGCAATTAAATCATAGAAACTCATTAATCAACACGAAAAGTACACAAGTTATTTTTTTTAATAAAAGGTTAAATCACCTTTTTAAAGCAATCTATTTATTGCTTCTCTTTCTTTGAAACCAAATAACTGATTTGCTGTTGCATTGTTGCATTAACAGAAAGAGAAGTATAAAAAAGCAAAATTATGAAGTTCCAAGTGGCCAACCAAAGGGATCACTAACCACTGTAATGGTGAGTTCAAACAAAAAAATATTTGAGGAAAATTAACATCAATTTATTATTGATTTATTATCTTATGTGATGTTCTCAGATTTTTCAGTCATATTGACAATTCAACATTCAAGATGATTTTGGGAAACGAGTGAATGCAACTAGAAAATTATGACTTCTGAAGTGCAGAAAATGATTAAAAAGACTAAGAATTGCCCCGCCCCAAAAACCTTTCTTTCTTTTTTTTTCCCCTTTTCTTCTTCTATTGTTATGTTGCACATTAGCAGTATTTTAGAGCACTGGCCACTCACTGGTTTATTAATGTCATTGGTTTCTTTGTGGTTACTTGAATATTTTAAGTAAGTGTAACTCAAATTAGTAAGTAAATTGTTTTATTTGCCTTGAAATTAGCTGTAACTTAATACAACCTAGTAAGTATAACTACTAAGTAAAGATAGGTAATTTTGTTCGTTATCTTTATTGCTCATTGGCTGTCTTGTGAAAACTTTTCTCTTCGTTTGAATGAAGCTTCTAAAGTTTGTCGAGTCTGGCACGGCTCATCTTTCTCTACCCTAGCCTTTGTGTAACCGTTGTGTTCTTCGGGGTGACGCGTCTACAAATGCTTTATTAAGTTAGTTGTGTTAAAGTTGCTAATGCTTGTGCCACCTATCAAAACTGCAGCATGGCATATTAGAGATGTCGTCGTTTTACTGGCTGGTTGATCCAGTCTGAAATACTGCCAAACAGCGGATATACTGGTAGCACGTTTGTACTTCTTCGCTGCTCTGTACAGTGGTTGCTTGTGCCAACACAGCACAACTTCTTGTTTTTGCATTCTGAGCAACGAAGAATAATTGATTTCCGATTTGCAGCGTTAAGCAAAGCTAGCAGGCATAACTAGGTCTTGTTTAAGAAAATGGCATCTGATCAGTACATGGGTTCAATATTGAAATCAGAACAACCCTAGTATTAATACTTGGGCCATTCTATAATTAGGGGTACATTTAGAATTTGACAATGTGAAGAAAAACGTTTTCCTGTTTCCCAAAAACCCAAACATGACCTTACATAATGATTTGAAATAATCTATATTGTATATTGTGCTATATAAATAAATGTGATGTGTAGGAATATTTGCATAAAATACCATCTATGTTTGCTACTGTCCACCATGTAACCGCGTGTAACTGGGTAACACTGTTGACAGGTAACTTAGTCGACAGTTTTAGTGTTTTGGGCCTATACTCAACATGGAATCCTAGAACTACTGAGCAAATGGTATGTTTAGAAATGGTATGTTTATTTTCATAAGCAAAACAAGTTTTAGTTAAATTGTCATGTTAAAATTTGCAGCAATAATACTTGTGTAACACTGCTGACAGTCAATTAATCCACACAGGTTTGCTATAGTTTAACCAATATTAGGAGAAAGAGAGAGAACATAACTTCTAGTGTTTTATCCATGTGCTTCTAGAGGAAATAGCATCATACTTTGCAAATTATGCAAGAATGGGACAAACCATTCCTCTTTTTTTGGGGGGTTCTAGTGGGTAACTTTGTTGACAATGGTTTTTCGAACACAAAGTTGTATCACAATAAGCACTTCTTATTTTTGAAGCGCATACCCAAATATCTTGATATCTTGATAATGACCTAATCTAACTGAAGGCAAAACTATGAAATTAATTTATATTTGAGATCATTTTTATGCTTAAATGCAGAGTAGAATGAGCAACTTTACAAAATCGGACAGCTGAATACTAGGGTATGTGATATGAACATCATTTTTGAACAAAAGATATGGCTTTTTCAACCTATAGTAGTGTAATATACTTTACGGACATGAGATGTACCCACAATTATAGAAAAGTTATGTTTACACTCACAGCTCTGATGTGAGTTGCAGATTAATAGTTACAAATGTGTAAAATGACATTTGCATGAACAAAATGACAGTATTTACTTTTGTGCTTTACTTTAGTTTCACTGTACAACCTCAAGTTAGCACAGCCTGACAGCTTCGGCAGTACAACTTCAAATTCTAGCACTTTGACTTTTGCTACTTCTTTCACTATATTCCTCGATCAAAACTCACTTGTGCACTTGTAAATACAGATGTGAGAGAGTAAAACAAGGTGTGTGGCTGGGGTGGGAATGCACTTTCATAAATTGCACATTCCTTCTAATTTGTGTCTGTGTTACAGAACGTATATGCAAATAAACCATTTAAGCCCCCCACCCCCAAAAAACAAACCGAATTATCTTTTTCATTTCTCTTTATTCCTTTTTAAATAGAAAATTAAATGATATGGACCTAATGTGAAGGATATGTCATCATATTCTAGTATTCTAGCCTACATATGACATGCTAATAATCTAACGCTGCTATTTATAATGCAAATCATTGATTAGCCAGGCAAAGTTAAATGACCACCTCATTAATTAAAGCAATCACACATTTCAAACGTGTACAACAGGCTCATGGTAACATCTTTGAGTGCAATCATTAATACAGTTTGAAGAGTATGTTGGTTGCTAAAATGTTGCAGAGTTGTTCTTGGAGGTTGTTTAAGAAAATGCTAAGTGGTTTCTAAGGTGTTTTGAGTGGTTGCTAGGTTGTTGCTAAAGTATTATGGGTGGTTGCTAGGCTGTGGTGGCTAAGGTTTTCTGTGTAGGCTACAAGAAAGTATAGCAGGTTAAAGGGCTTGCATGTGTTTACATTTGAAGTATGTGATCTTCTTGAACAGCCTCAAGCAGCTTGTTTACAGTGAAAAATCACTCATGCCCTCGGCGGTCAGACATCAGACACGTCCATGGTGTCATTTTCAGAAGGTTTGCCAGTTTCTCCATACCAGCCGCAGGAGCCATCGCTGTGTCTGATGCAGGCAGACTCATGAACTGGTTCTTCACCCTCAAATGGCCATAAAGATGACCAGTTTGTCAGCATACATTCATTTTTTGTGCTGAGTTGACAGGACTTTTCAGTGCAGATAGAAATCTGTCAAGACCACAATTTCAGAGATTAGTATAATATATTAAAATATAAGGTAACACTTAATAATTAATAAGTATACAATAACAATGTACTTACAGACAATTTACAAACTAGTTAATTCATTTTAACATCATAAACTGTAGTTAATACATTAATAGACACTATACAAAGAGTGAGTTCTTCTTTTATTGTCACTTTAATTAACACTATTATTATTATTCATATGTAAAGTCATCTGTAACTCATATGTAAGGAGTTAGATAATGCTTTGTTAACTTATTAACCGTAAATAGTTCTACCTTTAGATTACGCCATGGAACATGGGAAAAAGTCATATGTAGGGTCAGATTTAGGAGATAGAATATACAGTTTGTATAGTATAAAAACCATTACATCTATGAAGAGTTTGTGTGTTTGTGTGTGTGTCCTTAATGTATTTGTATACATTTTAAGGAACACTGAATATGAATGCTATTCAATGTTCCATAAAGATTGGTTTAAAACACAATTAATGGCATTTTCCCATTTTCTGTAATGTAATCTGTTCACTCCTAATTACCAAATATTAGTGTTTTGTATTAGTATAATACACCATATATTAGTATAATAATATAATATAATATAATATAATATAACAGTTTATTACCATGCAGTCACAGCCCATCAGATATCTGTATTTGAGGTTATTTTTTTGCATTAAGGAGAGTCTGTCCCAGAGCTCAAGATAGTCGCACATTGAAACGAAGAATCCCTCAGGCGTGATGCTTCCTGTGAGGTAACAAACACACTATCAGAAATTTCAATACCATTTTATTTTCTTTATATGTGGACTTGAGGTCCACATATTGTTATCCAGTGAATCACCCTCTCACACTGTTTAGGGGCAGATAAAATCGAATATGTAAGTTTATCTAAGTCAGCAGATGGTCAGAACCGCAGCTCATTTTCCATGTTTTCATATGCATAATGCAGTTTAAATGCAGCTTCAAATGGCTCTAAATGATCCCAGCCGAGGAAGAATGGTCTTATCTAGCAAAACAATCTGTCATTTTCTAAACAAATTGACATTTACATACTTTTTAACCTCCAACGCTCGTCTTGTCTAAGTCTGCATGAAATTCCGGTTCAATACGGTCAATACAGTTAGGGTAGGTCGAAAAACACCCATCTCGTTTTCTTCCCCAATTTCAAAATCGTTCTACATCGCTTCAGAAGTACCAACCCGGTGTTTACAAAGTGAACATGCAAAGAAGATCAAGTGCTCTTAACAAAAACGATAAAACATCGATGTAGGATGAAAGAAGAAGATGAAGAAGAAAACAAGAGTTTTTCGACATACGCTAACTGTATTGACCCAGCTTATACAGACTATGTATGCACATCGCAGAGATGAGACAAGACAAGCATTTGAGGTTAAAAAGTATATAAATTGTCAGTTTGTTTAAAAAATGGCCAATCATTTTGCTAGATAAGAACTTTCTTCTTCGGCTGGGGTTGTTTAAAGCCTGGAAGTTCAAACTTGGGGGGCACAATTGAAGTCCACTATATGGAGAACATTCCTTAAATGTTTTCTTCAAGAAACATAATTTCTTATCAATTGAGGAAAGAAACACATGAACATTTTGGATGACAAGGGGGTGAGTAAATTATCTGTAAATTTTTGTTCTGGAAGTGAACTTCTCCTTTAAAGGCCTAATTTGTGTATTCCTGTGATCAAATAAATAAAAGCAGGTGCAACTGAACAATATGTGTGTTCTCTTTTTATGTGAAATATGCTGATTCAGCATGACTGATGTGCATTACCTACACAAATGAATAAATGTATGTCACTTTAGCATTTGTTTTTTAAATTGGTCAAAAATTGTCCACATCTGTCAAGTTCGTTTTGCAATACAAACAGTTTTCACTGTAGTTGCTGGTAAAATGGAGGGTTTGTGTGATTGTTGTTGTATGGAGGTTTTAGAGTAGCACTGTGGGGTTATTGGCCAGACAGTGTAAACACAGCTTGATATTGGCCTTGCAGCTTGAGGTAAATGTGAGGTACAATGTGATAGTTTTTTCAAACATAATACATGCTTTTACCTGAAAGCAGATACTGTCCACTTCCCAGCCTGATCCCGCACATTGAAGACATCTCATTAGTGTAGACATGCTGAATTTCCTTTATTTTGTCAAAACCCTTAAACACCTGCAAAAACAAGCCAAAAGAGTTTTTTAATACTTATGCTTTGTATGACCAGACTATTGTTGTGCCATTAGCCAAGCTGGATGGCAGAGCTGTAACTTAGGGCAAATAGTCTTTCTTTTTTTCATGTGCCTTGTCATATTTAGATATTCACACTGCCTTTATCAGTCTATGCTCTACCAGATTATCTAACAGAACCCCAAAGAGACTGTAACTGCCTCCATTTCAATGATGGACTATTTGGACGTAAGGCCTAGTAATAATTTTCCCAGCAGAACATTTATTTAATCAGAGTTTTAGCTCACCTTTATCACTTGGATTTCATATTGAATTTTCCCCATGCCTGGTATATGTTCATCGCCGTGTATGATCTTCTCCCCAGTTACCTCAGCTCGCATCACTAATCAGAAAGAAATCAGTTGTTATTGCCAGAGTGTGACTCTGGAAGCAATAAAGAAATCATTTCAATGAAATCAATTTCTTCTTCTAGAAACATGCACTTTCACAGGCATGTTTTTTTTTTTTATGTATATGCGTAATGGCCTTAGTCTCCTTATTCCTTAAGGTCAAAAACCATGTCAGGAACATTAACATTTGACAGCAACTTCAGTTTTAAAAAACAGATTATGTGCTAAGCATACAGGAGATGAGAGTGCACCTTACTGTCTACAGAACTGATTCCAGAATGTTCTTAATAACTCTTATTGACAGAAATGTTTTCATGGTGCCACCCCAACATACCTTAGCAATTCAGTAATTCAAGCAAATACATAGTAAAAGAAAGGACTCAATACGTAGTCCAGCTAGAAATATCCTATGTGAACGTTACTGTAGCTGAAAAAGATTTGTGAAGGTTGTGAACTTACTCCCAGGTAGCCTACATGCAGTTATCTACAAGAGCTTTTAAAATAAATCCTGCTGCTTTGATCTGGCTTAAGTTGGTAAATATAACTTGTAGGTAATCTTGTAATGATTCTTGCCTTATTTCTGTTTTTAGGTCCTGTTTGGTGCTTTCTAGGATTCTGAGTACATTCACATTTGTTATAGTAGTTACTGATTTTGTTCACCTGTGTCTCATTTAGTTTCTTATTTGGTACTTTTGTGCTTATAGCCTTCAGTGTCAGTTCTTTGTTGTCCATTTTAGTCCATGTATTAACTGGTTCGCTATTCTTCTACTTATTCCTTCTGCTTGCTCCTTGTGCTGAGTGTTTTGTTTAATAGAGCGTTAAGATATTATTACAGATAATAATCAAGACAAAGGTATGCGTATATAGATCCTCTTCTCAACTCTTCCCTGCCCACAAACAACCCATGTCAAATAAATGGACCATTTCAAAGTCATGGATCTGCCTGTAGTACAATTAATCCTCATCACCATAGATGATCGCTATCTCAAAGACCATATCAGTATGTTAGTCAGCCTAACAAACCAGGTACATTTTCTGATGATTCCCTGATTGCTTTCTTTATTGCTGGACTTAATCAACCACTGAAATCCATCCTACATGAGTTTCATCAAGTGACGATGACACATTTTTAAGATATGGACCTCTTGATCCTAGAATCTATTTACCCATGGGTGAGGCGGATTAAAAAAATCAAATCAGGAAGTTGCAAGCTGGCAAAAATGCCTGCCATGGACACTGAGTGCCATACCCACCATAAAGTCTTGAATCTTACTTAGTTAGCTGAACACCCATAAGGGATTTCCAGCTCATGCTCCCACCACTAAGCCAGTCCCATCTGCCTTTTTGACATGGGTTCCAACCAGTTCCATGATCCTTCCATTTCCTTTAGTTCCGCTCAGCCTAACTCCACGTCCTTCACTAGTCCCCTGGTTCTTCCTCATCCTCCTGCTTAGCCAGCGTTCTCCAGTCCAAAGTCTGCTTTACTGTGCCAGTCCCAGCCATTGTGGTCTATGGAGTAGTGACCCTTTGGCTCCACATCAACCCTCTGAGCCCAGGACTCGGTCTGGACTCACCCGCCAGCTTTACAGTGGTTTCTTCCTCTGCTGACTCCCTCATAGTCTCTTTCTTTGTCAACTCTGCCATGGTCTCTTCCTTCACTGGGCACTCCACTGTGGGCGCTCTCTCTGCCGGTTCCACCGTGGGCATCTCCTCCACCACCCTCCCCTCCTGAATACGCACCACATTGTTGTGATGTTACATTTAGGCACCAAGAGCCACCTTCCAGAATTATGTTCATGTTGTTCACGGTTTCTCTTTTACTGTGTATAATTCCTGTTTTGTTGGTATTTTGATGGTCCTCATTAGACATTGCGCCACTTTAGTCTTTGCAGTTGTACATAGTCAGGAGACTGTCTGTTGTGGGACCATTAAAGTGTTAGCAATTCAGCATACAGTCTACTACAGGGGTACAACCCTGTTCCTGGAGAGCTACTATAGATTTTAGCTCCGGGCAAACACACCTGAACCAGCTAATCAAAGTATTAAAGATTACTTGATAATTACACGCAGATGTGTCGGCACAGGTTTGGAACTGAATTGTGCAGGATGGTAGCTTGGACCAGGGTCAGAGATCCCTGGTCCACTAATACTCTGATGCAGGGGTGCCCAAACTTGGTCCTGGAGTGCTGGTGTCCTGAAGACTTAACTGAGGCAGCTAATCAAAGCTTACTAGAAACTTTCCAGCAAGTGTGTTAAGGCAAGTTGGAATTAAACTCTGCTAGACACCAGCCCTCTAGGACCAAGTTTGGGCACCCCTGCTCTAATGACTGCTAGTTGACGTGTAGTTGCAACAGGAACTAAATGGAACCGTCAATAATTGTTGCTATAATTACTAATTTTGTACACCTGTATCCAGTTTAGTTTCTTGTTTGGTCTGTGTACTTGTAGCCCTCCTGTTCAGTTTTACTTTTGCCCATGTTTAAATTGGTTTGCTATTCTTCTGCATTTTTCTTGTGCCTCCGAATGTTTCCTTCTGAGTAATCCCAGACTTTTCCCTAACCGCAAACAACTCATGACAGTGGAAAGGTTAGCTTAGGTTGACCAATGGTTTAAAATGACTTTTTTGTTCAAGGACACACACATACACACACATGTTGTGTTTCCATGTTTTATGGGGACATTCCATAGGCGTAATTGTTTTTATACTGTACAAACCTTATTTTCTGTCACCCTACACCTACCTTATACCTAAACCTAGCCCTCACAGGAGACTGTGCACACTTCTACTTTCTCAAAAAAAACTCATTCTGCATGATTTATAAGCCTGTTTCCTCATGGGGACCTCACAAATGTCCCCACAAGGTCAAAATTTACTGGTATTACTATCCTTGTGGGGACATTTGGTACCAGGGAGCACACACACACACACATATATATATATATATATATATATTTGCAATCTTGTTTTAAAAATACGCTAATGAACATAACATAAATTCACTCTTTTTCAATACACATGGCTTCAAGTAGGGAAAAATATTTTATTTTTTGTTTATTTGCTTACGCCACTCTACATTTTTAGTGTAATTAAATGTTAATTATTTGCTGAAAGTGGTCATCTAAGATAACTTTATTTGTCGTTGACCTGTCTTTTGCTGCGTTAAGAGTTCAGTTTGCCAAGATTAAAGAATTTGGCATAGAATTACACAGCAAAAGAGCTTGTTCATTAAAAATAAAACATCTATTGGATATAAATGAGTAGGGTGGTAAACTGATGCCATAGTTGTTTTCTAGTTGATGGATTATGTGGATTTACTGTATTCGTTCAATGAATACTAGAGGAATCTGCATGTCTTTACAACCTCATGCCAGTCATTCCATGCCTTATTGTTCCTGAACAAAGACTGGAATGCCAAAGCAGCTCTGATGCACTGAAGCAGGGATTCAAACCAACTTTTTCATTCTCTGAGTGAAACACATTTAGCAGAATATTTAAACGAGTGCACTGCAAAAATCAGATGTCGGTCTTGTTTTTTAGAAAATATCTCAACATTCTCAAAACAAGATAAATAAATAAGACATTAAGGCTTGTTTTCAGATAATGCATCTCGAATATCAATGTTTTGTTGTTGTCTTTTGGCTAGACATCTTTCAGTTGTAAGTTAAAAACACTTTCACTTTCGTTTGTAAAAACTAAATAATAAGATTAGATAAAGTAGATTCTCTGAAACCAAATCTTCTGGTTCAAAGACATTTAGACTAGATATTTTGTCCTGAAAAACAAGACCAACTGTTTTAGCTGTGATTGACTGTGTAGTAAGTCAGTTTGTTTCCACAATGCTGAATGAACTTGGATTTTAGAGTTTAAAATGAAGAAAGCGTTCAGTTCTTGCCACAGTAGTCAATGACCTCAATCATAACTTTATTAAAGTTCAAATTATAATAGTACACATATTTTTAAAGTCATAACAACAGCAGTTTGAATACCAGCTTAATCATAATTACAGAGAACTGAGAGCAGCTTCTGACTACTATGTAATTATGCTGTTATAATATGGTTAATAGTTACACCAGATCATTAATAAAGCTGTTTTTTCTTAACTAAATACTGTATCACCATGGTTCTGACCATATTGTCATTTTTGCACAATTATTACAAATTTGACACATTGCAGTTCACAACACTGTCCTGATCCTACATCTATTCAGATCTACTCTACAATTCCTCGCTAGTTGACAGACATAATGTGGATTTTAATAGAAGGCATTTTATTTATTGCAATTATGCAAATGTATACTTAAACTGTATAATGCCATTGATAGATTTTTCACAGCATCCTGCTTCTGGCACTTTACTTTATGATAATAAAAGAGCAGAAACTCCTGTTTGTTTGACGTACCTATGTCAGACATGCAGAACAGCTGTTGAGGGTGTCCTGGAGCACAGCTGCAGCCCTCGACCACCTGGTCGTTCAGTCCCACAGACAAGAAGAACAGCAGCGCTAGAGTCACAGCAGCAGACATGCTCACACTCACACTCTGCCAGCACAATAGAAATGATCAACTATATAAAATACACTTCCTGTGGCCCTAAATGATTCCTCCCGCTATCTGTAGTGATCTCCTTCTCTCTCTAGGCTCCAGGGGTGTCTTATAGCTTTCATGTCTGGCTAAGGAAAGGACCACCCTTCTAACTAAACAAACCCCACCCTCTACAAACACACACACATACTGATTTCAGTGGAGATGCTCTTGTGCCAGTGGAGCTCATTCAGATCTGACTCTTTTCTCATATGAAAAAAACTTTATGCTATATATCAGATCCCTTTGGAAATAATCAGATCTGTTTAAATGCTGTGTTGCACTCAGAAATGTCAGATTATGGAAGTCAAATTGCTTGTCATATTACGTGCAGTGTTTACCAATCAGTCATTCGTGGTTATATAAGTCATAAAACTTGTCTTGTTCACACATGCTTTATTGCTAGACTAGGTATGATGAGGCAGTTTTGATAACTGTCGTAAACACACCCATTTCTAAAGCATATACACTGTAAAAAATAAAAAACACAATTTGTTGAGTCAGCTTGAAATAATTTGTTACCCTGCTGCCTTAAAATTTTAAATTCAGTTAACTAAAATAAGTTTAGTCAACTTAAAATGTTAAGTTGTACTAAGTAACAACTTAGATATTTGTGTTTACTAAACTTAACAGATGGGTAAGTAACCCAGCTGCCTTAAAATTTTAAGTTGATTCAACTCAAATATCTAAGTTGTCACTTAGTATAATTTAACATTTCAAGTTGAATAAACTTTTTTGAGTTGACTGAACATAAAATTTTAAGGCAGCCAGGTTATAACTTCTTTTAAGTTGACTCAACAAATTGTTTTTTACAGTGTACCACACCACAGTAATGAATAATAAATGACTGACAGAAAGTTTTATTGTCCAACAGTTGGGATTAAATTACGTTGTTTTTTATGCAATGACCAGTTCCTGGATCCTTCCAGTAACTAATGCAAACGAGGAAAAGCAAACTAATAAAAGTCAACAATGAAAACAATGAATCTGTGTTTCAGATCTCAATGCCAACATTCCCTGTGGTGGTGAAGATCGGACATGCCCATTCTGGGATGGGGAAGGTATGGTAAAATGTTTGATTGGTTTTAAAAACAGCTCTTCAAAAGGTCTAGGTGAAGTGTTTTATATGTATGTGCACATTACTTTATTATTATTCCTATTCCTATTACAGTTTTTATTACCATATGGAATTAGCTTTGACTTTTTTTTTTTTTTTTTTTAGTACTTGTCACATATTTTGTCAATATATTTATTTATTTATTTATTTTATATTACTATTTAAGTTTAACCAAATAATAATAATAATAATAATAATAATAATAATAATGAATTGGTTACACTTTGTTTTGATGGTTTCCTTTAGACATTGAATTCAGTTAGTTTTGTGGACTGCTGTACTGTATCAGTCACAGTAGCATTGAGTATCATTCACTAGCAGTCCATATAGACAAATTTGTGCATGAAATCTGAAATATAAGCATATTCACAAATTATCATTTTTCAACAGCTGTTCTAAATGTTCTAATAATCCACACAAATATTAGTGAATGAGACCCAATGGCATTGGTTTGGGACAGTATTACCTGTTTTCCTTTAAAACAGTTGACAGAGGAAGTTTTTGATTTCACAGAAATCACACGCTTTACCCAACTTATCCATTATCGTCTCTATTATAATGTAATTTCAGCTTTTAGCCCATTACTGACATGACAACATATTAATGGAACTTTGTCTTGGCAGGTGAAAGTTGACAATCACAGTGACTTCCAAGACATTGCAAGTGTTGTGGCCATCACTCAAACTTACGCAACCACAGAGCCTTTCATCGATGCTAAATATGACATCAGGGTCCAGAAGATTGGTTCTGACTATAAAGCTTACATGTAAGTACAGCTGCACCTACACAACCTTTTTTTTTTCCAGTGGGACATAAAAGGTGGATTTTGAAGAATTTGCTGATCCTTGAAATTACATTTAATGAGAACTGAGGCTTTTAAACTTCAAAAAGGATGTAAAAATGATCATTAACACATCATAATAGCAGTCAATACATCTTCTGAAGTCATACAATAGCAAATTATCGTTTTTGGTGAAGTATTCCTATGATAATGATTGGGTAAATCATTGTGCAAGCTGAATGTGCTGTGTGAAATGATAAATGACTTCAATTCACAGGAGAACATCTATCTCTGGCAACTGGAAATCAAACACTGGCTCTGCCATGCTGGAGCAAGTAGCCATGACTGACAAGTGAGTAAGACGAATGATAGATGAACTGCATTGGTTCAGATATATCAAGGCATTTAGGCATTTACAAACTCTATGATGTTTGTGTCTTTTTCATTCTATAATGTAAAAACTTTCCTAAAAATTGTAGTATGAGAGCAGAAAGGTCATAAATTCCATAAAAAGCCATTAAAAAGAGCCAATTGTCTTATGGGCAAAGCATCTGCTGGTTTTGTTCTGGAACATGCATGTGTATTAGATGACTGATTAGTGATACAGATGCTAAATTTATGTTGAAATAGTTGATAAAACTCAAACTCTGTAATCACTCAGAGGTGCCAAGATATTTGGTAAAAAGCACTTAATCACAAAAATAAATGTAAAAAAGAAGTTTCACACACTAAATCTTAAAAACATTTTCTAAACTGGAAAATTTATCTGACTGGAAATGTCTAAAAAACGTGCATCCAACTGATGTCTCCAGATGAATGTGTGCTATTAGGGTTCCATGCTAATCAAGCTAATATTTACAATTGATATCTCATTCCATAAACATATGGATCATACTATAATTGTGGGTACATGTCCGTGAAGTATATTTGTAATATATTTTCATCAATATAAAGCCCTGATGCTTAATTTTCTAGTACACGATTATATTTTTCCCAATCACACTACTATATGTTGAAAAATCTTTTGTTCAAAAATGATGTTCATATCACATACAACCCTGGTATTCAGCTGTCCGATTTTGTAAAGTTGCTCATTCTACTCTGCATTTAAGCATGAAAATTATCTCAAATATAAATTAATTTCATAGTTTTGCCTTCAGTTAGATTAGGTTATCATGACATTTGGGTGTGCGCTTCAAAAATAACAAGTGTTTATTGTGATATAACCTGTTTTATGTAACATGGTGGACAGTAGCAAACATAGATGGTATTTTATGCACATATTCATACAGATCGCCTTTATTTATACAGCACTTTATACAATACAGCTTGTTTCAAAGCAGCTATGTGAGGTCATGTTTGTGTTTTCGGGAAAAGGGAAAACTTTTTTCATCACATTCTAAATGTACCCCAAATTACAGAATGACCCATATACAAATTTCATTCTATGCATTTTACTTCGTCATGAAAATTAAAGCATTTTTTGATTTCAGCATCTGGAATTAAAATAAAACGGTGGAGAACAAAAGTAGCGAAGCAGTCCATGCTGCATTGACAGAAGTTATTACTCCACTATTTATGTGGCAAGGTCATTAACGACAGTCCTATATTGTTGAATCAACATAGTTTAAAATGATGGATGTGCTGTAAAAATACTGTGCTTTGGGAAACAGTCGTAACTAGCTAGTTAAATTCTCCACAGTGTATTATTGCACTATGGTAGTTAAGCAGTGAGTTACGGCATTGCATAGGACATGCATCCCAGAATGGCTAGTTATAGTCCAGAAAAAAACAACCTGCACAGTCACTTTAGAATATATTAGTCCAATCAGTGTAGTGCTGGAAACAACTGGGCATATGCTTCCAAATGATACACAAAAATGCATTGAAAATGTACAGTGCAAATACTATACACTTTCCCCTAGTTGCTGATTAAATGAATTAAAATAACCAAAGAGAATAACTTACGAACATAGTATATGTATGGCCACATGCCAGCTAAACAACCTTGATAGCAGGCGTTTTTGCTAATAATAATTATAATTTCTCCTTGCAAACAGTGATTACCTGTTTACAGAATTGGGAATTGGGAAAGTAAAAGCTCTGGCTGGCTTTAGTGATGTGTTCTTTCCTGCAGATATAAGCTGTGGGTGGATGCCTGTGCAGATGTCTTTGGAGGTCTAGACATCTGTGCTGTTAAAGCCATACATGGAAAGGATGGAAAGGACTATATCACTGAGGTGAGAGCATAGTGATACAAGCATTGATACAAGCCTTACATCAGCCACCCAACGTCTGTTTTATTTCATGCGAACTGATGGTTGAAGAGACAGAAATGTGTAATAAGTTAGCAAATTATAGTCGTGAGGAGGCGTTGACCACAGTGACTGCGTATTGTGCCAGGACGCAGACAAATGGGTGCATGCTTTATGAGGTTTTGCAAAAAACACATAAATCCCTGCCAAATCCATTGTTAGGAATGTGAGTCAGACATTGCAGAAATTCTTTGGAAGTTCACTTTGTCCTCATGAACTCAAGTGTTTACATTCTAAGGACACTCCTATAGTTTTTAATTTCCTGCTAATATCCACACATGTTCAGGTAATTTGCTTTATATTCAGCATAAAACACCAAATTTGGTGTGGAACAGCTAATACAAATTATGCCATAAATATTGTGGACTACACTACAGTATGTGGACACTGAAAGCACCAATTAGCCACATGGCCAGTAAACCCAAGACAGTTTCATAAAACAGGCGTCACTATTGTAATGCCAGTTCACAATAATTTAACCACAATATGTTTTGTTATACTTAAAAATAAATTGCTTTTGTTATGTTGTACTTCCATGATGATATTTCCCAGCCCCATCCCAGCCCTAAATCAAAACAATTTTAAACAATCTAACACATAACAGTGATAGATTTATAGACACAATACTTTTAATTACATTACACTATTAAAAAGCTATTTATGAGCACCTGAATCCACCTTTTACCCCTCTCAGCAATGTAAAAGTTACAGTCATTTCCTTGTAACAAAATGACTTGATGATTTTTAGCACCAAGCATTGCATGTCTTCTGAAGCCATATGATAGCTTTATGTGTTTTAAGTACTGAGCATCTTCCCCTATCTCGTTGAAAGGATAAATTAAAACTTTAGCATGTCGCAATCAGTCACTTTGGGAGTAGACTTTTCAATTCAATTCAATTCAAGTTTATTTGTATAGCGCTTTTCACTATACAAATCGTTGCAAAGCAGCTTTACAAAAAAATAATGTTTCTACAATATATTTAGTAGCAGCTTACTAGTGGTGACTATGTCAATTTGATGTATATATGTATATTTATGGTAAAAATCAGTTAATCAGCAAAATTCGGTAATGCTGTATATTGTTTCCGGGTTGGCATCATCTGAGGTCATCTGAGGGGTTGGCATCATCTGTTTTTAGGTGTTCTGGATCCAGACTGAATCTTCATAGTTACCTCGGGTTGCCAATCCTGTGGCAGAAACAGAGAAACAAATAGAGACATAATTAGTGTAGCTGCTGTTCCAAACAATCAAAAATGATTTGTTTAACCCAAGCTAAAGAATAATAATGTGCATTTGATCATATATATAACTGCAGTACAAGATTATGAGATGCATTATTTAAATGCTTGGGTAAAAAGATGTATCTTTAATCTAGATTTAAACAGAGAGAGTGTGTCTGAATCCTGAACGTTATCAGGAAGGCTATTCCAGAGTTTAGGAGCCAAATGCAAAAAAAGCTCTGCCTCCTTTAGTGGACTTTGCTATCCTAGGTACTACCAAAAGTCCAGAGTTTTGCGACCTTAGGGAGCATGATGGATTGTAGTGTGGTAGAAGACTAGTTAGGTTCACAAGAGCTAAACCATTAAGGGCCTTATAGGTAAGAAGTAATATTTTGTAACTGACGTGGAACCTAATAGATACCCAGTGCAGAGACTGTAAAATTGGGGTAATATGATCATATTTTCTTGACCTGGTAAGGACTCTAGCAGCTGCATTTTGGATGACCTGTAGCTTGTTTATTGAAGATGCAGGACAACCACCTTGTAATGCATTCAGTCTAGAGGTCATGAATGCATGAACTAGCTTTTCTGCATCAGAAACAGGTAACATGTTTTCTAGCTTGGCAATGTTTCAGCAATGGAAAAGGAGGTAACAGGACATCCATTTAGTTGCAAATTGTAATCCAAGAGATTCTGTGTACTGTTTTTGGTCTAATAAGTAATATCTCTGTCTTATCTGAATTTAATAGGAGAAAATGATTGGTCATCCAGTCTTTTACATATTTAACACACTCTGTTAACTTCGATAATTTGGAAGTTTTATCTGGTCTTGCAGAGATATAGTTGAGGATCATCAGCATAACAATGGAAACAAATCCCGTATTTTCTAACAATATTACCAAGGGGCAACATGTATATTAAAAATAGCAGAGGACCTAGGAGAGATCCTTGTGGCACTCCATATTTTACTGGTGGCAATTGAGATGACTCCCCGTTTAAATAAACAAAGTGGTAGCGATCAGACAAGTAGGATCTAAACCATCTTAAAGCCTGCCCTTGAATACCCACAAAGTTTTGTAGTCGATCTATGAGTATGTCATGATCTGTAGTGTTGAACGCAGCACTAAGATCAAGTAAAACTAGCAATGAGATGCAGCCTTGGTCTGACGCAAGAAGCAAGTCATTAGTGATTTTAACAAGTGCAGTTTCTGTGCTATGATGGGGCCTGAAACCTTACTGAAATTCTTCATAGAGATCCTTTTTTTGCAAGAAGGAGCACGAATGAGCAGATACAACTTTTTCTAAAATTTTAGACGTAAACAGTAGATTAGAAATAGGTCTGTAATTTGCCAGTTCACTAGGGTCTAGTTGTGGTTTCTTAAGAAGAGGCTTAATAACCACCAGCTTGAATGGTTTTGGAACGTGGCCTAAAGATAACGATGAGTTAATAGTATTGAGAAGTGATTCTTCTGCTACACGTAACAACTCTTTTAGTAATTTAGTGGGTAGAGGATCTAATAGGCATGTTGTTGGGTTAGACACAGTGATAAGTTTATTTAGCTCTTCCTGTCCTATAGTTGTAAAGCACTGCAGTTTTTCTTTGGGTGTGACGAAAGAAGCTGATGTATTAGATGCTGTAGAATCTACATTTGTTATTGTATTTCTGATGTTATCTATTTTATCAGTAAAGAAATTCATAAAGTCATTACGATTAAACTGTAAGGGAATATGTAGATCTGGTGGCATCTGATTATTTGTTAATCTAACCACTGTGCTAAATAAGAACCTTGGATTGTTTTGGTTATTTTCTATGAGTTTGCGGATATGCTCTGCCTTGGCAGCTTTTGGAACCTGTCTATATCTGGACATACAGATAGTAGACATTAACAATAATGAGATATTTAGTGATCTCACAAAACAATAACATTTCTTACAAACTTGTCTCATTTCCAGTGGTTTCAGTACATTTATTTTGATGGGGTGAAAAAAAAAACAAACAAACAAACAAAAAAAACAGTATTTTGAGTTTCCATCATGGAAGGATGTGGTCATGATTGTTGCCTCCCAGTGGTGTGCCACAATGATGAAAATCTCATTGTCTCAAACAACAAAAAAACATACATCATTCTTCCTTTAGCTTAGAGATACTTAGATATTTGCTTATGGCTTCAAGTCTATGACAAATCAATGTCAAAGGCAATTGTCATATCAGATGAGGAACTATCATTATCAAAGCATTGATTTCTATCTGTACAATATGTTGCTGTTGAAATGTTTTGATTCATTATAAGGGACTTAGTATGACATGCATATGTTGCTATGGAAACTGTTTTCTGTGTTAGCACACAGTGAATGAGCATATTCTCATTGAGAGCAGGAGCAGCACATCACTCATTGCAGCCTGAAAGGATTGACATTAGTTCCACTGCTTCTGCTAGATAGATAGATAGATAGATAGATAGATAGATAGATAGATAGATAGACTGTGCTCATCTTCTTATATTAATACTGTTGCGTGTGTTTGGCTGTAGGTTGTGGGCTCTTCAATGCAGCTGATTGGAGATCACCAGCTGGAGGACCGGCAGCTGATCGCTGCCATCGTCCTGGCCAAGATGAACCAAGAATCGGGCCACACAACAGCTCGTTTCCCACAGAGACCTCCGACCACTGTACAACCTGCACAAGTACGGTCATCAAACTCCAGTGTTACTCTAAAACAATATACTGTACTCTGTGTTCCACATTATGATGCAAGTGACATGTCAGAAGGATTTAAAATATTCAAAATGTTAAAGAGCTTGCATGCTATGTGGGGAGGAAGAAAATATCTTTCTAACGGTGAAAAGCATGAAATTAAGAGATTAAACATAGGTCATCGAACCCTAAAGATTTGTGAGCGATTCAGATAAAGGCTTATTAAAGGGTTAGTTCACCCAAAAATGAAAATTCTGTCATTTACTCACCCTCGTGTCATTCCAAACCCGGAAGACCATTGTTCTTCTTCACAACACAAATTAATATATTTCTGATGAAATCCGAGAGCTTTCTGATCCTGCATAGACAGCAACTCCCATGTTCAAGAAACAGAAAGGTAGTAAGGACATTGTTAAAATAGGCCATGTGACATCAGTGGTTCAGGCGTAATTTTATGAAGCTATGAGAATACTTTTTGGGTGCAAAAAAAACGGGTTCTACATCAGAGCGCTGGCTCCTGCATCAGCAGCATCATGCTCATGCGTCATGGTACTCTAGTGAGCGTGCGCTGGAGACTGACACAGAAGAGAAGAAATTGTTAAATAAAGTCTTTTTTTATGTTTTTTTTCGCACACAAAAAGTATTCTTGTTGCTTCATAAAATTAAGGCTGAACCACTGATTTTAACAACGACCTTAATACCTTTCTGGGCCTTGAATGTGTCAGTTGTGTTGCTGTCTATGCAGGGTCATAAAGCTCTTGGATTTCATAAAAAATTGGAACGACACAAAGGTTTAATTTTTAGGTGAAATAACTCTTTAAGGAAACCCTTTAATGTCAAATAAATTAAAAGGGCAGCTATAAAAATAGCCAGTGTTGTGCTGTAAACGGGTATCTGAAGCTGCTGGTTTCTCTCTATGCAGGTTGGCAATTGAGCATAAAGCTGCATTTCAAGCATTCCTAACCAAAGCTCACAAAGAGAAATCTTTACACTTTCTTTGCAAAACTAAAATCTGAATGTTTATTTTACTGAAATCCTTTTGATATGTCACTTGTATAATAATTTGGAACACAGTGTATATCTTCAGATCCACTGCAATACAAATACTGTTTGGGGTGTCCAATTAAATACAGCAAATTGAACAAAACATAAAATATATGCTGTATTTTAACAATGTATACTTACGGTATATTAATATAGCAACTGTTTTTGGCTGCCCTTGAACCTAAAATGTGAATTATGTCATCATATACTTACCTAAACCTGTATGACTTCATTTAAAAAAATGATCAAGTCTATACAATAAGTCAGTTGGGTCCAAAACAACACAGGAATACCAATGACTAAATGTATGGGGAGAAAAAAGAAAAAAAAACAAAACACTGAGACATTTTCTTTTGAAGAAATTATTCACTCTAATGAGGGTGAGTAAATAATGACAGAATTTTCCCTTTAAGTTAGCAAAGCAATTTCTCTCAAAAATAGTTTCTGGCCATTTTTAGTCTTGCTTGCTGTCTAGTGTTGCCCCCTGGTGTGGAATCAATATAAATGCACTAAGACTGAAAAACATTTGAGTGTGTTTGTTTGTGTTTGTGTCTACAGAGCTCTGCCTTAAAAGAAAGCCTGACTGACCCCAACAAGACCCTCGGCCAGCGGCCCCCTCCACAAGGTTGTTTACAGTACATTCTCGACTGTAACGGAGTTGCAGTCGGACCAAAACAAGTCCAGGCAAAATGATTTCTACTGCCACAATTCCAGATACATGGTTCAGCCCACAATAAAATGAAAGCTCAGTTCACTGGTGCTGGTTGAGGTTAAGATAGTGACAGATGCAGTAGTTTGGAACTTGTGCTCTTCAGAATCTGCCTTGACTGTGTTGTTCGCCCCATGAAGTGTTTTTCTGTACTGTTTACTTTTCTGTCCTTGTTTGCTTCTGATGGCTGCATTCGTTTCCTTGTTAGTCATGTGGTTTCCAGGGTTGTTGCTGCCAGCTAAAGAACAATTCTAACTGTGCCTACGCAAAGTCCAGTGCTGTGGTGTCTCATGTGGTCAATATGTACTATGAAAGATTGAAAACCTTTTGTACAACTTGAACTTATTTCAGTGAGAGTAGTTCCTAATCGTCTAGCTGAGATTTCTTTGCTTTCGGATGTGTGCCGTAACATTTGTGTGTGTGCTATATGTGAGATGTTGGTTTTTTTTATTATTTATTTAAATGTAGTGTTTGTGATTTTGCATGAGTGATGTGCAAGCAAGCTTGCTGTTATAAGTCCATGTGTTTACATCCTGAATACACAACATGTGTATTCAACAACTTTGTTTTAAAAAAAATAAGATGTGTGTTTTTACTATTTCCAGCATGATTTCTAAAGGGGTGTTGGAAGGTGGTTCTTTGGAACAGTTTGAAGCTGTCTTAAACATTTGTTTTCTCAAGGTTACCAAGATTTTCTTTCCACCTGATGAACTGTAAACAGATATGAGGAGCCAAAGACATTTGAAGGATTTCCATAAAACTGAATGGCAATTACATTCCAAACTTAAGCCAGTCAATTTTAGGATCAGGTTTAATGAACATTTCAGAATAGGAGGCTAGATTTAGCAGATGAGTCCTTCCTCCCATGACCTTTTGACTGTCAGCTTATGTTATATACTTCTGAGCAATACAAAACATACTGTAGTGAACTAGTCAAAATGTGTGAATCACAAGAAACATGTCAAGAATATGTCATGTTATTACATCACCCCAAAATCAAAAGAAGATATAAGAACTTACATTTTCCATAATGAAAATAAAGCCTATTTTAAAGCCATTTTTGCATTGCAATTTTTCTAAATTATTTTCGTGACGATCAATTGAAATCATGAAAAAATGACATCACAGCATATTTGCTGCCTTTTATTGCTGATGAATGAAATGAAAAACACATTGTTATACAATAATCGAAATATAATGAGAATCACCACATGAATAATAGGAAATAACAAAAAAATAAAAATAAATCATGCAAATTGTCTGGATGCATTACAGTAATGGGAATTTCTTTTGATTTTGTTGTGAAATGTGACCTAGACATGATTCGTGACATTCACCCAAATAAGAAAGCAAATTTTAAGAGATCTCTTACAATAATCGGATATGACTGTTTAAAAATTGATCTGAAAGTTTTTTTTTTCCTCTCATAGCCATCACCTGTGTGTCATGAATGCAATGCAATTTTATAGTATCACTTAAAGGTACTAAAAGGTACCGCTTTTTTAGGTATTCAGTGGAGTCAGTTTTTTATGCAAAGACATTCATTTAAATAAGCTAATATAGTCACACAGATTTGACATTGACATTTAACAATGCAATATTTGACAAACAATGGGCTTTTCCAGTTAAAAAAGACATGATTCTTCATGTTCTTGGACAAGACTGAATATGTATAAGAGGGATGTCTGAAGTGTTTTCAGTGTAGTGCCTGTTCTGTATATTGATGTTTTTAACTGTTTATCAACATGCAAGATGGAATCTATAATGCGTAAGAGGTATCTATGTTCAGAGTTTAGAATATGTCCTTATATTGCATGGGAGATGTTTACTTAACTATATTTGCATGCATTACCAAAGAGTGGAAAAATCAGAAATATTTTTGTGTGAATAGTATAACTAATGAAATCAATGAATGTACTCATCAAACATATTGAAAATAATGTCCCCTATGTGAAGAATCAGATCTCTATCGCTATATGCTGATGCAGCGTTGCATAGTGTGGTCTGACTTAATACTCGTCGACTTGGGTTGATTAGGCTTTGCTGATGTCACTGCCTCTTTAAATCCAGTACTTGGGTTTTACTTGTGATTATTGTCTGATATAGATCTAGTCTTTCCCCCTCATGTCCAAAGTAATAAAGCTCCCATTTTCCAGACTTACTGTTCTGTGTTACTGAATGATATTTTTTTTGTTAGCTTCATTTTAAATGGAATACCCTTTATGAAAGACATGAGATTCTTCATGAGTGTCTTCGTAAACTTTCTAAAGGGTCAAGCCCACTGTATGTTCATTTATAGTGAGATATCAGGAAACATAAGTATTTTTAAACAAACAAGCAAAACCACAAGACACAACTTACCCACTAGATCATTACATAATTATCTCAAGAGAACAAATAATCTTATAGTTTACCTGCTCCTGCATGTATCCCAATTGTCCCTTGTGTTTATGTATAAAGAACACTTCTGATTTTGTATAAAACAAAGTGTTTCTCAAACAAGCAAGTCAAAACATCCCAGTTATGGCAAGGAGTGAAAAGCAAAAGAAATGCGGTCTTTGTTTTAAAGAAGGCGCATGCAGCCTCTGGGTCTCGGTTCTTTTGTATGCATGATCTGTTGTTGTGAACCTACAGCTATTACTCTTCACATCCACACCTACATGTATGATACTGCTGCAAGCTAAATGTCCTGTCTGTTTCATTCTGCTTGTTTGGAGAAAAAGCATTTTCCTTTTGCTTTGTGAACATGACTATTCTTACCTTTGGCATTACCCTTTGTATGGTTACTTTGGCCAGTCTTGGGGGCGCCTTAATTTTTTATCATAAATCACGCAAAGTTTCCGGTGCTGGATTTAAAACCTTCTTGTAAGCTTCAGTGTGTAAAAATGTTATAATATGATGACTTTCTTTTGTACTAAACCTAGGGGGGGCAGTGAAACCCCAAGAACCACAACCTAAGAGTCAAGAACCTACACCTGAGCCAGTCCCTGCCCAGGAACCTGTGCCTAAAGCAGGCCCTACCCCAACTGTACCACCCACCACACAGCAGCCCAAACCACAGGCTCAAGCAGCACCTGAACCCACTCCAGGAAAGCCAACGGAACTGCCCCCAAAGCCCCAGCCTCCCAAACCACTTCCCCCAAAGCCTGTGCCTCCAGTTCGGAGAAACTCCAAGCCTCAGATCCAACCAAAACCCCAAACCCCACCTCCTACCAGGGCCCAACCAAGAGCTCAACTGGGTGACACAGATCAGAATCCTGGTCAAACCCAGCCAGATGCAGTCCCTGCTCAAGAGCAATCCCCAGCCAAAGTCCCTATTAAACCCCCGTCACCAGCTAAACCTCAGCTCCAGCCTAAACCAGTGTTCAGAGAGCAAGCCAAACCTGAAGCCCGAGCTCAGACTGCTGCTCCATCTGAAGCACCTTCAGCCCCTGTTAGAGCAACTCCTTCCCTGCTCCAGCCCCGACCCAACCTACCCCAGCGAAACCCCCTCAGTCTCAGCATCCTGTGGAGGAACAGCCTGCACCACAGCAGAAGTCAACCCATCCCCTGTTGAAGTAAGAATCTTTTCATTATGGTTGGAGATCATTTGCTGCAAGGCAAATCCATTTCAGCAAGAAACCATACTGCAATTCCTGGATCACCAGTGTTTTGCAGAGTTTAGTCCCAAGCCTAATTAAAAACACCTGGACCAACTAATCAAGTGTGTCGGAACTAATTGGGTCTAAACTCTGCAGCATGTTGGCCCTCCAGGAGCAGGATTGGACACCCTTGCCATACATTAGGGGTGCTTCTCCTGAAGAAGTAGGCTAATAAATCCCATTTTGAATGCTATACAAAATGTATACACCTTGCTGGAGGTGGTAAACTTTGACATATAAATTAAGTTATTTTGCCAAAGTCAAAGAAACAAGGCAAATTAGATCTCTTGCATATCAAAACCTTTGTCTTGCTTTTTTCAGCGTACTATGTTTTAGGACCCACTCATTCTAACATAGCATAGTATAAAGAACGGACAGTATGTGAGTTGGAATGCAGTCTTACCTTCCTGCAGGATTCAGCTCTGCTCTACCGTGCGTGCTTGTGCTTTTCAATTGAAATTGAATCCTGTGATTGGCCTGGTTTAGAGTGGCAAACTCTGCAGGAAGGTAAATCTCCATGAGTGGGATTGAGCTCCTCTTCCTTCAACACCTTACTCTCATGAACACTGAAATTACATGACTGCCCAAATGAAGACGGAACTTCAAAAATGATCTAATTTGCCTTCTGCTTTGCCCACTGTTTTACAGCAAATCCCAGTCCTTGACCAACGCCTTCAACGCCTTTGGCGAGACCTTCCGTTCAAGCAACGAGGATGAAGCTAAGGCAGAGACCATTCGAAACTTGCGAAAGTCCTTTGCAAGCCTGTTCTCTGACTAATGACAAAATCTCACAGCCCAAAAAGTGGCCAGGCACTTGAGTGACAGATATGCATCCTGGTCTGAGGTTAATTCCATGTAGCTGTGTACATTTGACCCCTCCTCCCAACTCTGCTGTAATTATCCAAGTGTTAATTGAGAAGGTTAGAGTGATGTACAGTGATTGTTCTCGCAAGATGTTGGTGTTTACATTTTTTGAGTCGCTCTGCCCTGAAACACTGGGATGTTATATGAGGAGGGGATAATTCTCAAGTGATCAGTTACAGGAGGCTGGAGAATGCTGAAGTCATCTTTAACCCCTCGATGTTGTAGCTGTATCGTGGTAGCGTGTTTTCTTTAACCAGAGACAAATATTTGTGACTAGTTTCCCTTGTTTATCCCCTGTAGTGTGTGTGTGTGTGTAACTAGTTGGTGTGTTGTAAGCATTAGCCAGTAAGACATTAGTTGAACAATACCTCGGGATCTTTATAAAAGCACTTTCCTATTCAAGTTTCCTACAATAATCAATGCTTGGACTGGTCGGTTTCAATGCAATGGTGGGATTTCAGTGGAATGTCTGGTGTTTTAGCGACATAGCTTGCATTCAGCACCTGCCAACCTGTCAAAATATTCATGAGTGCCATGTTTATAGTATCTCTACATATTGTATTGTACTGTATGTTTAACATCTCAGGAGTTTAATTTAAATATGTGTTTATTCCGGCGTCACACTGTTCATGTTGTGTTTTCTTTGTGCACAGTGATATTGCTTTGCATGACCCAGTGATAATTGTTTTCTCTGTACAAGTGTCAATAAACATGTGGCGCATCATTCCACTGACATACCGGCGTGCTCTGTGCTCCGTTTGCAGTCTGCCCATTATATGTACATTCAGCTGAAGCATCGAGTGGCAACACGTACTGTTATGCATGTATTTGTAACATTTTATTTTGCAGTATTTGTTTCTTCACATTTTTAGAACCAGAGGACCCAATAAGTAAGTGCAAACACCAATACCCGGAAACTTGGTTTTCAAAAGTTACGTAATTTTCATGTACTTAAATGTAAAAAATAAATCTTTCATCTCATCTGAGAGATAGTAAAAGTGAGCAGCCCTATTCAATTAGCTTAGACAATATGAATTGCCAGAAGGTGGCAGTAGATGACTAATGTTTTTGCTAACTTTTTAGTTAATGGTCAGCCTATGCCATCATATCCCACCTACCAAAATAAACTAACACCATTATACAAAATATGAGTGGGGAAAAAAATATAGAACCACCTTGGTTGAAAGCCATTGGCACTCACGACTCAAGATTTAACATTCCCACAACATAATTCATAAAACATTCTCTGACAGACAGAGGGAAAATAAGAGAAACTGCCTACTATGTATTTTATGAGTTTACTGAAAAGACTTTGATAACATTTGATGTAATGGGTATTACGGGGTTCATTGTTTGCCAGCTGAAAACAGCTGTGCTTCCTCATGCACTTCCACAATAACAAAATGTGTCGGGACATGCATGTAACCATGGTTCCTCGAGAGGGAATGAGACGTGCGGACACTATAGGTTGGGGTCTGCAGCCAGCAGAAGGTCTGAAGCACATGTGAAAGTACAAGTATAAGCACAAGTATAAGAGGGCACCTGCCGAACATGTATCCAACTTGGTTGTCTGAAGGAGACTTAAAAACAGGCAAGCCCAAGGCATGGTGAGGGGGCACATGTTGTTCCCCTCATGGCACATGCCTGTTCACCTGTTGAGAGAGCACCAAGAAAAGTGACAGATTAAACACCAAACCTTCCCTCAAAAAGGGGGCAAGCCACTGATGCCTGTGGCCACTAACATAACATGACTAACATAAAAAGGCTCAGGGGGCTGCCTACTTAAAAAACCCTGATAAGGGGGGTAGTCTGACTGCAGAGTACTTAAAAAAAGCCTACATCACAAGGGAGAGACCGATGTAAGTAGTGTCTCTAAGTGCTCACCTGTCTCTGCACCCAACTCCTACAGAGAAGATGGGTGCAAGTGGCATCACTACTCCTCTGATCCTGCCTATGACCCTCAGATCAAGACGGACCAGCCCCCTCAGAGGTTTAAGAGGAAGACTTAGGCGAGGAATGACTTTCCTAAAAGGCAGCGGACCTCAGTGGAGGTGCCGAAAAGCCTGGATGGCGACAGAGGAGCATCAAGATGAAAGGCTTTCAGCTCTCTCCTGATATTCACAGGATTTAACCACAAATGCACCTTCGTAACCACCATTGTTTAGTGGCGCAAAGAACCAAGTCTGTGGTGCGGCGCAGTTCCTCAGCTGCCTTGGGGACAAACCCTGCCCTCATCTAGGTCTCTGAGCAAGTTAGCTTGGTAAGTTTGTAGCAGCCATTGTGTGCAGACATGCCCTGAAGTGGTCTGAGTGGCAAAGCAGGAGTCTTTAAAGAAGATGACTCACCCTGGAAGAGAATGTTCACACTGAAACAAGAATGCTGAAAAAGATGCAGCTGAGCTGAATATGGTTTGTCCCACAATCTCACTAACTCCACATGGAGGTCAGGAAGACAGGGGAGACTTCCGGGAGCTCATGTCTGGCCAGAAAGCGGTTGTCTAATCTGACACGGGTGGGCTTTTGTCTTTCGCATGACCAGACAAATCAAGCCTCTTAGTACTGTGGGCCATAACGTCCAACATTCCCCTTATGCGGGACTAGAGCTAGGTTTGGAAGATTCAGTGCTCTTACTCTCATCTTTATAGCCAACCACTTTCACCACATGAGCCCAATGTAGCGCTATTAGCACCCAAAAGAAAAAAGTATCTGCACTTAATTTGGCATAGACTTACTTGGCTCTTCTGCATTGCCTGATGTGTTTCAAAGGTGATCTAACTAACTTTTGTCTAACTTTTTTGAATATTTAGTGAAAAGTTTTTACTTACACTTTATTTTAAGGTCCAATTCTCGCTATTAACAAACCATTAACTATGACTTTTGCCTCAGTAAACTACTAATTTGTGGCTTATTAGTAGTTAGTAAGGTAGTTGTCAAGTTCCGATATTGGGTAGGATTAGGGATGTAGAATATGGTTAAGCAGAATATGTGCTTTGTAAGTACTAATAAATAGCCAATATGTTATGAATAGGAATGCTAATAAGCAACTAGTTAATAGTGAGAATTGTTCCCTATTCTAGTGTTACCAAGAATTTTTAAACAAAGAATAATTTAGAGTGTTTTGAGTCACTTTGGCCATTAAAGAGCAATATGCAGCATTTTTCATATATATTATTTTGACTGACTCCTGTATATATAACTCACACCAAGCCGAACCTATTGCACGAAGCCTGCTGTGGAGCTCTCACACACAGCCGGACAGCAGGAAAATATGGAAGCAGATTAGACTCATTAATAATTCACGCAAAAGACACTATGCACACATGCTTGTCCCAATTCACATGCATGAAACCCAATTCACGTGTATGCACACATGCGTGTCCCAATTCACATGCATGAAACCCAATTCACGTGCACAAAAAAGTATATATATTTACAAAAAAAGAATTCACGTGCACAAAATAAGAACATAAATTCATAAAATACATTTCACAATTGCAAAACTTAATTCACAGATGTACAACTGTATTCAAGGCATAAAGCTTTGTTATGCATTGTTAAATATTTTGACTTTATGTCAGAATTAAAACATCCAAAACAAGTCGGAAGTTGAATAAAGTTTACTGAATAATCTTTGCTGCATTCCTTTTTATGATCAGTCTGTCTTTGTCTGACCAGCATAAATTCCACAACTGTTACCAAGCAAATACAATTGCTGCTAACCAACATCATCTTGCGTATTGTAATCTCAAAGATTTTTACATCACAACTCAACATAAGATTAAACATGGTTAATCATAATAATATAATATGAAAAAAGTAAATGAATGTTGATTACATTAAGAAATGAATGCATAAAGGTAAAGTATATAAAAGTTATAAAGATTAATGTGAATGAAGAGGTCTGTAACTGTCATCCAGATGTTGTTCCAAAGTGTTTAAATCCTGAAAAATGCAAGGAAAATTATTAGTGTGTTTTAATTAAACACTGCATCCAGTTGCACAAATGGTAAGTACAAACACACCGTTATTCATACACTGAGTTCTCGTGAGGTCTATTCATCATCACATAAAGCTATGATAATAAAGGCAGGGTCAGTGCTAAGTGGGAGGTAGACTGGACAGTGGCAACCCAGCATTGATGAACAAAAACATGGCAATGAACAGGACATTGTGGCTAACACAAGACAGCTGCACCTTTGGCAACACTATCTGTTTTCATAGCAGCCGCTGGCTTACACTGGTCACGTTACCGAGTGTGTCTAAACGACCGATTTTACCTTCAATTTTTAAGCATGCAAAATAAAAACAATACACCTCAAAGGGTCATGAAACCCCCCTGTTTCAGCACTGGTTAGTTCTCACTACAGTTTTAAAAAATGCTGCAAAAGTGGGCGTGGTGCGCTGCGGAGCGAAGGGGGCAGAGGGAAGAGAGTCAACTTCGGGTTCAGACAGTTTCATTTCGCTCCTACTGAGTTAACAACACAAATAAATGCACAGCCATTTGCACTCTGCATAGAAAACATACATATGAACGCGCTGTTGCATCTCTATTAACTTATTATTAAGGCTTATTTTGCGGCGTATATAATCCTTTTGATGAGTTGCGTCAAGGAGTTGTAAAAACCGCTATTATACTCAATTCTGTGAATGAATCGCGTTTGTGCCGAACTCTTACAAAGCAAACAAACACCGTCCTTTGATCCATGGACGTTTCTCTCAGCTAATGCAGGCAAACTCACAGTCTGAAGCATCTGTCATAGCAAATCAACAGATGCTGTAGTGAATAATTAGGCGAAGCCTCTTCTCATAGGATAAGAACACGCAGCCTAATGAATAATTATTAGACACCAACGCGTCATCTAAGTACTATTGCAACGTCACAAACTGTGACGTCAACACAATGTCGATTTTTATGGAAGGCCGGTGTTACGATATTTTTGGTTTCCGAGATTTTCGGTTTCAGTGGGCGGAGCAGACATGAATATTTATGAGTTCCTGGACATGTGCGTTGAACTGAGAATTTCAGTTTACGTTCCTTGTATCAGAAGGTTTAATGGAATGTTAAAAGGTAATTATATTTTCAGGGTTGTGCAGACTTATGCCTAAACTACATTTGTTCAATATTTTGTAAGTTTTTATAATGTTTCTATTAGTTTGCACGTTTTGTGCAGTCGTCCCTGACTGAACGATTGCAGGCATTCTTTGTGTAACGGTAGGATAAAGCACAGCAGTTGTATACATTGGTTTCAGTTTGTTGTGTTGTAGCTTGCAGCACTTTAAAACGGTCTGTTATTAGTTGTAATCTTTTGAGTGCAACAACAGAATAAACTTGTATCTGTGGAGTGTGAACTAATCATTTTTATCTATCCTGGTGTGATTGTTCAAAAGGTTTGGCTTATATGTACAAAATGAACAGGAATTTAAGAGCACACACATGTTCCTTAAATGCAAGCAAAATTTTAGATTAAACAAAATTGTATGGACAAAAATGTAAAAAGTAGTCTACATTTGGTACGCTTTAAATTAGGGCTGGTCCGAATACCATTTTTTGAGCTTCGAGTATTCGGTAGTGATCAACATCGAATATTCGAAGCTTCGGTGGGAGGGGGCTGAATATATTCTTATCTCTAATAAAGGCAGGAATCTCTGTGTGTGTGTCTGTCTGTTGCATTTTTATGTAGAGAACTGTTCATCCAATTGCTGCGGACGCAAGGGAGTGCAAAGTCGCATTTTTGTGTAATATGGATACACGCAAGTCGCGACACTTTCAGAATGAACAAAACTTTAATAAATGACAGAACGCTACATGCGGCCCGGGCAGGGTTTATATTATTTAAGAACGAACACTGCACTATAATACAAAACAATACCAGGTCTGTTAGAGCAATACTTTAAATAAGGTAGCCCAACATTTATCAAACAAACAAATAACTCCCAAATTAGCAGCACAGTAATCACTGGCGCCGTAAAGGGTAGGCTATTTAAATAAAAGAACGAAAAATGAATTAACGAAGTTCAACGAAATGTAATAAATAAAGAACACGGCAGCAGCATACTTTCAATAAAATCACACATTTTAATTAACGAACAGTTTAAATAAAATTAAATGAATTCCCTTATAGAATAAAAAAAAAATAATAATAATAGTCTAAATAAAATAAGGTAACGTTATGCTGGCTAGAAAGCTCAAATTTCAATAAACAAAATATTCTTTACAAAGTAAAACTTTTAAATAAATCACTCCCAAATCGGATATTAGCAGCACAATTTTTTTAAATAAGGTAGCCTAACATTTTTCCAACAAAATCACTCTTAAATCAGAAATTAGCAGCAGAGTAACACCGACACCGTAAAGGGTATGCTAGTTAAATAAAAGAACAAAAAATAAATTAACAAAGTTCAACAAACTGTAATAAATAAATGACAAGGTAGCATTATTTAGTGTTTAAATAAAAGAAAAAAAAATCCCTTATACAATAAAACAAAATGTAGTATATATACAATATGCTGATTGAGCAACTATTTGCTGCTCAAGATACAATTCTGATTATCACAGGTGAAAATGGTTGTGCTTAATGAAGTGTGACAGGAATTCTTGATAAATAAAGTTCAGATAAACAGCATTTATTTTATATTGAAACATTTTGTTACATTATAAATGTCTTTGCTGTTATTGTTTATTGGTTTAATACTTCCCTGTCAAACAACTGTATACATATTTCTTAATCATTATAATCCCAAAACTTTTGAATGGTAATGTCATGAATCAAAGGCCAGAATCAAGTTTTTATTATTATTATTGTTTTTTTTAAACATATCTTATGATCTTAGAATTGCTTTATTATGTGTCATATTTTTATACAGCATATTCAACAAGGACATTTCTCCTGTGTTGTCTTGTTTTGGTGCATACACCTTTTTTGTTTGTAACAAGACTTCAATTAGTGATTCATACTTAAACTTCAGGAGAACTTTACTTTGTTAATCACATTTTCCATGACTATACATTTTCCTGGATTTTGAGTGTGAATCACTATTGAATTCATATTTTTTAAAAACACTGTCTCATATTAAAGTTCCACACCAACACACATATAACATCTAGTTATCAAAAGCTGGTCAAGGCCACCACTTATAAATTTATATTTGTTTGCACAAATGTTTAAGTATTATATATTGGAAACATGAAAAAAAAATTATATATATATATATATATATATATATATAAATTTCAGCCACATTTTTGGCAGCAGTGTATGACACTATCATAGTTTACAACCAGAGAGTTCACAACCAAACAATAGAATGTTGAACAGGGTAAGTTAAGACATGGATCATCACACCAGTATACAAATAATATATCCACAAATACATTCATATAGGTTTATTTCATTTGTTGCAGCCAGTGATGTTTTCAGCAAATGATAATGTTATGGATCAACTGGGGATCATGTTAACTGGGGATGCGCGCGTGCACGCCAGTATGTTTACCTGGATTTCCAGCAGATGTTAGACGACGACAGATTCGTCACATGCGAAACTGCACAGATCGTAGAATTAAAAACGTGTTTCACCAGTAGTATACATTTGGTATGCAAAATAAAGCGCTTTGATTTCGCCGTGTTCGTGTCTGCGTATTTCACGCAGTTTTAAGGAAGTTTACATGCTCCCATGTCACGCTCACAAACCACGCCCACGTTAACATGGGACAATCGTTGCAATGAATGATCAAACGCCTCAACGAACTGAAGTAAAACTGTAAGTATTGTTGTTTCAGTATCTCTGTATAGCATTGTGTCTGTAGTGTGCTGTCATATGTGTTCTAATGAACAAATATAGATTAAGTTAAAATTAGCGGTAGGCTACCTAAAGCAAACAAGAACTGCAAAGTCCATTAAGTTTTTATTGACTTTTATTGTCTTGTTAATTGATTTTAAGTTTACTATTGTTCCTAATCAAATTATTAATTTTCTGAGTTATTACTTAATATTAAAGAAAAGAAAATAATAATCAAAAAAAAAAAAACAACAGATGCTTGAGTTTAAGTGATTTTACACTTCTTTTTTTATTATTATTATTTTCTGAGATCTCTTGATTGCTCTGATGCCTCTTTATCCTCTTACCTGGACATGTGACTGATTTATGACTGATCTGAAATCAACATTTTGCATAGGCTTAGATCTCTATTTAGACCAATTCATGACTCCTGCTTTTCATTTTTTACATACTACAACCTGGGCTCTCGTGTGTTTGTAACAGTAGAAAACATCATGAACAGATTCAGAAGCCAAACTCTGTAATATGTGTGATGAACACATGAAGGTATTTTCATACAATTCATATTAGCTATATGTATGTAACATTTGTGGCATGTTTACATTTACAAGGTGACAAAGTTTTTGACAAGTGTTTAACAATTTAAAATGAACCATGTTGTAGGGAACTTTCGACTCAGGTTCCTTTTCCAGTATCCATACTGTCTTTTGTCCTGTGACAACCACTCAGTGGCAACCACAATGTTTTCATGTTGAACATATGATACTGTGATGATGAATTTTTACATATATGGCTAATACTCAAAGAGACAGTATACATCACTAACCTCATAATCATTCAGCACCTCACATGAATAGGATATCTCTCTCCTAAACATCAATTAGAATAGGATAAGCTTTATTATGTACTTCATTGCAGACTTATTAAACTGAAAATATGACACATATTCAGTTTTATAAGTAAAATGTAATGAGCGGGGGCCTCTTTATATGTAATATAACTTTGAATTATGCCAGTTGTCTTCATTTCATTGGTAACAACCTCACTAACACCTGTAAAATTTGACAACAACACCTGCAAAAACATGATCACAATATGTAATCAATGCCTTAAAATGTTTCTGCTTAATTGAATGATGTTAATTAACCAGATCCAGTCTGTATCCAGACCAGATGATGAATCAGAACCTAGAGACGACCACAACCTCTCTGAATGTCAGCTGAGACCATGACAACTCGATATGCCCTAGAGACAGATCCACCATGTCACAAGACAGCCATCAACACAACTGAACTGAGCTGGATGATGACTTCACTGACTCTACGAAGAGCTGACTTTAACAGAAAAAATTTACTGTTTACTTTAGAGCTACTTTTCAGGGTAATTAAATTTTGTTTGCATTATTGACACACTATTTTCCTGTTTAGCACTGTAAAGTTGCTCTTACTGTATTAAGCACAATATAAATAAAGGTGACTTGACTTGATAGACCTTTGTTAAAAAAAACAACATTTCTGCCATATGCGACCCTGGACCACAAAAAAAAAAAATATTTAGATTTTTTTTTCCGCACACTCAAATTAAAGATTTTAAAGTAGTTGTATCTCAGCCAAATAATTAGTTTAACAAACCATAATTTATTCAGCTTTTAGCTGATGTATAAATCTCAATTTCAAAAAATTGACCCTTATGGCTGGTTTTGTGGTCCAGGGTCACATATGGACATTACACTGACATGTGTCATTTCTGACATAGCAGATTTTTCTTCCTAGTAACAGAAACATGCATTTTATGTAATGTTGCTTTGAAGCTACGGTATATGTATTGTTAAAAGTGCTTTGATAAACATTAAATAATTTGTTGAACTTAAGCACAGATAATTCACTGCATCCTATCTGTGTCACTAATTCGAAATTATGGGCACAATGCAAAACTATAGCTTGTTTATCACTTATTCTTTATCAATATCTTAAAAAAAGAAAATAAAAAATAAAGTTAATTAAGTGCTTGACGTCCCTTTAACCACATCAATATGCCTACTTAAAATTAATACACAAATTAAATATATATATATATTTTTTTTAAACTACTGCACATAACAGGCTTTTTACAATGTAAATACCTTATTGTTAATTGTTATTAAAAAAAAAAAACATTCAATCCACGAATTTAGCCTAAACAAAACAATCTGGGCGTGGTCTGTGAGACGCGACATGAAAACGCATTAAACTTCCCTTAAACGGCGTCTGATACATTGGAATAGCGAAAGGGAAAACAACAGAGTCCAATAATGATACAAACATTTACAAATAATGTGGAAAGCTTTGAAATCTGTTCCGTAGAAAATTCCATGTGACGAATCTGTGGCCGTCCAACATCTGCTGGAATCTCAGGTAAAACTATTTGCGTGCACGCGCATTTCCCCAGATAACATGATCCCCAGTTGATCCATAACAGATGACAATTAAGACATTTTTAAATCATCACTACAAATGAACAGCACAACGAACTGACATCAGATATTTGATGTGCTTTATCCTAACATTACACAGAATGCCTGCAATCATTTAGTTATGGAGGACTACAAAAAACGTGCAAGGTTTGTGAACAAAACACAAATTAAAAAAAAAATTATAAACTCTCACAAAATAATGAACAAATGCAGTTCATGCATATGTTTGTGCAACGCTGAAAATATAATTAACGTTACCTTTCTTGAAATATTCCGTTAAACCTGTTGATACAAGGACCGTAAACTGATATTCTCAGTTCCACGCGAATGCCCCACCCACTGAAACAGTAAATCTCGGAAACCAAAAATCTCGTATCACCTGTTTATTAAAAATTTCTTTACACGTCACGTGTATAGACGTTAGAATTGCGTCTACACGCGTTATTTCGTGTACAGACGTTCTGACGCGTAGACGCGTAATTACGGGTAGACGCGTAAACACAAGATTTCCGGTGTCAAAATAAAAGTCACATCCACTAGCGCGCAAAACCATGCGCAAAACCTACACTGTGTTTATTTATTGATTTATTTGTGTATTATTATATTTATTAGTATTAAGTACATTTTGAGGCAAAACATAATAATAATTCCTTACATTTATATAGCGCTTTTCTGGGCACTCAAAGCGCTTTACATAGAAGGGTGAATCTCCTCAACCACCACCAGTGCGCAGCATCCACCTGGATGATGCGAATAATTATTGGTGGAGAGGAGATGTAAGTGATGAAGCCAATCAGAATATGGGGATGATTAGGAGGCCATGAAGATGGGCAAATTTGGCCAGGATTTACACCCCTACTCTTTTTTCGTCCTGGGATTTTTAATTTCGGTTTAACGTCTCATTGCTCTTTTTTTGACAGTATAGTGTCCCCATCACTACACTGGGGCATTAGGACCCACACAGACCACAGGATGAGCACCCCCTGCTGGCCTCACTAACACCTCTTCCAGCAGCAACCTAGTAAGGTGCCTTATAAAACATTAATATAATAATATTAATAATGTAATATAATTGTAAATAGTTATTTGTTTAATTTAATTATTTCCTGTTTGTTTCCTTGTTCATGATATATAAAATAATGCTTGAAACTTAAGGGCGTTTTATATGAAATACACTTTAATCACAAGATTCAAAAGAAATGTTTACTCCAAAGCCAAAAACGTGTGCAGTTTTCTATATGAAAACTAAAAACATTTCAATAAAAATCTAAGCACACACACACACACACACACACACACACAGCAGCAGCAGCAGCAGCAGCAGCATAATTTTAGAAATAATTTTATTAAGTGAACAATTCACTCTTAGGCCCATTTTGACAATCCTGGTTGTCCTCCATGCTAATCTCGTTGTCTGGTAGTGCTGCTGGTCTGCAGATGGATACTAGTCTACAGTTTTATGTTGATTATTTGTATTACTTATGGTGGATGTACCCTATGTTGTTGGATGTTCCCTATGGATGTTCCCCATCTTGTTGTGTACAATTTTGCAATTAAAAAAACAGTTCCTCAATTGTGATTGGTTGAACTGTGTTCAAAGTTGTTGCGTTCAATACACCTGTGAAAAAATATTTATTTAAAGTTTTTATTTATTTATTTTAAGTATATTTATTTTATGTTATTGTTTTTACAAAAGCTAAACTTTTTTTATTAAAGCTTATTGCTTTATTAAGCGTAATCTTTTTCACAAAAACTCATTCAATAAGGGGCAATAGCCATATGTTAAATTTTGGGATCACTTAAGCAGTGTAAACTTTTTTCTTTCCACCTGTATTTTAAAATGTATTTCGTATTTTAATTAATTTTAATAAATATGTATTGTTACATGTGTAATAAAGTTTGTAAATTATATTTTTAATAAAAATAACTATTTTAATATATGTCACTGAAATTTAGTGTTATTTATGATTAAGTGGAAAATATATAATGTGCGGACCAATCGCAGGCAAATGTTGAAAAAAGCGCGTTTTGTGAAACTCCCGCCTATACTATGTTGTAAACGAAGATGAGCTCCAGAAGGGATCGTATCGTTAATTTAATACAAAGATTTAACGTTGCTGCTGATAATGCCATTGGAAATTAATGCACGTATTTTGAAATGCCGCCTCCTTCTAGGTCATAATACGACGTCATTATCATGTGACTATAGATAGCGCTGACAAATCTGGAAAGAGAAAATGACGTACCGCAAGGTGCGTTAGTGCATATTTTGGTACGTCACTTTTATATGTATTATTAATTATTGACAGGTCATTATGTAGAGATTTACGTCACTATTATATGTTTAATTAATTTTATGCAAATTTCGATGTTTCCTGCCTTGCCATTGGCCAAACATTAACGTCTGTACACGAAATAACATGTGTGTACACGTTATAACGTGTGTACACGTAATTGCGTCTACACACGTTATAACGTCTGTACACGTGACGTGTAAAGAAATTTTTAATAATCCGGCCTTCCATAGATTTTAAACACGGAAGATGAAAATAGTGCAAAGAAACTCAAAATTAACCAGTTTTCTTCAACAATTAAAATTAACTTTTAAAATTTTTTTTAAAATTAATTAAAAACTAACATTGTCATCAATGATGTGCAACACAAACACTTCTGCTAAAATCTCAGAAAAAGTAGTCCGGGGTTTCATGAACCTTTAACTAGGCTAGTTACCTTAAATGAGACGATCAACAGCTGAATCATAACTGGAACTATGGACTCGCGCTGATGACGTAACGTAAGGTAGGCGCCCACAGCGGGTTATGATTGGTCGATCGACGGGCTCAAATCTGATTGGCTATTTTATGAATTTATATTCTTATTTTGTGCAAGTAAATTGGTTTTTGTGAATATATATATATTTTTTCCGTGCATGTGAACTGGGTTTCATGCATCTGAATTGGGACACGCATTTGTGCATCATGTCTTTTGCGTGAATTATTAATGAGTCGAATCTGCTTCCATAGGAAAACAGACAAAACAGCAGCTCTCACACAAAACAGCAGAGTTTGGTGGTGACGCCAAGAGGAAATATCATAAGTGTCACTGAACACCTTCAAGAGACCCCTACAGGTCAGTACACTTTAAGACCACCTATGCAAAGACAGTATGTTGGGGCCCCTTTCTTATCATCTCATGATCCATGCTATTTATCACTTTTTTAAAACAATAATATAGAAAAGAACACATTTCACTCACTGATACAGTCACTCACTGATCTTATATAGCTCTTATATATAGTGTGTTCATAAAGAGTCCATGAGCGATAACAGAATAGAATAGAGAAAAATACTTCAGTAAACCATCCTGAAGAATCACATTTTCCTTAATATTTTCAAGTAAGAGTTCATTATACTGTTAACTTGCTCACCCTCAGGCCATCCAAGATGTAGGTGACTTTTTTTTTTCTGCAGTACAACAGTAAGAAGAGTTACTGAAATCATAGTCCTCGATGATTCATAAAATGCAAATCCTTTGAGAAAAAACCCAGCCAACATTTGATTGTGGGGCCCATGTGGGTTTGACATGGGCTGAAAAATGGGCTCTATATGGGATTGTCCGTGGGTTCCATAATGGCCCCATGCCAATTGCCCACATGGATTCCATATGGGATTGCACTTGCCACTTGGTGGGACCCAACTGGGAAACATGTGCAAGACCCATCTCGGTCACAGCTTTAACCCAGCTAACATTTACATGTGGGGCACATGTGGGTTTGAAATGGGCTGAAAAATGGGCTCTGTATGGGATTGTCCGTGGGTTCCATAATGGCCCCATGCCAATTGCCCACATGGGTTTCATGTGGGATTACACTTGCCAACAGGTGGGCCCCAACTGGGCAACATGCAAAAGACCCATCTTGGCCCCATCTTTACTACATGGGCTGAAATATGGGTTTTAAGTGGGTTTGTCCACGGGTTCCATGTTGGCCCCATGCAACATACCCATGTGGGTTTTGTGCAGGATTTACCTGGGCTTTAGGTGGGGCCCATCTAGGGATCATATGCAAAACCCGTCTGGGTTCCATCTAAATATGGGTTTTACATGGGTTTGTCCACGGGTTCCATGTTGGCCCCATGCAACTTATCCAATGTTCGAAATTAACTTTTTTACTTGGTAGCACTGGTGCTCCCAACTTCAAAAAGTTAGGAGCGCCAAAAAAAAATTTAGGAGCACCAAATGAATATTAAGGAGCATCATAACTGGCATCACAAATGCCTCGGCCTGGCATTTCTTTTTAGTAATGCACCAATCTTGCTTCTTAATGGCCGATTCTGATTGCCAATGTTTTTACAAGCAAATGGGCTTGAAATGAAAATATGAGTACATGAATAAGATGTTTATTTTCTCGATTACATGTAGAGCCATTTAAATTAGAGGCAACCACTGCATTTTTAAACAATCTACAGTATAAATAACAAAAATAAACGACACAGTTCTTTTTTAGTCGTATTAAGTGCAAACAATAAATGCAGCCATAATCAAACTAGGCTACTCTCTCAATATTCAAAGTGCAAATAGAGACCGAATTTTTCAAGCAGAGCTATAGACAACTACACAACCTATTACAGCCTACAGCCTAGATATGTTATGTAGCCTAATTTGCGCACATTGGGAAGTCGCTCTCTAAACGTATGGTATTAAAATTGCTTTTGAAGGCGCGTGCGCGTTTTACTTTCGGTTTCGTTTTAACGATGGCGCGAAACTCTCGGCGGTGCTGAGAGTTTGCATTCTACAATACAAGACATTAATTTAACAAAATAACTTGAAAGTGGGGGGACACAATCGGGATTTTGAAAAGTGTGTCCTCAGTAGAAATTACGCCCCTGCGTGAGTGGAACTCTGAAGCCGAGTTATCATTTGATGTGAATGTATGCCAGAATGTGCGCTGCAGCACGAAATATAGTATATTTCTTCAAAAGCAGATTGTGGAGACATTTTAATTGTCCACAATCAAAAATCGTCATATCACACGCCCCTAATTTCAATGTAGTTTGTGCAAACCCGGAACAGAGGTTGGTTGAGAGAGAAAAAAACGGCCGGTTCAGAGTTTCAGCGGAGCGCAGTGTCAGTGACAGGGAGTGATTGACGGCTAATATCTAAAATCTGCACTAAGGTTAAGAATGTACAGATCAAGTTTAATTAGTACTGTGTAATGTTGGAGAGAACGGCGAACCTGACACTGTATAAGCTCACAGCAGTCTGGGCAGTAGTTCAGCTAGCTAAAGTTTTGTAAAGAAATGAAAACAAGTCGCACCACAACAATTTCTCGCACTCGCACAGATGCTCCCAAATATATTTTCAGGTCGCGCAGATTAAATTTTGGGAGCATATGCGACCAAAACGGCCGCAATTTCCAGCCCTGTACCCATGGTATGCTATATTCTGATACCTAATTGTTAAAATCATGTAATTGTTAAAGTTAACAAACATTTTGAACTTGTATTTGAACCAGTGTTTACTGAAAGCTTTGAACATTTGCACATAGAAAACAGAGACAGTAAGAAACAGCAGCAGCAACTATACATTTTTCAGTACTGCTTACACTGCAGACAGACATTTGTGCATTCTAGACCTTCAGTCCTCCTCTGTCTCTTGTCCCAGTAAACCATTTTGAGAGTTCCCTCTCAGATTCTTGCTGGTTGATCTTTGACATCAGTGCAGTCTTCTTAACAGCCTCTGCAAAACAAATATATATACAAACATATTTAAAAATAGGACATTTTTAAATTTGTCAGGAAGATGAGGTATGAAGATGCTGCCCTTAACTACAGTAAGGAAAACAACAGAGTAAAAGCAAAGGTGCTTGTTTACAGGCTATTCCAATAACTTTTCTACAATGTGTTTAGTAAACGTGAAATATTATGTTACTTACACATGTTAAAATACTACAAAATAATAACTTTTACTTGAAGCAACTCAAGGGCAAGTAAATGACGACAGATTTTTTGTTTTCGTCAACTATTCCTTTAAGAGTCTCAGTTTTAATAACTTAAATTAAAGCTGCATGATTCTGGATATACAGAGAATCTCAATTTTTTTTGTTTCAAACAGATATCAAGATTCTGAACATCAAACTAAAAATAAAGTGTAATTTACTAGAAGTTCTGTACTAGAAATACTATGAATGCAGTCTATTTAAAATATTTAATCTTGAATGGCTTAAAAAAAATAGTTTGAATTAATGATTAAATGACTCATAAAAATGCTCAAACCGATTACGATTTCAATTACTTTAGAAAGGTAGGACAAACCTTTTCTAATCCATTACATAGGACAGAGGTTCTCAACCTTTTGGAACTAAAGCCCCCCCAAACCTCCCCTATCATGTGGCACCCCCCTCCCTCCCTCCCTCCCTCTAAAGTCTGTAAGATTGTACATTTTACATGCTAGTCTACATTTTAATATTAAGACAATTTTAAGAGTATAGTTGTTAGTTAATTATTTTATTTAATTTTATAAATTAGTCCATTTTAAATGTTATAAATAAGTCCGGGCTTCGGGACAATTTTCAAGTTACAGTTCAGACTCAGGCCGGGCCACGGGTCTGTTTTAGGCTTCTCCTTATTTTAATATTTTATACATACACCAATTATGGTGATGAAAACAAATTTCCGCGCTGGTGGAAACACCACGAGACTTCACTTTTGCTTTCACTTTCGAGACCGACTCGGAAAGCGTTTAGTGTCTCCGCCAGCAGCAGCAAATCAGCGCAGGTGGAAGATCCGCGTTCAAGCGCACGCAATAGGCTGAAAATGCCACAAAGCACCAGCAATCGTAATTACAATGAATGTTTCGGGGGAAATAAGGGGATATTTGAATTATTTATTAATAAACCAGCGTTTTCAGTGTAGCAAGGATGAAGTTGCCGATCCTGACTGGGACGCGCCTTTAGAAATGCATCTTTACAGATGACATATAGAAAGAGTTTTTGTGACAGAGCATTTGTTTTATTTCGTTAATTAATCATTTCAAGCGTTCTATAGATATATGTATCATGTCTGTGAGGTATGCATTTGCTGAGTTTCGGTTTATTTTTGTGAAGCGCTCCTGTTGAGGCATTAGAAAGCGCATCATGTTTGTTTTCTTTATTTAATAAAAGCACCTTTTGCAACGTTTTGTTGATGCTGTGAATGCACACAAATAAAAGTTGACCCTTAACAGTTGCGAAAGATGTATTATGAGCAAAAATGACGGAATATTTTAAATTGTTTCCACTGAAAAAACAATGCAAGTCATCGCGCTGGCGCCTCAATGTCCTGCAATGCGCCTTTAGCTTCTGCTCTCCGCACAAATTTGGGTATGCGTCTAATAGCACATATTTCTCTAAGTTTAACATTGCAACTAACATTGTTTTATACTTGAACTATTTTGGGCCTATATCTATAGATTTTATTTTAAACAAGTCGTGATGATTTGAGAAGGCAAAATTGATCAAACAGTCCTTACTTTAAAAAACAAAAACTTTAGGCTATATTTAATGAACAAAAATGCTCCAAACGTTTTTCTAAATTAACGTAACAAAATAATGAAACGAAATAAAATCACTTTACCATTACATACAAAACTGAACTTTCAATAGTTGAAAGAGTAGTATAAGCTGTTTTGGGAGAAGGGGGGAAAAGACGGGCTCGGGCCGATAATTCTGATAAGCTGTCGGACAAGGGCCGGGCTAGGAAATGTATATGAGGCCCGTGCAGGGCTCTAATTAACATTTATCCGAATACTTTAATTATTATTCAATGTTTGCAACACAGAAATGTAACATATACCGTGTATCCTGGTCGTGAAGCTTGTTCAAACAAAGCTTAACTTACATGAGCAGAGCTCTCTCTGAATCAGCGGTTGCGCGAAAGCAGGTTTAAATATTCCGATGTGATTGCGATTTCAAAGGTTTTATAGGCATGGCGAAATCATCATCATATAGCAGTAAGATTGTGTGTGTTTGAATCGAGATCGCGCCCTTTCAATGAATAATCCATATGAGTCTATAGCCTATGTATTTTTGTACGTCAAAAGTTACTCGCGCCCAGGCCCGGGCGGCCCCCCGGTTCCGCGATCCATGATTTGCGCCCCCCTTCCGATCCCTCCGCGCCCCGGGGGCGCGCCCCCCCTGTTGAGAACCACTGACATAGGACATGTAAACACTTGATCAAATTGATAACTGAACTAGAAAAGTTTTGCATATGTGTAAGTAGAAATGTAGAAATGACATATGATGCACAAAATGAGCTGATGTTGTTGTAATATTTTATTAAAGAACATAATAAATGACTGCAATGTCAATCAAAAATTCTCTTTCTACTTATCACTTCTGTGAAGTGGTGTAAGACAACGTTGTCCAAGTGACTGTTTCAGACTCTGATTTGCAGACACCTTGTTTTAAGCATGAGAAAGGATGTCTTTATTGCTTGGTTAGTATAAGCAGCACAACACAAAGCTTTGTGGCTCATCGTCTCGTAATCAGGATTCGAAAAAGATAAGATGTTAAGTTTGCTTTTTAAAACAAATGGATGGTTACACTAGTCAAAGCTTGTGTTTACACCAGCTCTCAATGCTGCATCTGTTAAGATAGTTACCTACGTCTCCTACGATTAAAAGTAATGGCTAGTGCGGTGGCTGCGACATATGTAAACCTATCAACATCCATCGCCATGACTTATCGTGAGACGAAAAAAATTAAGTTTTAGTCTCATAATATTGGTTAATGAAACTGCCATAATTTTGCAACATTGTTTTATCGACAACATCGCAAAAGTTTTTTGCAAATCCGTGATGGAAATGCACCTTGTGTACTGTCTACACTGGATGCGGCGCGGTGTGGCACGGCACGGCACGGCGCGGCACTACACGACAAATCCCCGCTGGCAAACTGAACTGACTCGTTTTATTTATGACGTACGGACAAAGTTTAAAGGGGTCATCGAGTGCCCATTTTCCACAAGTTTATATGATTCTTTAGGGTCTTAATGAGAAGTCTATAACATACTTTGGTTAAAATTTCTCAGTGGTACTGTAAAAAACCCCCACCCATTTTACCATGTCTTTTTAGAGTGAGCCGTTCTCTTGCATGTTCCTTTAAATGCTAATGAGCTCTGCCATTCCGCCCCTCTCTTCTGTGGGGTGACAATCAGTAATGTTTACTTTAGCCGCATTTAACCGCAAAACTTGCTAACTAGCACATTATTAAGAAAAGGCAAATTGCAAAGATGCATAAAAAACACCCATATACTCACTTCTGCTGTAGGTGAAACTAGATTACAAATGATTCGCGTGAACATAGACGCATTTATGTAGGCTGCCGGGCGCATTTCCTTCAAAAACAAAAGTAACGTTAATCCTCTGAGTCTTCAGCAGCTCAGATGTAGGGAGTAAATGATGAGTGCTACTATGGGCATTACTGCATCCAACAACAGAACACCTCAATCGCTCAATCTGAGATATTCTTGTCTTCCCCTGCACTGGAGTCGAAACAATAATAGTGATCAGACTGTTCTCAGCGCTCACACGGCTCAGTTAGGGTGGGTTTAAGATAAGACTGTCATGTCAATCAACTATCGTGGGAGCGGCCTTGGTCGGTGCGACATTACACCGACAAGACGCTGACAATGACCTTATTTGAAAAAAGGCATAATACTTTGATTACATTGGATTTTTCCCATATTACGATTAAAAAAATACCACTGGGTGAATTTATATCATTATAGGGTGGTTGTGTACACACACTGTCAACACACATTTATGTTCAAACTTGTAAAAATGAGTTTTGCATTCGATGACCCCTTTAAATGATTTTCAATGGTCGCTTGGTCACATCTAGTGTAGACAGACTTTAGCTGTCATGCCATGACAACTGTCACTTCTGTTTTAGACACCGTGTTAGTCATTTACGAATAAGATTAAGTGGGGTTTGGATCGAGATAATGATCTTTAAATGATCAATCGTGCAGCTCTAATTTCTGATAATATATGTGTCTCCATCTATTTATGATAATATTTGAAGAGGAACATTACACTTTTAATTCAGAATCATAACTATACATTGTATTAAAGGTGTAGTTCACTCAAAAATGAAAATTCTGTCATCATTTATTCACCCTTATGTTGTTCCAAACGTTGGTAACTAGACAGTTGACACGCCCCAATGATTTCCATAATATTTTCTTTTTCCTACTATGGAAGTTAATGGCTACTATGAACTGTTTGGTTATCAACATTCTTCAAAAATTCTTTTTGTCTTCAACAGAAGAAAGAAATTCATACAGGTTTGGAAAAACATAAGGGTGATGAAGGGTAAATGATGCCAGAACTTTCATTTTGGGGTGAACGTTCCCTTTAAGAAAATTATGTAGAATCAAATTAAGCAAAATCATTACATTTAGGTAAATCAAAACATCTCACATATCACAAAAAGTCAGTGAATCCATACCAGAAGTGAGAGTGCAATGTAGCAGATAAAGGACAATCCTCCTCCAAATTGGCACTGATCAGCTGGATCCTTGGTGAATCTGTAGTGGGGTGGGCCCAACGAGTCCTTAAAAAGAATAATTTCTTTTTTTACCATTCCTTTACAATCTTAAACAAAACATATTTAAATTGTACTGAAATTTGCCATTATAAGCCATTTAGGCAACATAAACAAACTGTCAGCTTTGAAACTGTTAGTTATGATCGAAACATGTACCTAATGCATAACAATACCATCGGAAAAATGTGAATCCCCAAAAGAAAGACAAAGAGGATTCACAGGGACTCTTCCCATAGATATCACAGCAAGGTAAACACAACTGTATCTTAAAAAAGCCAATTTGTACACCACAATTAAATCTACCATAATATAATTTTACCTGCAGTTGCATTTATCCTGATATGACACATCTGAAGGTTCTCCGGTGAATGAAATAAAGGACTGAAGATGGTGACAAGTCTATTTCCTTTTCTTTGTGCCACCTCAGAAAAAGAAAGACAACAGGGAAAGAAAAAAGTTACTCAGATTTTCTATCACCAGTGGAGGAAATGTCTTACAAATGTACTTATAATGATTATAATCATAGTTCAGGTCTGGAAACAGTGGTTAAAACTGACTAACATTTTACTGTAGTCTCTGTATTGGGTGCCTGTTTTTCCTGAAAAACGTGTGCTTGATCTAAAAATGTGAACCAATATCTTATCATTAGAAGTTATCAGTGTTTGAAGAGGTGAAGTAAAAAATATACTCAGAAACAGTCATCTACACAAACATAACACTCTCATACAACACTCTCAACTCTGGTGCGGTAAAGTTGGTTTTATGTTGGACATTCGTTAGACATTCGATCTTTACTTCAGCATTAATTTTTATGTAATCGCATAATAGTCATGGATCATGCTGTATTTCTTTCAGATCACGTTTAAAAGCATAATATCAAAATTAATAACAATATTATTTGAGGATGTAACTGTTTAATGCATCTGAAGTGAAAAAGTCCTCACAACGATCCTCACTTGTGCAGGTCAAGTTAGGGAGTGTCTCAAAAGTGCAAACTCCACTTATAACCTTGGTTAAATATGTGCATTTTCCATTAAAAAAAAAACAGTAATACCGCAATCCTTTTACATGTGTAGTTTATGTTAGCAAATTGATTCTGTACAGATAAGGATGATTGGTAAATTTTAAATTATTAATGTATCTCTTATGAATATGTAGCCTGAGAAAATTGCATGTCTTAATGAGATAAATTTATTTAACGTTGTGGTTGTTTTATCTAAATGGCTCAAATCACCTACAATGTATTTAAACATACATGCAGCATTAAATATATATATATATACATACATACATCTATTATACATTGTTGAAATTTTAAATCATATTTAACTTCCTAATGATGTCACACCAGTTGTAATATCTTCACACAATCCTGACACACATGATACATGACTTGGATTTAGGAAATATGATTTTGTGTATTTTTAATGAATTTTTCAAATATTCAAATCTATTTAACTTCCTGGTCATGTGACCCGATGATGTCACACCAGTTGTAATATCTATACACAATCCTGACACACATCATACACAACTTGGATTTTGGAAATATGATTTTGTGTATTTTTAATGAATTTTTCAAATATCCAAATCTATTTAACTTCCTGGTCATGTGACCTGATGATGTCACACCAGTTGTAATATCTATACACAATCCTGACACACATCATACACAACTTGGATTTTAGAAATATGATTTTGTGTATTTTTGGTGAATTTTTCAACTATTCAAATCTATATAACTTCCTGCTCAAATGACCTGATGTTGCAACGCCCACTTTATTTTAATCATAAACATTTGTGTGTGTGTGTGTGTATGTATATCAAGTCACATGACCAAACAGTAAAGAAAAAGTGTTCAATACATTCACATAATTCAAATAATAGTCTAAAAACAACAAATATATTTTCAAAAAAAAATAAAAAATATGAATGCACAATGTGTGAAAGATGTTTATGAATATAATACAGTGGGTGCTGCAACATGAGGTACCATGATCAGGAAGTTATATAGATTTCAAAAATCCTGTTTCTGTATGATGTACACTGCCACTCAAAAGTTTGGGATCAGTAAGACTTGTCATGTTTTTTTTTTTTTTAAAGAAGTCTCTTATGCTCATCAAGGCTGCATTTATTTGATCAAAAATACAGAAAAAAACAGTAATACTGCAAAATGTTATTATAATTATTATTATATATATATTATTATATAATTATTATTAAAATATCTTAAGTAGTCTTAAATAAGAGATTAAATATCTTAAATAGTCTTGAGTATCACGTAATCCTTCAGAAATCATTCTAATATGCTGATCTATTATAAGATGTTGGAAGCAGTTATGCTGCCAAATATTTTTTGGAACCTGTGCTTCTTTTTTCAGGATTCTTTTATGAATAACAAGTTAAAAAGAACAGCATTTATTGAAAATATTTTTTTTTTTCTAACAATGTAAACCTATGCTATCACTTTTTATTAATTTAACATTGTGAAAAAAAGTATTAATTTCTTTAAAAAAAAGAAAGAAAGAAAGAAAGAAAGAAAGAAAGAAAGAAAGAAAGAAAGAATAAAAATGTACTGACCCCAAACAGTAGTGTAAAGTCAAGTGTTAGTCAAATAATCCTGAGAAACAGTCTCACAGGTTCCAAAAAAAATATTAAGCAGCACAACTGTTTTCAACATTGATAATAAATCAGCATATTACAATGATTTCTGAAGAATCATGTGACACTGAAGACTGGAGTAATGATACTGAAAATCCAGCTTTGCATCACAGGAATACATAAAGTATATAAAAATAAAAACCTTTATTTTATATTGTAATAACATTTTGCGATATTACTGTTTGTTTCTGTATTTTTGATCAAATAAATGCAGCTGTGATGAGCATTTAAAAACCATTAAAAATCTTATTGATCCCAAATGTTTGAGTGGCAGTGTATGTTTGCACAACAGTATTAACAATCCAGGGTCTTTCAGTCCAGATGAAGTGCCAAGTCCTTCAACAAAGCCCCCCCTTTTTTTTTTTCTTTTTTTTTTTTTTTTTTGGCTTTTAAGTTTGTAGAGAACACAACAGATTCTGCTTGTAAACAGCAGGTGTTCATCATTATTGGTCAATCATGACATAATTATCTCCTTAACTCCAACACTGTGTCAATGCTACTTGAACACTCTGTAGTGTGGAAACACATGAACACTGAGCAGGGTTTGTTTAACACTGGGAACTATTACATAAACTTTGCCTGTTTCATTCACGTAAAACTGATGCATATGAATCACATTAAGTTTAATTGATTTGTTTATATTAAAACTATGTAATCTAAATGCATGGAAAATTTGTATGTAATTGAATTACATAGAGTTTAAGTTAAGCTGCAACATTTTTTGAGCTAGCAGGAAAATAAGGTTTATGAAATAAATATCACTTTCCTGTTCACAATTATGAAACCAAAAAAAAAAAAAAAAAAAAATCTATATGTAAATTTGAAATCAGGATTCACATAACATTTGATAAAATAAAGAATATCATCAAAATGTCATCGTATGAGCAATTCCAAAATAAAGATGTTTCTGAACAGTTGGAATATCATTCAAGGCTTATAGGAGAGCACTTAAATTCATTCATTAAATAAAATCTATGAATCAACTTAAATGTAACTTTAACTTATCAGTGTAACTTTTCTCATGTTGTTAGTTATCAGGTATTTGCGAGATAATGACCAAACTTTATTCAAAACGATTCTAGTTGGAGATTACATAAGGCACAGAAACAGCCTCCTCCTGAAACAAAACTCTAATTTTCTCATTGTTTTTTGATTTAGATGATGAAAGACACTGTTTACCTTTATAAATATTTTACATAGATCCAATGAGTGACAGAGATTGGAGGGAAGAAAAGACCTCTAAAAAGCATGAGAACTGCATCAGCAACAACTGCAAACTCTTTTGGACTAACAGGAATTTCATGCTTGTCTAAGAACTCCATTATGAAAGATTGAGATGCAAAAATACTATTAAAAAAAAAAAAGGAAAGAAAAGAAAAAAAAGAAAAGAGATTTGTGTTTATAAAGTACATTCTTTTAGAGATTAGATACATTCAGATTAGATATGAGGTGTAAAACTGTGTTTAAAAATTAGGTTCCAAGCTAATAACATTTGCATATGCAAAAATATCAAATATGATATGGATTTTCATCATGCTTTAATTACACATTAATAAAAAAATAAATAAAAATAAAAAAAAAAAACTTAAACCACCTAGTTTGGAAAAAAAAAAATAATAATAACATTAGGGATCAGATTCCATATAGATGACAGCTCATTGATACAGTTCTTTATCCAATTTATTATTATTTATTATTATTATAAAGGCATAATGTGTGTCAGGATTGTGTGAAGATAATACAACAGGTGTGACATTTTTGGGTGACATGACTAGGAAGTTATATACATTTAAAAAATTCACCAAAAAGACACAAAATCATATTTCCAAAATCCAAGTTGTGTATGATGTGTGTCAGGATTGTGTATAGATATTACAACTGGTGTGACATCATCGGGTCACATGACCAGGAAGTTAAATAGATTTGAATATTTGAAAAATTCGCCAAAAATACACAAAATCATATTTCTAAAATCCAAGTTGTGTATGATGTGTGTCAGGATTGTGTATAGATATTACAACTGGTGTGACATCATCAGGTCACATGACCAGGAAGTTAAATAGATTTGAATATTTGAAAAATTCATTAAAAATACACAAAATCATATTTCCATAATCCAAGTTGTGTATGATGTGTGTCAGGATTGTGTATAGATATTACAACTGGTGTGACATCATCAGGTCACATGACCAGGAAGTTATATATATTTGAATATTTGAAAATTTCATTAAAAATACACAAAATCATATTTTCTAAATCAAAGTAATGTATAATATGTGACAGGATTGTGTGAAGATATTAAAACTGGTGTGACATCATCGGGTCACATGACCAGGAAGTTAAATAGATTTGTATCTTTCAAAGAATCATGAAAAATAGACAAAATGACAATTCCAAAATCCAAGTCATGTATGATGTGTTAGAAGTATTATAGAATATATTACAGATGCCATAACAACACCTGTTTCTGCCAGTTAAAAGAAAATATTAAAATACAATCTAATAATAAAGCAGAAATTCATAGTATCCCATTCAGAGCTTAAAATCATGTATTAATGTTTTCCACTTAATTCACATTTCTACATATTATTTGCATGATGCTTTGCATGTTTTCGAATCTTGGAATGCATATCTTTTTTATCATTTTCATGGACTTTTGAGTCCCTTACTTTGCTCTGCGAATGTCTGACAAATGTCCAACATAAAACCAACTTTACCGCACTCTCAACTCTCCTATATATTCCAGTGTTTTCGAGTGCATAATTACAGTTTAATCACTCACTTCACTTATTCCAGTGCTCCTTTACTTCTCATGAGTTTGAGTTTTAAATTAAACATTAATACACACAAACACACACCAACGTCAAACGCATATCACCAAACTGATTAGTATATTTTCAAACTGCACTAGCAAAAAGGCGCGTGAGGCTGTCAGTGGCCAGTTTCGTGAATGACAGTCAGATTAACCAATCTTGATGAAAGCAACCAGGTGAAACAACCAATAGAAAGAGTAGTAACGGAAAATAAACTTTTTTTTATTTTAACAAACGTGTGTATTTAGTTTTATTTATTTTTTGGCTGTATTATTTGATTAATTGGTCAAACAGTGTTTTCATGACAGTGTATGAATAAAAATGTAATAGTGATATGTAAAAGTCCACACAGAATCTCACTGCTCTTTTGAGATTAGAACTGTATTATAATTATTGTTACTAATGCTAATAATTAAAATTATACATATACATTTGGATTTTGAAGAGGTGTTTTGATCAAAATATCATAAAATGCTAATAAATAAAATATTAATAATCAAAATCATTCAAAAGGCAGATATTTCTTGTTAAAGATATGACATTTATTCAACATACAGATCTGTTATTTTTTTATTATTATTTTATTTTTTTTATTTTTTTAAAGATTTTTTTGTTAAAAACAAATTTGAATGATTTAGCATTACACATTATCGATTTGTGTCAATGTTAAAACAGCAGCTGACATTATTTCAATCATATTTCAACTTTGAAGGTCGGTCATGTGCCGACTACACTGAAAAGAAAAGTCTGTACTGTTGGTCCAAAAAGAAAACTGAACACAAAACACAATATGCTAACTGAATGAAACAGCACTTTATTCTGAACCCCTGTATCATATGCTGCAAATATGATTTCTGGATATACACTGGATTTTTCCCATCAGAAACATAAATGTCCATTCTGTCTTTCTTCACTTGGGCTATTTCATTATCTGTTACCAACCAACTGATTATAAAACTTTGGAGTTCTTCTGTGGAATCAGGCAGCAGCTGTTGCTATGGGTTTTACTTCTTCTACCAATCTCAAAGCCACTATAATCCCATTATTTTGATAGATAATTAGTCTTCTGTAACCCATTCTTCATATTGCACAGTGACCATTTTCTGGATATTTTGAACCATTTGCATAGATTTTGAAATAATTATATGGAGATAACCGTGTGTTTGCAGGCCAATGATGATGGCACATTGGGTTTAACTTTATTTGTATATTCCAGGGCTCTTCAACTCCTGATTCATGAACTAGTTCTGAAAACTAAATGTACTGCTGAGTTTAGTTCTATCTCTAACCAAACACACCAAACAAGCTAATCACAGTGTTCAAAATGATTTGTGAATTAGAGTCAGGTGTGTTTAATTAGTGTTGAAACTAAAGTCTGCTGTACACTGGCACTCCAGGACTGGAGTTGAGGACCAATAGCCTATTGACCTTATGTAGCTGCATCCCTTTTTAGTCCTACATTTGCTGTCTTCTGGTTGTATTTCCATGGTGTTCTAACAGATTTATGAATAAACCTCTCATTTTAAAATCTTCCTGGTCTACCGACATTTGTTAAGACATTTGCTTTAAACATTACAGTGTTTACAATAACTTTTCTTAACTCTACAATACATACCAGCTAACTTACTTAGACAGAAATGCCATAGAAATATACAGAGCTACTGCACAAATGGAAGTTCAAAGACAATATTTTAAAGATGGTGAATAAGGTCAATACTGTACCCACATAGATCCCAAACCCACTGCCCACTCTGCACCTAGTACCTACATGTGTACTACTTAGGGCCAATGCAGTCAGCCTATATGGGACTGATTATGTTTGCTCATGTCTTAGCCAGAATGCTTATGTCTTATGTCCCCTATTTGGATGACCAGACATGGCACTACCTGGGGACACATTCAGCACATGATTTCTAAATTGCCTAAAATAACCAGGTGTTGGTTGTTTTCACTGTGCTGACTGATTATTGTGCGACATCAAAGTACCACAAGAGCTATGCAGAGCAGAGCAGACACTCCATCCTTTCGAATCATTCTTGCAGTACTTTGTTGTCATGCAATGATCCATTGCCGCAGCACAAGCAACCAACCTTGTTAATTTAAGCAATATAGAAATCCTGTGCAGAATATGTCCCCAGAAAGTGGCACGTTTGGTCACCCTACCACATATTAGTCATGGGAAGTTCGGGTCATTTTACTGACGCTTTCATTTGATGTCATTCATCAAAATGAATGGATCTTCGCTGAAGTCATTTCAATCATTTAAGTGGCGTTAAAAATTATACTTTTACCAACCAAATTCTCAGAAAACACCTACCTATGCAATCTTGATCATATTCTAAATTAGGAAATCATTATAATGCACCCAGACATAATTTGTAGGGAACATAAATAATTGCTTTACCTTCAGAGTCTTTCATTCATTTGTCACATAACAGACGCAATAAACAGATCATTCATGAATGACCCATCACTACCCCATATGTATTTCCCCATTCACAACCCATACAGTGATTACCCATGTGGGTACTACCTTGAGCCCATGTAGCCAACCTATAAAGGACTGATTGTGTATGCCCATGTCTGACCCATATAGTTTGGCAAGAGGGCCCTACACGTCTTTCACTGTTCAGAACCCATACAAAGATTACTTATGTGGGTACTACCTTGGGCCCATGTAGGCAGCCCATATGGGATTGATTGTGTTTACCCATGTTCTACCCATATGGTTTGACCAAGAGGGCCCCATATGTGTTTCCCCATTCAGAACCCATATAGAGGTAGCCTTTGTGGGTACTACCTTGGGCCCATGCAGGCAGCCTATATGAGACTGATTGTGTTTGCCCATGTTTTACCCATATGGTTTGACCAAGAGGGCCCCATATGTGTTTCCCCATTCAGAACCCATATAGAGGTAGCCTTTGTGGGTACTACCTTGGGCCCATGTAGGCAGCCTATATGAGACTGATTGTGTTTGCCCATGTTTTACCCATATGGTTTGACCAAGAGGGCCCTATATGTGTTTCCCCATTCTGAACCCATATAGAGGTAGCCTTTGTGGGTCCTGCCTAGGGCCAGTGTAGGCAGCCTATATGGGATTAATTGTGTTTGCCCATGTCTAACCCATTTGTTAAACCCATATGGGCCCCATTTGTGTTGCCCATTTCAAGCCAAAGCACTCATTTCCCATTTGTGACCCAACTAGGTCCCACAAAGGGAGCCCATCTGTTTTTGCCCATGTGGGACCTACTTAGCTGACCCAAGTGGGCCCCAGATAAGATGCCTATTTTGGGACCATGCCCACTTGGTACCCATGTAGACCCAGCAGAAACCATGTGGGCCCCACACATACATGTTGGCTGGGAAGCAACACAAAACTAATACCTGTGGCTCCTGATGATATATTGAGGTCTTACAAAGCGAAACAATCAGCCTGTGCAAGAAACTGAGCATTATTTACAATATTATTACCTGTAATCAAGAGCCTTTAACTTGGATGAACAAATGGCTTTTCAGCTCGCCAAAACAGGTGAAGTTGTTCACCTATGTCGGCACCTAAGTCGGCACTGAATACCATTTCAATCTCTCAATCATCATGATTTGGTGGCATGGTCCAAGCTTCTGTCTAAGGCAGCGAAGCCTGCATCCTTCGGTCAGAAGTAGAGTGTTTACTAGCACAGAAACTGCCAGCATCATTTAAGCTTGTGGCCATGATTCTCCTCAAGGCTTTCCAGAGGCTGGTAGGCAAAATGGCAGCAGCCTCCTTAGTTGTGCTTCTGAACTTGTTGCACATGTGGTCGATATTTTGTCCGGGACTTGGCACCTGGGACAGCTTAATCTCAGTAACGGGGCTGTGGCGCGATGGGTAACGCCTCTGACTACAGATCACAAGATTCTAGGTTTGACTCCTGGCTGGCTCGCTCTGTGCTTTCTGTGTGTTGCAGTGTGGTTTCGATGTCATGGGCTTGCCAGTTTGTTGCCTTATTCCTAAGTGCTACCCGGGCATTGAGAAAAAGTTGTAAACGAAATGAACGCCGAATCCTAACCACTAGACCACCAGGGAAGGGCTGGCCGGCTGCTGGCCTGTTAATAACATGAGAAGAAGCAGACAGCAATACAGGCCTCTGTCACGCCGAAAGCCAACAAGTCTGGTGCGAGCACAGGGCACCACGGCCGGTGGGCCAGTGACGCAATGGATAACGCATCTGACTGTGTCGCTGTCACACAAGAGACGTGTTTTTCCGCTCTATTTATTGTAATGACTTTATGCATCATAGAGTTTTAAGTGGTTTACTTGTTTTCTCAAGTCCATTTCTCCCCTCTTAACATTTTAGTGTGTATGTCTTTAAGAACATATGACAGGAAGCAGGAACTGTATGAAGAGAGCAGCATGCCAGACAAACAGGGAATCACTAAGTAGAACTTGCTGGATTGTGGAGTTTCCAAACTGTTGATTTACCTTTCCAGTCACAACTTTGCAACCAACTGGATTATCACTTCTCATGGACTGTATATACACTGTCAAAGTGTCAAAAGTGAAGGAACTTATTCACTTTTAGTGGTTTATTGCCGCTCTGTTCATGGGGGTATAGCATTTGACTGCAGATCAAGAGGTCCCCGGGTTCAAATCCGTGGAGCGTGGTGCTAATAACGCCAAGGTCGCGGGTTCGATCCCCGTACGGGCCAGCTTCTTTTGGTCTCTGTTAGCTCATCTCTGCTCTTCTCTCAACGTGACGGTTGGTCCTAACGTAAAGCCCTGCTGACCAAGCTGACGGCAGGCGTGGCCGAAATAGCTCAGTTGGGAGAGCGTTAGACTGAAGATCTAAAGGTCCCTGGTTCGATCCCGGGTTTCGGCAGATGCTGCCTGCTTCTGTCTTTTGGTCGAGGGTGTCCAGTGATCAGAATTCACTTGCAGCCAACCCCTCCAATCTAACTGGGTCCTCATAGCCGCAACTCTATCTCCTTCCCAGACAGCTGTTCGCAAGGCCGTCGTTCCATGGTGTGACGTTTAGCACCCCAAACTTTGAATGCAGCGATCCGAGTTCAAATGTCGGTGGAACCTGCGTGCCTTCTGCCGGCAGGTAAAGCAAGCGCTCAAGTTTGCCTTTGCTGCTGACGAGCCGTACACGACTTAATCTTTGCGGTCCTGTGAGCTGTAGCCACTCTGGGCAAGGTTCCATGGTGTAATGGTTAGCACTCTGGACTCTGAATCCAGCGAACAGAGTTCAAATCTCGGTGGGACCTGCTTTTGCCACGAAATTGCGCAGGCCCTCTCCGAAAAAGGTTTTCACAGCAGTGGGCCCCAAAAGCTCACGTACCGAGTGTCTATAATAACGCCAAGGTCACGGGTTTGATCCCCGTACCGGCCAGTGTTTATTTATTCATTTATTTTTTATTTTGTCTGGACAAGACTTTGCTGACAAGTTCCCATATGGCGTAGCGGTCAGGATTCTTGGTTTTCACCTAGGCGGCCCATGTGCAACTCCCGGTATGGGAAGGGGGCTGCTCCTTGCTTTCCTCGTTGAACGGCCCGCACGTCTTCCTGCGTCAGAAGCCATTTTTTGCAAGCAGTCGAGCTACAGAATCGTGATAGGCCGAGGTTGTGTCCCCACACCCCTGTGCCTTCGATAGCTCAGCTGGTAGAGCGGAGGACTGTAGGAGGAGCGTTGGAAATCCTTAGGTCGCTAGTTCGACTCCGGCTCGAAGGAGGTTGTTTTTGACGCGCCCACCATTTTTGTTGGGCCGGCCTTTCTCAAAGCAGAAAGTCGAGATTGACTTCGCCGTCCGCCGCTGGGGGGGGGTAAAAGAGCGGGAATCGAACCCGGGCCGCGGCGGTGAGAGCGCCAAATCCTAACCACTAGACCACCAGGGAAGGGCTGGCCGGCTGCTGGCCTGTTAAATATCATGAGAAGAAGCAGACAGCAATACAGGCCTCTGTCACATAGAAAACCAGCAACTCTGGTGCGAGCACGAGTCGCACAGGCCGGCGGGGCCGTGGCGCGATGGGTAACGCCTCTGACTACAGATCACAAGATTCTAGGTTTGACTCCTGGCTGGCTCGCTCTGTGCTTTCTGTGTGTTGCAGTGTGGTTTCGATGTCATGGGCTTGCCAGTTTGTTGCCTTATTCCTAAGTGCTACCCGGGCATTGAGAAAAAGTTGTAAACGAAATGAACGCCGAATCCTAACCACTAGACCACCAGGGAAGGGCTGGCCGGCTGCTGGCCTGTTAATAACATGAGAAGAAGCAGACAGCAATACAGGCCTCTGTCACGCCGAAAGCCAACAAGTCTGGTGCGAGCACAGGGCACCCCGGCCGGTGGGCCAGTGACGCAATGGATAACGCATCTGACTGTGTCGCTGTCACACAAGAGGCGCGTTTTACCGCTCTATTTATTGCAATGATTTTATGCATCATAGAGTTTTAACTGGTTTACTTGTCTGCCCTGCAAAGGCAAAAGACCTTAACTTCGATTTTGGTCAAAAATGAGTTATTGATATTTTTGGGACATTCAAGACATCCTTTATCATGTGTATAAGTATCTTAAGTCAATTTAGTTGTTTTTCCGAGAAAATTATGAATTGTCTTAACCGTAACTTCAAAAACCCCTGGAGAAACCAAGGCAGAGCACCTTATAACACCAGTTACCGCTCTTTGACTTTGTTTGGAACGCTCAAATTGAGTTAGGGCGTTCTGCCTTTGTTTAGCCACGCATCAGTATAAAGTTACAGTGCTGACTCGGAGTTATATGGCGTTTTGCCTTTGTTTTACTGTCCGTTAAAGTCTGCCGCGTTTTGATTACGGTGTAACTTGTATACTTTCATACATCTGATCTGTCACTGAAGCATTAGACAAACGAATTGGATAGATAGCGATCGGACAGACAGCTCCATATAACAACGCACTGTACAGAGATATTTTTGCAACAATATGTAAATGTGAATAATCTTTAAAGATTTTTGTCTTTTTATAATGCAGATTATTCAGCAGACTGTCACTGCTAGTTGGACGCGTGTGGAATCGAATGCCGTAGCATGCATCAAAAAAATCAGTAGGCTACGAACAGTTTGCAATCAGTAGGCTACGAACAGTTTGCAATGAAATCCATGTCCTACCTTTTCTTGTAACCCAATAAAATCAATCCACAAGCATTCTGGCCAAGGATTCCTACTTGCTGGCATTCACATCAATCCACAAGTCGTTCTTTTAGGTTAGGCTATTTCATTCAAGTCAACATAAAAACTATTATGCTATGTCTAGCCTTCTCTTACGTTACTGAGCACAGCAAACTGTGGTACGAGTACCAGTAGTTGTAGAGGAGGTACACAGAGGCGGTTCCCACATTTTGCCTTGGTGTGACTTCTCACTTTTTGCAGACACTGCAAAGGCAGAGTACGCTAACTTCGAAATAGGGCTAAAAATCAAGTTTGACCTCACAATTTTTTAATGTAGATCATTTTCATTTGCTAAAACATCTAATTGCCAAATTTCCAATGCCCTACCTATAATTAATTTGGCTGGACAAATAAAAAAAACTTTAAAGTCATTTTTCTCATTTTCACACTCTAGCGAGTTAAGGTCTTTTGCCTTTGTAGGGCAGTTGTTTTCTCAAGTCCATTTTTTCCCCTCTTAACATTTTAGTGTGTATGTCTTTAAGAACACATGACAGAAAGCAGGAACTGTATAAAGAGAGCAGCATGCCACACAAACAGGGAATCACTAAATAGAACTTGCTGGATTGTGGAGTTTCCAAACTGTTGATTTACCTTTCCAGTCACAACTTTGCAACCAACTGGATTATCACTTCTCATGGACTGCGTATACACTGTCGAAGTGTCAAAAGTGAAGGAACTTATTCACTTTTAGTGGTTTATTGCCGCTCTGTTCATGGGGGTATAGCATTTGACTGCAGATCAAGAGGTCCCCGGTTCAAATCCGGGTGCCCCCTTTGGACTGGAAGCTTTGGGTTAACCGAAGCTTGACTTCCATGTGAAGCTGTTATTGTCTGATATTGTCACAGTGAAGGAACTTATTCTTCTTTAGCGGTTTATTGCCACATTGCTCATGGGGGTATAGCTCAGTGGTAGAGCATTTGACTGCAGATCAAGAGGTCCCCGGTTCAAATCCGGGTACCCCCTTTGTTACTTCAGTGTGTAGCTGTCATTGTTTGACGTTGTCAAAATCAGGGTGCTCACTGTCTTCTAGTGGTTGGAACGCTGGAAGTGGCGTTCTTGGCCTAACCGAAGCCGCAACTTTAAAGGGAGGCTAGCTCGGTGGTGGAGCGTTTTACTGCAGGCCAAGAGGTCACTGTCTGAAGTCTGGGTGCCACGTTTGGACAGCTTTGAGCTAACCGAAAGTTTATCATCAGCGTCAGGCTGTCATTGTTTGATGTTGTCACATTGAAGGACGTCAGTTTCCTTCATTGGTTTATTGCAGTGTGCCTTATCGGGGTATAGCTCGGTGGTAGGACCCTTGACTGCAGATTAAGAGATCCCTGAGTCCAATTTAGGTCCCCCCTTTGCCCTTGGCAGCTTTGGACCAACTTTAACTTTTTGACTTTAAAGTCAGCCTGTCTTTGAAAGTGAAGGTGACGACGTATTGTCAAGCATGGTGACCCATACTCGAAATTGGTCCTCTGCATTTAACCCATCACGAGTGCACACACACACACACTGTGAACACACACCCGGAGCAGTGGGCAGCCATTGCTCCAGCGCCCGGGGAGCAATTGGGTGTTCGGTGCCTTGCTCAAGGGCACTTCAGTCATGGTATTGAAGGTGGAAAGAGCGCCGTTCATTCACAATCCCCACCTTCAATTCCTGCTGGTGCGGGAATCGAACCAGCGACCTTTGGGTTACAAGCCAGACTCTCTCTTTGTTTGATATGGTCACATTGAAGGGAGTCATTTTGTTTCAGTGGTTTTGTGCAGTGCATCTTATGGGGTTATATCTCAGTGGTGGCGCATTTAACCGCAGATGAAGAGGTCCCTGGTTCAAATGCAGGTGCCCCCTTTGGCCTTGGCAGCTTTGGACCAACCAAAGCTTTGACCTTAAAGTCAGCCTGTCTTTGTTTGATATCTTCACATTGAAGGAAGTCAATTTGTTTCAGTGGTTTTGTGCAGTGCATCTTATGGGGACATATCTCAGTGGTGTCGCATTTAACTGCAGATGAAGAGTTCTTTGAGCCTTCTCAAAGCAGAAAGTCGAGATTGACTTCGCAGTCCGCCGAGGGGGGGGTAAAAAAGCTTTCCCTGACCGGGAATCGAACCCGGGCCGCGGCGGTGAGAGCGCCGAATCCTAACCACTAGACCACCAGGGAAGGGGTGGGGGGCTGCTGGCCTGTTAATATCATGAGAAGAAGCAGACAGCAATACAGGCCTCTGTCACGTAGAAAACCAGCAACTCTGGTGCGAGCACGAACCGCTCGAGCCGGCGGGGCGGTGGAGCAATGGGTAACGCCTCTGACTACGGATCGCAAGATTCTAGGTTTGATTGCTGGCTTGCTCTGTGCAGTGTGCTTTTGATGTCATGGGCTTGCCAATTTGTTGCCTTATTCCTAAGTGCTACCCGGGCATTGAGAAAAAGTTGTAAACGAAATGAACGCCGCATCCTAACCACTAGACCACCAGGGAAGGGCTGGCCGGCTGCTGGCCTGTTAATAACATGAGAAGAAGCAGACAGCAATACAGGCCTCTGTCACGCCGAAAGCCAACAAGTCTGGTGCGAACACAGCGCACCCCGGCCGGTGGGCCAGTGACGCAATGGATAACGCATCTGACTGTGTCGCTGTCACACAAGAGACGTGTTTTTCCGCTCTATTTATTGTAATGACTTTATGCATCATAGAGTTTTAAGTGGTTTACTTGTTTTCTCAAGTCCATTTTTCCCCTCTTAACATTTTAGTGTGTATGTCTTTAAGAACATATGACAGGAAGCAGGAACTGTATGAAGAGAGCAGCATGCCAGACAAACAGGGAATCACTAAGTAGAACTTGCTGGATTGTGGAGTTTCCAAACTGTTGATTTACCTTTCCAGTCACAACTTTGCAACCAACTGGATTATCACTTCTCATGGACTGTATATACACTGTCAAAGTGTCAAAAGTGAAGGAACTTATTCACTTTTAGTGGTTTATTGCCGCTCTGTTCATGGGGGTATAGCATTTGACTGCAGATCAAGAGGTCCCCGGGTTCAAATCCGTGGAGCGTGGTGCTAATAACGCCAAGGTCGCGGGTTCGATCCCCGTACGGGCCAGCTTCTTTTGGTCTCTGTTAGCTCATCTCTGCTCTTCTCTCAACGTGACGGTTGGTCCTAACGTAAAGCCCTGCTGACCAAGTTGACGGCAGGCGTGGCCGAAATAGCTCAGTTGGGAGAGCGTTAGACTGAAGATCTAAAGGTCCCTGGTTCGATCCCGGGTTTCGGCAGATGCTGCCTGCTTCTGTCTTTTGGTCGAGGGTGTCCAGTGATCAGAATTCACTTGCAGCCAACCCCTCCAATCTAACTGGGTCCTCATAGCCGCAACTCTATCTCCTTCCCAGACAGCTGTTCGCAAGGCCGTCGTTCCATGGTGTGACGTTTAGCACCCCGAACTTTGAATGCAGCCATCCGCGTTCAAATCTCGGTGGAACCTGCGTGCCTTCTGCCGGCAGGTAAAGCAAGCGCTCAAGTTTGCCTTTGCTGCTGACGAGCCGCACACGACTTAATCTTTGCAGTCCTGTGAGCTGTAGCCACTCTGGGCAAGGTTCCATGGTGTAATGGTTAGCACTCTGGACTCTGAATCCAGCGATCCGAGTTCAAATCTCGGTGGGACCTGCTTTTGCCACGAAATTGCGCAGGCCCTCTCCGAAAAAGGTTTTCACAGCAG